>JAYKKT010000077.1:8517500-9137500 GCA_036023115.1 Brasenia schreberi
AAACTGGACTCTGCCAGTTGGAGCAGCAATTGCATGCTCAACTTGCAAGCTCTATTCGTTGCGGGCACGTTCGTGCTTAACGCGATTACGGAGTAAAGGTTATGGCAGACTATTTCTTGATCCACCACATCGTTGATAAACTCCCATATGCATGCCCAAACTTATATCAACGTATATCTTCATCTTCCTCATGTCTGAGAAGATCTCTTGTTTAAATATTCTTCTTCAGGCAATATTTTGAGATTGTAGGCGATCAAACTGTGAAACAGAGTCTCATTAACTTTGTATAATTGCCTTCAAAAGGCACAATCTACCAATCAATTGACCTGCATGGAAACGAACCTATCAAAAACTGAAAAGTTGCTATGATGAATGGGAGAAGAGATCGCGAAGGGATTCAATGTAGAAAATGTGGTTTCAAATTTCAAGAATTAGTCCAGGCGCTCTGGTGGTATGCCGGCATCTTCTCCATACTTTTTCTTTCTCCTGTGGTTGATGTCAGGATATTATAGTATGCAATACAATTGCACACAGATAATTTTCGGCCTGCATTATATATATATATATGTGAAAATTAGTGAGAAGGATGCAGCATAGAGAACATTTCCAGTGATATTTGTATTAAAGCGCCACATCTTTTTGTCTTTGGGGTACAGCGATAGGCCGAAGCCATGGAACTCATGACCTTCAACCTTGTGAGTCGAGCCCTGGACAGGCGAGCTATTGGTATGTGCAAAACGCATCAAATTTTTGATGGCGCGTATCAACTGTTTGCATTTTTGTGCCAGTGCGTTATTTGGGTTAATATATATTGATGTTGGAACATGCAAGGCATGTAGGATTGGTGTAAGGTGGCAGGGACCATTGCTGCAAAAATCGGAGAGTGACGGCAACACATAACAGAGATGAAGCCATCTTGTGTTGAGGGAGTAAGCATGGGTAAATATTCAACAAGATTTGCATGTGCACCGTCCGGCAGGCTTTCAACCTGATACATTAAATTCCCTTATTCAACAGCATTGCATGTGCTTTCTTTCAGCTCCCATGATAAGCCAAAAATAACCATTTTCTTAGTTTTTCTTTTTGGCCTTTCTCATAATTTATATCAATTATGAGGAGAGAAATTCAGCGTTCAACATACCTCTCTCTCTCTCTCTCTCACACACACACACACACACAAGCATGCATAACAAATTTGAAAATGCAAGGCCCGTTACCCATGAGTTTTCTGAGCATATACATTAGATCTTACGCTTTACCATTGTGCATGGTTGTATGCATGCAAGAACATATACACACAGAGATGGTCCACTGTAATTAAACTTCTTGCATAAGATTCCTTAGATAATATATAGAGATGTTTATATTAATACCTCGTCAATTATTAGTGCACCAACTAATTTTCTGATGATTATATGACTTCTTGTTGAGCCGCATAGGTTTTGCTGAATGCAAGGTAACATGTCGGGAGTAGTATATATAATAGTGCAAGGAGACAAAAATTGAATAATCAGCGACGACTTGATTGTACTATACCCCAGAGAACCTGAGAAGGTTTTGTAAGAAACCCGTAAATATAAATCTTCAAAAAAAGGAAAAAAAGTTAATGCAGCACAGTAAAATACACCAATAAAATTTCATGAATTTGTTAACAAAGTATCTTTTCAATGAATTTATCCATATGGTAATGTCCCCGTATTTGAAGGATAATCTAACAAAATGCTTCTCCAAAATGGCGGTCCCAGTTTAATATGAATAATTCTCCAATTCTAATTAATATAAAGGCTCCAGCAATGATAATGTCAAATAGTTCTTTCTATTTCTTCATGTCTTCACTGATAACCTGTAGAATGTGATTGAACTAATCTTGATACCAGTGTTCGGGATATGGCTATGCTTTTGCCCTTCATAGTAAGTCCAAGCTTAAATGAAGAAAAAAGATGCATTAAGGTTGTTGCCGACCAGCGAGCATGAAACTTTCTTGGATCTTTTATGAATCATGCAACAAGACAATAGAACTCAAAGGTAAATCATAGTTTTACTCGTGATTTGCTCACAGCAACCTACCAATGATTTGCACATTGTGCCAAGAAGTACTTGGAAATTAGGCACGAAACCTTTCTTCCAATAATAAGAAATCCTTTCGAGTTTTCTTATACTTGATGATGCTTCATGGTTAATGAATCATCAAGCAAGTTTTTTATGGTTAATCAAAATTAGTCATTAAAATTAACGAATTAGCTGTTTACCGAATGTTAGTGAACTAGTTAATGTTTTCATTTTTAAAATACTGAAGGTTAAGGACTGGCCTTGAAAAATAAACAATGGATTGTGTTACTAGTCCATGCCCGCACCTAACTGCGAGGAGTCCCTCGCTGCAGTCACGAACTTAGGAATTTTTTGGGTGAGCCGTACTTATATTTCACTTCGACAAAGCACTTATATTTTCTTACTAACGTTACAAATTCAATAATTTTTTAAATTTTAGAGGAGACGCATGTCTCATCTCGCCCTATAGTAGGTCTGCCACTGCCTTAGTCATATCCTAATTAATTCTTTGATGTTTGAGTGGAATCCCATCTCCCATGGAGAATACTGCAACAAACTGTAATTGTCAGTAAATCTTTCGGAAAAACAATGTTGTAATCATCAGTATCATTGCCGTGTTATGGAAAACGAGAAGAGCACTACGCATGCAGAAAGCTAAAAAGAAAATCCAATAAATGATTGAGCAGCGAGAGACAGGAGATCCCACGATTTTTGAGTGATCTGCATTTATCCCCTATCCAAGACGATTTTGTATACACAACCCTCGCGTTCTACGTACGACAGACCTGCTTGGTCAATATTTCATCTATTGACTTACTCAACCAAGATTATTGACATTTTAATACTAGCTTTGTTGAAAATTAACGATAAGATTGCAAAACCTTGTTAAGCAAGTTAGCAGATTGAAAGAAATAAGTATGATGATGTTACAAGAAGAGCATGAACAAACTCCTGTTTAAGGAGGGTATATACAGAGTCAGATTCAAATATGTGTGTACGCAAGTCTTCGGGAGAGAGAGGGAGAGAAGTAACTATGCAAGGCAGCTGCAGCCTGCACCCACGAAGAGAGAAGTGAAGGATATAGAGAAAGCCAACACTACTCCTTTGTTTACTCATCTTCAGTTCCTAACTTAATTAATATATAAAAACCAAGTTAAAAAAGGTCAAAGGCAATCTGAGGACCGAACTGGAGTAAACTAAAGCAGAAGGAACCAATATTCAATCATCTGCAAACCCTAACCCGCCGCTTAGCATCTTGCCTTCAATTATTCTCTCTCTCTCTCAAAGGATATAACCATCTCTAGCTTGCATCTTGAGATGATAAGTGCAACGAGTGAAGTGAAGGCGTTAACAGTGCCAGGCATGGAAAGAGGTCTCTTCGATCCTCTTGATTCACAGGACCAGGAGAACAAGGGAGAAGCAGCAGAAGCCAAGAACTACAACTATTTCTCTTCCTCTTCCGATCCATTCCCCTTCACCTATACCGCCACTCACTCCGAAGAGGACATGTCTGTCATGGTCTCCGCTCTCGCTCATGTGATCGGCACCGGTCCTGAAGATGCCACTGCAGTGAGCCAAAACCAACCGCCCAGCTCCGACGCTGATGTTCAGGACAATGCTCAGGAATCCGGTTGAGATCGTTGCTCGTCTTTACTTCTTCGTTCATCTTCCACTTTTACTATATATTTCTCTTCTTCTCTTTGTTTTGATTACAGTTCACGTTGAAATATACTAAACGTGAAGAGTAGATATAGAGACCCATTCGAATAAGATCTGATCCACCGTAATCTTCTCTAGTTTGTTAAGATAATTATTTTCGTTTCTCGTGGAGACTTTTGTCCTTGAATATATTGATCCTCTAAATTTGTCGCTCCAGGCTTGATGAAATAAATAGAGAAGGTTCTCAACCGTTCGTATTTTGTTTTCCCTTTCCTCTTCTACTGGTTTTGTTTTCACTCCAATGCACATATTTTCCAGAGTTAATTAGGAAATTTCAAGTGAATCCAGTCTTTTAAATCTTTCCAAACTCGATCTTCTTAAATATGTGAGATTCTTGCTGTGTTGTCGTGTATGAGCCCAGATGTTGCCATTGAAAAGATAAATTATACACAAACCAATTTCAGCACTTCCAAATTCTTCTCTCCAAGTTAAGTACTTTCAATATTGTTGTTTTGCTGTGAATTGTGATGTTAATTACATATGGTGATCGTGAAGGGAACACCGGAAGGAAGCACTACAGAGGAGTACGGCAGCGGCCATGGGGAAAGTGGGCGGCGGAGATTCGCGATCCCAAGAAGGCCGCGAGAGTGTGGCTGGGAACGTTTGACACTGCAGAGGACGCAGCCCGGGCCTATGACGATGCCGCGCTGAGGTTCAAGGGGAGCAAGGCCAAGCTCAATTTCCCCGAGCGGGTCCAGGGTATGGCCCAGCCTGCCGGGTTCAACGGGCCGTCTGCGGCTCGGTTGCACCACTCAGGATACCCTCATCTCCTCCACTATGCCCAGCTACTGACTAGTGACGGTGATATCCCCATTGTTGCACCTACCTTACTCAACTCCAACACTGCCCAACTCCCAACCTCTTCTTCCTCCACCTCCAAAACTAGTACGTCTCGAGATACACGTAATAGATGAAACGCCCTTTTAGATTCGATGAAGCTGGGTGCCTCTCTCACTTGATTTTTCAATATTTTCGAGTTGTTTTGTGTCGTGTTCTTTATGTTTTGTGGGTTAGCTAGAGTGTTACAAAGCTTGTATGTCTACCAGAGTCAGTGGTGCAACCATGTTTGTTTGGCATGAAAAAGAAATGATGACTCTCCCTCCACACACACACACGTTTTGTAGGAACCTCCATGGTTCATTCCCTTTCTTTCTTCGTGGGGAATTTGGACCTGAGACAGTGAACATTTTTTGTGTGTTCTCTCTCTCTCACGATGCTATGAAGGCATCGATGCTTCTTGTTTGGTGGGGGATTCGAAACAGAAATAGAGTGGGCTAGAAATTTTGGTGGTCGTGTAAAACTTGGCTGGTTCTGGTTGCGTTATGTATTGGGCTTCCTTTCTGGATCTCGTCTGATGGGGATGCTGGGGCGAATTAAACATTTTTTCCCGACATTGGCAACACGTCGATGGTCAACTCATTCAGTTTCGGAAATTGCTGGTGTGAAGAGCGCTGCTTCTGCTTTGAATTTCTACGCCCTCATCGGCGTACCAATTATAAGGAAAGAACACGGGTGTAAGGCATGAAGTGTGCATGAGTGCACATGAACCGTGCAGCCACAAGGATTATGCATGCATGCTTGTTTTTGAAGTTTCTTTTTTATGCTCAGAAAAGAACAGCTTTAAAGAAGGGTTCCGAGATTGTGGAGTTCTTTGGTCGGTGGTGGTTTTAAATTATCTTGCACTGAATTTGAAACTCAAGAAAAGATTGTATCTTTCTGTTAATTGAACTGCTGGCAACTTGGTGGAATTCCTTTATCATGATTCATACTTCTATTAGTCTCAAACTTCACTGGCATTCACCTTCTAAAATTCAAACCATTGGCTGCTTTAAAACATTCATGATTGCAATTTACATCCCCAAAACAATTCAGTAACTTCTTATCCTCATCCATTCTCAAAGAACCTAAATCTTATAATGGACCTCTTTCCCAAACATACATCTGATCCAAACAATCCCCAACGTAGTTTTAGTAACTTGCAGCCGAGCACTTCAAATCATGTAAGCCGTAAGTGGATAACACTTCAAACAGTATTTTCTTGATTGGAATGCATACTCAGAGGCAACTTTTCTTCGGTTACACAGACAATTAGAAATGTCTACATTTTGTATTCACTTCAGCGCGGGGATTATTAACTCTACGCAAATGGGCATGCAAAATACATCAAAACGATGTCTTCTAGAGAGAGAGAGACCGTCTGAAGAGTGGGTACCGAAGGTGGGATATAGCTTGCTGTTGACAATCCTACATGCATTAAGGGTGGAAAATTGAGTGTGATAACGTTGACCGATCCTGAACATGCACCATGTCCCAATTATTGTCCTCAGTGGTCATGAGTGATGAAGTCAAAGACGAAATCAGTTTCTTGTGACGGTGCCTAATAATTCCACTTTTTTGTCAGAAATGAGCTTAACTGCACATCTTTGCCAAACTTTTAATATAGAAAGTGCAGAAATGAGGCCCATTGGTTGTTTATGACTTTCAGGTTAGACTCCTTCCTACATCAGCTATTAAACTTTGCTTATATTTGTTCATCTTAATCATTTGCCATTTTCTAGATGGGAGTATAAAAATAATGAGATCCGGTAAGAGAATGCCTATCGTAAGGTCTTTAATGCTCTTAATGGTTGCCTAATTGGCCTTTCCCGACTAGTGTCAGAAATTTTATATTCAGTGTGCATTTGATAAGGTCTCTCCAAACCTATCTTGCCTATCAAAGAAAAAGTTCAACTTCAATGAGCATTAAAAACCAAGATGTAAGTATCTTTGACCAAAGAGCCACAGTCATAATTATTGGAAATAAGCATTAAAATCGTTAAAATGGGAAGATTAGGGAGAGATGATGTTTATCAATACAATAAGTGAGCGGCAACAGCTGCATTAATGGATTTACATTCCATGCATCTTGACGTATGGAGTATAAGCCTGGGTTTGGTGTTTGTGTTTGCATGCGGGTGTGGATATGGATCTTGATCAAAATCATTGCACTTGTTTGCAAAAATAAAAAAGAAACCACGTCTGGTACTTAAGAACCTAATTCCTTGTATGTATAGAAATATTTGGATATGGAAGTTGATTCTGTGTTTCAATCTCAACGCGAGCCTCCAAGTTAACAAAACCCTAAGTCTGCTGCAGTTGTCTTTTAGTTTTCTAGTAAACGACGACTCTGCAGTTGGACTCTTGAGTAGAAAACACGCTTTAATTTGTTGCGATCCCTTGGAAATTATTAAAGTGCACTTTGGGATTTCCCGATGACTGGGTTTGTAAGTAAGCTTCATCAAATCTACTGTCCCTTGACAAGTGGTGTCTGAAATTCATCAGGCAAGGATGAGAAATTCATTATTAAATTTAACAATTTCGTCTAAGGGAATCAACGATCATTAGTATGTTAATTGCATGAGGTTTTTGGAGATGTCCTTTAGGATGAGAGTATATAAGAATCTTAGTTAGAAAGCCATGTATATGAATGAGATCATTTTAACGTGTATTTCACAGCTGTAGATGTGGTATTATATAATACCATCAATTTTTGTGGACACAAATTCGCTGCTTCTTTTAAGCTTACATGTAAAAGAAGTCCTAATATGGGGTTCTAATCTTTTATTACATATATGCAACTTGGCTGTGTATGGTTTGCTTTTGCTTGCGCATCCAATCACTTCCCTTCGATCTTATGGGTGCTCTTGCTAGGTAGCTAGGTTCAAATTGTTTTTGAGTGTTTTGTCCAATTCATATATATATATATATATATAGAGAGAGAGAGAGAGAGAATTTACCTATTTATTCATGATCAAATCTACTTAAATAATTTTATCTGTTTGATTCATATGATTAATAATAGAGATTTTAATTTAAAACCGAAAAATATTAATGCAAATGCATGTCAATCTAAGGATGAAAATGTTAAATGGATTTAAGCATGAATGTGTGCATGAACCGACTCTTTCTTTTTTTATATATATTACTTAGAGAGATGAACACATTTAATTACTTCTCCCCCTAGCACAAGAAAGGCATGTGCTTTCTGCATACATTTTATGGCATCTGAGTGACATGAACGATGCACTGTTTTGGTGCGCACATAATGTTCTCCCAAGATGACTTGATTGATCACGGGACAATGCTTTACGAGCGAGCGAGCGAGAGAGAGGGGCGTGGGCTCGAAAATCCAAGCTAAGGCCTGGATCCCACCTTCACGTGGGTAGGGAATGGAGCCGCAAAGGTAAGGTAGGAAAAGACGCGAAGACGAAGTACAGAAGCAGTGAGGCGAAAAGGAAGAGAAAGAACTCTCTCTCCTTCACTCTTTCCCCTCTCTCTTTCTGCGTGCCCGCCACCAACAAAGAAATTAAGAAAGAAAGGTGGAAACCTGAATCGAGAACAGCTCGCTTTCGTCCTTCTCTCGTCTCAGACAAGCTGCCAACCTACTTCATCTTTCGGCGTCACGTCAACCTTTGCGGCTAACCCCTCTCTTCCTCCACAGAACTCCATAGCTTTTAGTTATTAGTTTACACATTATAAAACTTGGGAAGAGCATATTGGCTCATATTCTCCATCATGACGCAATCCTTGCCTGGGAAGGTTGTGACACTGTGGGTTTATTGTTCCTAGTGCGGGGATTATCTAAATGCTTTTCTCAGGGCACGAGAGCGAGCACCATAATGAGCACACATAATCTTATTGCCCAAAAAATCACGTAGGTCCCACAAAGCCCCCTGACAGGGTATTAGAACATGCACCCTAAGGAGCAAACAGTAATACCATGACTGGCTAACTTGGTTCATCTGGACGGCTCAATTTTGGGCCGTGCCTATTGAAAAGGAAAAACTTCTGGAGATTGCTACTCTTATAGACAGACTTTGTTCTCATAAAATTTGAACCGGAGATGAATCTACATATGTACTTTTCATACGCACTCAGAACCTCCCTCCAAAACGTGAGATGGGAACGTTTTTCTGGGAAATGTGCTGTAAGAACTTAGCAGAATCTGTCTTTGAAAGGACTTAGATTAGGAAGCTATCTGGATCCACTTGATCCTTTTCTCCGAGCTCAACATTCAAAATTGCAGGTTTATGAAAATTTTCGTTCTTATGTTTTCTTAAAGATCAAAACTTGCAAAACCTTTGGTTTCTGATTACCAAATGCCACTTCCACAGACCGAGGAGAAAGGGAGCAGAAAGAGGCTTTTAAACTTTGATTTGTGGTAATGCATTACCATCTAGATTGTAACATTAGAGAACGAAAAGGTTGACATGCTTTAAGTGCACCAATTCCGGCTATTAAAAATGTAATTCAACCAGCATGTCCATATAAAAGAATCATCTCCCAAGGCTTCTCTATCAAGAGGTAGAATGCCATCTTCTATTTCTGCAAGTTATATGCGATTTGTACTATCCTTCAGCGTCACCATTATGAAGGTTAGAAGTCATTCCTTAAACCATCAGGGTCTAAATGCAGCTGCAAATCGTTGAATTATATAGTGAATCGAGATTAAGATTTGCTTCGTATAAAAGCCATAGTCTGAAGCAAGCATCAAAAAACTCTGCAATGCAGAGATCATAAATACAATTAGAAGCCAAGGCAGCATTTGATATAGTACATCCAACCATCAAAAATCTTGTACGCATGATACAAGTATCTTCCCAGATTTCCTAAACATAGACAAAATTAGATGAACTTGTTCCATGTAAAAGCCCAAGACAGTAACAGTCAGAAAACTTGTGCTAACGTGTCGTTTTGTATGGGGGACAGTTGGAAGAGGTACCAATTACTCAAAATCCCCATCAGACCGAACAAGCAAGGGACTTGAAGAACCCTGATTTTTCTCTATTTTTTCTTTAATTTCAGTTTTGTTTCTCTTCAGCCTCTTCCGTTGAACCCTTCTTGGATGATCACTATCAGCCCCCTTTCCTTTAGGTTTTCTAGTAGTCGTTGCAATTTTGTCTGGAACTTCAGAAATCTCAACTTCTGTGCTTTTCAGACTCGTCACTATGGCCAGATTCTTCACCATCACACACTATTTCTGCTTCACATCCACTTGATTCAACCTCATTCTCCCTCGCCCTCTTTTGAATGTTTTCAATCATGGTTTGCAGGTCTAAGTTAACCTGAAGGTCGTGGATAATCAATTAGTTAGATGGTCTCTGTACATCAACTTAAATTGCAACTGAAAGGAAAATTTTATCAGTAAAATGCAACGCTATAGGTATCTAAACCACTACAATTTAGGGCATACGAGGACCCAAATCAAGCATGTTTTTGAGAAGAAGACCCTCGTTATCATATCAATTTGACTGATTTCCGTTTTGTTTTATACCTTTGAATCTTCAAAGAATTCGTCAATGCACTGTTTACATGTTGGGTAATGCCTGACAACTTTATGCATTCTCAAGCTCCGGCCACCCACAAAGCTTCTCTCTCACTGGAGGAAAAACACTTTGCAGACAGGCCTATGACCACAGGGAGTGGTAGCTGGAAGAGCCATAACCTTCCGGCAAAGATCACAGAGGATTTCTGTATTGACAAGAACAATCACCAAGATTCAGAACCAGGGAAGTATAGAAACATGAAATGAAAAACAGAAAGGACAAGAGGAAAGAAGATAACAATCTCATCAAAGCCATATACTGAGGTTGGCAATGGGGAACACATGAACTAAAAAGAAAGCCAGATTTTCAAAGGCAACTTCAACTCTGCGTCTAGGTCTAGAAAACAAGTAGATCAAATCAACCACCATATGTTCCTGGCTAATTTCCAAGATTGCAAAATCCCGCCAATCATTTAGAATTCACACTTTTGACAGATCAAAACTATTTGACTTTGGAATTCAAGAGGTTCTCCATAAATAACAGCTGAGAACTGACCTACATGGATTTTGTTACGTTTCTTTTCATGACTTGTCTTCCTAGTCCATTCATTGTCTTCATTTCCATCCACAGGTTGTCTCCTACTCTATGGAGGTGATTTCTTCCAAAACCATCCCTTTCCCTCCTACAAGTAGTTTCAAGTGCTTGTATAACGATATATGAAATCTAAGCACCGATCGTGACTCACATCAAAAAATAGAAATAAGAAAACACAAACGTCAATTACTCAGAAATCCTACCTATAAATAGCCTCAAAACCAAAGAGCTGAATGGTCTATTGTTGAAGACCCTCAAAAGATGTGAAGTAACAAAAAACAGTTAAATGTTACAAACAACTAATCCGTGTTTACGTTTCAAATATTTTTCGAAATCAAAATACAAGTTGAGAAGGTAAGAATGGTCTCTGTCAGTAATCGTGTGTAAAATGCTAGGCAAGAGACTGATATACCCCAGCATGCAGAATAAGTTGTCCAGAAAAGGACATCTACTCAAGGCATAAGATTTTAACAAAGAATGATCTACATGATCAATAAAAGCCAGACCTCCCAGTCCCACGAAGTGCTCTCTTTCCTTTCAGTGATATCAGTTGCTCCCTTAAGCTCCTTGATATCTAGCAACGGCCGAGGAAAATCACCATGAGCATCACTGAAACCAAAAAAAAATCAATATATTAGAAAATAGTAGAACATGACAAAAGATGTAGGACCGAAGAGACCAGAACATATACATGGGTTGTTGGAGCCCGCCCATCCACCATCTTCAGGTTTCACCGTGTGAGGAACCTGGATTCATGAACCAGTTATCCAGCACATGTGCAGACACACATGCAAACTCCCACATACACATGCACGCACAGGTTTGGGTTCCACATAAGTCAATTAGATACATGCATGTACATACACAAAGCCTATCCATTATCATCAAAACCTGCTTCAGGTTCCATGCATAGCAGAGAAACTTGGACCAATGAGTCAGTTATCCAGCTCATGTGCCCACACACATGCACACATACATATGTGTTTGTGTGTTCCCACTTCTCATAGGTTTTTGAAGCCAACCCACCACCATCAAAATCTGAACAGGTTCCATGCATAGCGGTGGAACTTGGTTTCATGAATCAATTATCCAATTTGTGAGTGTGTTTGTCTGCGCTTGTGTGTGTGTGTTTTGCTAAGAGATCATACATGACTTTGATTGTGTTGCTCCAGGTATGATGTAGAAGATTTATTAGAGCCCAAATCTTGTCCATGGTGCAGGTTCATTGTCGCATCTAAAAAACAAATAACGGCAAACCTTGAAACCCTGCTAAACACGGATATCAGCAGAACGTGGTGTTTTGTTTATTATAAAGAAACACATGAATCTCAGTGCTAATTTGAGAAGTGAAAATTAAGGCAGCAAAATTATGATCATAATAGTAACATATGTAATTACAAAAGAATGGTGGGGGCATTCTGTTCCATCAAATAAAAGCAAGAATAATCAACAGGACGCACCTGAAAGCCAACCTTATACCAGCATTTTTCAATGCGATAAACTCCTTCATATCTAATACCACTTTCTGGTGCATATGAAGAGCGCTTCTCCTTGTCAGACCTGAATCAACCAGAGAACCATGCCCATACCAAAAAAAAAAATTGTCAGTTATACTACTATCGCCATGAATACTTCTGCCATTACGAGTATTACTTAAACACTAGTCAAAACTGAAAAACTAAGCAAACGAATAACATAGAGGTTCTGTAAAATATTCAAAGATATGTTTGTGAAAACAAGGAAGAATCAGAGGAATGAGAGAAACTGGAGTCACCTGACCACACGGACAGGGCTCCCCTTCCTGCAACTGACACGTAAAGCCTCGGTTCATTTTTTCAAACTTCTGACCAAATGATTGGTCTTTGTTTGTTCTTTTGTTTCCGCAAGTCTCTCCAGCCACTAACGAATCACAACAAGAAACAATGAAGCATGAAAAAGAGAAACCAAACACGGTTTCCACAAGATCAAAAGCAAAAACAAAAACCACCAGAATCTATGTCTAACCTTCCAGTGTAAAGAAACCACTCTCCATTACCTTCATCATCCAGATATCCGCCTGAGAGAGAGATAGACTGAGCACCATAATCCGATTGTCCAGCAATTCCCGCGACATGGAGAAGGTGAGCTCCCCATTGCCTACACTCCATCCTGTCCTCCCAACACTCACCAACAAGAACCCCCTGATTCCTATCTGGATCATTCACTGCAGGAATCGGACCGAAATTATCTGGTGGCACAGTAACAAATATTTTGCCACTACAGGCCTTAGCCTTCCCGGAATACTTTGCTCTCTCAGTTCTGAAAGCTTTGTTGGGCCTATCCTTATTGTGCATCGAATAGTTGTAGGCCTTCAGAGGGCCACAACCAACCATTTTTGGCATCCTCGCCAACCTGATTGCTGCAACCAATGCTGAATTTATCCTGGGTTGTTCAACCATTCTTGCAGGAATGGAACCCCGGCATTTCGCACAGGCCCTCTTCCCTTTACCCACCCATTTCTGGAAACACTTCAGGCAGAAATTATGTCCACAAGGGATCGGTCAATTGTACACCAAAGTGGAGCATTAACTATGTGAACGACAATCATAGGATAGTATTCGTAATAATTATGGTGAATAAAGCATGCTTCAAGATGTGTCCATATGCAATGTAAGAGATAAATGGTGCAAAAATCTAAAGACAAAGGAAAAAGGAAACTAAAATCTATAAAACCCGGAACTGATCATAAGACATAACAACGATAAAGAAGATTCTGTGCTGACAGATGACAAAATGTGATCCAACATGATCATAGAAAGGGATCAAGCCACAGAAAATTAAGATATTGAACTCTAAATGAATACTGCAACAGAACGTTACCACAAAAGAAAAAAGAAGCATTTGTAGTGTTCATCTTAAAACACGCAGTGTTAACCGGAAAGCTGCTGAGAACAGAATACAAAGAAAACAGATTAAAAGAAATTACGACAACAATGTGAGAATCGCATCCAGAGCGTTACTTATTTGAATGCAACCAGACAGAAAGGCCAAACTACGGTAGCGATGATGGTGGTGATTATAACTAGAGATAATAATAGTCCTATTTCGTCACGAAATACGAAAACAACAAAATAGACAACTATGATGACCTCAGTGAACTTACCGTAACGGGCCGTTCCGGCAACTGCAGACAGAAAGCACACAGAAAAGCCTCATCGACGCCTTTCTCTCCAACTTCGTCCCTTTTCTTCTCGCCGGCAAGACTGTCGGCCGCTGCCGTCGTCTTCTTCATCATTAATTCCTGCCCCTTTCTCGCTTTGTCCGCCTCTGAAAGCGAGGAATCGGCCTGAATTGCTCGGATGGCAGCCAACAGCTCGGCCGACGCGCCGTTACCACCGGAGGAACCATCGAAAGGAGCGGAGCAATCGGGGCACACCCATCCAGAAGTGTAAGAGAGATCGAACGGCGGAGAAGAGAGGCAGGGGGCGTGCCAAGGACCGGCACAAGTAGCGCAGAAGAGGGTCTCGGTCTCGCCAGGCTTCGCTCTGCACACCATGCACCCCCCTTCGCTACCACACGGAAGATCCTGACCTCCCATTTCTCCTCTCCAACGGTCGAAGATGGTATTGCAGACGTTAGGGGAAGCACGAGAGAGAGAGAGAGAGAGAGAGAGATTGCGGGAAGTTTGGGGGAGCGCGTGTCCTCTCGGGTTTGCCTTTGGTATTTTGAATCGCCCGCCGGCGAATGGCGCAACGAAAAGTCGGTTCTATCCTTCAACCTCCTCTTTTCGCGCGCTTGTATCCGATTACAGATGGACGTGTCCGAAGCCAATATCAATTTGGGGACCTCTGTGTAGACAGGGTTGGTTCAGAACCGACCCGCCCTTTTGAACTGGAACCGTAATAGTTTTGAGTACTGGATGTATCCGGAACCAGCAAAGTGGACCCGGAAGCATAGCCGAATACATCGGGTCCCCAATTAGGTTGCAGTAGTATCTTCTATGAAACTGAAACCAATGGTTCAAACTTCTAATTTCTCATCTTTTTCATATCAGAATCAAGAAAAAATTGCAGTTACATTTTCATGTTCCCAACCGGAGTTTCGAACCATCAGTTCCGATTTACCTGGAACTGGCCTTGTCCAACGACTTAGTATTAGCATGAGTCATGGATAATCAATTACTAGAATTTTGGCACCTTATGTTTTGAACTTGAAAAAATTTGATGCACAGAAACTTCTGGTTGTTCCTAATTTGGAACAGCTCTTTCTAGTGATTCCTACGCACCAGTGCACTGGTAAACAGACTAAGCAGCTCATAGTTCGGCTCTGCACTCATCCACTTATTTATGTTCTATTGATTACAACATATTAGCCGAACATGATCATGGAATGTTCAACTCGCGGGAGCTCGTTAAATGACATTTCTGTAAACTTTTTAACTGTATCATATTAAGATAATTGCATTAAGGTACTTACGGTCGACTTTTTCGTGTAGAAAACGAGTTGAGCAGCAAAGAACCCTACTTGCAACCATGCCCTCTATAAAGTAAATGGTATATAGTTTTCATATTACATTATATTTTATATTTATGTATATGATGAATCCTGGACTATGTAAGGTATAAGTTACAAGCCAACTATTTGATATCGTGTTCTGCGTATTTTCATCGATTTGTTTAACAATCGTGCCTAGGTTCAGTTGGTTTGCTTCTCTTGTAAGTCTGTCTTCGTTCTTTATTTGGTGTAGCTTGATTCTTTTTAAGGTGGTAGTAGCTAAGAGTGACCAATTGGGTCCAGGTATGAACTAGTCATTCCACTTATCAGATTGGATTGAGTTTGAAGTTTAATGGAAGCCACCCAATATGCTAAATCAAGTAAATTTTAATGGAAGTTGGATCTAATATGGTTGAAGATCTGACTTGGATGGAAATGCTCCATATATGACACAATCCAAAATTATTAATTGGTTGATTGTATTCGGTTGAATCCAAGCAACAATTGTAACATGAAGACAACGTTCAAATCAATCGGGTAATCAGAAGATTCCAGCATCACCATGCAGGCGATGAACCAATGTCAACTCCAATCTGATATGCAAAACTTCAGTTAAAGATGTACAACAATTTGAGGTTGGCGTAGTTTCAACTCGCACACACATTCACCATTGGAGTTCATCTAGCCGACGCTACTGTCTGCGGTGAAGGGTTAAGTTGCAGCATGAAAGCCCGAGACCCCCTCCTTGATACAAGAATTTTTTTACGAAAGACGTACATGTATTTCACATTCGCAAAGCACTTATATTTTCCCATATATAGACTCATGAGTTTACAGCCTATAGACTCATGAGTTTACGGTGTGTTCAACGGATGCTGATCTGAAGTGCAACAGGTTAAAGTTTAACTGCATTAAGACGTGCATGGCCGTAGCCTTATCGAAGTCACGGTGAAGGGCTTACTCATGGGCGAGGTGAGGTCGCTGTTTTATCCAAAATGCAATGAAATCCAGACAAAAATTTAAAAGTTTTGTGGTTCGGATATTTAGAAAATTTACTATGGTGGTATGTAAGAGAGGGAGCTCAGCTCCTTAAAAGGTACTTTTCCTCCACATAGATGGGCGCAAGTCACCAGCCTCTAAGAGAATTCCTTATCATCAAAAGAAAATGAGGAAAAAAGAACCCTCTTAGGGGCCTTTTATTTTATTTTTATTAAACTGCAAAGAATACCATTGGTCTGTTTGAGGGAAGCCAGGTCTCTCTCACACATGGATATATATATATATATATATATATATATATATATATATATATATATATATATATATATATATATATATATATATATATATATATATATATAAAGAAAGAAAAAGAAAGAGCATAATTTACTTGCACACTTATTATTGCATAGATCTACTTAAACATTTCTATCGTTAAATCGGTACGATCAACTATAGATATTCTAATTTATAAGGATTTAATATGTATAAATGCAAAATAAAAAAATATATCAATTTTTTATTTTCTAAATTCAAATTTCTATTATTGATCACAAACGATGGAGGTCTTTGAGCATTATACATATATCAATTGCTCTCTTTCTCTATATAGATATATAAACGTAGATAGTATAGTCCATGGGTACATGCTTAAGCTTATTTTTAAATCTCAACCATTTGATAGCAAATATCAAAAGTAAAGAAGTATGTTATACTTTTGCAAGTATAATAAATGTACCCAACAAAAGATACAATAAAGATTTTAATAGTTGATGTTCAATATCAGGGTTGAAATCTTTGAAAATCTTTAAGCGTGCTGATTTCTCTCTCTCTCTCTCTCTCTCTCTCTCTCTCTCTCTATATATATATATATATATATATATATATATATATATATATATATATATATACCGAAGCTCTTATAATTTGGAGAGAACTATTTCTTATAGAGTCATGGATGAGTTGATATCGTATTCATCTACGCTTACAGCATATTTGCAAGATTGCATCTGACGTGACTACGCAAATATGAGGGCTACGGAGATTTATGATCTGGCACCGGTCATGCCATAAATGACAATGTTTGTCATGATCGCATGAATGACATCGCTTCGGTGTTAGATCTCCTACACCACATGATCAAACAAACCTTCGAATGCGAATGAAAACATTTGTTCAGACAACCAGCATGGAGATTACTGCAGCACGAGAGAGAGAGCATGTGTCGCCATAAGAGTCACTAAGATTAGAACAGCTTTGCGATTATTACCACATGATGGAAAGAGGCCCTGTGGCGTATCAGAATCTGATATCGACTTGTTCTTCAGCGCGAAGAAAAGAAACTTTCCGCACATAATAAAATTTATTATAGGTACTATAAGCTACAGTGCTCTATCAACTACTGAATGATGGCAAGGGACGATTGACATCTGCTGGAGAGAGAGAGAGAGAGAGAGATTACGAGTGATGGATGGGAACAAGTGGGAGCTTGCCTCCGTATCTTTGAGGGAGCTGGCCCTCATCGATGTCTTCCAAGAGGGTTTCTCTCAAGCGTTCATTTTCCACGAAAGCGATCTGCAAATTGGTTTGCGACGTCACAAAATAAGATCATAAATGACGGTCAAGGTCCATCCTCACAAGACACACCCACACCCACATCCCAATCTTTCTCTCTCTCTCTCTCTCTCTCTCTAGTAAATATGTTATTGGGGAGTATTAGGAGTCACCTTGCTCTTAGTATTTTTGTCAATGAAAGGAGAGACAATTTTCCACGCAGTCCAAAAGAGATAAGGGGCATGAATTACGTACACTTTTCCAAGCCTTTCGGGATAGTAATCCTGCAAATTGTCATAGGCCTCTCCTTACCATATCTATATATACATGTATATATATTGGGAGAGAGATAGAGAGACCTGCATAATTTCTATAGCAGCAAGAAAACCCCGGATATCACAATTGGAGTAACCATAGCCTTCTAAATCTCCGATGACCACAAATTTTTCTTGTCCCGGTGGCATTCTGTGCACAAAGAAAGAAAGAGAGAGAATTGAATGCACGAAATGATGCAGAACAAATGGATCATTTAATGCACGAAATCTTGCAGAATAAATGGAAGGAAACCATTAGTATTCGGCTATAAAAATAAGTTCACCAAGCTCCTGTAGGAAGCCGACATCCATGGCTGCTATTCATCCTTCGGATGAATGTGGTACAATGTTTCTAACCACATTCATTACACAAGACTCATTAAGATAGAGATGGTGGTTGCACTCGTACAAAGCGATAGCTCACCTGGCTAGGGTACTCGACTCACAAGTTGCAGGCCGTGAGTTCTGGCGTGTATACCTGGCCTCGGCCTCCCCATTCTAAACAAAAACAAAAGAAAAAAAAGGAAGATAAAGATGGTGCTTTGCAAAAAATCTCACCTTGCACATATCTTGTCATTGCTGTAAACCAGAAAGCCTGCAGCAACAGTTAAAGCAGCAAAGTCAGCATGTAAATGGGGAGCAATAATAGAAAGTTCTGTATTTATCAGGTATGTTCCGAATGAGATAAACTACGAAAATCTCTGTTTTGTGATACTGAGAAGGTCATGTTGGACACTTCTAAGAGCATTTCCAGTAAGGCTGAACGTGCAGTAACATGCATAAGAATAAATAACAGTATCATGTTAAGTATTACACATATACTATATATGTATTATATTTGTGCGTGTATGTACCGACGCATATTATTGAGTTAGAAATCCAAAATAGCAAGTTGTATGAGGCAATCTCGATCCATATGTATGAAGGATCGTTCTTTTGGTAAGAATAACGCCTGTCATTGTACTTAACCAATGTAAAAAAGTATGCTTCTTGTAGCCTGAAGTTTTACTAAAGTATGGAACGTTGTTCTTTTAGGCTTTTAAAGCATGTCACATTCTTGTGTAAGTCTCATGATCCAAAGTTACACGGTTCTTACGAAACAAAATTTTGTAGGTATCACATTCATATGTTAAAATCTAGATCAGAGACCCAAAAGAACGGAAAGCGAAAGGCTAGTTTTACCAACTCTTCACACACACACATCTCAATCGTAGTTGGCAATTAGAGCTACATTAAGTAGTGAAAACTTACGCTTGAACTCATCAAGATTCCTGTAGCAGGTGTGCCTGGCTCCAAAAACCACCGAAACGGGCCTTCCTTTCTTGTCATTTCCTTGAACAAACATCTTGTCCTTTGCAATCTCATTTGGTATCTCAGACTCTGCAATGAATCCCTTTGGAACGAAAGTCCGGCGCCATTTAAGGTACTTAAGAAGTAGTACAGCTGCTTTGTCAATATTCAGATCTCGTGCTCGCAGAAACCTTCTTAGCATCATATCGTCTTGGTCCTGCATGCATGCCCATCACCTCCTTTTCCAATTTAATTAATTTGATTGGTTCATAAGGGAAATAGAGGAAAAATTGAACATTCCTAAAATGAATAGCTTTAGATATTCTTGGAAACAAATTACGACGTTTCATATACTGCCATTTTCATTTAAAAGAGACAAGTTAATGCCAGCAACTAGTATGCAACTTTTCTGAGAACTGAAGCCATGTAAAGATGTTTGAATTGAATGAACTGATGAGGATCCATAAACATCTTACCCACCAGGCTGCTAATATTCAAAGATCCTTTTTGTGTCATTGATTCAGTCCTTGGCGATGCATTTATTTGAAGTTTGATACTTTACATAAAGAAGAAAAAAAGTGCCTCTGTAAACAACATTCTGATCAGAGAGATTGATCGTCCTCATATTGGTGAATCTAAACTGAGCGTTTCTTTGCCTTCAAAGAACATTCATTCAGAGGAACTTACTGAACCACTGATCGTGGGATGTAGACCTACTGTAGAGAAGGGGAACTATATGTATGATTGGAATACAATATGGCAAAAATCCCAACTCAAAACTCCAAAACGCAATTGAGCTTAAACCTGAGTAGGTAGGACTTAGGAGTCAATGACCAACCAACAATATTATATTCAAGCACATTCAAGACGCAAAAGATTTTCCTTTAAATAGACCATATTGGGAAGCAGGGAGACCGAATTCCGATTTTTTAGTTCACCTTACACGTTTTATATATGTGTGTGTGAGGAGAGAGAGAGAGGAGAGATCCTGATCATGCATCGGTTTTTTGAGGTACGAGTGGGCCACTTGAAAGGTCTAAACAGCCTTATCCTCGCCAGCTAAGAATTGAACAAATCCTGATGGAAGATGAAGTTCGACCTGTTTTGCAGAATCATGTCTCACATTTTCATTTCTTCAGAATGAGTAACTCTTGATTTCTGCCTGGTCTCAGAGAGAGAGAGAGAAGAGTGACAGCTTCTAAGAAGGAACTGACGGATATCAAGTTTATACCAAAAAGAAATAAAGTAGCAGAAGGAATCGCATGGCGAAGTTGCTTGAGGAGCTTTCTTTTGTTTTATTGGTGCAGATGTTGTGAGGTTCTTAACATTAGCAGTGTTCGATATTGTGTTCCAACACTTTCATGTGAAGTTCTTTCCATTCCTCTAAGTTCTCCCCCAAGAAAAAAAACTGAAGTGTAATACTGATGCGTCCATTTTTCGACGAAGCGGGTGAGAATGGTTACACTGCTGTTATTAGGGATCACACAGGAAAGTTTCTGGCTGCATTATGTGGACATGGGAAAGATCAGGCCCTTATCACCAAGTCAACTCCCCTTTAAGCTTAAAGGTATAACATAATGCTAAAGCTTGAATTAATTAGGAAAGTTTAATGTGGATTCCTTTGACGTGAATGACAATAAAATTTCCATGGTCAACTTACAATTACCCCTAAAACAAGAGGGAAAGACAAGTAGATCCTCATGAAGCACAAATCAAGAAGAATATCAATTCCTTTCCAGTTTTCCATACGTCACCTCAGAAATCCGACTCAAAGAATTTCATCAACCCTTTGTTTGATAGTCCACAAAAATTTCACGGCTCTCTCTCGCTCTCTCTCACACACACATATCTCCATATGTATGAGTAGAAGGTTTGCGCTTGATGAACCTTCTGCATTCTCAACAAAGAATTATGATTCCAATCCCAATAATGCCCAGAACTGAAGCAACTTTTCCAAAGACATTTCAGAGAAGAAAGCCACCATAAACCTCTCATCACTTGAAAATGTATTTTCAATGCCAAAATATGAAATACTACAAACTAACCACGCTTGACATGAGGGAAATGTACAACTAAACAAAAAAACCAGGCAAAAAATGCATAAAACCGTCCATTTGCAGCTGGTAAAAAACCCTTAATGACTCCGGCGGACCATCGACAGTACCATGCATTGGGACCCACAATTCTCCATCTCAAAACCCATTTCTCAGAAATTCTTGATAAACATTTCAATAGACACAGTCTCGGAGATTCATCTTGGTTGATGCAAGCAATAACAAGTAGACGAAGACGAGGAATCAGAACTTACCTTAACATCTGGGTCTTCTTTCTCAACGATCTGCCTGAGCAATCCCACTTTTTTCTTCTCCAAATTCTCTGCCAGGTTGTTGTTTTCCTTTGCACCATCCATGATGAACAAACTATGAGAAAATCATTCACACAAGAAGAATGAAGGCGGTCGTGGAAAGCCACTAGCGATATTTATATATCATGACGATGATCTCCCCCTCTTCTTTTCAGCCGTGAAATTCACGCTTCCGTCGCCGTAGATCCCATGCCTGCCTTCCCATACACATACGAGGCACATGACTTCACTTTTTAATGAAGGAAGCAGACCCGGCAGCAGCATGCAGACGGGAACGCAAAATGACTATGCGACCTGCTGGGTCGGCAATTGGCGACCAGAACGCGAAGCGTGTCACTTTGCAATCCCAAATGTATCTCAACCTACATTTGTGGGGTGGATGACAGCTGCCCGGCGCGGGTACGGGTATAGGTACGGGTACGGGCACGGTACATTGGAACTTCGAGATTTTCTTCTACGTCTTTATTTGAACATTTTATACAAGTTTCTTATAAATATTGATGCAAGTTTCACGATGGTAGAACCTGATGAACAGGGCGTGTTCTGCATCAGCAAGATCGAGTGCTATTCTTTTGAACTCCTTAATTATATGTAAGTGCCTCGCTTTCAAGTTCGCCCAGCCGGATACCGCAAATTAATCTATTTGAACTCAATTAGTGTGAGAGAAGGGTTGGTGTGGCAACAATTTTCAGTACATGTTCTGCCAAAGCTGGTATGAATTTCAAATGCTGTTCTCATCCTATTCTACAGTATAAAATAATTAGATATATATGGAAAAAGAGATCAATAATCTTATCATTACTTTTTGAAAACACGAGTATAATATTATTATTTTTCATTCTTTTTCAAAAACTTTAAAAAAATAAATAAATTATATTCATGTCACCAAAAAATAATGGATAAACATGAATGAGCATGTCAAAGTGGTTAGGATCTTATTTTCCTATATATAATGGATTAAATTGTGTACATACCATTTAGGGCACCTTGCAGTATGATGAACATAACCGAACCGAAGCTAGGTGCATGCATTTAGGAATTGTGGGTCTCCAAGATGGAGACCGGGGAGGTTATTCTAGAATTACTCAAAGGATGTATTAATGTGTATAGAAACAAATCACACACTAGAAGATTGTTCTCGCAGTAAAAAAAAACGCAAGCTACGCATATACTTGTAAGAATATACGATGTACAACGATTATTTCCAGGTAGGGCAAATTTATTTCTTTAGCTTTTACCAGTATCGATCAGATGAGATAACAAGTTTTGCCTCATTCCTAGTTTGATTCGGTTTGGTTCATCCGACTTGGTTTGTTTTGCTCGAACCCAAACTGTAGTAACATAATTTTTTGTGCAATTATGGGCCCAGTGAGCATGTGTAGTTGTCACTTGCAATTAAATTTATTATCGCTATTATTGCTAACGTAATTTACAATTTATATAATTCTAGATACACCAATATTGTAACATGATGACATTAAATTTCCATCGAATGGTTGTTCACCAATAAACAATTTTTAGGAATTATTAATATGCACACCTAGCAATTTTTGGGAAACCCACTTATTCTATAAATGTAAGAAGTATCAATTCATTCCTTACCGGCTTGCCGTAGAAATGGCGATGAACAAATGAAGCCATCTTTTAGTGCAATTGTAAACCGATGAAAAAAAATTAGCTTCATAGTGAGACCAAATACACGGTTTTAGTTTTAAAGCCAGTAATTAGTGCACGTCTCTGTGTTCAAATATTGACCCATGAGAACTTCCAATTTGAATATTACACGTTTTTATGCTTACAAGTTTAGCCCGGATACCAGGAATTCTTGGGGTGATCTTTGACCATCTTATATGACCGATTGGTCAGATGCAAACTGCATTACGGTAGATCTCCTCTTTTTCAATCTCTCCAACATGTGGTTCTACATTGGATTTCATTAATGAAGCTAAGGACCCGTCTGCATGTTTTTCTAAATAAGCTATATTTTATTTGTATGTATTATGTTAAATTCTTTGTTGCTTGAAAAACTTATTTTATTTGCTTAGAAAGCAACTTATAATATACTTACGTATATGAAAATAGTGGGAGATAATTTTTGATTTTTATTTAATTTATTTTCTCGCTAAGACGAGCACCTTGTATCTCCCCTGGAGTGGCTTAAAGCAAAAACTAAATACCACATGTGACTTAAAAATGTGGAGCCTATGTCTAAAATTTTTGGGGTGATACTTAAATTAATTCAACTTTCAGAGGATTAAGGGGGTTACCATAGTCGCTTTAGCCAGCAACCACCCCATCACTGTTGTCCTCCACCAGTAGCGGATTTTGAAACTTGTTTTTGGGTGGGGCAAACTTACTTCATGTTTAGATGTGTAGGCTTTAAAAAAATTCAAATTCTTTCAAAATTGAAAATTTTAATTCGTAATTAAAAAATTTGAGAATCTAGGGTAGCCCCACCCCGCCACAATGTGAATCCGCCCACCAATCTCTTGCTACAGCTAACTACTGCCACCATCACTACTACCACAATTCCTGGTCATCACTATCACTACTATTCTTGTCCACCATGACATCACCCGTACCATCTGGGTCTGCCTTCGGCATCTTCTGTGTGCTTTGGTACCGTCACTATTTTCAGTGCAGGCCTTCATCTCCACCACCATCATTACCACCTTTAAGACAATCACGGTCACACTCCACTGCTGTTATACCAGCACCGACTACTAGAGGTTACCACCATCACCACCACCTGCCGCCTACTTATCATTATTACCACCTATGCTACCCTTTCTATTGCCAACCGCTGCTGCCACTACTGCCATAACTATCACCACAGATTGTCGCCATCACCACCACCACCCATCATTGATATCGACACTATATGTAACCATTCCCGCCACCACATTACTCCACCAGTTCCTGAAGCACTACCATCAGACTCTAGCTTCCTCCGATAACACCATCCACTAACTGCCACTACCATCCATCACTGTTACTAATTATTATCACCAATTCACCATGAACAAATAGGACGCATTGCAGAAGTACACACAATCACATGGTAGCTTTAAAAATTGCCAAGAGAGAAAACAAGAAGTACGTGGTTCAATAACTTCGAAGAAAGATTTCTACTATGCTAAAGAAGAGAAGTGTACAATCAATATGACCTCTTATGATCTTCCAGGATCTCACAATAACCCTAAACTTCTATGCAAAAACAACATCAATTGATAATACAAAAGAAGCCTTTTTAATAACACGAGATTTACCTAGAGCATTAGCTCAACGGCAGGGCACATGCTGGTGGTGGGGAGTTCAACTCCCAAGGGGTGCATGTGTGTGTTCGGCTTCGGCCTCCTCTTGTAACCAAAATAAATAAATAATAACAGAGGTTTCATACATGGCGGCTGGTTTCACCGCCTCACAAGATTCTTGTTGCGATTCGGATATGGACCAATATAGATCCTTAGTACTGTATCTGGTCACATTTTTGCTCCCAACACAAAATTTAAGTCACATCAACAACCACACTTCTTTATAATCCTAAAATGAGCTCATCCAAATCTTTCTGAAAAAATTCTTCCATAATAATTTGTTTCTACTTTTGATCTTAGAAATAAATATTAGCATCCAAATGGAGCCTAAATATAGATGGTATACCTTCTTTCTTCTACTTTGGTGACAGCCCGTCTGACACTGGCAGCAGGTGCCCTAAATTTGACACCCACAGCTTTAGGTGGTGGGGCATGTAAGGCACAAGGTTTACTTCAACCTTGTTAGATGGTAAACCTAATGTTTCATTTGAATGAAAACTCTCCTGTCCATGTTAGATGCATTGATTCTTCATTGTAGTAGAACAAGGAGCTGAAAAGGTTCTTTAGTGTGTCCCTAAATTATAGATTTTAATTGATCATTCTACTCATAAGCAGTAATTAAAGATGTCTTAGGTCTTAATCACCATAAAGAATTGGGTGCAGGTTTGTTGGGAAAAATGGGAGAAGTTACTTTTAAACAGCACAAAGAACTGCAATATTCGCGGTTATTGCAGGAATTAATGTGCATGAGCTGGTGCTCGCTCTTTACTTTGATAAGGGTTTGAACTGAATTGGTTCAATCACTCTCATACGAATGTGGTCTCCTCATTAGTTTAAATATTGTTTCTGGAAGGACCACAGTACGTGTACCACTTTGTCTATGTGTGTCTGAGGGAGATTCTTACGAAATTGTTGAATCTCATCTATTCATAGTATCAGTTCTTCCAACTGAACATCCACTGATCTGAAACGTTGACACCATCCGAGGATGACGAAACCCACGTTGGGCTAGTAAGAGGATGCCTCACCAACATATTATGATAGATAGAGATAAGATTTCTATACAATGGAGAAAGTTCAAATGCCATGCGAAATAACCATAGTTTGTAATACTTTAAAACTTTATACGCTAAATGTTTTACATTTATAGTGCATATTATATATATTGAGAAAAAAATTAGTATATATTACCATTCTTAGGTGCTAGCAAATCCAAACAAATCTCAATGATCCATTGTTGATGATAGATGGTTCAGATTTAAAATTTAGAAAAAGTATCCAGAATAAAGTGTATGTGCAAAAAATAAATGAAGTACCTTTTACTTTATAGATTCAAATCTCAAACATCTATTACCAAAGATGGATGGTTGAGATTTGTTTGGATTAGGTGCTAGCATATATCGGTGTCTCTATATATATCACAATTATCACAAAAAAATTACAATATTGCTTATAATATAGTGTGATTGTCATGAGGAATTGTTACCTTATTGCTTATTTTATTAGCTAGATTAGAATGTAGGTACAAGAATTACTTAATCAATTTATTTAATCCCTTAGAGGAAGAAAAAAAAGATATGAAAACTCAACGATGAGTTGTCTCCATATGTGATAAGAGAATGCATTGAAGAAACCGAGAACCAGTCCCGAAGATGCACAGCAGATGCGAGAGATTGAAGATGAATTTGATACTTCTTCAAAAAGGTTTTTGAGAAGAAAATCGAGATGAAAGTAATTGTATATTTCTTTTTTTGGTTTTTTCATCTCCTTTTATATTAGGCTAGCATTTTCTTATGTATTCATGTAGTGTGAGATTCTCGTTTACTTTAATAAAGCAAAATTGTTTTATTTGAAATATCTTATTTTTTATGAAAATGCATCTGGTGAAGGGCCCTTCTTCTCTCATTTCTCATGTGATGATAATCGAGGCCAAAAGTGGCCATCCGATAATTTACATACATCACCTGGGAACGCAAGTCAATGGAAGATTAATTCAGATTAATTCCTATTTGCTAACTATTAAGCCAACTTCTTTGCTCAATAACGCAAAAAGATCATCCATGTATGACTAATCCTAATACTACTGTAGGTAAAAGAAGAAGATTACATTAGGTAGCCTAGTTCCAATAATAGAACTTTGTGGAGTCTCAAGAGCTGACAGAAAGCTTTTAGCATTAATGCGTCAAATCTCATCCAAACTCCGAAGCTAAGCGTACTTAATTAGGTCAGAATAGACAATATTTGGATGGTTGACCTCTTAAGGTCAGTGACGCCGAGAAGAAGTTATGATCAATGTTCTACCTTCGAGTGTGAAAGAGAACAGTGGTTGGCAATAGAAATTAGTGGTAGACATGGTCGATTCTTGGTAAAAACAGTGGTTTACTGTTCCAGTTTGTCTGAAACTAGGAACCAAATTGCGACCGGGCTGGTTCCAGTTCCGGTTTAGATGGCAACAATAAAAATCAAAACTCTCTTCAAGATAGTGTTTTATTTTATCCAATTTACAACATAATATGATAATAGTGTTAGGCCCTACAACAAGAGGTTATAGTTCAAGCTGACGACGGGGCAGTGAGGACGTCCTTTAGCTAACTCTGAGAATTGTTTTTTTTATTCAAAATGAATACATTTTAGGTGCTTTTCCCAACAATTCCTTGAAATTTCGACAATTCTTAGGTGTAACTTTGGACTTTCACCCATTCTTTGGATTTGATTTTAGCATTATGAATTTAAGATGCAGCTTTTACTACCAAAACCAAGCATTTTCCTACGTTAAGTGCAGTTGGTTACACGGATTTTTATCACTGTTGAACTCGATCTTGTGTCATATTAGCATTTAACTTTAAAAAGACCTTGTTTTTATTGATTAGTTTCAACATTTAGAGGCCTTTCTCTTACCCTTTAAAGTGTTTAACATCTTCCTTTTTGCATTTTTTCACTCTTAAGGTATATAAGTTCTCCTATCTAAAGATGTTCATGAGAAGGGATTCTCCGATTCCCACAGGGCCTCACTCCGAACGGGGTAGATTTAGAGGGTGCTAGGGGATGGGGGAGACCCTGAGAACCCCCATGCACCTAACTTAAAGTTCGTCACACAATCAAATACTAGCATTCACATTTATATCATGAACTTCAAATTGATATGCCCCTCTTTTACAAGGGGTTCACCTCATCGATCTTCGTTGTATACAACTTCATCTCCTCCTAAACAAATCATCTCCTAAACAACTTCATCTCCTAAACAAACCAGCCGAGAGACCATTGGCATCAATAGTGCGGGGCCTAGGCATTACTACGGTCAAGTGTGGTGCCCCAACATATTGTTATGGAGCCGGCTACATTTTCTTGAAGAAGAGAAAGGCGCATAATTTAATTAATTGACTTGATTTATTGTGATATGGACTCGTGGAAGCGGCCCCTCCATAAAGAGGAGAGAAAGTAGCTAGAGATTTCAAGCACATGTAACAATTAATAATAAAGCAATAATTATCTTATTGTAAAATTAAATAAATAAATAAAGCATTATAATAATGTAGCCGGTTAATGTCAGGAAAAGTGAAGAGAGCTTTCATGGACATAATGATATGATAAATGACATCATGATCTCGTTTATTGAAAGTTGAACATCACAAACGAATATAATGCAATGATGCATCAGTATTCTCGCAAAACTAATGCAAATACTCTCATAAATGCACTGATGGACCCAAGAACTTTTTTTTTGGAGCGAGGCACACTTGTATTTCATATCGACAAAGCACTTATTTTTCATGTTTTTGGTGAGATGCTACCTCACCTCACCCTAAAGTGGGTCCACGACTGTATAAATGATACTAAGAGCATTAATCCACCTAACAGGGCTCTCAACTTGGGTGTGGTAGGCCGTGAGTTCAACTCTCAAGGCATCCATACCTAGCTTCCCATTGTATAAAAAAAAACCCTATAAAATCAAGACCACTAATTTAGTTGCCCTCGTGAATCCAAGATACGTTGATATGACTTAATAGGATCATAGACGTACATGACCGGTTCCGGACGGGACGGGCGGTTTCAACTAGAACCGAACTGGGCCAGGAACAGGTTGAAATCTGAACCGGTGAAGACCCAGTTCGGTTTCGGTTCCAGCTTTTGCCAGGAACAGTTTGGAACAGCCGGTTCCATACATTTTTAATATATTTTATCAAAATTCAATTTTTTATATTTTTCAGTTCCTAACGGTTTAGGACCTAAATCAAAACCAAAGCTGATGGTTCCAAACAGATACTGGAACTATATCTCAAGTTCTGGTTCCTTGCTCCAGGCAAACTGAAACTGGCAGTTTGAAACCACCGGATCCAGTTTACTCGGAACCGGCCATGTCTACATGGCCGTATGGAACTTTTGT
Source organism: Brasenia schreberi (assembly GCA_036023115.1). Lineage (NCBI taxonomy): Eukaryota > Viridiplantae > Streptophyta > Magnoliopsida > Nymphaeales > Cabombaceae > Brasenia > Brasenia schreberi. The sequence goes on from JAYKKT010000077.1 coordinate 8,546,861, forward strand.
ATGTGTGCGCATTTGTGGTTTAGTTTACTTCGCCATAAAGTTAATTACTCTCTGTAACTGGGTATTTATGTTTTTCATCTGATTAAACATTTCAGGTTTTTGGATCTTCCTACTGAAAAGGATGTATACACTTATTGAGCACATATAGTTGGACTCCCATTTATATTGAATTAGTTAATAATCAATTGGATCTGGCAATCTGGAATTATATCCAAATCCAAACACAACTATGACCATTTGTTACCAAAATAGTTGGGACCAGCATGGATTGTCAATTAGTTGCCATTTTTCCTAACAGCACTTATGCTTGAGAGTACCAAGTTTCCTATTTAAGTAAAAGATCTAATCCATCCTTCCCCCCCAAAAGAGACTGCTCTTGAACCATGGTCCAAGTATATCTGACGCGTATCGTATCGTGTATCGTTGGGCTCCACGATACGGGCGTATCGTATCGTATCGTATCGTACTTTAATATTAAAATAATACAAAAATTAATTAAAAATTAATAAAAATTAATAAAAATAAAAAAAAACAGAAAAAATCAGATAATTGCTTTAAATTCATATAATGTAAGTTTAGTACAGATTGAGCATTCAACATTAAACAATTGCATCGAAATTTACATATTTTGAATCCAAAAAATAAAATACAGACATAGTTTACAGTACACTACAGTTACATATAATGTTACATTTTACAAATTGTAATAAGGATCATCAACTAAATAATCTTCATCTTCTCCTTGTTGCAGATCCTCATCATCATCATCAGCCATGCCCACACCTTCTTCTTCAAAATCAAGTTTTTCATCTCCATAATGTTGTTGCGCTCCTTCCAAATTAATCCAAGCAATGTCTTCTTCTGTTAGGAGGGCATTTTCTTTAGTGTCTTTCATAACCCAATCTTCTAATATATCAAAATTATCCAAACTTATTGGATCAAACTGACTTTCTTCTCTATTTACTTTTTTTAATTGCCTATGACACAAACAAAGATAAACAATTAGTAAGTAATATTAACAATTGAAAACTGAAGTTAAATAATATTGAATTGAAAATTTGAAAGTAATACAACATTACCTTTCACGAAGGCGCATGTTACAACGAATATAAACCAAATCATTAAGCCTTTTGTGTTCCAACCTGTTGCGCTTTTTTGTATGGATGTGTTAAAAAACACTCCAATTTCTTTCACAACCTGTTGCACTACAAGTTTGGCTTAAGACTCTAACTGCAAAATCTCTAAGGTTTGGACAATCACTTCCAAACCTGTTCCACCAAATATCTGTAAAAAAAATACAAACATTAGAGACATAATAATCCACAGTAATGTACGATGCAACTTAAATATGAAAATAAATAATTTACCTTGACGCATCGTAGAGCGGTTGCGAATTACAACAGGCAAACCCATCAAGTGAAGAGCATTATCATATATCTCTATCTCTCGATGTATCGCATCTGCTATGCATCGTAGAGCGGTTGCGAATTACAACAGGCAAACCCATTAAGTGAAGAGCATTCTCTCGATGTATCGCATCTGCTATGCTCTCATCAGGGACTAATCTGTCGATGCATTCAATGATTCCTCGATTAACCTCACCGTTTCTTTTGAAGGTTGCTGAGTACCTCAATGATGGGTTTAGATAGTAGGTTGCAGCATGAATAGGTTGATGCAATTGTTTATTCCATCTACTATCAATTATTTTCCACACAGGCACATAATCTTTTTTTTTCCATTAAAGTTATTTATGATTGCTTCTTTTGCCTTGTCCATGGCTTCATAAAGGTAGCCCATAGATGGTTTCTCCTCGCTGTCAGCTAATCTCAAAACTTTCACTAAAGGATAAGTAATTTTCAATAATCTGCCCATAGATCATTTGCATTCCAAACGATACGGTGCGATACGCCCGTACCTTCGATACGGGGCCCCGTATCGTATCGTGACGATATGTATCGCACCGTACGATACGGTGCGATACGGACAACACTAGTATATATAACTCTTTTAGATAATATCTTGGAATATATATTAAAAAAATTGGGGGAAACTTGAATGCTTGAAAAGACAAATCGTGCCTATGCAATAATAGAGAAAATCAAACTACACTTTTTAGTAAAATAATTAATAAAACTTGAAGTGTATCTAAAAAGGACATGACCAAACAGTAGGTTCCGGTTTTCCTAGAACTAGGATCTGGAACTGAAGATGAATTGGGACCAAGCGGGTTCTAGTTTCAATTCAGAACCGCCAATTGCCGTTCTAGTTGAGTCCTAAGCTGTTTGAAACCAGAAAAATTTATTAAAGGTTTTGAATTTTTATAAGAAATAAAAAATATAGAACCAGCAGTTTGCAACTGTCGGTTTTAGTTCTAGACTGGGTTTGGTCCCATGGAAGGTGGAACTGGAAACGCACAGGGACTCCCATTTTCCAGGTCTAGTTGCAGCCGGTTTCTGGCACAATTCAGCTACGGTTGGAACTGTCGAACCGGTTCTAAACCAACCATGTTGTTTAAAAATTCATAAAAGAAGAAACCAATCGAGCCATGTCTAATCTAAAATATGGTTTTAATAATAGTTTATTTAAATATTTATAAAATAAGAAAAAATCAGCATTCTTCTTTGATGTGACATATACACTGTAGGCCTATTCGTGGGCAAGGTGAGGAGGGATCCGCCTCTCCCAAAATTCGATAAAACCCAAAAAGAATCAACAGAAGCAGAAAAAAGTTACATAGCGTGTTCCATAAAATTTTCCAGGTTTGCCGATCTATCCAATCCCACATGCTTGCAGATAACTTCCATGCCAATGGGAGAAACCAATAACTTACACCATAATGGTGATAAGGACGACTTAAAATCAATAGAAGACATCACAATCAAATTCAACTGAAGAACATGGTGGTTCGTCTTCTTTTGGTTAAAGATCAGACCTACCGAGGTCAACAATCGAATGTTTATATATATATATATATATATATATGTGTGTGTGTGTGTGTGTGAAATCAGGCTGCCATGGATTGTATTTCTGTCACTATTAAAGGTGTTAATGGGTCGGCTTTGGCCTGAGCTCGTCTTGTAAGAAATCGAGTTAAGACCAGGGTGTAACAAAAGAACAGATCCATAGTTACATGGGACAGAGACCCAGCGGCGGGTCTACCCGAATTTATGAAAAACAACAACCGGCCGTCTAACCTGAATTTCGGAAATACAAAAAGAATGCAGGATTTAAAAGTTTCAACCACCTAAGCATAAACCATACCAAGGATTTTGGATCAGTTTTTAAAAGGAACCCATAACAGAACTGGATTCTGATCCAAAAGAGTTTTGGGTTTACCCAATTCTCTCTCTCTCTCTCGTTAATATAGGTTGTAATTATTCGATTTTTAAAATCTTTTAAGAGTTTGTTTTTTGTTGATTTCTTTCTTAATTGGTTTCTGTCCGTGCATCAGATTTTACTTCTGAGTCCTGTAGCTTCCTTACCATTTAACAATTGATGCCTCACGGCCTAAGTCCGTTTCTATTTTTTCAAAGAAGGCCCAAGCCCTTTTCTCTTAAGTAATGGTTTACACATTGGTTAAGATTTCTACTAAACAATCAAATTTCAGACTTTGAAGGTTACGGAAGGGGTTTCTAGTTATCATGCTATGATATTGTAAAAGCTGAGAGTGCTCTTCTGATAATCCAAACAGAAATAAGAAAGGATTTTATGCAATCTAATGTGTGTGTGTAGAGAGAGAGACAGAGTTGGACGGGTGATTTATTTCTTCTCCAAAAGGGAAGTCTAGGTTTTAGAGCAGCTAAGCTAAATCAATAACCATAGACTAGAATAACAGGCCAATATGGATTATGTACACGCAACGATCAGCTAAACACTCTTCGCATAGTAGCATAATTAACAAACTTACAAGCCAACCAACTTGAGGGAATTTGCCTTCTCCTGCAGAGTATTAAGCAGGCTGACGAAGCTGTTCTTGAATGAGTCCACTCCTTCGACTTCCAGTTGAGATCCAACTTCGTTCCAATAAATCCCCAATTTCTCTAGTTCAGTGTAAACAGATTCAGCCTCTGCCACGTTTGAATCGATTGTCCTAGCAACCACTCCATGGTCCAGGAACGCTTGAACAGCTTGGTCAGGCATGGTCGATACCTGAAATGAAACAGAAGAAAACCAAAATTACCATACAAACAAACCAGCTGTCCTTTGAAAATACTAGCACTACATGCATAGAAACTTTTCCTGGTGTAGTTCGAGAAAGCAACTCTCACCGTATCAGGCCCAATGAGTGGGGCGACATACAAGGTGTCAGGGTATGCAGGATTCTTCACACTTGTAGAGGCCCACAGCAGCCTTTGCTTCTTTGCTCCTTTCTTCACCAAAGCCTCCCACCTTGGACCTGAGAATTTCTTCTGATACAACTGGTATGCCAGAGCCGCTTGAGCCACAGCAGCCTGTTGCATCACAACAAATAGCACATAAAACATTTGCTCTTTCTAACTTGATGTGCACATGCTTATTTGTGTGTGGATGTGTATGCATGCATTTTTAAAAAAATTACCTTCCCACGGAGAGCAAGTGCTTCGGGTGTGCCGATCTTTTCAAGCAATTTGTCAATAATTGTGTCAACACGGCTAACAAAAAAGGAGGCAACACTTGTAACCTTAGACAGGTCACTCAAACCAGATGCTTCAAGGCCATTCAGGTAAGCATCAATTACGGCCTCGTATCTTGGAATGGAGAAAATAAGCTGCAGAAAAGTGAGTTATGCTTAGCATCATTATTGCAGATAGCATAAAGCAAATGCTCCAACCAATGCAATGGAGAAATTGTGCAACATGACATACGATTCAAAGGAAGGGGCAAAAGTTCCATATCCAGGCATAGGCAAGCAAGATGCTTTTGAAGCTGGACCCGCTATTCCAGAACACCGGCCACGCACAATAGTTTAAGGGTAGTGAACCTGAAGGACCATCATCTCTGAGATTTGGGTTTCCTTTTTATGAATGCAGAATAAAGCCAGAATCTCCAAGCGTCAACTATTGTCAATGAATTTCAATTAGTGATAGCCTATGTTACACGGGTATGCCCAAATGAGCGACGTATCCGTATCCAGTACAGGTATGTGTATTCGTACATAATGTCAAGTACCCGTATTGGCTACATAATGGATTGAGCGACCCATATGGATATGGGTTGCCTGATCCATTTTCTCTTTAAAGCAGCCCTGACCTAATCACGTGTTATCCCCCCCTCTCTTTCTTCTGTTGGGTGCGTACTGCATACCCTCTCTTTCGGACAACAGGCAACAAGCGACGGTGACGTAGGCTCCTCCGCTGAATTTTAACTTCATATTAAGGAGTACAACTTATAACATGTTAGTTAATAGGATATACAAAATTGTGTTCAATCGTGATGTAAGGTATATTAAAATTTTCTATGACTTGCATCTTCTATTTTGTTCTTCCATCATTGTGCATGGTACATTCGAAATTCTATGACCAGGGTATATTCAAATTTTCAGAATATTACTTGTTATGATTTATCTTACTTGTTAATTATTGACATGTTGCAAGTTATTTACTACCCAACTAGGTTGCTGGTTTGAGATTTTATATATATCTAGATAGATTGGTAGATTACTATAGGCAGTAATGAGTGTGAAATGCTTATTCTTCATTATTATTGACATGTTGGCAGGCTTTATACTTTTCATTATGTTCATGACATATTGTTATGGTAAGGAAACTTGTTATTGTCTAATATGTTTCCTTATCAAAATGTTTATTTATATGTCTGCTAGTTGTAGTCCTTCGTTCGCTTCTATTTGGAAGACCAGTTGAAAATGTTATTGAATTTTGATATGAAAGTTATATGTATATATATTTATTTATGTAAATTTATTTTTGTATTATCGGAACATTATCGGGTAAGCTAATGGAGGTGGTAGATACTATGATTCGGAGAAAGATTCATATTCTATGTTTACAAGAGACAAAATAGGTTGGAGAAAAAGCAAAGGAGATAGAGGATACAGGTTTTAAATTATGGTACTCAGGTAAAGAAAAGGCCCGAAACGGAGTTGGTATTATCATAAATAAAGATTTAAAGGAGAGTGTAGTAGACATACAACGATATGGTGACCGAATCATGACATTAAAATTAGTGTTAGGAGCAGAGGTTTTGAATATAGTTTGTGCTTACGCACCCCAAGTAGGACTAGAAGATAGTATAAAGACAGTTTTTTGGGAAGAGTTAGATAAGGTGTTTCAAAAGATTCCACAAAGGGAGATGATTTGTTTAGGAGGAGATTTAAATGGACATGTCGGTAAAGAGGCATTAGGATATCAAGGGATTCATGGAAACTTTGGTTATGGGGATATAAACGAGGAAGGTAGGGAGATTTTAAATTTTGCTATGTCATTTGATCTCTTTATAGTCAATACAATCTTCAAAAAACGAGATGAACATTTAATTACTTATAAGAGTGGCTTATCACAAACACAAATTGATTACTTTATTTGTAGAAAAAAAGATAGAGCGTGTTGTAAAGATTGTAAGGTAATTCCAGGAGAAAGCTTAACCACCCAACATCGACTTTTAGTTATGGATTTACAAAAAAAAAATGGACAAAGAAGAAAAGAGTGCATCGAGCTATTCAGACTAAATGGTGGAACCTCAAAAGCGAGAAAGAAGATATATTTAAACAAAAAGTCCTTCAAGGAGATGTTTGGAATTATGTTAGCACACCCTCTGATACGTGGAACAATATGGCTATACATATTAGGAAAGTGGCGAAAGATGTGTTAGGGGTATCTAAGGGAGGTGTACCGGCACAAAAAGAAGCTTGGTGGTGAAGTGAAGTAGTACAAAATAAAATCAAGGCAAAGAGGGCATGTTACAAATTACATTATGCTAAGAAAACTAGTGAAACTTTAGAAGCTTATAAGAAAGCAAAGAAGGAAGCAAAAAAGGCCGTTAGTGAAGCAAAAAATAAGATTTGGGAGGACTTATATAAAAAACTCAACTCAAAAGAGGGTGAAAGAGATATTTTTAGGATAGCTAGGACTAGAGATAAGAAAACTAAAGATCTTAATTATGTTAGATGCATAAAAGACGAGGATGGAAAAATTCTAGTGGCAAATGATGATATAAGAAATAGATGGAAAAACTATTTTTATAATCTTTTTAATGAAAATAAAGATGTTAGTATTAGTTTAGGAGATTTAGCCAAGTCAGAAAAGTATATAAACTACAATTTCTACCGACGTATTCAAAAGAATGAAATCAAAGAGGCTCTTAAACATATGAAGAGTGTTAAATCGGTAGGACCAGATAATATTCCTATAGAAGTTTGGAAAATACTAGGAGAAATAGGAATCACTTGGCTCACAAGACTATTTAATGAAATATGGAAAAACCAAAAGATGCCCGAGGAATGGAGAGCAAGTACACTTATACCCGTATATAAGAACAAGGGAGACATTCAAAATTGTGTGAATTATCGAGGTATCAAGTTAATGAGTCATACTATGAAATTATGGGAAAGAATTATCGAACGTAGGTTAAGACAAGTATCAAGTACAACAGAGAACCAATTTGGATTTATGCCAGGTAGATCTACTATTGAAGCGATTCACCTTTTGAGACGTCTTATGGAACATTTTAGAGCAAAAAAGCAAGACCTTTACATGATATTTATTGATCTAGAAAAAGCTTATGATAGGGTACCGAGGGAGGTTCTTTGGAGAACTTTGGAAAAAAGGAGTATCCCATTGACATACATTAACCTTATAAGAGACATGTACGATGGTGCAAAAACATGTGTGAGGACTCATGAAGGAATGACAGACTTCTTTGAAGTTAATATTGGGTTACATCAAGGATCAACATTAAGTCCATACTTATTTATAATGGTGATTGATGAGTTAACAAAACATATTCAAGATGAAATACCTTGGTGTATGTTATTTGCACATGACATTGTATTAGTGGAGGAGTCTAAGGAAAAAGTTAATAGAAAATTGGAACTATGGAGAGAAACATTAGAAAGCAAAGGCCTCCGACTTAGTAGAACAAAGACAGAATATATGGAATGTAAGTTTGATCATTTGGTTACTTCAGAGGATATAGAAATTAAAATTGGCACACATTGCATGCCCGAAAAGAAAAGTTTTAAATACTTAGGGTCAATTTTTCAGAGTGATGGAAGAATTGATGGAGATGTTACGCATAGAATTAATGCTGGTTGGTTAAAATGGAGAGGAGCATCAGGTATTCTTTGTGATAAGAAGATACCATTAAAGTTAAAAGGTAAATATTATAGAGCAGCAATTAGGCCTGCCATGTTTTATGGTTCTGAGTGTTGGGAAGTTAATCATCAACATGTACAAAAGATGTCTGTGACAGAAATGAAGATGTTGAGATGGATGAGTGGTCATACAAGAAAAGACCGTATACATAATGAGGTTATTAGAAACAAATTAGGAGTGGCACCAATAGAGGATAAAATGAGAGAACATCGTTTAAGATGGTTTGGACATATAAAAAGAAGATCAAAAGAAGAACCTGTAAGAAGGTTAGAAAACTAAATTTGGAAAGTATTAAAAGAGGTAGAGGACGACCACAAAAGTGTTGGAAAGAAACAATAAAGAATGATCTAGCTTATTGGGAGTTAACTGCTAACATGGCACACAATAGGGATATGTGAAAACAAAGAATCCATGTAGCCGACCCCGTCTAGTATGGGAAAAGGCTTAGTTGTTGTTGTTGTATTTTTGTATTATGTTTTTTAATAGTGATATACCTGTACCTTAGTTTTTTTTAAATCTACATATCTATATCTACACGTATGGGCACCCTACTCATATCCATGCGACATAGGTGATACCATGTTTAACATGGAAAATTTCAAGGTTGGACTCTATATTAGGCTTAGATCTCAATACGCCAGAGTTTTCCCACAAGCCACTCCACAAACCAAAGATTTTATACAGAACAAAATCATAGAAGATCCAACTTGACGTATCAATTTTCAGTTAATCCTAAGAACATCTCAACAGCATTTATTTGTTCACACCACCGCTAAAATCCCTTTCTTCTCCTCACTTTTAAGCTTTTCACAGTGATGATCACAGTCCTAGGACATGCTTGCACAACAACTACAAGAAACCATATTTCCCATCCATGTTGCATGGATACGGGTCCGATACCGGTACCGGTACCGATATGGGTTATGGGTATGGGGCATGCAGATTTTTAAAAAACTAAGGTATGAGTATGCCACTATTAAAACATAATAAATAAATTAATTAACATAAATAAATATAAATATAATACAAACTACAAAGTATATCATATAAAAATAAGAAAGTTTCATTCAATAACATTTTCAACTGTAACATGTAACTTTCATATCAAAATTCAATATCATTTTCAATTGGTCTTTCAAATGCAAATTTACTAGTGATAGAAGTGAATGAAATACTACTACTAGCATACATATTGGACATCTAAAAATAAACATTTTGATAAGGAAACATATTAGGCAATAACAAGTTCTCTTACAATAACAACATGACATGAACACAATGAAAAGTATAAAGCCTCCCCATGTGTCAATGATAATGAAAAATAAGCATTTCATACTCACTACTACCTATAGTTATCAACCAATCTATTATATATATAAAATCCCAAACAAACAACTGAGTTAGGTAGCAAACAATCTGCCAACACGTCAATGATAATTAACAAGTAGGACAAATCATAAGTAATATTATGAAAATTCAAATATACCCTGCACCACAATGGAAGAACAAAATAGGAGATACAAGTCATAGAAGTTTAAATATACCCTGTAAAATGATGGAAGAACAAAATAGGAGATGCAAGTCATAGAAAATTTGAATATACCGTGCACCATGATTGAACACAATTTTGTGTATCCTTGATATAAGTTGTACTCCTTAATACAACAACTAAGCCTTTTCCCATACTAGATGGGATCGGCTACTTGAATTCTTTGTTTCCATAAAGCTCTATCACATGCCATGTTAGCAACTAACTCAGCTAACTCAATATAAGCTAGATCATTCTTTATTGTTTCTTTTCAACACTTTTGTGGTCGTCCTCTATCTCTTAGTACTTTCAAAATCTATTTTTTCATACATTTCTACAAGAACATCTTTTGATCTTCTTTCTATATGTCCAAACCATCTTAAATGATATTCTCTTGTTTTATCCTCTATTGTGTCACTCCCAATTTATTTCTAATAACCTCATCATGTATACGGTCTTTCCTTGTATGACCCCTCATCCATCTCAACATCTTCATTTCTGCCCCAAGCATCTTTTGTACATATTGATGATTAACTGCCCAACATTGAGAACCATAAAACATAGCAGGTCTAATTGTTGCTCCATAATATTTACCTTTTAACTTTAATGGTATCTTCTTATAACAAAGAATACATGATACTCCTCTCCACATCACTCTAAAAAATTAACCCTAAGTATTTAAAACTTTCTTTTTGGGGAATGCAATCAAACAAACAACTAAGCCTTTTCCCATACTAGATTGGGTCGGCTACATGAATTCTTTATTTCCACAAAGCCCTATCATGTGCCATGTCAACAGTTAACTCACAATAAGCTAAATCATTCTTTATTGTTTCTTTCCAACATTTTTGTGGTCGTCCTCTACCTCTTTTAATACTTTCAAATTTTAGTTTTTCATCCCTTCTTATAGGTTCTTCTTTTGATCTTCTTTCTATATGTCCAAACCACCTTAAACGATATTCTCTCATTTTATCCTCTATTGGTGCCACACATAATTTATTTCTGATAACATCATTATGTATAATGTATTTTCTTGTATGACCACCCATCCATCTCAACATCTTTTGTACATATTGATGATCAACTTCCCAACACTAAGAACCATAAAACATGACAGGTCTAATTATTGCTCTATAATATTTACCTTTTAACTTTAATGATATCTTCTTATCACAAAGAATACTTGTGGGGAATGCAATGTGTGTCAATTTTAATTTCTATGTCATCTAAAGTAACCAAATGATCAAACTTTCATTCCATATATTATGTCTTTGTTCTACTAAGTCGAAAGCCTTTACTTTCTACCATTTCTTTCTATAGTTCCAATTTTCTATTAACTTTTTCCTTAGACTCCTCCACTAAAACAATGCCATATGCAAATAGCATACACCAAGGTACTTCATCTTGAATATATTTTATTAACTCATCAATCACCATTATAAATAAGTATGGACTTAAATTTGATCCTTGATATAACCCAATATTAACTTCAAAGAAGCTTGTCTTTCCTTCTTCAACATGTTTTTGCGCCATCGTATATGTCTCTTATAAGGTTTATGAATGTCAATGGGATACCTCTTTTTTTCAAGGTTCTCCAAAGAACATCCCTTGGTACCTTATCGTAAGTTGTTTCTAAATCAATAAATATCATATGAAGGTCTTTCTTTTTTGCTCTAAAATGTTCCATAAGACGTCTCAAAAAGTGAATCATTTTAATAGTAGATATGTCTGGTATGAATCCAAATTGGTTATTGATACTTGCCTTAACCTATATTTGATAAATTTTTCCCATAATTTCCTAATATGACTCATTAACTTATACCCTGATATTCGTACAATTTTGAATGTCTCTCGTTCTTGTATATGGGTATAAGTGTACTCGCTCTCCATTCCTCGAGCATCTTTTGGTTTCTCCATATTTCATTAAATAGTCTTATAAGCCAAGTGATTCCTATCTCTCTTAAGATTTTTAAAACTTCTATAGAAATATTGACCGGTCCTACAGATTTACCACCCTTCGTATGATTAAGAGCCCCTTTGACTTTATTCTTTTGAATACATCGGTAGAAATTGTGGTTTATACTTTTCTGATTTGGCTAACTCTCCTAAGCTAATACTAATATCTTTATTTTATTAATCAACTTATAAAAATAAATTTTTTCATCTATTTTTTATATCATTATTTGCCACTAGAATTTTTTCATCCTCGTCTTTGATGCATCTAACAAAATTAAGATCCTTAGTTTTCTTATCTCTAGCCCTAACTATCCTAAAAATATCTCTTTCACCCTGTTTTGAGTTAAGCCTTTTATATAAATCTTCCTAAATTTTAGCTTTTGCTTCACTAAAGGTCTTTTTCGTTTCTGTGTTTTACTCCTTAATGTGAAGTTAAAATTCATTTCACAAAGAGAGAGGGTATGCAATATGCACCAAACAGAGGGGAGAGAGAGGGAGGTAATGCACGATTAGGTTAGGGTTGCTTTAAATAGTAAAATGGATCGGGCAACCCATATCCATATGGATCGCCCGATCCATTATGTACCCGATATGGGTACTTGATATACCCATATTGGGTACATGTACTGGTAAGTGTCTACGTGTACCAATATGGTGGTATCCATATAGTACATACCAAACATATTGATATGTATACCCATACCTGGTACATACCAGATACGGGTACGTCGCCCATTTGGGCATACTCATGCAACATAGGTTTTAATATATAAGACAATTGTTTTCCACATCACATGTTTATCTTTGGTAAAATAATAAACCATGTACTCAAAGAGATTCAACCATAAACCATGTAGTGAAAGCATTGCTCCAAAAAGGAAAGAACGAGGGGAACAAGTTTTATCCTGGGAATGGCAATATAAATTGACATGAACTCTTAACATGACTGAGAACCCATAACAGATGAAACGCTGGTAATTCTTAGAAGAATATCAAGCCTTGTGCATAACAAGGAAGATGAAAATGAAATCACAAAAATCAAAAGAACTTCCACATTGGGGGCAGTTTCTACTTTCTACTAGCAAGATACGTATAGAACAACCTCATAAAAGTAGTACCTTATCATATGATACAGTACACATCTTGTGTGTATTGCTACCTATCCATATGATTCAGGTAGGTCTATATGGCAGCAAAGGATGTACTGCACTTATCAAATACACTGCCACTGTATCGTACAATACAGTATCAATCTTCCCAAACTTTGTCTTTTCTAAATCAAGGCTTGGAGTGGGTTTAAGCACCTCTAGGCCAGCTTTCTTGGCCTCCTCTGGACCTCTAGTATGTCCGCCTCTTTCTCTCCTAAAGGCCAACACTTTCCTCTCCTAAAATCCCAAATCTGTTCTACATCCATGGATGGTTATCAATCCTAAGTTCTAAAATGAAGCTTTGGGGCAATGGATTCATGTGATCCGGTTTGTTTTGATGTTGAGCTCGGTGTCTCTTGGTGTGGTGTATGTCACACAACCTTTTCATGATTTTTAAAGATCTTTTACATTTTTTAATGAAATTTTAAAGAAAATAATTTTAAAAAGTCACTTATATCTAAGGTACAGACGTGTTGGTGCTCCCCTGCCATATAGGGTCCAATGAATTTACGACATTGGCATAAACGTGCGGTACTAGAAATTACCGTCACATTGACACTGATCCCAAGAGAGATAACTTCCTTAATTGAAGGGATACATTCTGCTGTTGCTGGTATCTTTATGTAGACATTGCGGCGATCAACTACTTTGTGAAGCCACTTTGCAGCTTCCACAGTTCCTTCTGTGTCATTGGCAAGCAGAGGAGAGACCTCAACTGAAACATAACCATCACCACCATCCGTTTGATCATAAATTGGCTCAAAGAGAATGCATGCATCCTGGATATCCTTTATGACAAGTTCCCAGTATGCGTTTTCAATATTTTTTCCTCCCTCCACAAGCTGCCTGTGAAAGGAACCAGATCATGTCTTAGACAAAAAGTTATTATCAACATACATGATACATATGATAAACGGTACCCATTATTTTTTCTTTTCAAGATTATGCTTTAGTGCATCATTGAGAATTTGAGATAATTCAACAATTTTTCTATTTTTCAGTCCTCTTGTTTTGATTATAAAAGTTGTTTCAGTCATCTTCACTATTATGATCCTCGTTCTATCTATGAGAATACTTGCAATAAACCATGTCAGTAACTAATCCAGTGCAAGGCATGAATTGTGTAGCCAAACCAGGGGACAGAAGTCAGCAGGCCGCTAAGGCATTCCCCCTGATTAACTAAAACTAAGCAAAGCTGATTTTGATTTTCACTACAATATAATCCAAAGTATTAATTGGTGATGCTTAGTAAGCCAGACTCCCAAAACATAGGCATCAGTCAACGCTTTTAAGTTTTGCCTTCAGAGAATGCAGAAAGGAGCTCAAACAGAAACTGTACCTAAAAGCAAAAAACCATATGCAGAACGGTACAGATATTAAGTAAAATTTGCAGGCATTTCTCAAGTGAAAAGTATACATTTAGTTTACTCATTCTTAAGTTCGCCAGTCCTGTTATTCAGTCAGGCTTCTCTATACAGACAAAGAAATAACAAGTATGGGCACGTTAAGTCAATATATGTTCAAGAATGAAAACCAGTACGATAAAATGAACTACCTAAACTGCTCGTTGTAAGCACTTGAAGAGGAGATGGCCTTCTGGAAAATCTGCATCCAAGAGAACCAAAGATATAATTGAATGGTGCAGAAAAGAACCATTGCAATGCGGTTATATAAAAATCAAAATGTATTTTAAACCTAAGATTTGAGTGTTTTTAGCTATTGAAATAGCACAGACATACAAAGGCCAATGAAACACAGACACACAGGGACAATAAATGTGAGCGTGAGTGGGTGGGGGTTGCAGGAGTTATCATACACTGAATACGTTTATAGCAAGATTAGATGGTGTATAATGACCCCTGCAAATCTTGTCTACATAAGTGAACATCCATTCATTCAACAATTCAAGAATTTCTCTCCCTTGAAAAAGAAACATTCAATTAGGTTACATTTCAGTGGACCAAATTTACAAAAGCAAAAGGGTCCATTTTAAATCAGTGGATGCTGTAAACTCAGATATAAATGACAAAATTGTGTTCCAGATCTCAAGTTAATTCTACTGCAATTTTTCTGTGTGCAGAAGTCCATTTGTATGTGATAAGAAATTCAAAGTGAGCTACGCTCCATCCTAGCACCAAATTTGAAGATCAAAGAATACTGCAGGAACTGACGCTATAGATTGTGTCAACATTTTCTTTAAATGGCTACTACAGCCTACTTCAGAAACATAAAGAAGTAGTGTTTAGGCAGTACCGCTGGATTGCTAGTGACGCCCCTGATGCCATTTGCAATCAAAGGCTTCAAGTCAGTGACTGGACGGCAAAGATTATCATACCACGGACTCTGTCCTTGCTGTTCATAGAGATCATGAAGCACCGTCTTTGTGACTTGAGCACCATTCCCATTTAATTGGGAGCATCTGATGCTATATGAAATTAAGAGGACAAAGAAAAAGAAAGTCCTTATCAATCACGATAAACTTTCTTGGCTCCCATGACTAACAATTCCGAAATCAAACATCTTGAGCAAACTAGCTGGACGATTCCTACCACTTTCTGAAAGGATAATAACACAATCTACAGATTGAAATAAGTGCATATATGGGCCTGAGTGATGCCAATTTCATGACAAGATGACATGTTTAGCATACTTGCGACCATTAAGAAGGCGGGGGCTTTATCTAAGAAAAGGCTGCCAGAATTTTGTTGCAATCTATGAGAAGAGAATACACTGGAGGGACTCCTCACTCGAAGAGAATAATCAAACAAAAGCTATCTGATCTTTGATTTCATTATTCAATCTTCTTCTTCATCCTTCTTGCTTTTATTTATCCACAAACACCTTTATCGTTCTATCAATATGAAGTCATTCCCTTCCTTCTATCCACCATAATTACTGTCAGCAACCAGCTTTTTACTTGTAGTTGCTGACACCCATAGCATCCAGGTAAAAGTCTCAACTTACTTTTAGATTAGACTTGGGATTTTTTACCAACTCAATTTACAATAATATCAGATTATGTGGTATGCTATGTCACATGGTCTCACACACCGGTTATCTTTCTTTCTGAGTTCTGAGATCCCTTCTGATTTGGAAAATTTGTACAGTTTTTATAATGCGGGCGCTAGACCTCCAAGTCACAGTGGAACAGTAGCAGGCCATGCTGCAACGCCTTCAACCAGCCACAATACTATTGGTACTATAACCAAGACTGGTAGCGACTATGATTTCTCTTCATTGACTCAGGGTATGTTTGCAAAGCGATAGGCCAGGCGAGATCTGAGCGTTGCAGCTTAGGAATTACGGATTCAGTGATGGTTGTTTTTAATGCTATAAAGGTTTCTATCCCATTCTTACTCTGCTGAGTCCCATCATTCAGGCAGTTCAGTTTTTTGAGGCCTTGAGATGCGTCAGTAGATGTTTTTGGAATAATAAAGTGATGGATGAAGTTGCATTTGTTCTGCTGCACCAGTATTGGGGGTTCAATCAAGTTTTTATTTGAAAAATATTGGGATTGAGTGTATAATACTTAGAGCTTATAAATGTTCTTTTGAGATAACTGACTGTGATCTGTAAAATTGTTCCTCGCCCATTATGGTTTGTTGAATGGCCTATGTACACTCCGCTCTCTAAATTTGATGATAGCTTGGAGTTTTAGGAAAGGAAAAAGTCAAGATCTTCATGAACGTTCGTTTTCCTTTATGTTTGCTTCATTGAAAACGTGGATTTAACGATTGGAGGTAGGTTTCATGTTGGTTGGTGACGTAAACAAACTCTGAATGTCATAAAGCTGAAAGCATGAGACGTTCATTGGAGGGGAAAACTCTCTCTCTGGCTTTTCTCTTTCCTTTATGAACTGTGCAAAAACTTTTAGCGCTTTGAATGTATCATGATGTGTTAATGAAAAAGATGTATGAAATTCTATTTATCAGGTCATAAGCTGGACTTCAATCCATCTCTTGTCTTGATTAGTGCTAAAAATGTGATCTTAGCTGATCTATGTTGAACAGATTATAGCTGATAAACCAACACCAAGTGTTTCGCACTCAGTGGGGTCAACAATCGAATTTTTAGTCATTGTTATGTTCTCGTTTCTTATCTGTATGTGATTGCAGAAAAGCACGATCAAGTTTGGCCATTCCTTTCTAGTTACTTTTAATGCCTTCTGCCTCTTTTTAAGTCTTTAACATTGAAGTTCTCACACTTATATTAGGAGTTCCATCTAAATCACCTTAAGCATGTATCCATTTTATAAAGGTGTGGATGCCATTTTTTCTAAATCGCATACCTGCCGTAACATTTTCATTCAAACTATGTTCTACAACTCTACCCAGGGAATATACGTTTACAGCGACGTATCTAGAATAACATATAATAAAACGATTTATCAGAAGGAAAGATCTTGCGTACTCATGAACTTGAGCTCGATTATTCGAGCTCTTGATTTTTTTCTAGCGTTTCTCCAAAACACTGATCACATATACGTGTTCCGAAAACCAAAAGAAGACATCAAATCAACTACTCGGACATTTTCCTTCAACTTATACATCGGACTTTATAAGCCGGAATTTTAAACTGTTATTTTGCTAACCTTTCTTAAAGCAGATCTCCTCATTACGAAGATGTAGATAGTCGATTTTCAAGTATTTCGGCGCGAAGATCACATCCGTATCGCTATTTTGCCAAAAATAAACTCTATAAGTTGCATTTCTTTTGCTAGAACTCATTGTAATCGAGTAAACAAAATCACTCTTTTTCATCTAAAAGCAGAAGCCTGCGGCCAGCATCCAGCTAAAAACCTTAATCGATAAAGTTCCGCGCAACCATGCGCGACCGAATCTGGAGAACCGCAGCAGTTCCTTCGTAACCGAAGCAACATCGAGGTTTGTTCTCCATGCACTAGCATATACCTCCAAACAGTGCCTCAACCAAACACTTCCAGATCCCAAAACTTCTTGAAAGAGGCAAGCCACAACACCTAGAATCTAGAACCGAAATGATCCCCCGAAAAACCGAACTCAAACGTGATCAGAGAGACACAAAGTTACTTTCCAAAAAAACACTAAAAATACCGAAAATCAAGAAGAAAAGAGCGAAACGAAAACGGATGTGAGGGGAAAAATCTGTACCTGAAATTAGCGTTTCCACCGCGAGATTTATGAAGGGAAAGAAGCCTGATCGAGGAATCTCCTCTGTTGAAATGGATCGACGACTGGAGAGAGGACGGGGCTCTCGATTCAGAAGATCGAAGTCTCAAAGAGTAGGAAGAAGCAGCCGCGTGAGAAATAGACGCCATGAGAAAGAGAGCAGCAGAGTCGGATGAGCTGCTGGGGAAAATTTATACGAACGTTGTTGGTGGGCGCTTCCACGGTTCCACGTAACGCTCCAGACACAGGACCAACGAATCAACTATGCAACGATGTTACCTAATTACCCTTTTCTTTCACGGTTATCCCCTCCAAATTTCGAAGATGTTATTTATGGACCCACTTAGTTTTTGCATTTCAATAAACCGAGGAACGGCTGGCCATAAATCATTTTAAGGTGAGAGCAACAACTATGGTTTTAACCGTGGGCTATATTTCTATTGAGGTGGTTTCCCTCACAACGGCTTGCCAATGTTTGTTGCTAGAAACATTTTTAACTTGCTTGGTTCGCAAAAATGTCATCAATTCCTACATAAGACAGGCTATTTCTAAACTTGTATTGTTTGTCATTAGGTTGATATCGACTCCGGCAGTGAGAGCACCAAATTTGAGGAACACCAGCTAAGGTGTGTTAATATGAGTCAAGCTTCCCTCTTTACCATTACATGTATTTGTGTGTATACATATATACATATATATATATATATGCACACACATACACAAGCATACACATAAGGCGATTTGGTTCTGTCGTCATAGTTCAATTCCAACCTTAGAACCATGAACCGACCGTAAGATTTTTCGTGTGAGATTTGAACCAAAGCATACACATAAGCCAGAAGCAGTTTGCTTTAGTTCCATCATTCCTTGAACACCCCTACTCAATACCTAAAAACAGCTTGAGGTTTTGGGCCATCGCGCTCCCCTCTACAAAAAAAAAAGGTCAAGTTTCGACAAGTTATGAGCTTTACTGAACCGGCTCAAAATTAGCTTAAAAGTGGGTTTTGATCGAGTCTAAGCTTTACTAAAGCGGAACTCATGAACGATCAGCTTAACCTATTTGGTGTAAGAAAGAAGACTAATGTGTATATATTTAGAGTAGACAGATATCGTATACCTGCCGTATTTGGATATTCCTCCGATGCTTCGTACAATTTCTAAAATATATCTTCGTCTAGTTGTTATTAATATCGAAGTTACGAAGATGATGAACTTGGCAATTTCGAAGATGTCTTGGCGTGATCAGAAATAATTACTGGGCGGGGTGTTTCAGTCTTTTTCATTATGGCACAGGATGGCTCGGGCGACGACGATGACGACTACGAAATCGAACGGCCGGCCGCCCGTTGAAAGTGAGAGACAGCCCGAGTTGGATCTCATCCGTCCACGTATCGCTGAGTATAACGTTGCCGAGCTTTTCGATATGAGTTTGGGACGAATTTGCCTTTCAACGTTTGTTTCGGTACCCGGAGGGATGTGGATATTGTGTTTCGGGTCTGGCTCAAACCCGTATCAACATTTAGGGATGGATTTGGGCTGGCAAAGTGGGTCAGATTCGGTTCAGATGTCAGCTTCTTGCAGCCGAGGATGCTGAATGTCAGTAAGCACCAAGAGTGTTAGCTCAACGGGAGGACGCTCTAGTGCTATTAATGCTAGTGGGGAGTTCGACTACCACAAGGTGCATGTGTGAGTGTGTGGGTGGGTGTTAGGCTCGGTTTCCTCTTGTAACCCAAAAGGGAAAAGAAAATTTTAAAAACGCATAATATGCCATTGAATTGATGAGATATAATACATGTATATTCGTTCATCTTCATATATGCTTCTTCATCTTCATATAATTCTTATAAGAGGTTTCTTCACTTTATCATAAGTTGAGTTTCATTTCCACACTAAAAAATGTGTAGAAAAGTGTTAGCTCAACGGCAGGGCATTCTAGCACTGTTGCTGGTGGTGGAAGAGTTCGACTCTGAGAAGGTGCGTGTGTAAGTGTGTGCATTAGGCTTCTGCCTCCTGTAACCCAAAAAAAGTCTGGAAAAACGAACTACGTTTTTACTTAAATTTGCAACTTTACGTTGAGAAAACTATCATAATCGGCTTTCTCCACTCTTATTTAAACAAATAGCTCAGAGGTGATTCCAGAAGAAGGTGACCTTATGCCTTATGTATTGTCAAAGATGGGAGCTCTTGGAAGCCATTACTGCTGGAAGGATAAACCACTGGCATGGACGGTTTCTCTGTAATCCTTTCATTTGTTCGTGTAACTGGACGCGGTCTGCCTAACCCCATCTTGCTATCGGAAAACTTATCTCGGAGCTCATGTAACTTGTATGTGACTTGTGCTTGTTTCACGTCTGAAAACCCCATCATCTTCTACCTTTTTCTTTGATTTGACAGTGGGGGAGATGGAAGTCAGGTATGCCTGCCTTGGGTATCGAACTCACAACCGAGTAGATCTCTTGCAATATGAATGAAGCATTAGCCCTCTTCTGCTTCGGTGGTTGGGGGATGGTGGTCAAGTCAGTAGTGTGTGGAAAAAAGAAAGCAAGGTGGAAATAACTAACCATTATGAAATATGATCTCATCACCCAACTCCACGAACAAAAACAGCAAATCTACCAACCCTTCTTACGTACAACCTAGACTTACCAGATAGTCCAATTTCACCAACTTCGAATAACTAGTATGGGAAAAGACTTAGTTGTTGTTGTTGCTTTCGCTAATTGTCATTTTTTCTTCAATCGATCAGCAGGCAAAGATTGCGCAGGGAATCATCAGGTACATGATATAGCTATCAACACAAAACTCACCCTTCATAGCTACTAAGCAAAGTTCAATTCAAAACTTAAAAGAGAGATTAGATTATCAAACACTGAACTTCCACAGGAAAGGAAAACTTATTACCTATTTTTTGAATAGGGATGTGAATTGATGACTGACAAACACCAGCAGTCCAATTCAAAACCTTCTCCCTTGGTTTCAAGAATATACTCCTGTCATGCGGCAATTTACGCGCAAGCCCGTTTAAAACTTGATGGAAAGCATCTCCTGGTTGAGCAGGTTGAGGGAATAACATAGCTTGCTTCATGGAAGGGTTAGCAAGCAATCTCTGCTTCCTTAAGATAACTTCTGGTGGGATAGATGTGAGTATAGTATCTAACTGAGGGACATCCTTCTCATCAACAAACACCCTATCTCTTCCCATGGGATTGCATCAGCAAATGGAAGAACAATATCATCTGCAATAATAACAGGGATGCAACCAAATATCACAGCTTCAACCAGTCTTGGGCTCCAAGGGGCCCACCCAAGTGGGCACAAACAAAACACGGCTCGTTGCATGTCCTCGTAGTATGTGGTTGGATGATCTGTGGAAATGTCAAATAGTGGATTGTCCTTAAAGTTTTCCCACACTGCTGCTCTTGCACCTCTGTAAGAAAGCGAAGTCAAGTCAGTTTGAGCATTCAGGATCATTTATTGTTCTTTGTTTTGTTATGAAAGCATCAAGACATAGCACCAAACTTCATGTACAGTTTTACTTTATTTTCAGTCAAAATATTAGGAAGAACAAATTTTAGGTCATGAATGCAGTTTATGCTTGACAAGTTTCAAATTTCAATAACTATTAAATACAATAATTATATAACACAAAGTCATTGCTCCTTGCATTTTCAATAAAAGTAGATAGTACCGGTCTTATGAAGATATGCTACAAAAATAAATTAAAAGCCTCATATATCCAAATCCCTCCTTTGAACTTGTGAGTTGTAATAAGACATACCTTGCATAATAACCACCTTCAGGGTCATTTCCAACATCATAAAACAGTCCTCGGAAGTAAACAAAAATGGACCTGGGAGTTTTTTCAGGAATTAGATGGGCATGCATTTTCTGTGGTGGAGCATATGGAGGAATGGTGATTGAGCCCTCTTTCAGGCATACATGATTCCTTTGTCCAAATGTTTGAACCAAGGTAGCACGCTGTAGCAAGTGAAGAATTCCTCTTTCAATCGCCTTCTCTTCCTGGAACAAAATAACATGATAAAAGTGCATGTTACAAGACCCATGTACAACTACTATAGTGGAAACTGAGGTACTTCTCAATAAATCAAATAATAGGTTCAAATTCTCAAGTAGAACTAACAGTGATATAATAATAAAAAAATGATATACTAAATTCTTACTTGATAATGGAAGCATGCCCCAAAGTCATGAGGGGTCACAAAGAAATGATCTGCCCCTTCTGTCCTGTTCCAATAAGGCCAGTTTGAAGAAATAAGCTGTATGGCACTTCTCATCATTCGCGGTGACTTAAAAGGTAAAGGGAGGCCATTTGGTGTCAAATCACAGGTGGTGTATACAGGGGTATAAAACCAATCGGCTTCTTCAGGATTAAGGGTTCGGACAGGGCTCGATAAGAGAAACCGGTGCATAAAGATCTCAGCAGCAAACATATGAGTGAGGCATCTTGGATCCTTTTGCAGAATTTTCTTATTATATTTGCTTGGAAGTTCATAAACAAAAACCTTCAACCTTCCCACTGGATCATCTTCCAACACATCACCAGCACATGGCAATGATCTTTCTATGTTAGTCTATTTCATTCCAAAATAAGATCAAGTTACTGTATAGATCTGGCATAGCAGATATACATTGTGACTAAACAAATATGATGGTCCAAAAAGAAAGAACCATAAGATGATAATGCAATTGCATGTCTGCATCACCATAGCAAATATAAGTTCAGATATAATAATAGAACATCAAGAATAGATTCAGTTCTTCTCGCAATCAGGCAAGGACAAAGAAATGGATTCATATTCATTTGCTGACAAATTCCAGATTCAGATAAAAGCAAATTATGGTGAGGAGATCAACAGAGGCACTTCCAGCGATGACATGATATAGGAAAGAGAAAAGAATGGCATATGCGAGCAATCAGAAAACAGTACGAAGTTCAAAGGACATATCTTAAGGCAGGACACGATGACACGTCTTCCACATAGTTAGATGTTAGAAACTTGTGTTGCACATTTACAAACCCGGATTCCCGATGAAGTTAGACCAAGAACATTTTAGTAACTACATGTGGTAGTTAAAGTTCAAACAGAAAAAAAGGCATGAAACTACAGTATCTTAAAACCAGGACAAATCTATGCTAGAAACCAAAGTGTTCACGGCCACAGTTACCAGAAAAGAAAGCCAGCCTCCTCACAGAACACGGACATGGTAGAAATTTTAAAGCATTTTCTCAGTTCATGCACTTCAGAAGAGCAACTGATTTTCTCATGTAGCCAAAGTTAAAGAAAAAGTCACTACAAAGTAAGATCAATAAAAACGAGTTTCCAGATACTAAACAAGCAAGCGACTATCTAGAAGACTAGAAGGACTTAGGATGTGCATGCCATTATCTGGGGTTCTATGCGTTTTTGCATCCTTAAGCTGGGCGGTTAAACATGTCTCACTCTATGGACAGCAAAGCTTACTTGCGCTCTTTCAATAGCAGGAACTTCCATCCGCCAGCCGATTTCATGGAGTTGCTCAATCCTACCACTAAAAACGGTTTCCCTGGAGAACGTGACTTTCCAATCACTCTCTTGATACTCCCACTTCTGCCCCATTTCCATAGTAGTTGTTTTCGCTTCAATTGCCCTCGTTGAATGTTTCCTTTTAACCAAACTACACTTTGAACCCCACAAAAAGAGGGAATCATGACAAAAAGTTAACACCATTACAATTTCCCAAACTCAGACATAAAGTGAACTCTCATTGGAAGGAACCACGACCATAAATCGATTAACCGATTTAAGCCCATTCCGTCCAAATCAAATCTGCTTTCAGCTCAACCCATAATTAAGGAATCACAATCCAAGTGCAGATTAACATCCATCACAACCCGACGATCAGTAAAAAAAAAATCAGGTTGCAGATACAAAAAACCCGTGTCCGACGACATAAACGAACCAAACTCAAGCTTTTCCCACACTAAGTGAGACCGGCATGAATTCTCAGTCAACATTGAGCTCGATCTAGTAACATAAACAAACCACTTACAATAAGAAAAGAACAACGTATCTTACAATCGCAGCGAGAAGAAGCCCTAACCGGAAACAATTTCAACATACGCCTAAATCGCTTGTGACGAGAACTGGAATGAAAACAAATCGCTACACCAAAATCACTTCAAAAAGAATCGAAAATCTGATGTTCAATATGCTACGGATCCATGTTCCTATGGAAACGGCAACACCAAAAAATGATAGAAAAGAGAAAAAGAACGGGAATCGAACCCGAGATTCGCTCGGAATGCTGAACCTGGTGATGTTTCTGGGCAAAAGCAAAGAAACCCATAATCAGAAAGACGAAGATCCTAAGATGCGTGCACCTAAAACGGCACAAAGACTCGATCATCATCATCATCACCCTTCCCAGCCAATCCGATGCACCACAATTCTGCACAGAGAGACAGACAGAAAAATGGGATGGTCGGTATGAAAATTTATCTATCAAATAAAAATTTCGAGGAAAAGAGTGTACGTTGGGACGTCGCAAAGAAGGTAGAGAAGGTGGTTGGCAGGGTGGGGGGAAATTCTTTTGTTTACTTAGGGTTTGGTTTTTCAGCGGGGGAAGACAACAGATTATTTTCAGCCAAGAGAGAGAGAGAGAGAGAGTCTTGCTTGAAGTTGAAGCAAACACAACGATTAAAATGACAGCCCATGGTCCCAGAGGAAATGATCTTGTTAACCTGACCAGAATTTTCGGAGGGACCGAACCTAGGTTGGTCTAGAGATCTAGGTTTGGTTTATCATTGATTTCATCGAAGGCGTTATAGTCGGAGCAGCTCATAATCCAAAGAGATTACTATTCCAAAACAATATTCTCGATTTTCAAACCCTCAGTTTCATAACAGTATAAAAAGCCTTAACAAACATATATATAATATGATGAGATCGTGTTTACAATTGAGGTTGTTCAATTATTATTTTTCAATAATGTAATAAGGTTGTCTCTTATTATTTTAAAAATATTTTTATAACTTTCAAAACTACACTATCGAAAAATAATAATGGAGCGTGAGTGAACAAGGTCACTAGGGAGTACGATCTGGTTATATATATATATATATATATATATATATATATATATATATATATATATATATATATATATATATATATATATATTGTATCACGTCATCTATCTCATTGATTGACAATTTTAAAATAATCTTAAATCGTGCACCAATAAAAATCAGCTTTGATCATTTTGTGATAATATAATCTTGATATTTTTAGATTCTAATAATCATGCCAAGGAAGTGTGATGTTGATCATGTCAATATATATATATATATTTATTGTAATTACAAAAAATATTAAAATGTTTTTATTTTTAATCATATATAGTTTATTCATGGAACGAACTAATTTTTCTTTCTCTCTATATATATTAAATGTATGGACGTATGAAGAACTTTGTGTAAACTATATAATTTATAAGAAAGCACCTAGGAGCACTTTATCTTTTCAAAGAAAAAAAGTATATCCAAAATAAGTCATTTACGGAGCTTGGAGAGAATATGGAAGCCAGAAGCAAGCGACGAAATAATGTTCCACGAAGGTTTCAAAACTAAGTACTGGCAGAAAGGTCAAGCTTTCGATCTATTGTTCAATGAATAGACAAGTGAGAGAGAGAGAGAGAGAACTTGTAAACTGAAGTATCTTAGCAGCTAGAGGAAAACAAAGCAAAAGGGATTCACGTATCACAGGGAATTCACGTCTTTTTGGCAAAATTTGATGTTCTATCTGTATAAATAAGTTTTTACATGCTTCCTTCTTCTCAATCGAGCCGGAGTGCTTAGGTAGAACCTTCGTGGATCACACATCACTTCTCGCAAAGTCAGATCGGAAGAGCAAAGGAATGTTGTTCGATAGCCCGTAGATTAAGCAGGAATCCTCACCGGCGGATCGAGGGATCGGACGTGATATCTCTGTCGTTATTGGAATCGGATACATTCAAATGACAAGGAGATCTTGCTGTTTGAAAGAGTGTGGAGGCATGCCACTTCCGTCTTCAAGAGATTTTGAGGTTTTTGAGAATCTGATTGATTGAGTATATCCCATCAAAGATATCGTGATCAAGAGTATGGAGGCTTAAGCTCTTCTCAAGTTTTCTCGAGCTGGTGTCGAGGTTTGGATTTGATTTGGTTTGAAACCTCGAAAATACGTCAGGGTCGAATCACCTCGAGACGAAAGGCTCAATCACATAGTGCGTGATGGGAATGTAAGGTTTTGACCATACACCTCCTATTGATGTGATTTTTTAATAAATCAAAAATCGGCTTAAGAACTAAAATTTTGGTGATTTTTTAAATTTTATCAAAATTTTATTTTTCAAGTCTTCTGACAAAATCGGCTTATGATCACCATAATTCATCAACTTTAGACACAGCAGTCACTATAGCTCATCAACTTTAGACACACGAGGCTCATTGGCATCCCTTTTTCAAACCTACGAGAGTTTATCATGTACCCTTCTCGATTTTTCAGCATTAACAATCTACGGGTTGGACGAGGATGGTGACGACACAATCCAAAACACCGTTGCTGATCATGCGTGATCTCAAGGCCATGACACGCTTATATTTCAAGTATCACGCGGTCTCGTGACGTACTGCAACGAGAGTTGTCAACGGATCGGACCTAGTAACTCGGATCCAAGTAAGTTTCCATTGTTATATTAGCGACAGAATAGATCTGGATCCTCTACTATGGCAAGAACTAGAACCAGATCTGGGTTCTCTGTTGAAACCCTAGGAGTACATGGTTCTGAGTTCCATTTGGTTGTCGACACTCGACTCATCCCGTGCCAGTCAGGTCCATTGCTAACCCGACTTCATTGTCGGGCTAACAGAAATGACATGATCATCACTCTCAAGATTGCGACGGAGCCACCATCTGAACTGTTAGCCAACAACATTTTTGAGTCTCACTTGCTGGCTAACAGTGACTAAACTTCATAACCATCTCATATCCTTTATTGGGTGAATCAGGATAAGTTGTTATCAACGACTAAACTTGCTTGTTATGGTTGGTGTGGTCTTGCTTGGTGGGTCTTTGGGCCCTGGCTCAGACCATCTGATGGGTGGTCAATCTCAAGATGCGTTCTCCGGTCTCCATTCTCACCGCCCTTACTTGACCAAGACTCCAACCCATTCTTTTTTGAAAAAAAAAGAAGGAAGGAGGAACTTGGGCAGAGGTAGACGTATGACCAGTTTCAAACAGACCCGGCATTTTTAATTGGAACTGCATTGGATCAAGAACCGGCTGGAATCAGAACTGGGGACCGCCTGGTTCTGTTCCGGTTCTACCTTCCATAAAACTAGAACCAGGCCAAAACAGGAACCGTCATTCATTTTCTTTTTTTATTAAAAAATTATAATGTTCCTTTCATTTCCGAACTACTTCATGCTCATACCAGAACTTGGTTTGATCTCGGTTTGTTTCTGGTTCTTGGTTCTAGGAAAACCGAAACCAGCCACGTCATCACCAATGTTACTGTCAATTTGAATATGATAGAAGAGCCTCCACATCCTTTAACGAGCATCAAGTTGGAGGTCAAGAGTTCGATTCCTAGAGTGTGCATTCCTTGTCATAAGGCTGAAGCACTGTTTACCTCCACATACATGGCCTGAAATCGAAGGTTCCACAGGAGCTCTCTCGTTCTCTGGTGTGGAGCAGGAAAGGGGTTTTTGTTGCAAAGACTTATTCCAGATTGCAGCTTGTCACACACACAGACACGTACACACACACATATTGAACTTCTCCATAACATCAAGAGAAGTGCAAAATCTTATCATGCATTTTTCGGTACAATGGGGTTAGCAGAGCCAGATGGATTTTCCCCCGGTATCAAACTGAAGACCTTCAGCTTGTGAGGCGACCTATCTTGTGTAGAAATATGATTTGGTTCCTCTATATTTTCTTTTTGATCACGTCTGGTGGTCTTCTAGATTTTTTTTCCAAATTTTCCCTTTGAAAGAAAAGGTTTTTTTTTTCATTATTCCTTTCAATCTTCATTTACACATGTTCGGTTATAGGAACAGTTGGATTTTTGTCACACAATGGGAAAGAGGCGAACGTTTCAGTTTTAGTTGGTGTCTTTCAACCCAGAGAGAGAGAGATGGCCGCGCAGACTACAGTGAGGCCCTGCGAGAGCTTAGATGTGAGACTACTTGATAAAGCTGAGCATGGCCTCAGGCTGAATCCTGACCAATTCGCTCTCAAGTCTGCCTTATTCAATGGCGCCACATCCCTTCACCTCTTGGTTGCTTCAGCTTCCCCCTTGTTGGCTTCCTCATCACCAAGATTCACCACGAGGGTCGAGTCCAAAGAAGCTTCATTTAAAAAGACTCGGTATAATTTTCCGCATAATCACTTCCTTTACAAAGTAAAGAAGATCCATTTTGCCTTCTCATCAGGTTGTAAGAACTCAATCCCTTTCGCCTTCTGTTTGTAGGAATATTTACAATGATAGAACCACATTTGAGTAACTTCTTGAGAAGTTCTGCCCAGGTAATCCTTCATCGTCTTATTTAGAATCATTCACCGTTTTACATAGAAATTATTGATAGATTTAGCTGAGTTTGCATTGTTGTCTCAAATGCAAGATCTCACATTATACATATTCCAGTAAATCCAGATAGATATCGAAAGATATATGTAGTAGAAAATTACATCTAGTTAAAAATTGATTGAATCAATTCAGACACCCATTTTTCTGATTTCATCACCATGAACAAATCTCATTTCAATACGTTTGGTGTCTCAGTATGCGGTGCACCAAAACGGCGGTTTAAGCCTTTCCAACCGGCTGTAACAAAGGATGCCAATGTTTTGGAAGTTCGAAAAGCTCGAAAGGCACAGCTGAAGAGAGACGAAGCCGTTGGGTATGCGTTCTCCCTCTCTCTTCTGCTTCGCTTGCGTTCCCGTACGAGCATTCTCTAATTATAAACTCGTGACTTTGAATATCATACAGGAATGCATTAACAATCGCAATTGTAGTCGGGATTGCAGCTTCTGCTGGTCTCTACTTTTATCTCAACAATGCCTTTAAGGGATTATTTCCTCATACTACTGTACTTTCCTGTATACTCTCTTCTGTGCTTGCGTAACTTGGTGAAATTGCAATGCCATTTTAACTCACACCAACTACTGATGCAAACTCTGCATGTAATTAATTATTCATAAAGTTGTACAGATACATCCTTCTTTTTGCTGTCACTCGAGGAGGAAGCAGGTGGGAGTTGAGATTATCACATCAATATTACAATGGTTTCTCCCAATGTTGCAAATAACACCTTTTTTTATGGCATGTTGTGAACATCATCACCCTAATAGTGGTTTCATGAAATGTTGCACGCATCATTTGAATCAGGGATTGTGTAGAATACACAACAGGGACTCCTAGGAAGGTCAACCATCTAAGAACACTTCATTATTAAGTTATAATGGGGTCTGATGAATTAGTCCTCGTGGATATCATACTCTCGCTTAAAAATCTAATAAAGTTTTATGCTCATACTCAGATACCTAATGTACTTCATCCAGCAAGACTTGGAACCGATTGCTAAGAGTAGCCTTGTGCTGGTTTCGTACTCATTGAATTAGAATGGTGGATTATGTTCTCTGATGAAATAGGTTTCCCGCACCGCAGCACTGTCAACATGCCATACTAATTATCCGCTAGGCATTAGGTAATGCTTGCCGTATGTGTGTGTATATATATAGAGAGAGAGGCCCCAAAAAACAGAGAAAATTTTACATTAACTAAGGGGCCGAACATTCAGTATTTAATCAATTCTGCAAAGCAAGAGAATCATCAAGCTTCTTCTCCAAGAAAACAACAGGGGCAAAATTCAAAGGAGAATACATGTCGTTGAAGCTCGTAGGAGGTGCAGGCTTAAACTCATATGGGCCAGATTTTACTCCCCAAACCTGTATCAACAAACGCACAATCTTAACAAGTCAGGTTATCAGTCATCTTCCAAGGCATAGGCGTGCATAAAGTTCAACCTATTGTGCTTCAATACGTTAGGCTACCTGGGTGCCTTCCTCATCGTATCCTCTGTCCCAAGTATGTACCTCACCATTTTTGTGGATAGCAAGTTCCGACGTGCAGTATGAAGCACCATTCTGCAACTAATTTTCATCACAATGTCAATAAGAGTAATAAGAAAAATATGCATGCGCAAACAAAATTGAACCACCACCATCCTTCTTCCTAATTTGGAACTTGATGTTTCTGACATCGGAAAGGCCCATGCCTTATGATAATGAACTATTAGCCTTTCTCTTAGATTTGCACTGAAAATGTTATCCAAATATCAGCAACGTTGCATTGCCAGATAGCAGAAAACCCACAATGTAACTGAGCGAAGTTTTCAGAATATCACCCCCTTATCAGCGATGGCAAGAGAGCAAAAGGTTCAAGCATGAGTGGAGGCTAAACAATAATTCAACCTTAGAAATGGACAGAAAGCTACCAGGCTTAAGAATTAGCTTCGTACCCATGAATTGGGGAAACCACCAGGTGGAGTAGAACCTTCATATAAGCAGCGCTTCCCACGCTCACAACGTGAAAGATAAATAGTTGTCAAGTGTTCCCCAATATCCTACAGGCAGTGTTGTGAACAATCAGATAACATGATGCTGTTACAATGTTGATTCAAGTGAAAGCCACTGGGTTGACACACCCTATCTGGATATTACCATTAACCCGTAACACACAATAAATGAGCTAATGAACCTCACAAGTGCATTTGCATGCTCGAAACTTCAGGTGACTACCCAATTGAACTGAGACAACAGAAAGTGAAGATGGCAAACACCTTTCCTAATATTCCAGGCATCATACCTTCCTAGCTGCTAAGAGTTCAAGCGAAGCAGCAGTAGACATGGAAGAATGGCTCAGAAATTTTGAGACCTATCATTGTAGGATTTTGACTGAGGGTGGTCAGAGTGTTTAAGGTTTCTCAATCTCAATGGCGCCCGAGGTTCACATGTTAGTGGGACAGTTCTCAGGAATTAAAACAGCAAGTTTATACATCTCTAACATTAAACAGTTCTATTTAAAGTTTTAAACAAAAACCACAAAAATAGAAATGATCAGATATGCCCTCTGCTCCTTTTCAGGAAACCAGGCGATGAAAATAGACCAGACTGCAAAGCATACAACTCATTCAAGGAGCAAAAGCACAAAGTAACAAGTTTCTTTCCCGGCTTACTGTAATAACTTCTTCAGCCTGAGGACACTGATTCCTCGGACGATCACAGAAGTTTTTGTACTCCTCTACATCCCTAATAGCATATGAACTCAGCTGTCCATTTAGATTGTGTATTAGTAACCAGAAAACTCATATAATAATTCCATGGGGGGCTGTAAGAATGAAACACGGTATACAGCAATCATATTATCTAAGTGCAGGATTTATTTAGAACACGTGGACATAATAAAAATTCAGAATAGGTTATGCCCTTGATTTTATTTTCTAATGAAAATCAGCTTGTGCAAGACAGTAATATCAACAAAGTGTTGCCACATCAAACGTATAGTGATGAATTGTATTAAAGGAACCAACATTTAGAAAGCTTCCTAACCAGTTTGAGAGTATTATGTCGATAAGAACATTGGGCCATCCATTTATGCACAGCAGTAATACCAATAAAATCATCATAGTTTAATGCACAAAACACACATAACCAGCCTAATCAGATCTTATTGTTCACGGAAGATACTTAAGCAGAAAAGCAGTTGACATTCTGGGTAACAATGCTATTTTGGGCTAGATGTACTTTAGAAAGAAACAGAGTTGACATGAACATTCCAGCTGAAGTCTGTTAGGTACATTTTACATACTACAAAAACATTTTGCAGTGGCCATAACCAGGAAGTTTCTAAAATTGAACTCCAGTGATAAAATGAGTTTGGCTAGGTAGCACATATTTGTCTAGAAGAGAAAATCTTTACCATGCAGGGCACGCTGATAAGAATAAATCAACTAAGGAAAATGCAACATGATCTCAAGTTCATGACTTTTGCTGAAGTAAAACTCAATGGCCCTCACCTCAACATCACACTTCATTTCTTTGGAGCAAGGCTTTACCATATAAAATCTCTGCAAAAGGAGACCCCTTAGCACGTTATTTGTTTCAAACTCATTTGAAGTACTACCAACTTTCACAAAGTGACTTCAAAGCAAGCTAAGCCCAATAGTTATCCTAAACTTTTAAGTCTTTTTGCAGTATATACACATTGCAGGACTCATTGGCTCAGGTTATATCCATCTCAGCAACATCTTTATAATCACAAATAAAAAGAACACGAAGGGCAAGGAAATGCTGCAGTATCTATGCAAAACATGGTATATATACCAATGCATGACAGTCTTTCATTACCTATCTACACTTCATAGATCCAAAGCACAAATTCAAGTAACTGGAATGGACTAGGAAGTTCAATGTTAGATAAATCAGAAAGAATGCTGAAAATTCCAAATCCTTCAGCAGGTGCAGCTTTGGAAAATACACCAAAAGAAACCAGCAAAAGCTAAAAGCTTAATAGGGAAAGTTCGACAAAATTTTCATACCTGCCGGAAAGGCTTTTCAGGAGTTCTCCAGAACCCCTGCCACACAACAGGAAATCCAAAATTGAAGCCATGTCTTCTTAAAAGATTTGAGAAAATAAATAGATGTTTATTTATGGATGTCTTTACCTGTTCAAAATACAAAACCTTCGAACCATCCAGCATCTCTGCTGCTGGGCATGTCAGCATTCTGACAAAAACAAGATGTAATATTTTCATTAGATACCTGAACCTAAAAGGAATAGATCCAAATATGATTGCACATGCACCTACAAGATTAGGGTGCACTATTTCTGTGTGATACACACACCTAGATGGACAGGCAGAATACGGAGGCAGGTAAACAGAACCTCCAATAGACTGGACACTATAAGGTTAACCAGAAACAATAGAAAGTAACAACTAGAAAAAGAGGAGTAATAAAATTCATATGCGAGAAGAAGGTATAAACAACTGAAAGCATTAAGAATCAAGTGGAATCTTTATAATAATGAGAAAATATATTCGGATACTACAGACTATCCTCACGTAAAACCAACACACTATGGATCATCATGCTTTATATTGTCAGACATGTCGAGTGTTCTTAATTTTAACTTCTGATAATGTAACTAAATGTCTTTGCTCAGACCATGAATTTAGTTCTTACAAGGGGCTGACATTTCATGTTGTAGTATGCAAAACGTGTTTTTTGCAGTGTTGTCTGACGCGTATCGTATCGTGTATCGCTGGGCTCCACGATACGGGCGTATCGTATCGTACTTTAATATTAAAATAATATAAAAATTAATTAAAAATCAATAAAAATTAGTAAAAAATCAGAAAAAATCAGGAAAAATCAGATAATTGCTTTAAATTCATATAATGTAAGTTTAGTACAGATTAAGCATTCAACATTGAAGAATTGCATGCAAATTTATATATTTTGAATCCAAAAAATAAAATACAGACACAGTTTACACTACAGTACAGTTACATATAATGTTACATTTTACAAATTGTAATCAGGATGATCAACTAAATAATCTTATCTTCTCCTTGTTGCAAATCCTCATCATCATCAGCCACGCCGACACATTCTTCTTCAAAATAAAATTCTTCATCTCCATAATGTTGTTGCGCTCCTTCTAAATTAATCCAGGCAACGTCTTCTTCTGTTAGGAGGGCATTTTCTTCAGTGTCTTCCATAACCCAATCTTCTAATATATCAAAATTATCCAAACTTATTGGATCGAATGGACTTTCTTCTCTATTTACTTTTTTTAATTGCCTACGACACAAACAAAGATAAACAATTAGTAAGTAATAACTGTAATATTAACAATTGAAAACTGAAGTTAAACAATATTGAATTGAAATTTTGAAAGTAATACAACATTACCTTTCACGAAGGCGCATGTTACAACGAATATAAACCAAATCATTAAGCCTTTTGTGTTCCAACCTATTGCGCTTTTTTGTATGGATGTGTTTAAAAACACTCCAATTTCTTTCATAACCTGTTGCACTACAGGTTTGGCTTAAGACTCTGACTGCAAAATCTCTAAGGTTTGAACAATCACTTCCAAACCTATTCCACCAAACATCTGTAAAAAAAAATACAAACATTAGAGACATAATAATCCACAATAATGAAAGATGCAACTTAAATATGAAAATAAACAATTTACCTAGACGCATCGTAGTGCGATTGCGAATTGCAACAGGCAAACCCATCAAGTGAAGAGCATTATCATATATCTCCATCTCTTGATGTATCGCATCTGCTATAATTTGTCGATACAATCAATGATTCCTCGATTAACCTCACTGTCCCTTTTGAAGGTTCCTAAATACCTGAATGATGGGTTTAGATAATATGTTGCTGCATGAATAGACTGATGCAATTGTTTATTCCAGTGTTGTCTGACGCGTATCGTATCGTGTATCGCTGGGCTCCACGATACGGGCGTATCGTATCGTATCGTATCGTATCGTATCGTATCGTACTTTAATATTAAAATAATGTAAAAATAATTAAAAATTAATAAAAAATCGAAAAAAATCGAAAAAAATCAAGAAAAAATCAGGAAAAATCTGATAATTGCTTTAAATTCATATAATGTAAGTTTAGTACAGATTGAGCATTCAACATTGAACAATTGCATCCAAATTTATATATTTTGAATCCAAAAAATAAAATACAGACATAGTTTACACTTTACAGTACACTACAGTTACATATAATGTTACATTTTACAAATTGTAATCAGGATCATCAACTAAATAATCTTCATCTTCTCCTTGTTGCAGATCCTCATCATCATCAGCCACGCCCACACCTTCTTCTTCAAAATCAAATTCTTCATCTCCATAATGTTGTTGCGCTCCTTCCAAATTAATCCAGGCAACGTCTTCTTCTGTTAGGAGGGCATTTTCTTCAGTGTCTTCCATAACCCAATCTTCTAATATATCAAAATTATCCAAACTTATTGGATCGAACGGACTTTCTTCTCTATTTACTTTTTTTAATTGCCTACGACACAAACAAAGATAAACAATTAGTAAGTAATATTAACAATTGAAAACTGAAGTTAAATAATATCGAATTGAAAATTTGAAAGTAATACAACATTACCTTTCACGAAGGCGCATGTTACAACGAATATAAACCAAATCATTAAGCCTTTTGTGTTCCAACCTGTTGCGCTTTTTTGTATGGATGTGTTCAAAAACACTCCAATTTCTTTCACAACCTGTTGCACTACAGGTTTGGCTTAAGACTCTAACTGCAAAATCTCTAAGGTTTGGACAATCACTTCCAAACCTGTTCCACCAAACATCTGTAAAGAAAATATAAACATTAGAGACATAATAATCCACAGTAATGTAAGATGGAACTTAAATATGAAAATAAACAATGTACCTGGACGCATCGTAGAGCGGTTGCGAATTGCAACAGGCAAACCCATCAAGTGAAGAGCATTATCATATATCTCCATCTCTCGATGTATCGCATCTACTATGCTCTCATCAGGGACTAATCTGTCGATGCATTCAATGATTCCTCGATTAACCTCACCGTCCCTTTTGAAGGTTGCTGAGTACCTCAATGATGGGTTTAGATAGTAGGTTGCTGCATGAATAGGCTGATGCAATTGTTTATTCCATCTACTATCAATTATTTTCCACACGGGCACATAATCTCTTTTTTTTCCATTAAAGTTATTTCTGATTGCTTCTTTTGCCCTGTCCATGGATTCATAAAGGTAGCCCATAGATGGTTTCTCCTCGCTGTCAGCCAATCTCAAAACTTTCACTAAAGGACAAGTAATTTTCAATAATCTGATACATGCATTCCAAAATGAACTTCTAAAAACCGTTTCTGCAATCTCATTTAACTTTCTGTTCCTTCTGTTTTGTGGCAACTCTGCAAATTGTTGCCACTCATCTGAGGAGAACATTCTCTTTAAAGCTTGCTTCTGTCTCACAATACTCTGTACAGATAAGAAGTTTGTTGCAAACCGAGTTGCAGCTGTGCGAAGAAGCTCTGCACCTTCTGTGTATCTCCTCATCATACATAAAACAAATGCATGGTTGTAAATAAATTTTGTAATATCTTGGCAACACTCAGTTGCTGCCTTTATTTCATCCATCTCACCGATGTCCTCGAGGATGAGATCTAAACAATGGGCTGCACATGGTGTCCAGTAGAAAGTCCCATAAATATCAGCTAACTCCTTTCCGGCTGCTTTGTAGTTAGTTGCATTATCTGTAATCAATTGGACTACATTTTCTAGCCCAACCTCTTGTATAACCTTATCAAATTCCTCTCGTAGGATCTCTGCAGTGTGCCTCTCCTCTGACATATCTAGAGATCTCAAAAACATGAGTCCTTTAGGACAATATACAAGAAAGTTTAGCAATGTCCTTCCTCGCCTATCGGTCCATCCATCTGCCATGATAGTGCATCCTGTTTCCTTCCACGATTGTCTCAAAGTCGAACAGTATTGCTGCACTTCAATCACGGTCTGATCTAATATCTTCCCTCTCAACTTCTGATAAGAGGGCATCCTGTATCCTGGACCAATGTTAGCAATTGCATCTGCCATTGCTTGAAAATGAAAACTGTTTGCTGCATTAAATGGAATGCATGTATCATAAAACCATCTGCCCACTGCAAGGTCTGCTTGATCGTGCAGTTGTTCTGAAGCCATAGCAGCACGAATTCCTGGCTGAGCACCAGGTGTAGTGGAAGGAGGAAAGAACGAATGTATGCTAGAAGAAGAAGCTCTTCCTCTACTCCTTCCTGAACTTCCTCTTCTGCCACCTCCAAAGTCTTCAGATGCAACCCTCTTTCCTCTGCTAGGTGCTCGCGAACTGCTACTACCAATATCTGTTCTAGCATCTGAAGGCAAACTATCAGTGAATCCAACTCCAGTGGCAGTAGCATCATCAGCTTCTTCACACATCTGGAAATCATCCTTTTGTTGTCTCCTTTCCTGTATGCTCTCAATCATCTGCAAGCATTGCCATTTAATACCTTCTGGCACACTTCTAACTCTGCCTGTGCATGGAGCAACTT
This sequence comes from Brasenia schreberi, assembly GCA_036023115.1. Classification (NCBI taxonomy): domain Eukaryota; kingdom Viridiplantae; phylum Streptophyta; class Magnoliopsida; order Nymphaeales; family Cabombaceae; genus Brasenia; species Brasenia schreberi. The sequence continues at coordinate 8,584,154 of JAYKKT010000077.1, forward strand.
CTTTCCTGGTTCCTGCTAGGTGGTGTTTCAACCTTGAAATTCCACCACTAACCACCTTTTCACAAAATAAACATCTGATTTTTAACCTTGAACCCTCAACTGGTATACCCCACTGCCATGCCGGATCATCAGACTTTGAATGAGAGTCTCTACCACCCCTTCCTGCCATCTCAATGGAGTACTTTAATTCAAACAAAAACCTGAAAATAAAAGCACTTCGTAAATCCCCAAATCTTCAAATAACACTCAAATCGAGTGTCTCCCACTTCATGAATGCAATAAAAATCGTATACACACACTTAATAACTTCATATTTTGTCATTCAAAAAAAAAAACCCGAAATAACACAAAAAACAATAAATATAAAGGAAAAAAAGGAAAAAAACATTAAAAATATACCTAAATCCGAGTTTGGAGGCTTGGACGGACACCGTAGGACACGATTTTAGAGCTTTGAACACCAAGGAGGCAAAAACCGACTCTTAGGGAGCTTGAAGAACCCAAAAGGAGAGAGGAACCGTATCGTACGATACGGGCGATACGCACCGTATCGTGCGATACGGGCCGTATCGCACGATACGGTGCGATACGCCCGCACCTGCGATACGGGGGCCCGTATCGTATCGTGGTGGCCCACGATACGATACGTAGGACAACACTGGTTTATTCCATCTACTATCAATTATTTTCCACACGGGCATATAATCTCTCTTTTTCCATTAAAATTATTTATGATCGCTTCTTTTGCCCTGTCCATGGCTTCATAAAGGTAGCCCATAGATGGTTTCTCCTCGCTATCAGCCAATCTCAAAACTTTCACTAAAGGACAAGTAATTTTCAATAATCTGACACATGCATTCCAAAATGAACTTCTAAAAACTGTTTCTGCAATCTCATTCAACTTTCTATTTCTTCTGTTTTGAGACAACTCTGCAAATTGTTGTCACTCATCTGAGGAGAACATTCTCTTCAATGCTTGCTTCTGTCTCACAATACTTTGTACATATAAGAAGTTTGTTGCGAACCGAGTTACAGCTGTGCGAAGAAGCTCTGCACATTCTGTATATCTCCTCATCATACACAATACAAAGGCATGGTTATAAATGAATTTTGTAATATCTTAGCAACACTCAGTTGCTGCCTTTATTTCATCCATCTCACCAATGTCCTCGAGGATGAGATCTAAACAATAGGCTGCACATGGTGTCCAATAGAAAGTCCCATAAATATCAACTAACTCCTTCCCAGCTGCTTTATAGTTAGCTGCATTATCTGTAATCAATTGGACCACATTCTGTAGCCCAACCTCCTGTATAATCTTATCAAATTCTTCTCGTAGGATCTCTGCAGTGTGTCTCTCCTCTGACATGTCTAGAGATCTCAAAAACATGAGTCCTTTAGGACAATATACAAGAAAGTTTAGCAATGTCCTTCCTCGCCTATCGGTCCATCCATCTGCCATAATAGTGCATCATGTTTCCTTCCACGACTGTCTCAAAGTCGAACACTATTGTTGCACTTCAATTACGGTCTCATCTAATATCTTCCCTCTCAACTTCTGATAAGAGGGCATCTTATATCTTGAACCAATGTTTGCAATTGTATCTGCCATTGCTTGAAAATGAAAACTGTTTACTGCATTAAATGGAATGCATGCATCATAAAACCATCTTCCTACTGTAAGGTTTGCCTGATCATGCAGTTGTTCTGAAGCCATAGCAGCACGAATTCCTGGTTGAGCACCAGGTATAGTGGAAGGAGGAAAGAACGAATGTATGCTAGAAGAAGAAGCTCTTCCTCTACTCCTTCCTGAACTTCCTCTTTTGCCACCTCTAAAGTCTTCAGCTACAACCCTCTTTCCTCTAGTAGGTGCTCGTGAACTGCTACTACCAATCTCTGTTCTAGCATCTGAAGGCAAACTATCAGTGAATCCAAATCCAGTGGCAGTAGCATCATCAGCTTCTTCGTACATCTGAAAATCATCCTTTTGTTGTTTCCGTTCTTGTATGTTCTCAATCATCTGCAGGCATTACCATTTAATACCTTCTGGCAAACTTCTAACTCTGTCTGTGCATGGAGCAACTTCTTTTCTGGTTCCTGCTAGGTGGTGTTTCAACCTTGAAATTCCACGACTAACCACCTTTTCACAAAATAAGCATATGATTTTTAACCTTAAACCCTCAACTGGTATACCCCACTGCCATGCCGGATCATCAGACTTTGAATGAGAGTCTCAACCACCCCTTCTTGCCATCTCAATGGAATACTTTAATTCAAACAAAAACCTGAACATAAGCACTTCGTAAATCCCCCAATCTTCAAATAACACTCAAATCAAGTGTCTCCCACTTCATGAATGCAATAAAAATCATATACACACACTTAATAACTTCATATTTTGTTATTAAAAAAAAAACTAAAATAACACAAAAAAACAACAAATATAAAGGGAAAAAATAGAAAAACATTAAAAATATACCAAAATCCGAGTTTGGAGGCTTGCACGAACACCATAGGGCACGATTTTGGAGCTTTGAACACTAAGGAGGCGAAAACCGGCTCTTAGGGAGCTTGAGGAACCCAAGAAGAGAGAGGAAACCCGCGAACGGTCGGCCCGGAACCCTTTACAAGGGTCCCAGGATACGGGCGATACGGTGCGATACTCGGGCCCGTATCGTATCGTGGGTACGATACGGTGCGATACATATAACATTGGTTTTTTTGAGATTCCCTATACTTTCTAGATGCCTAATAATGACATATCTTGCACTTCAAAGGATGCATTCCAATTCCCTCTCAATTTGATGGTTCCAACAAAAGAGTGCAGTGACTCGACGGTTCATAGGAATCTGGACTATGTAAATGAACAAGAGGCATACCATAATCAGAACATGATATTGAAAAGCTCGTATGATAGAACAACTTAAAAATAATACAAACCGATAATTTCCCATGTCAAATCATAGCTATAACCTCGCCAGAATTGAAGGAAGCAATAAGCACTACCATTCACATTCCATGGGAATGGCTTCCAACAATAACCATAATCCCCATCCTCAACTTCACCAATCAGTCGACAAATATAAATATACCACTGAAATTCAGCATCAAACGATCACAATCCACAACTAAAAATGCAGTTTCCTTTGCTTTCCGCGCATATTCAAGCGCACCTAGAAACGGAATCATAAAAACAAAAAATGGATACCCCACACCAACGAGTCACTGAGACCACCTTCATCCACAGAATCCATGACAAAGAAACGCGAATTGCTCACTCAAATTGAAATTTTCACTACATCCACCATCAAAATCTAAGACAGAACGCAAAATGGTACCTCAAATTGAAGTAATTCGTGGGATCCCTACAGGCTTGCTCGTACGAGAACTGCACGCCCAAAAAACCCAAATCAGAACGAGCACGCCTGGAAAAGGAAAAGAAGTAGAGGAGGTCAAAGCGGACCTTCTCGCCGGAGAGGGCGCCAGCGACGACGCGAGCGTGGTCCCACCGGGTGGCGGATTTGGTGAGCTTTCGCAGGAGAACGGCCCCACCGATGAGGGCAAGCGCCTTCAGCACGAGGCCCTTAGCTCGGCTCCGGGCGTTCTCATCGGAGCCCATCCCGCCGACGACGAGGTGTCGACGGTCGACGGCCTCAATGACAGAGCGCAAGCCACGAAATGTCACTCTTTCCTTTTCCCCGAGAGCGGCACACCAACGGGAAAGCAGAATGGATTCGCTCTCAAAAGGGGAGTTCTTTTTCCCTTTCAGTTTCATTTTTCATTTGGTTTTGTTTGTCTTCAAGCAACAAAACGCCATAATCCAAACGTGAGGTGGGAGAGGTTGATTCCCCTCTCACTATCTCGGCCGGGTCTTGATGGTGCCTGCCCACTGCTAGTGGTGCGCAACAAGCCAACCCAATTGGGTTCGAGATCAACCTAATTGAGTTCGAGTCATGGTGGATTCATCTTAATGTTGAATTTACGTCTAAGAAGAATTCCAACCGTATCCTGCTTCTTTTGGTGGTTTCGTTTTTAAGTGACGATCTTTTTTTTCTTTGTAAATTTTATTATAGCAGGATGAGCGTAGCCCAAGTTGCTTAAGTCAGGCAGAAATTCGACGCTTGAACAACTCGAAGCTTGGACTGCTTTTTGAACTTGAATTGTTATAGGACGCCGACCGAGTTTCTCGAACATCCAAAGACCACGCATGAGTCAATTGGAGGATCCACAAAAACTTGACCATGCATGACAAGAGCCAAGCTTATCGTTGGGTTTTGCTTAGTGTTTTGATTTGAGTTAAGCGTCTTTGGGGTGTGGATGTCCTTGCTTTTAGTGTGATTGGTGCTGGTTTATGTGTTGATCTCTCATTATAAACAGTAGGTAGGACGGTGACGGATATACATTAAGATGAGATAGAGTGGCCACTCCACCTAAAAGAGATGATTGGATACATGACCACTATACATAATTTGCCCCACCCCCACTTTGAATGGTCGAATAGGGTGTTCACCCCACATTAAGATGAGGTAGAGTGACTGCTCCACCTAAAAGAGACGATTGAATCCATGGCACTATAACGATGGCCACTATAGTTTTCTTCACCCTGAATGGTCGAACAAGCTCTTCGCCTCACTGCACAGAAAATTCTAAACTGGCCGCAGAGGTCGGATTAGAAGGCCTCATTATGCTTTTGATGAGAGAGAGAGAGAGAACAGCCGGCAGGCAGGAGTCTCAGCAGAGAGATCGTCGTCTTCTTCCTTCTTGCGTGTGTGTGGTGGACGTAGAAGACCGATGGCAATGCAGATCGAGTAGCTCGCCTATTCCCTGGCCGTTCGCTCTCAAGAGAGGGATTCGTCGTGTGGCTCTGTTCATAGAGAGTTTAGGAAGGCTCCGCCGGACTGATTAGGTATCAGCGGAGATATTCTACTGGTTTATTGCGTTTCATTGGCTGGTCGTTCGTCAGAACGCCATCACCAATCGATCCGTCGTGCGCGAATTTGTCGAAGAAGCGGCGTTTGGTGACAGATCCGAATATGACTTGAATCGAAGGTTCAGCTTTGCTTTGATCCAATATCCAAGAACCTTGGTATCCTTTATGCATGAAAAGGAGGTACCTGTAGGCGTGTCGATTCATGTTTGGGTTACTGGAAGAGAGCAAGGTGGCCATTCAACTTCGAGGAGATCAACCTTCTCTCCCCTTCTTTCTTTTCTTACTACCTTCTTATCCCTCTGCTTATGACAAGAAAGTGCTTATAGAAGAAAGGAGCTATTTGGGCTACCTGAGGAAGCAATGATTGTTTGACCAACAACTTTTCTCACAAATTCTCTTTGTATGTTTCTCTCCTCTTCCTTCTTTCTATTTTATTTAAAAAAAAGAGTAAAAAAAATGAATTGAGTGATTTTGTGCTTGTACTTGGTACTTTTGTATTTGCATAAGCGTTGAGTAAGTTCCAAAAAAGAAAGAAAGTGAATCATCATTCTGAACTAGTAGTTATTATGTCTCCAAATAGTGCCTTTACAAAGTAATCAGTTTCACGATTCTTTTGTTATCATGTTCCATAAGATTTCATAGTTTTTACTTTGAGAGATCTCTATTTCGTTGTTAGTGTTGCTCTTCGATCGTATGGCGATGTATGGAGATCCTTGTACTTTTATGAAATAAGATCTTATTTTTGGCGAGAGAGAACGTAAAAAAAAATTTGAAACTCGCTGATTAATGCTGGCATGAGAAACACTTCACCTCTATGTATACTTGTGAAAGGATGCGTTTGAATGCTATGACATACGAACATCCTCCACCATCGAGAAAAAGATCACCCTAAAATGATCATCTCTTGGCTATTGGCAACGTATGAAATTATGCATATGCTCCTCTTTCCCAATCTTTCTCTTGGCTATTAAATAAGCTGGCTAGGTCATGGAGTTCACGGTATAAAAGTGGGCCGGGCCATAACAGAGTCCGCGGTATATATCCAAACTATTCATCCCACCCTACAAATCGAATGGTGTGAAAAATCAACATATTTGAATAATAAATAAACAACATACACTAAAAGGGAGTAGAAGAAAAAGTACTTGATTATGGTGTCTAACTATGGTATAAAGATGACAACCTCTCTCTCTCTCTCTCTCTCTCTCTCTCTCTCTCTCTCTCTATATATATATATATATATATATATATATATATATATATATAAAGTGTGTCTAATATGCTTGGCCATTCTTGTAAATAGAGGATTAAGTTAATTAAATTCGAAAACAAAAAGTAGATATATGATTGACTTACACCCAAAAAATAGTTTTTGTTTTTTCACATGAGATGGATTATTGAGATTTTCAAAGATTTGACAAGCATGTATATAAAAGTCTTATATGCTTTCCATGTGTTAGAAAATTTTAATCATTCATCACAATTGAATTCAAAAGCGAAAAAGCAAAAAGTATCATTTACTTTTTCAGGTGAATTTTATTTATAGTGTACTCCTGGTTTTTAAATTCCACCATCTATTTCTTAAGATAGATGTTTTAGATTTTGAAGAATGAATTAGTATATAAGGTACCAAGCCAATTGTGTTTTCATATATATATATATATATATATATATATATATATATATATATATATATAGAGAGAGAGAGAGAGAGAGAGAGAGAGAAATTAGTCCATTCATCTTAAATATCGATAAGATCTCAACCGTTGATAATACTTTAATATCAATCACTAATAAGGTACCCACATTCATTTTTTTAAACATTCTCAAAAATCTCAACCACTAATATCAGTAATTAAAATTTGAAAGCAAAAAATACCTTTACACTTTTTGCACGTGCATTAAGTCAGGTACTGTTTGTTTTTTCCTTTAAAGATCTCATCCGTTGATCTTAAATATTGAACAGTTGAGATTTGTAAGGAGATTGTAGGATGAATGAGTGTGCGTATGGACTATGCTCTTTATATATTTATATCTATTTATATTTATATTTATGATTATTTATATTCACTAAAAAGAAGGAGGAAAAATAGTAGCTTTTAGTATTGGATCCGTGGGGTCAACTGCCGTTGTAAACAAGCAACTACTGAATGCGTAGCCGATCACCTTTATGAGTTGAGGGCACTCGTGCAACCATCTGAAGATCACATGGATGGCAATTGGACAGCTTTGGCAAAGCTGTGCAGAAGGAGAATCTCAAAATAAGCGTGGCTGGCTACCCATGTGCACCATGGCCATGGTGGACCATGTTTATTTGTGATCCCTGGTTCAGATCATCTCCTTCACTTACAAGATCAGGTCAAGGGCCCTTAAGCATACGTCTCTTTGTTTGACACATTCAGTATCGAATCTACAGATCGAAATGATCAATTAAAAAGAAACCGTCCGTGGGCTATAATGTAAACCTCACAGTATAACGGTGGGCCTTACACACACAGTCACTCTAAGTAATCTGTTTTCACTTTAGGCCTCAACTTATCTTGAGCCACCGTTATGTAAGTAAGAGGCAGGAATTGATAAAGGAGCCAAAAGGTGCTGAGGAAGATGTTCATGGGGTGGGGAACCCCCTCCCGCTTTCTTTAGGGACCCGTTCTGAATGAGGTGGAAACGGGGTTTGGGGATGAGGAAAGCAGGGAAGTCCCTCTCTGGGATTGACATGGAACAATAGGTTCCAACAATCCCCCAAGCTTAGTTTAAAAAATATATTTTGCATCTTCTTTGTTGTCCTTTACTATATCTTTAATTTTCTCATAATGTCATTTTATATAAAGGCTTAACACAAATGACAATTGTCGGGGTAGAAATAAAATGGTTTTGTTATGAAAAAGTTTGACGTTCCTTTGGGTTTTGCAATTTGTTCTCTCTTTCCGTCGGAGACCCATGAGGATGCGGGGGCGAGGATGGGGGCCATTTTGGTCCCGGTCATGGGAATAGAGGTGGGGACAGGGTGGATCCTCAAATGGGATGGGGACCGGGACCATGATCCCCGCCCCACCTCATGAACCTCCCTAAGAGGCCTTGTTTGGTTCTGCCATTTCTTATTTAAGCCAATGAAAGATGAGGACAAACTCCAACATAAACAAATCAAATATTAGTTATTTTTCTTTATTTTCTTAAGATATTAACCTTCTGGTTTGTGTTTAAATTTAGTTTCTTATATAAAGTTTATGGTAAAGCTAAAACCATGGTAACAATTTGTGATGAAACATCAACATCAACATACGTTCTATCATGAGTTTTTTTGCAATCTCCACGGCAGAATTTGATAATATGCCAGACAACACCCATTATATAAAATCTGGATGTATATATATCTATATCTATATATATATATATATATATATACACACACACACACACACATATATATACACACACACACACACACACACACACACATATATATATATATATATATATAGATAGATAGATAGATAGAGAGAGAGAGAGAGAGAGAATAGTCCAAACACTCACCCCATTCATGCTCAGAGCGTTTAAACACAAAGTAGAAGAGTAGAACAATATTTGTCACTTTTAAATCAAATTTCTAGCCAATCGAATGAAAGAGATGTCTTAAGTGGGTTTGAGCATGGATGGGTGTGAACATTTACAACCTCTCTCTCTCTCTCTCTCTCTCTCTCTCTCTATATATATATATATATATATATATATATATATATATATATATATATATATATATATATAGAGAGAGAGAGAGAGAGAGAGAGAGAGAGAGAGAGAGAGAAATACTACATAAAGCATAAGCGAATGCAAATGTGGGTACTTATAATAAGTAGTAAAGCTAAACCTAAGACCGGCGTTGGTTGAGATTCTTAGTCGCCATTGAGCTCTATCTTACGTTGTATTATGATTTAACTGAGAAAAGAAAAGGTCATGTTGGTTCCTCCTATCTTCGCTTTATAATTTATTGACATATTTGGAACCCAAAACGAGCCAAACCATAGTGACCCCTTCTCTTTTATCAGTCCTAGGTGCGTTGGTCAACTCATTAAATGTGGAAGTCCATGGTTATAAATAGGAGTAATTGTCATTTGAATTGGCTCGGCAGAAATATGCTGAAACATTAAGATGAGATACGTATAATTCATCTCTCTTGCTTTCGTCGGTAGAAAGAATTTTTTGGAAATGTGAGCACAGTAAAACTGCTGTGAAGAAATGAACAAGTTGAATAGTCTCTGTCTTGGTTCAGGTTTAGTTATAACTTCCCTGACTCATTTGCTATGTAAAGAGACAAGTAGCTTTCATTTATTTATTACGTAGAAACTATATATATATATATATATAATGGAGGATCTAGAAATCTTTTGGGGTGGAGCGAATAGCCCCTTTGAATGATATTGGGTGAGGTAAACTATGTATTATATATACACATGCATACATACATGTATAAGGTACTGATCCTTGCTTGCTCAATTGAGGACGGTGGCCAATCTCTCTTTTACCATGGTTCCATTGATTTAACCATTAGCCGCAACCCTCTACTACTTTTTTATGATCCAAAATCGCCCTCTATCACTTAAAACTGTTCTTGCTATCACCACAAACACTTAAAAGACGTCAATATTTATACACATGTGGTTTATGTGTTTTTAGATGGTGACAACAGTTTGGACTGATGAAAGATTGTTTTGTATAGAAATTGACGAAGGGGGATTGTGCTATATATATATATGGAAATGATACATAATATATGCATGCCCCTCCGAGAGGAAAATAAGCATATTTCTTTCAGATTCATCCCGCCTAATGTGGTCAATACGTGCCGGCCAGGCTCAACCCAGCCCTTGTGGTCCAAGGAACATATGGGCCAGGGCTTCTGGTCCGCATTAAGGAGCCATAAAAATGCTAGCCCAATCAAACCCTTAAACGACCAAATGTCGCCAAAACTTGTCGAGAAAGATGTCAAGTTTTATGAATGGCATACTCCATCTCTCTCTCTCTCTCTCTAATGTGTGTGTGCTTGTACATATATACATATATATATATATATATATATATATATATATATATATATATATATATATATATATATATGCATGTATGTATAAGTTCTCCATCAATAACATATATACATCACATATGCGTGTATGTTTTGGTACTTTATCTATAAACAAGAAAAAATATTGTGTGATTCATACACACACATATCCAAGTTTTTGGTTTGGTTCCACACGCCTTGGCCATCAGTTTATACAGACCGGGCTGTAAAACCCTTTTGAAAATATGGTCTCATGTTTCCTAACCCATCCCCTACAATTCGAGAGTCGGCAGGCCCGATGACCCATTCTGACGACACTAAGTCCTACTGCCTATTGCCAAACCAATAGAACCAAAATGTTCATGGTTTGAGGGTTTAAATAGAACCATTAAAACCAAAAACACACACAACACACACACATACATATATAATATAAAATCCCAGTCTCATGCAGTTTAACTTGTACAAGGGGATGCTGATTGTGTTGGTTTAAGACTTAACGCAACCAAACCACGAGCTTATATAAGATAAACATCAGATCCGTAATAAGCCCGACCGTATCCACTTCTTTGTGCATGTAGAGAAGACCATTGCATCGTATCCTTAGGAAAGAAGATAAAAGAAGGGTCGTCTATCATGTGATTCCCACCCTGCCACTATAACTTGAATGCGATGCATAAAACAAAAGTGCACGTTCCCACACGTAAACCCTCAAGAACATCCAAAGTAATACTTCGCATTAACAATTCTTGTTTTTTTCTTAACCATACTCTTATTCATATCAGCATTGCCTAACACACACACTATCTGTATGCAATCGTGTATGTGTGTGGGAGAGTTGCTCACGAGCTACTCGAGCTCGGCTGGAGAAAAACTCAAACTCGACTTGATCTTTTTGAGTTAAACTTGAGCTCGCTAGTACTCAACTATGACATCTCACAATCCTAAACAAACTCTATAATATACAATAACAATAAAGTCTTTTTTATATTAGAAGAGTCCGTTGTATGGATTCTTTGTTTTTATAGAATTCGAGAATGTGTCATATCAATCATTTATTATTTCATTTCAATCTTTTTGTAGTTTTTTCTTTCTCTTTTTAACGGTTTCTTTTACCTTCTTACCAAATCTTTTTTTGGTCGTTTTTGTTTATGTATCTTAAATATTTATTTTTTTATTTTATCAACTATTGGTACTACTCTTAATTTAAGAGACCACCCTTGTCTTAAGCCCAAACGAAAAAGGAGATTTGTGTTGGACTTCCGACAACGATCATAAAACTTTATCACATTTATCCACCGTGAATTCTACGCAAACTCTATAATATAACTGTATTCTAAATGTTTTATAGATCAATGTTTATTTGATTTAATTCACGAGCTCACTTGAGTTTGACTCACCAAGCCATCTCGGGCTGAGCTTAATTGAGTCATTCCGATTGAATCGAGCTCAAACGAACCTATCGAACCAAACTTGAGTTGTTCAAATACAATGCGAGCTCGAGGTTCGGCTCAAGCTAAGCATTTTCTTAACAAATAGAGTTAATTATGCTCGAGCCTGGCTCAACTCGATTACATCAAGAAGAAAACAAACATGGACCGAGAGGTTAGCCCGATGCTCTAGTGCACGCCGTTGTTGCTGGTGGGGAGTTCGACTCCCAAAGAGTGCTTTCATGTGTGTTAGGCTTCTGCATCCTCTTGTAACAAACAAAAGAAGAATGCGAAAGGGAATCAGCAGGCCATTTATTGTATTTCTATCGAGAGATTAGGTACTACCAGGGAAATCCAACAAATAAAATGCAGTAAAATGAATAAAATAGAGTGGCTGGGGGGAGACCTTCAGAGGGTTTGGATGTATCGGTTGGGCCCATCTGCAACAGAATACCGGGGTAGCGGGAGCGGTAATTCCTCTCATTCACCTCTTTCCGGCGGCCCGCCCACCGTTCTCTTCCTTCTGTTTTGCGATTTCCCTTCCCTTTATTTATGCGAGCAACTTGGAGGGCTGAGACAGCGGGGCGCACAGAGGCCACGCCCGCAAGAGAAAGAAGCACAGTAGATACTTCTACTTGTAACGCCTATTTATATTTGTGCGGTGGCGAGAGGAAGAGGGAGGACTCACATTCTTCGCCGAACGCCTGATGCGTCGTGCATGAGCGGAAGGACTGGTTAGTGTATTCGCGGAGTCTCGCCTACTTGGCAAAGATTCCGGAGATTCCGTTCGGACGGAGCAACCGTGCAGTAAGACTCTTCCCTTCCGTTTTTTCCTTTTTGTAGTTTTTTCTTCTCACATTTCTCGGTTATTTTTCCGATCATCTTATCGGTTGCGCTTCTCGATTCTTGTCTGGTTTCTGTATGGAATACGGATCGAAGAATCGGTATTCGTATCGATCTGTATTCGTTCACTTTTCGGCGTTTTATCTTCTTTTGCTCGTTCACTGGTTAAAATCTGATTCTGTTTGATGTGTCTAGTCGTGCCTTTTTGCGAAAAGTTCGTGTAAAGAACGGGGTTTTGTTCCTCTTCTGATCGGCGTTTTTTCTTCTTCCGCTCGCTCGTTTTGGGTTCACGCTGCTGATTGATATCCAGTGGTGTCTTTCTGTAAAACTGCCGACTCAAACAGCCGAAAGGTTCCACCTTTAATTCTTCTTTATATATATATATATATATATATATATATATATATATATATATATATATATATATATATATATATATATATATATATATATATATACCCGATCTCCTGGAAAATCTGCAAGACTTTCGGGTGTTCGTTGATGTTCTTGACTTACATTTCTCTAATCGAGCTTTTTCTGTTTTTTTCCTCAGATTTCCGCGCGTGCGTCACCGTCTCATCACCTTGAGCAGAAATATACTAGAGATACAACGCTTCATTTTCAATTACTTGTTTCTAACTATCTAGTTAAAAACAACCGGAGTTATTTCTACCGATTTCTGTAGTTCTCGTGCAAAAGGGTTTTAGTTTCGTAACTCGTCGTTCTCTTCTCTTTATTCCCTGATTCCGATCGAATACCTAGAGTTCACCTGCTGATGGAGATGGATCTCAAAGAAAACAGCTACTACTATGTCGGACTTCTGGTTTTCACGACGGTAATCGTCGCAAAGTTCCTCTCTGCTTTTCTCTTCTCCGGATCTAAGAGGAGGGATCCTCCTACAGTTAAGACGTTTCCTCTCATTGGAGGACTCCTTAAATTCATGAAAGGGCCGATCATAATGATCCGCGAAGAGTATAACAAACTCGGCAGCGTCTTCTCCGTCAATCTCTTGCACAAGAATGTCACGTTTCTCATCGGTCCTGAGGTGTCCGCTCACTTCTTCAAGGCACCGGAGAATGAGCTCAGCCAGCAAGAGGTTTACCAGTTTAACGTGCCTACTTTTGGGCCCGGCGTTGTCTTTGATGTGGATTACTCTGTGAGGCAGGAACAGTTTAGGTTCTTCACAGAGGCTTTGAGAGTGACCAAGTTGAAGGGTTACGTCGATCAGATGGTTGTGGAAGCAGAGGTACCTCCGTCTTACTGCTTCTTGTTCTCTTAGTATTATTATTTGACATGTTATACATGGTTTCTGGTGTCATTATGGTATTCCTCTACGAGTTAGTTGGATATGGTGATTGTTGCTTCTCATGAATCATGCTGTTCTTTTTTATGTGATCCGGTGGCGAGAAGTGGCTTGGTTTTCTGGGAAACATTTTCAAGGAAATGAAACTATTCTCTTAACTCAAGTTATTCTCTGGTTCAGTGACACTAGTTGTCCTTCATGTGATTTCATTGTGCAGTTTACTAATTACCTGTAATAAACCAAAATGAAGACCATGTTTTCCCCCCACTAACCTGGGCTCTCTATCAAGCTCTATCTTGTGTCATATTAGCATTCAACTCCAAATAAACAAGATCGTGCTTTTTTTCCTTCTTGATAATGCTTATATGTAATAATTACAGATAAAGTTTGTGGGTTTCCAACTTTGTTGTACTTCTCACTTTAGCTGTCTTTTGTTATTTTAATTTTCTGCTGCTGAGATATTTATGGTTGCTTTTCGAATGTTTTTTGTGATTAGGTAGGTTGTAGGCTATTTGTTTTCTATGAAGTTAAATGATTGTGTATTACAATAATTGTTTAGGATTGATTAAGGTTCTCTAGGAGTGAAAATATGCTGCAAATCAACTAGCAACTTGCTCTATTAAAAATACAGTGGTTGACGGAAGCAGTTTGTCCCGCGTAGAAATTACTATACCCATGAAAAACAAGAGGAACGGGGATGTTGAGAATTTTATAAAAGTCTGAGTTCTGTTTTCTTGGATCAAATTGTCTGCAGACGACTGTCTTCCAAGTCATTCATTTCTGAGAGGTTTTGTCACGACGTGCGTGTCTTGTCTTTTTCTGTATTTATTTCCTCTTCTTTATTTACGAACAAGTGAAACCACATTGATTTACGTGCTTTTAAATCAACCAGTATTTTGGTGATGAACGCTTTGCTGTTGGTTGTAGTATTTAGGTGGGCCAGAATGAAGTTGAACGATGCGGCTGAAAGAGAAGTTTCACCCCTTTCATCTTCAAATTAGATTAGCTGAGATTTCAAAACTCATTGCTTATGTTAACCAAGTACATGGCGTAGGCTAGTGGTTGCAGCATTGGACTTTCGTAAGAGGTCCAGCCTTTTAATATTATTCCTTCTCAAACAAGCTAACTTCGAACTTTTAGTGGAATTCAATGGATTAAGTGCTGAAAAGATGACACTCTTGCTAAAAGAAAAGATGACCAGGTTTTATGCAGGCTGATGGATTGACCAATCCATTTGATACGTGCAGGACTACTTCTCAAAATGGGGCAACGAAGGTATTGTGGATCTAAAATACGAGCTTGAGCACCTCATCATCCTGACCGCAAGCAGATGCCTTCTTGGCAGAGAGGTGAGGGATAAGTTATTTGATGATGTCTCTGCGCTTTTCCATGATCTCGACAATGGCATGCAACCCATCAGTATCATCCTACCTTACCTTCCAATCCCTGCCCACCGTCGCCGGGACCGAGCTCGGAAGAGGCTCGCCCAGATCTTTGCCAGTATCATTTCCTCCCGCAAAGTTGAAGGCCGAACTGAGAATGACATGCTTCAGAGCTTCATAGACTCCAAGTATAAAGACGGCAGGCCAACTACAGAAGCTGAGATTTCCGGCCTTCTGATTGCTGCTCTCTTTGCGGGTCAACACACTAGTTCCATCACCTCGACATGGACGGGTGCTTACCTTCTCCGCGACAGGCAGTATCTTGCAGCAGTCGAAGAAGAGCAGAAGACCTTGATGAAAGTTCATGGTGATCGTATCGACCATGACATCCTCTCTGAAATGGACGTGCTATATCGATGCATAAAGGAAGCACTGAGACTGCATCCACCATTGCTCATGCTGCTGAGATACACTCACACTGACTTCTCGGTGACGACACGGGAAGGGAAGGTTTATGACATCCCGAAAGGCCAAGTCGTGGCTACATCGCCATGCTTTGCAAACAGGCTGCCGCATATTTACCGTCATCCGAATCGTTATGACCCAGACAGGTTTGCAGCTGGTAGGGAGGAAGACAAGGTGGCTGGTGCGTTTTCGTATGTATCGTTTGGTGGTGGTAGGCACGGTTGCCTTGGGGAGCCGTTTGCTTATTTGCAGATCAAGGCTATCTGGAGTCACCTGCTGAGGAATTTCGAGATGGAGTTGCTGTCCCCTTTCCCAGAGACGGACTGGAACGCAATGGTTGTGGGCGTGAAAGGGAGCGTGATGGTGCGGTACAAGAGGCGACGTCTCTCTGTTGATTGAGCCCCTTTGCCGTTTGTTTAGATTAGATGGCTCGCTGTTTAGGGAATGAGTGTGGTCTTTTGGTTCTTGAACTGTTGATCCTGTTTGTCAGGTGGATTTTCTTTGTTACTGTTCTCAATGCGATCAAAGTTGGGTTTTAAATAAAATCTGTTGAAAAGGATTAAAAACTAATTTAAGAGAACCAAGGAGGTAACCCTTCAAAGGTTTGGTGGTATGCTTCACTGATAATAGTAATGGCTAGCCTGATTTACTCATTTAAGAGGAGCAGAGAGACAAATGCGAGCCATGAGCCAGACAATGAACTTGCTCAAGTTCTAAATTTTGTACTTTTAATAGAAGTGACATCCTTGGTTAAGTCAAAACTAGTTTAAAGGCAACCTCAACTGTGAAAGTGTTGCATAATATGTATCTTTAGGTTAAGTCATGCTCAGCTTCTCTCTTTAGTTTCCCGAACCAAAATGAGAGGAGCATAGGGACAAGTGGAACGATGAGCAATTCCTCTCATTTAGCGGCTACATAAAGACAGAATGGAAAATTTATTAGTTATCATTGAAAGGAACTTGGCATTAAAATACTTGGATCTGACACAAATTTTCTTCAGGCATATTCTTCGAACCCAGACCTTCAGGTGGGTAGGTCTGAACATATTACATGTATGTAGCATATACGATATACGTACTTTATGCATGTGTATTTTATATGCATTGTGTATGTAGGGGACATGTATATTAAGTACATTATAATCGTATCTAAGTATGTATGATATCATGCACACACTATACATGCTTACATGTTATATGTATTCATATCGCCTAGGTAGCGTGTGTGTGTGTGTGTGCTTGAGAGCGTCAAGATCCAAAGCAGCTTATCCTTGGGCTCCGGTATGCCAATAAGTTGGATCCTGTCACTACCCAGATCGTATTTAATGTTTACATAACTTAATTCTGTTCGAATATCTAAGAAATTAGATTTGGATTGGACTGCAGAAATTGAAAACCGAAACTGGATGCATTTTTAACATATGCTGTGTTTAGGTAATCAGATCTAACTAACCGAATTTTGGTTCGGGTTTGAATCCGACCCGACCCACTGACAACCGTGCATACATTGGGTGTCTCTCAATGAAGTCCTTTATCAGTAATACATAAGATGCGAAGGGTTAATGAGATATTTTCA
This sequence comes from Brasenia schreberi, assembly GCA_036023115.1. Classification (NCBI taxonomy): domain Eukaryota; kingdom Viridiplantae; phylum Streptophyta; class Magnoliopsida; order Nymphaeales; family Cabombaceae; genus Brasenia; species Brasenia schreberi. The sequence continues at coordinate 8,601,141 of JAYKKT010000077.1, forward strand.
CCTTGCTTCCCATGAATGACCATGGAATTACAAGGAGTCAGAGGGGGTCTCAAAAATTAAGGGTTCAGCGAAGCCAAGCTTCTGGCGCTACTGATTTTCTTTTTTCCTCCATTTTTCTTCCTCGCTTATTTCCTTCCATTCTCCTCACCCCACCCCCCACACCCACCCACCGGCAAAGATGGCTTGGACAAAGCGGATTCACAAAACCCTAATTTTGTATCGTCGGCAAGAGCCCTAGATGCTTTCCTTCCAAACTGAAGAACGACGTAGATGCTGGTACTTCCTCTTGTTTCTTTTTTTCACCTAATTGTAACGTTTCCAATTCCGTGGGTAGTTTTCTCGTTTTCTCCAACGAAACCTGGGTTCAAATCCACTAAATCTCCGAAGGATTCCGGAGCGTTGCGATGTTTTCGGTGCCCGTCTGGTGGGACTAGTGTTTTTTATTGAGTTATTTTCTTGTTATTTACTTTGCATCTCTTTTCTTAAAGATTTTATTTTGATGGAATTGGTATAGATTCCTTTACTAAATTAGAAATTCAGTATCGACGTATGGTGGAAGCCGTTAGCTTTGGGTTCTTCTTCTGGAATATTTTGCTTCGTTCCTAACGTTTTTGACTTTTATACGATGTTTTGGATGTCTGAATTGCTTGAAAAATACCCTTTTGTTGGGTAGAAGGTTGTAAAAGCGATATTTTGTTTTCGAATGGAGTCAATCAGCCCGGCCTTTTAAAGGGCCGATTTTTGTCTGGATCTTTTGGTGCATGATGGTAGCATTTCTATTGATGTCATGTGTATGGTAGCATTTGTGGTGATGTCATGTATTATCTACCATATATAGTTATTTCATACTCTTATTTCCTACGAGAGTTGTTTCCCTAAAATTTCCTTTTTCTTTTTCCTTTTATTTCTTTTTCCCTTGTTTTGTTGTTTGCATAGAACATCTCTTATTTATAGAGAACATATCTGCACTTTGTTTTATCATCTCATTCTCTGCTTCTTAATTTTTTTGAGATTTGTCTATATCTATTTCATTTGAAGATAACCTGTGGTTGACTTGATTGTGGACATGTGAAAGTCTGAATTATCACAGTTGTTTAAAGGCCATTAGATGGAAGCTTACTTCTATTAGATATTCTGCATCTAATCCGTTAAATGTGACTAAATGAATAATGCTTATTTCGTGACTTCAGTTTTTTCTCTCAAAGAGAAGAGGCAGGGAGTCTTTCAACCCATTTACTTAGAACATATGCCTGTTTTTCTTTGAGTGGTTTTCGTTAGCTGCAAGAATGTCAGCTGGTCAGCAAAAGAGGCGCCTGAATTCAGTAGATCTTGGAACCCTCAATGTACCTGAGCAACATAGAGAGAAAAAGAAGAAGGATCTGGAGTTACCTCCCCCTACTTTGAGATTGAATCCCTGCATCTCCCTTGAGTGGAACGAGAAGCAAAAAAATGTTGTGGCTAGTAGATATCAGGTTGCAATTTCCTGGAGAGATTTGTTCCCTTTTGTTGATGCAACCCATCAGTGCCATTCTCTCACATCCTTGGCTGATATTACGACCATTCCTCAAGAGATATTTGAGTTGGAGAATCTGCAAGGGGTTCTTTCTTACGAGGTAAAATTTCTCAACGATGCATGGGGATAGCGAGTGCCTACCTGTTAAGTTTACCTATTATTTGGTATTGTACATATTTATTCTGTTCTCAATAAACCACAGGGTTGGAAAATCTGCCTGTCTGAGTCAGAAAGAACGCTTTTGAACGAATTTCTACCCAAAGGGATGGAAGCAGACCAAATAATAAGGACACTGCTTAATGGAGAAAACTTTCATTTCGGCAATCCTTTTCTTGAATGGTCAGTAACACTAATCTTGGAATATATTTTTTAAAATGAATCTGTCCTAAGCATGATATTAGTTTTCTAATCTTTGTCACTGTATAAGCTTTTGTATGGTGCCTGGACTTTGAACCGTCCTGTCTAAGTTCTAAAAGTTAAGAATACAAATATTTTGCTTCCTTTCAAGGTTGTTGCATGCAGTAAGATGATATCAGATACATTTTGGTGTTAGATATTACAAGATTACCTTATTAGTCTTGGGTTGTAATTTGTTACACTGTATCTTTGATGTTATGTGCTGAGCCATGATTTTCTTCAATGTGGTTGTGGTACTTCATAGTATTCATAAATTTGTTTATCATGTAGTTTCCTCCATCCCTCATCTTCACCATCCCAGAACATCTGTTAATACTTTGTTGTATCTCCATTTTTGTTTAAGATGATCCTAAATTTGCATCTTACTTCCTCCAAGGCCAATTTCTAGTTTGTGGTACCTGCACATCAAATGTTGTTGAATTTGGTCAAATGTTAACTTTTCGCTAAAGGTTTGCATTCCATTCTTCTCAAAATTTTCTCAGTTAACTTTGCCGTTTGAAATATTGAGATGTTTGCCTTTTATCTGTGTTAAACTGGGTAAAGGACTAATCTTCTTGACAATGTGGAAGTGAAATAGACTTGTTGATTTCAACAGGAGCTCTTTGCTTTGCTCTGGTAATGCACACCCAGATGCTGTCATAAAAAAGGAGTGGAGCTTCAAGTCCAACAAAAGAGACTACTACTTGGAGCTGCAGAAGTATCATAATAAGTATGCACCTTTTATCAATGTTCGACGTGGTGCTTTTTATCTTTATCTGCTGTTATGGGATTTTTGATGCTAGTGAAATATGTAATTTTAGAATTGCTCGACTTGTCTGTTCAGTTTGCTGGAGGATTTGCAGAGGTTGAAGGAGTGGTGGACAAGTTGTGAAGAACCAGGAAACATTCAGAGCCAGAGGACATTAAGGTTTTCCATCTTAATGAAAGATATTTTTGAATGTTGTTATCTATAGTATGTTAATTTGTTTCATGAGAGTTTGCTAGAGAATGGATCTTTTAAATAATGATGATGATGATTATGACAACAACAACATTATAAAAAAGCCATGTATTTCATGCTGAATGTGCTATATAGACCTTTCTATTTGCTGGTAGTGTTTTGGTTGTTTCAAATTTCTGCTAAAACTTCTGCAAATTCTCAACAATCATTGAGATTTATCCTTGTTGAGCATAACTTTTTTGCATTTGGCACGTGCAATTTCTAATCATATTTTTGCATCTTCTAAAATAGACGCCTGAAGAAGAATAGAGATGATAGCTTTCCATCTTATGCACATGATTCACGTCTCAATTTGAAAGACAAATTGGCACTATCTACCGATTCCTATTCTTCAACTGGAGATGAAACCTATGACATGTCAGACAAAAGCCATGAAGATTCTCGAGAAAGGTAGAAATTTACACTCTTCTTTTTAAAGTGGCTGAATGATCTGTCACTTCATAGTTCACAGTTTAAGTAGCTTACTTATACCGGCTAGGATCAGGAAATGTATTCCAGATGTTGATGGGCTTGTTTGAGGAGGGTCTAATATTTCATATGCATAGAACTTTGTGCTGTTTGTTCTTTCAAGGCAAACATAGTGGTTGGCTATAACCAACTCATGACGTCCTTTCCTCTCCCATAATTAGAACGATGCTTGCGCTAATACTTACAGTGGCTCACAAAAAAGTGTGTGTTCATACATGCATGCTTGGGTGTTTCCCTGAAGTTGAGGGTGACCTTTTTTGGTTGTCGAGACAAGATTGTCACGACATGAGTGCATTTGAGTCACAGTAATTGGATCCTCAAGTAGGTGAAATTCTTTTTCTGGTCTGTTCAAGCAGGTTAATAATGAAGCAAGGTGGGAGATCCATATCCATTTCAAAAAATATAAAAAGGGGAAGAAATCTGGCAGAAGAGGATCGGTGGGTAGAAACATCTTCTCAAGCCAGTGACCCTGATGCATTGTCTTGCTCTAAGGTGTGGCTTGATTTGTTTTCTATCAAATGAGTACATCATCTGAGTGCAGATGCTTGTCTGTAATTTTCCTTTTGTAATACCCGCAAAAGCATCTCATCTGTTTCTACTTCAAGTGCCTTGGCTATGTTCTCTGTATGCACAGAAAAATGAAAATAAACTTCAAAGATATGTGCATATGGACAGTTGCACGTCAATCATCATCATGTTTATGAGATGCACCCTTCGTGGAATCTACATGGTTATTGCAAGTAGTATACATTTCAGGAATAAGTAGTCTTTCACTTATTTTTCTTATTGTGGAACTTAAGGAGGAGGTTATCAAGGTTTTGCCTAAAATGGAGCTTGAAACTTTGTTTCCTGGATCCTGCTTTAAATTAGAATAACTTGATTTGTGAACATATACTACAGTTTTGTGGTTTCAAATTTTGATTGAGTCTTCTTGCTTTTGGGCATTCAGATCAGGACAGAGCATCAAATGGTTAAAAAGGGAAAGCAGCCGAGCGGACTGGTTAAGTTCAAGTCTCTCAACCGGGTGTTGGGTGATACCAAAAAGCTGGAGGAGGAGGAGAAAAAGAAGTTGCACGACCATTGGTTAGTGACAAGTTACAATTGCAGTATTTCACTAAATTAACCGTTACTTTTGTGGCCTTATTCATTTTTGTGGAACTGTGTATATAGGTCAAGAATTGCTGGTGCAGAAATTTCTGCTGCTTATGCTTGTCGGATGGAAAGACAGATACAAATAGACCGATTAGTGACATTAGTAGGTCAGGAAATCAGAGAGAAATTCAGGCTTATGATCAATGAGGTATTTTTGCTATTCACTTAAAAACTTATCTAGATTGTGTCATTAGTAAGTTTGTTCCTGGTACTTGTCTACAGTTAATACACGCATAGCCAAAATTTCTTTATATTTGTTAGTGTTGTAGCAAAATTTGATAGTTCAGATTATTTTGGATGCTTCATGGTCCTTGGTAGCTGATGTTGCTGAGAAATCTTCTCTTCTGATGTACCAATTTACGGATGGTTTTGCTTCTAGGTTCAGGAAGAAGAAAGTGAAGATAATATTGTGGTCGACCAACAAAATACTTCAGATGATGAGGACTCTGATATTGTTGCCCAGAACTATGAACAAGAAGAGACCTTCACTTCCTCTGGTGGTCATCAAGCTTCGGAGTGGACTCCTTCACTTAACGAACATGAACCTGATATTACCTCTGAGAAATCGGAGGACAATGATAGCTCCAGTGACATGGAATTTGAGAATATTGAATCCGTTCTTGGCTCCACTCATCATCAGTCTTTGGCACGGATTCCTTCGCAGAACAGTCATAAGAATGAATTTGTCTGCGAGGAACTGGTGGAGGGTGTTACGAACGTTGCTGATGTATTGACTGGAAATTCTGAGATAAATGTTTCCGGACCATCAGGTGTGTCCATGGCAGCGGAGAAAAATTCTGATGAGCCTTGTATCAGACCATGTTTGCCTGAATTTCTAGAATATGCCAAATCAAATGAAAATGCAGCTCACAATAGAGGTGCTTCTGAAGATGTCTGGTCAGCGATGAGCAAAGCAGGTATTCCATGCTATGAAGAAAGCCAAGATTGTATACATTCAAATAAATTATCTATCGGGCAGAATCAGCCAGTTCAAGGGCAACCCACTCTTATGAAGGAAAACATACTCAGAGATGAACATGAACAGGCGATTTTATGTGAACCTGATGCTGATGTTGGTTCATCCATGCAAGCGGACGGTGGACTTTCTCTTTTTCATGCATATGCCGATGGTGGACATAGCCGGTCAGTCAATACGCCTCATCTTAAAATGCAGCATTCATACCCACCTCTTGAGCTTGTGGATAGGATGGCACGACAAGAACTGAACTTTTTGATGACGAGGAACAATCATTCAGAGGGTTTCTGCTACTCACAGCATCTGGATCAGCAACAACAGCAGCAGATGCTTGAACAGAGGGAGGCCCAAGAAAAGGAGCTTTATGCTATTCACCTTGTAGGAAAGAACATGTACGAGTATGCTAACAAGGGACCGAATCATGAGGCCTGCACTGTGCCCACTGGTTCAGTTGACTGGGAAACCAATCCTATCCGTGTGCTGCCTATCCAGTCTTCAGCAACTGGAGAGATGTTGGACCACCACTGGGGTTCCTGTGAGAGTCGGGCGCATGCTACCTGGTCTAGCTTGGAGATTCCCGTGTCCTCTCAGGGTCAATGTCAAGGTAATGGAAACGTTGGGGGGGACAGCTTGCTTGGTTTTATGCCACAGTGGAATGGACTGCCGCAATCATCTTACAATTCTGTGAGATCTGACCAGTATGTTTCACGGAGTGCGTATGCTGGTGGAACTGCTTCGGAAGGCATTGAGATTCACTGTGAAGGTCATGGTGCACAATTTGGATTCAGTAACCAGCCATTTAATTACATGATGCCGGCTGTTGGGAATAACCAGCACAAGGCAAACAGCAGCATGGCATGGATCAACATGTCTCTGGCTGCTGGTATGAGCTCGGGTTTGATGCATCAGAGCTCAGTGATGCATGATGCAATGGGAAAGCCTTTCCTAGGTTCATGGAATCAGTAGTTGCACAGAGGGTCGACTGTGTCTGTTTTGTCAAAGGCTGGATTGCAGTCATTTGCATCTGACCAGTGCTTGGGTGGCATGATCCACCTAACTGCACCATGACAGGGGAGGAAGCAGAGATGCCCATGAGAAAGGGTCAACAGGGAATCAGGTTGAAGTATGGGTAGCAAGTTCTGTAAATACTCATCACAGTGCAGGATCACACCTTCAATTCGTTTCTGTACATATATCGAAGTCCCCAATATTTAGGATGACGACCCGTTTTATGGGCATTTTTCTTAGGCTAGTTGCAGTTAGTGAGTTCCATGAATTTTGCGGCCCCAAAGTAATAAAGCTTATTTCTGGATCTTGTTCTAAATTTATCGTGTATATTTACTGTTGCCAATACTAGTTTCGACTAGAGATGTTTGCAGTGGCTCTGAAATGTGGGAAACTTCTTGAGTGATACCATCAACTTCTAACTGTTGTTGATTCACCACATTGATAACCAGCATGTTCACCTCCTCTTTGCTCTCTACAAATAAAATTTCTATTTCACCTTTTCCTCAGGGGCGCTCTAGATGTTTGCAATACATGATGCAGGTATATGGGACTTTTGGTTTGAGTCTATTAACAATTGAAATACGGTCAAGAGAGTCTCTTTTCTTTTAGATTCTATGAATGCCGAAGCCAGACGAATTGCCTGGTAGTTGTAGATATTTTCCTGTTCGTCGGGAATTTTTTACGTATGAATTTCTTTAAACTCAGGAACGATACATTGGAAGTTTCATTTTGAACTTCAATAGGTTGACTATTTAACTTTCCAAAAAATGTTGAGGGGGAATGCTGGGGTAGTGCGTCATGCCTCAATCTAACTGGAGTTCTTGGTGGTGGAGGCTCATCCTTACTGTTTAAATGATACTATGAGTAGAAAAAAGTTTACCAAGCATTTCAAATATTTGGATTTCCACAGAAGTTGCCAAACTAATACAGAACTTTCATAGTAATTTGATGATATCAACTACCAATGCCATCGACTTCCGCTGGTCGCCCAGGGTATAAGGGGCATGATGAGCACTAGAACGAAATCCATTCTTCCCACAAGGACCACATTTTAAGTTCCTGAACAATGAAAGTTGATAAAAAAAACTGAACAATGAACACGTGCAAGTTTATTATATGAAAGAAATACAAGTTAGGGCTTGAACATGATTTCCTGTAAAACACATTCACTAATAGCAATATGTGCTTTACATGGTCATTAGTTTAAGAAGTCCATAAATGAAGATGTTGAGATGGGTATATGGTCACACAAACAAAGATTGTATTCTTAATAAGTAGAACAGAGAAAAACATTTAAGATGGTTTAGACACGTAAAAATATGTGATTGATGAATACGTTAAAACAGAAGACCTCAAACATGTTAGAAGGAAAGGATGGCCTAGCTTCTACAGAACTGTCAGCATGACACTACGATCAAACCTATGAAAACGAAGAATTCATGTAGCCGACTCCATCTACTGTAGGAAAAGCTTGACTGTTCTTGTACTAGTTAGTTTTAGTGCAACATGAAGGCCGAAGCCAGATGGGTATTGAATTCACGATGTTCTAACTTCGAGTAGCCCCCCCTAGTCACGTATGCAATTGTTCATTGTGCGGATAGTTTTTTTTTTTCAGGAAGTCCGTTATATGCAACACATTTGCAGATTCGATCATTCAAATTGATGTATCACAAATCATGAACGTGATAATGGTTTTAGAAATAACTCGTTGACCTCAGGTTTAATACATCAACTATATGAAAAGGAGATCCTTTTATACATTAAGTCTCTCTCCTCTCTCTATACATACATATATATATATCACTAACGGGCACATGTCCAACTACACTTTGCACGTTTTACGCCGTCTTACACTTCTCCAGAGCCTATTGGGGCGTTCCCAGTTCAAAAGCTCTTTGTGAAGTAATGTAGTGTCATTTGACGATGCAAAACGACCTGGTACTAACCCAAACATAAACTGGAACTTTATTACGCTACTTGGGAACATGGGTAATTTAAATCCATAATCCATGTATAATTACATTCTGGATCTTGGTGGATAAATCAAAGTCTATGGAAATGGATATCCTGAACATGTAGGGCCCAATAAGATATTCTTTTTCATCCCCACTTAAACGGTAAAAATGAACTTGCATGTTCCAATAGAAAAAGAAGCTCCTGCCACACCCAGACTGGATCGATTTTGTTCGCCAATTAATCACATTGCTTTTCTCAAATATACCATATCATAAAAAGGGAAATTTGACTGTTAGAGATTAGGAAAAGAATATCTTCTACTGATGAAGCTGTATATATCTTTCAACATTTGATCATAGCCAAAAGGCGAAGAAAGGTTATCATATTTAGCTTCCATCCTGGTTTGTGCCTGTAAAATGTGTGCCCCTGCATGAGCACATAATCCAACTTCACAGCACAGAAACTCATCCAAATCAATGGATTGAGCAAAGCTGGAACATCGAAACATGTCTTAACGAACACAAGAGGCTGCAAATTATATAAGCAAAGTATACAGAAAAACTGAGACGTCCAATTTACAGCTTCATCTCTGCACATACCATAGAACACATGCATATCAAGTTATTAACCAGGGTCAAACATTAACTTACAACTCACAACGTGCACAAATCTATCATATGAGATGTATTGAAGCAAATCAAACCAAGAACTAACTAAAATCAAGAAACTTCTCTTTGCTCTGCCTGGGCATGCGTGGGCCAGTTATTGTTTAGGATTCTATTATATGCCTATAACTATATAATGTGCCTTCATGTAATTACTGCGCAGCGTGTCCCGGTAGGAAAAATCAGCACTATAGTCGCAGCGTACATGCTAGCTTACTGGTTACCATACTGGGAACCTTCTTGACCCCTCTTATCATCCCATCCTCTAACCCAAGGCTGTCCGGGTGTTGCACGAGTATTAGGTGCTGAATGGGCATCGAGGTTGCCCAAAACCTGGCTTTGAACGGCAGTGAAAACCTGTTTAAAGCATACAAATGCATTAAATAACTAGAATTCAAATAAACAATGGGTGGTTAAACAAATACTTCAGGGTGTCTGGTAAATATTAACTGGATTAGCCTTTACTGCCTCCGGTGGTTGCTCCTGTGCAGTTAACCACTTCCACAAGTCTGGGTTTTCCTGCAAGAAGCAATCAGAACATAAGCATGAATAGGTATTAACTGTTGTACTCTCTCTTTATGAATGAGAACAACAACGACACCTATTATACGGAACGTACCAGGCAAATGAGTTCGCGTTGTGTTTATCAAAAGATGAACACACACACACACACACAAGCTAGATAGCAAGTAAAGTTTCAGAAGATGGGTGGTTCAATGATTTGCTTAAATGGAGTCAAAGTAGCTAGTAAAGTTTGAGACAATGGCTGGTTGAATAATTTGCTTAGATGGGGTTGACTATGGATCACAATTACCATACCAGATCAAGAACGTGAACAAGATAATTAATTTGTGAATCATCCATGGAGTGGATGTTCTCTTCCACCCATTTCCCTAAAACCAAGTCCAGTTCAAGGAATCCCCTCTGCTTGCTTCGATAAAGCAATCTGCACCCACAATCAAATTAAAACATATATTAGACGGAGAAAAATGTGCCAATGAAATGGGCACCATGACAGGGCAATGGAAAGCCCTTCGAGTTTAAGTTCAAAAGAAGCCGATCCCCGAAAGAGAAGATAGAGGACAATATAAGAGGAACTATGAACCAAGACATACAACAACAACAACAACTAAGCCTTTTCCCATACTAGACGGGGTCGGCTACATGGATTCTTTGTTTCCACAGATCCCTATCGTGTGCCATGTTAGCAGTTAACACCCAATAAGCTAGATCATTCTTTATTGTTTCTTTCCAACACTTTTGTGGTCATCCTCTATTTCTTTTAATACTTTCCAAATTTAGTTTTTCATACCTTCTTACATGTTCTTCTTTTGATCTTCTTTCTATATGTCTAAACCATCTTAAACGATATTCTCTCATTTTATCCTCTATTGGTGTCACTCCTAATTTGTTTCTAATAACCTCATTATGTATACAGTCTTTTCTTGTATGACCACTCATCCATCTCAACATCTTCATTTCTGTCACAGACATCTTTTGTACATGTTGATGATTAACTGCCCAACACTCAGAACCATAAAACATGGCAGCTCTATAATATTTACCTTTTAACTTTAATAGTACCTTCTTATCACAAAGAATACCTGATGCTCCTCTCCATTTTAACCAACTAGCATTAATTCTATGCGTAACATCTCCATCAATTCTTCCATCACTCTGAAAAATTAACCCTAAGTATTTAAAACTTTTCTTTTGGGAGATGCAATGTGTGCCAATTTTAATTTCTATATCCTCTGAAGTAACCAAATGATCAAACTTACATTCCATATATTCTGTCTTTGTTCTACTAAGTCGGAGGCCTTTGCTTTCTAATGTTTCTCTCCATAGTTCCAATTTTCTATTAACTTTTTCCTTAGACTCCTCCGCTAATACGATGTCATGTGCAAATAACATACACAAGGTACTTCATCTTGAATATGTTTTGTTAACTCATCCATCACCATTATAAATAAGTATGGACTTAAAGTTGATCCTTGATGTAACCCAATATTAACTTCAAAGAAGTTTGTCGTTCCTTCATGAGTCCTCACACATGTTTTTGCACCATCATACATGTCTCTTATAAGGTTACTATATGTCAATGGGATACCTCTTTTTTCCAAAGTTCTCCAAAGAACCTCCCTCGGTACCCTATCATAAGCTTTTTCTAGATCAATAAATATCATGTGAAGGTCTTTCTTTTTTTCTCTAAAATGTTCCATAAGACGTCTCAAAAGGTGAATCGCTTCAAGAGTAGATCTGCCTGGCATGAATCCAAATTGGTTCTCTATTGTACTTGATACTTGTCTTAACCTACGTTCGATAATTCTTTCCCATAATTTCATAGTATGACTCATTAACTTGATACCTCGATAATTCGCACAATTTTGAATGTCTCCCTTGTTCTTATATATGGGTATAAGTGTACTTCCTCTCCATTCCTGAGGTATCTTTTGGTTTTTCCATATTTGATTAAATAGTCTTGTGAGCCAAGTGATTCCTATTTCTCCTAGTATTTTCAAAACTTCTAAAGGAATATTATCTGGTCCTAATGATTTACCACTCTTCATATGTTTAAGAGCCTCTTTGACTTCATTCTTTTGAATACGTCGGTAGAAATTGTGGTTTATATACTTTTCTGACTTACTAAATCTCCTAAACTAATACTAACATCTTTATTTTCATTAAAAAGATTATAAAAATAGTTTTTCCATCTATTTCTTATATCATCATTTGCCACTAGAATTTTTTCCTCCTCGTCTTTTATGCATCTAACATAATTAAGATCTTTAGTTTTCTTATCTCTAGCCCTAGCTATCCTAAAAATATCTCTTTCACCCTCTTTTGAGTTGAGTTTTTTATATAAGTCCTCCCAAATCTTAGCTTTTGCTTCACTAACGGCCTTTTCGATTCCTTCTTTGCTTTCTTATAAGCTTCTAAAGTTTCACTAGTTTTCTTGGCATAATGTAATTTGTAACATGCCCTCTTTGCCTTATTTTATTTTGCACTACTTCACTCCACCACCAAGCTTCTTTTTGTGCCGGTACACCTCCCTTAGATAATCCTAACACATCTTTCGCCACTTTCCTAATATGTATAGCCATATTGTTCCACATATCACAGGGTGTGCCAACATAATTCTAAACATCTCCTTGAAGGACTTTCTGTTTAAATATATCTTCTTTCTCACTTTTGAGATTCCACCATTTAGTCCGAATAGCTCGATACACTCTTTTCTTCTTTGTCCATTTTTTTATTTGTAAATCCATAACTAAAAGTTGATGTTGGGTGGTTAAGCTTTCTCCTAGAATTATCTTACAATCTTTACAACACGCTCTATCTTTTTTTCTACAAATAAAGTAATCAATTTGTGTTTGTGATAAGCCACTCTTATAAGTAATTAAATGTTTATCTCATTTTTTGAAGAGTGTATTGACTATAAAGAGATCAAATGCCATAGCAAAATTTAAAATCTCCCTACCTTTCTCGTTTATATCCCTAAAACCAAAGTTTCCATGAATCCCTTGATATCCTAATGCCTCTTTACCGACATGTCCATTTAAATCTCCTCCTAAACAAATCATCTCCCTTTGTGAAATCTTTTGAAACACCTTATCTAACTCTTCCCAAAAAACTGTCTTTATACTATCTTCTAGTCCTACTTGGGGTGCGTAAGCACAAACTATATTCAAAACCTCTGCTGCTAACACTAATTTCAACGTCATGATTCAGTCACCATATCGTTGTATGTCTACTACACTCTCCTTTAAATCTTTATTTATGATAATACCAACTCCGTTTCGAGCATTTTCTTTACCCGAGTACCATAATTTAAAACCTGTATCCTCTGTCTCCTTTGCTTTTTCTTCAACCCATTTTGTCTCTTATAAACATAGAATATGAATCTTTCTCTGAATCATAGTATCTACCACCTCCATTAGCTTACTAGATAATGTTCCGATATTCCAAGAACCAATATGAATCTTATTATCTAGGACTAGCTTTCTTACTCCCCGCATCCGTCCATAATCAAAATGCGGAGACCCTCTCTAAAAAAATTTCACTACATTCGGGCGGCAATGTAGCGGGACTAACTTCTTTATCTACACCCGTCCATGATGTGGGAACCCTCTCTGCAATTGATTCACTACATTCGAGCGAAAATGTAGTGGCCCTTCCTTACTTCTTACTTCATTCGTGCTCTCAAGTAGGTCGCTAGGCGGGAACGTCCCAAAGCAATGCTCATAATTTTTGTAATCTATGTTATAAAAATCCGATTAAGTTTTAGGCAGGCCGTCGGAAGCCTAACACAACCCTCCGCCTTTATCCGGGCTCGGGACCGGCAATCCAAGGGTGATCCCTTACATGGGCGTAGTTAACTATGAACCAAGACATAGCACACAAAATTGGAAATTTTGAGAGGATGCTACCACTTGAAAATGAAAAGCCGCAGTACTCCCTGAATCAAACAGATTACAGCGAGAAACCCCACATGTAAAGCAATCGAAGTTCAAAACACACACACACACAGAGCGAGCGAGCGAGAGAGCCTGTTTTCTAATCGTCGTCGTTGCTCTTCCGCCGAGAGATCGTGATCCACTGGCCCAGATTCATTCGAGAAACTCAACCTGTAAGGAAGGGGGAAGGGAAGGAAAAGTTCCAGTTAAATATCAGAGGGATCTTTGCAATTCAAATGCCAGATCACACGGTTTCCAATATGCACCCTTGGTTCTTAACCACAAATTGGTGATTTTATTTAATTTTCGTGAAAAGAAAACAGGTGGTTTTCACAAATTAGCACTAAAATAACAATCTGATACAAAATATTTAGTAATCCAAAAGCACAACCTAACAAAAATTTTACATTCTTGAGTTGTAGAGATCACCTGCCAAGAAAGAGAGGGAGCCTTCCGGAGTTGGAAAAAGAAGGATTGCTCGATCTGATGGATAAATTTAGGGTTTGCTGGAGACGAAGCAGGCTCCTTCTGAGAGCGGCCATGTCGGAATTAGGGTCTCTCTCTCTCTCTCTGCGCGATGGAGGGAACACCTACGTTCTCCCGACAGCTTGATTATTTTGGGGGAAGTCAATTTAAGCAGGATATCCTCATGAAACGAACAATACCGGAAACAAAAGGGAGGTATAAATGTAATATCTTCAGATGAGGGAGTCTTTTTGATTGTCTCCATTACTGTACCCCCAGCCCGCCTTCTGAAGCCGGTTTCTAAACCGAAAAAATCCCGTTTCGGATGTCGAGGAGAGCCAATTTTCCCTACAGCAATTGAAAGGTTTGATTTTCTCCTCATTTGGATCATTTATGGCATTTATTTGATGATAAAATCAAATAAATGATCTTTTTTGCATTCTTTGCTGAGAACGACGTCTACTTGGTCTTCGGAAGTTTATTCATGTTGTTCAGATGTCTCCAGTTTCATTTGTAATCCCTTATTCGTTTCACTTCTCAATCGCTTTCTTATTGGCGAGCTCTGAGTTAGGTGAAGAAAATTTAGGTTGTTTGTGTTGATTGAGATAGTTAGGTTTGGAAATCTTGTGTCGCCGTCGTGTTTCGCTGCTTTTGAGTTTTTATTAGGTGTATAGAGCAGATTGATTGGGATGCATTGTATCGGGTGAGATCAAAGGAACTCATAGGAGGGGATCTCCAGTTAAGGACATGACGTTTTCAGTTCAATTCTGGCACAATATCTAACCGGATTTCGACACGGTTTTCTATCAATGAACCAATTACAATTGATGATGATGACCATGTTCAGATTTCTTCCTCAAGATCGTTAGAAGAGGTGAGTGCGAGAGGACAGGTCATTTCAGAAACTGGGGTGCCACAAAAGCCTTTCGTATCAAATTTACGTAGGCAGCAGTTACGTGGTAAAATATGCCTTCCTTGCGAAAAGACTAATTTAGCAGATGCTTACTGTTCCGTTCTCTATGCATTGTTGAACTTCATCGATCTTGTTGAATATCTCCTCTTTCATGTCTATATTTGTCTCTGGGGCCTTTTTTTTTTGTTACAAGAGGAGGCCGAAGCCTAACACCCACACCCACACATGCACCATGTTTTAGACTTCTTTGTTTCATTGTTTGTGTAAGATTATACTTTGCATGTTCCTCTGCAGTAGTCTCTTTATTTGCCGCGTTTTGATTCATTCTTTTGTTAGTATGATGTGTTTCTTGATACTGGTTGATCCTGAATTCTTCCTTTCTCTAAAAGCTTCACATGGGTTTGGAGCTTGTACCCCTTCCCTGGAATAAACCATGCTTTCAATCACCTGTAACTGCCACAGTTCACCAATACCTGAATTGTGCAATGCAATCCACACACATAAATCACCAAACACTTGGTGTGCACGAGAAGGAGAGAGAAAGAACAAGAATAATATTAAATTCAAGCTTGTATGTACAAAAGTTGATACTCAACCGTTTTTATAGGGCTGAGTGAAGGAGTAAAGAGCTGTAGGGCTGCCAACGGCTAGTTGCTGGCATAATTGCTGCCTATTACATATTGTTGGCAGTATTGCTGCCCATTACATATTAGTAGCACTCCCATCTTTTCTCTCTCTCTCTCTCTCTCTCTATATATATATATATACATGCAAATCCACACAATACACACATGTCCATTCTCTATGATCTCTTTCTGTAATCACAGTTCTGAAAAGTAAGTCGGCACGCAGAGTATTCGAGGAAGACAATACATATGCTTGATGATGGAGAGGCTACGCGTGCAAGTCTAGGACAATTTGATAAGGTATGTCATTACGTAATTAGTTGTGATTGTGGAATTGTGATATAGGCTCAACAACATGTTTCTAACATTTTACTTTAGGAACTTGGTTATTCTTAAAAGGGAATTTATCATAGCTTGTTTAGAAGTGTTGCACGTTATGCTTTTCGTAAAAAAAAATTGGCTAGCATGCATTAAGGCCACTTTAGTATCCTGGTATCTAATGTGATTAATCTGGTAAGCTGGTTACTTTCTGTTCAAGCTTTATATACCTTTATTTTAATGATGGTGCAACTTCTGTTATATTCATCATCAATCATGATAGAAATGTTTTAGGATCCTATAATACGAGTTAACAGGGTGGTAAGTGTGGCTGTGTGCTCGTTGCCTTATTAGTATATTTTCATAGGGGAACTTCAAAGTTCTTCTATGTAAGATATGCAACAGCTAGGTGAATCTTGTGGCATTTTGGTTGACTTAAGCGGCACACCACTGGCTAAGGGGTGGTAGGGCCCTCTGATAAGTGGTCGGAAGTTTCATACTTTACATGCGTCAAGTCTGCCTAACCTCAGCATTCTTAACAAAATGAATTGTTGAATCACATGATCTTTGTTATACTTCCCTTTTTGCGTCTGAAGCAACATGTCAGATGACCATCTTGATCAAGGGTGTTAGGCCATTAAGGTATGTATATATAATGACAAGTCACTCGTTAAAAACAAACAACTTGCAAACATCATTTTACTTGACCTTCAGTCTTTCTACCATGTAAGTTGGCGGTTGACTTGATCATGGTGCATCATCCAGACGCCCTGAATGAATTTAGCATCTTTAGAAACTATCCAGGTGTTTATTTGGTTAATCTGCTCCGTGATTGTTCAACATTTTCTTCTGTAGAAGGCTAGAAGCTCTTGAGAGCCGTGATTGGAACCTGATTTCTCCTGCTGATAACAGAGAGGTTGTGCAAATGGATCGAGCAGTCATCCAGTGGATGTGAAGGTGAATTCGAATGTGCTATATGCATGGATACCATGAAATAGGAGACATCGACTTTATGTTGGCATAGCTTCTGCCACTCCTGCATTACCAATGCGGCCAAGCTCCAGAATAAGTGTCCAACCTCCCAAAGAAAGAGTAATATGCACCGTATTTACCTGCCTGGGACCTCTTTAGTCGATTGATGTTGATCATAATTGATTTTCTCATTTTTTTCTCATTACCATGCAAGTTAACAAAACATATTCAAGATGAAGTACCTTGGTGTATGTTATTTGCAGATGACATTGTGTTAGTGGAGTCTAAGGAAAAAGTTGATAGAAAATTGGAACTATGGAGAGAAACATTAGAAAGTAAAGGCTTCCGACTTAGTAGGACAAAGACAAAATATATGGAATGTAAGTTTGATCTTTTGGTTACTTCAGAGGACATAGAAATTAAAATTGGCGCACATTGCATCTCCCAAAAGGAAAGTTTTAAATACCTAGGGTCAATTTTTCAGAGTGATAGAAGAATTGATGGAGATGTTACCTGTATAATTAATGCTGGTTGGTTAAAATGGAGAGGAGCATCAGGTATTCTTTGTGATAAGAAGGTACCATTAAAGTTAAAAGGTAAATATTATAGAGCTGCCATGTTTTATGGTTCTGAGTGTTGGGCAGTTAATCATCAACATGTACAAAAGATAACTGTGATAGAAATGAAGATGTTGAGATGGATGAGTGGTCATACAAGAAAAGACTGTATACATAATGAGGTTATTAGAAATAAATTATGTGTGGCACCAATAGAAGATAAAATGAGAGAATATCGTTTAAAGTGGTTTGGACATATAGAAAGATGATAAAAAGAAGAACCTTTAAAAATGTATGAAAAACTAGATTTTGAAAGTATTAAAAGAGGTAGAGGATGACCACAAAAGTGTTGAAAAGAAACAATAAAGAATGATCTAGCTTATTGTGAGTTAACTGCTAACATGACACATGATAGGGCTATGTGGAAACAAAGAATCCATGTAGCCGACCCCGTCAAGTATGGGAAAAGGCTTAGTTGTTGTTGTTGTACCTTGCCATCAGTTTCACGTGCTTCTACAACACATTTCTTAGGGAAGTTCTTTTGATGTGTATGGAATTTGAGGGCTTCTGTAATTTGATTAGACGATTGTTGGAAACTTTGCCCATTTTGGGCAGCTAATTGTTCAGATCATCCAGTTTTGCTATCAGTCTTGGTTGATATTCTTTACTTGGCCTTTTCCCGTGAGCTAAACATTTCAACGACGGGAATCACCAATTTATCAGCCTCCCTTTTTCTTTGTGAGCTTCAACTTGAATATCATGCACGAATCTGCCTGAATACATGTGATCGCAAGAAGTAAGCACACGTCCTTGCTGTTCTCTTCCTGAGGACACCAAACCCCTTCTCGGTGATGTACTTAGTCTGTTGTCAAGTAAGGCAAAACCATAGGGCTACTGAAACCTGCATCACATTATTATGAACCATAAGATTTTGCAACACAAGAGCCACAGCTCTCCTGGCTAGAGGGTCGACTATAGAACCTTAGATCATAACTTCAACATGAGGGTCATGTTTCTGTAAGGTCACGAGTTTGGTATCCGGGGACATGCATCCAGTAGACACACCAACCGACAATCCACATCACAAGGAGATTTAAGCTCCACTACCAACAAAGTGAACATCAAATGAATTTCACATGAACCTAATCTCATTCAAATTCTAGGATGCATTCTCACGAAATAATAATGTTACACAATGCTTTCATATAGAACAGAAAAGAACACTCTACTGAAGAAAACAGTTGCTCTTTTTGTACAATTGCAAAGCAACTGATGTCTGCTTTCTCTCTCTCTCTCTCTCTAAAAAAGACTGCATAGAAATAGATCTTTGTACATTAGATAATGCAACAAAGAATTTTAGAGAACGAGTAATTAGACTTTCAAGCTATAACTTGCTTCTAGTGGTGATGGTTCAAGTGCCTCCAGAAATGAGGTCAACCAAATCGATTTCCATCTTTCTTAGACTATCCTGATTCTTGCCTTCTCCACACAAATGTATGGCCACACTGACCTGCAAACTCTTTCAATCTGTTGACGATGAAAGTGCTAACTATATTTATGTAATCAAGCTGTAAATAACTGACTCGCAAGGATGACAGTCGGATTGCCTTCTCCTACAATGGTAGTCAAGCTGATTTCTTTCTCATAGATCCTTTCCAATTCTGATGCAACCATTCTCATTGTTGGCCGTCTCTGTCCACATGAATGAATGCAGCATACCACCAGCTCCATGAACTCTTTCACAACCTCAGCCATGCAAGTGCCACCTAATTTCTCATCGGCGACAGCAACAGTGTCATTGAAATCTCGGAGATTTCTGGCCTTCATGAAAGTAAACGGAGCTGTTATCAATATTGAGGGCTGAAAATGTAAACAAGTTTATTGCAAATGAAAAAAATATCCCGTCAAAGAAACACGGTCATAGTGTCTGAGCCATGAAGGCTAGTATATATTCACATCAAGACTCCAATAACCATCATTCACGAGAGAGATGAATTCTTCACTACTTGGGAACTGGGCTCTCCATATGCTAACGACGACTTTTTGGGTTATTATACTGTTCGGTAAAATGTTAGTTTCCCTATTAAGACCATTCGATTAAAACAACATCTAAGCCTTTTCCCATACTAGATAGAGTCGGCTACATGGATACTAACCGTTAACACACCATATGCTAAATCATGCTTTATTGTTTCCTTCCGACACTTTTGTGGTCTACCTTTTACTATTTTCACAGTCTAGCTTCTTATTCCATCTTACCGGATCTTCTTTTGGTCATCTTTCTATGTGTCTTAACCATCTTAAACGATTTTTTCTTATTTTATCGTCTATTGGTGTCACTCTCAATTTATTTCTAATAACCTCATTACATATATTGTCTTTCTTTTTGTAACCATGCATCCATCTCAACATCTTAGGAAAGTGGCGATATGGGGAACAATATGGCTATACATATTAGGAAAGTGGCGAAAGATGTGTTAGGGGTATCTAAGGGAGGTGTACCGGCACAAAAAGAAGCTTGGTGGTGGAGTGAAATAGTACAAAATAAAATCAAGGCAAAGAGGGCATGTTACAAATTACATTACGCTAAGAAAACTAGTGAAACTTTAGAAGCTTATAAGAAAGCAAAGAAAGAAGCAAAAAAGGCCGTTAGTGAAGCAAAAGCTAAGATTTGGGAGGACTTATATAAAAAACTCAACTCAAAAGAGGGTGAAAGAGATATTTTTAGGATAGCTAGGGCTAGAGATAAGAAAACTAAAGATCTAAATTTTGTTAGATGCATAAAAGACGAGGATGAAAAAATTCTAGTGGCAAATGATGATATAAGAAATAGATGGAAAAACTATTTTTATAATCTTTTTAATGAAAATAAAGATGTTAGTATTAGTTTAGGAGATTTAGTCAAGTCAGAAAAGTATATAAACCACAATTTCTACCGACGTATTCAAAATAATGAAGTCAAAGAGGCTCTTAAACATATGAAGAGTGGTAAATCGGTAGGACCAGATAATATTCCTATAAAAGTTTGGAAAATACTAGGAGAAATAGGAATCACTTGGCTCACAAGACTATTTAATGAAATATGGAAAAACCAAAAGATGCCCGAGGAATGGAGAGCAAGTACACTTATACCCGTATATAAGAATAAGGGAGACATTCAAAATTGTGTGAATTATCGAGGTATCAAGTTAATGAGTCATACTATGAAATTATGGGAAAGAATTATCCAATGTAGGTTAAGACAAGTATCAAGTACAACAGAGAACCAATTTGGATTTATGCCAGGTAGATCTACTATTGAAGCGATTCACCTTCTGAGACGTCTTATGGAACATTTTAGAGCAAAAAAGAAAGACCTTCACATGATATTTATTGATCTAGAAAAAGCTTATGATAGGGTATCGAGGGAGGTTCTTTGGAGAACTTTGGAAAAAAGAGGTATCCCATTGACATATATTAACCTTATAAGAGACATGTATGATGGTGCAAAAACATGTGTGAGGACTCATGAAGGAACGACAGACTTCTTTGAAGTTAATATTGGGTTACATCAAGGATCAACTTTAAGTCCATACTTATTTATAATGGTGATGGATGAGTTAACAAAACATATTCAAGATGAAGTACCTTGGTGTATGTTATTTGCAGATGACATTGTATTAGTGGAGGAGTCTAAGGAAAAAGTTAATAGAAAATTGGAACTATGGAGAGAAACATTAGAAAACAAAGGCCTCCGACTTAGTAGAACAAAGACAGAATATATGGAATGTAAGTTTGATCATTTGGCTACTTCAGAGGACATAGAAATTAAAATTGGCATACATTGCATTCCCCAAAAGGAAAGTTTTAAATACCTAGGGTCAATTTTTCAAAGTGATGGAAGAATTGAAGGAGATGTTACACATAGAATTAATGCTGGTTGGTTAAAATGGAGAGGAGCATCATGTATTCTTTGTGATAAGAAGATACCATTAAAATTAAAAGGTAAATATTATAGAGCAGCAATTAGGCCTGCCATGTTTTATGGTTCTGAGTGTTGGGCAGTTAATCATCAACATGTACAAAAGATGTCTGTGACAGAAATGAAGATGTTGAGATGGATGAGTGGCCATACAAGAAAAGACCGTATACATAATGAGGTTATTAGAAACAAATTAGGAGTGGCACCAATAGAGGATAAAATGAGAGAACATCGTTTAAGATGGTTTGGACATATAGAAAGAAGATCAAAAGAAGAACCTGTAAGAAGGTTAGAAAAACTAAATTTGGAAAGTATTAAAAGAGGTAGAGGACGACCACAAAAGTGTTGGAAAGAAACAATAAAGAATGATCTAGTTTATTGGGAGTTAACTGCTAACATGGCACATGATAGGGATCTGTGGAAACAAAGAATCCATGTAGCTGACCCCGTCTAGTATGGGAAAAGGCTTAGTTGTTGTTGTTGTTGTTGTTGCGTCCATCTCAACATCTTCATTTTAGCCACGAACCTCTTTTGTACATGTGGATGATTAACTAACCAACACTCACAACCATACAATACAACTTTAATGGTATCTTTTTATTACATCACCTCTCCATTTTAACTAACCTACATTAATTCTATGCGTAAAATATCTATCATTTTTTCATCACTCTAAAGAGCATTCAATTAACTCTGTCCATATAAGGGATCACCCTTGCATGGTCGGTCTCAAACCTCAATAAAGGAGGAGGGTTGTTTTAGCTTCCGACAGCCAGCATAAAACTTTATCGAACTTAAATACATTTATCATAACAGACTTAAATACATTCATCATAACACATATTATAAATATGTCATTAATAATATATGTTATGATTGAGGCCATAAGAGACTTAAATACATTCATCATAACACATATTATAAATATATCATTAATGAATTTAAAGTACACAAACCTTTAAAAACAAAAAACATAACAGCTGGTCATAGACAATTATAGACTTTGCCTGCATCCAGCCGATCCTCTCAACACTCTCCTTGAAGTTGGGTTAAAAGACACTACATACACCTAACTTGCCCATAGTCTTTGGCACTGCTTTAGTAACATATATGCTATTTGATCACTTGATCTCACATGAATTAACTAAAATTATTTGTTCATAATCTTATGTCTAATAAAATGACAATCCACTTCTATATGGTTTTGTTCTCTCGTGATAAACCAGATTCAATGCAATTTGTATGACAACTTTACTATCACAATATCCATTGATAGGTAGTTGTATCTCTTCTTCCAAATCCTTAATAAGTGCCTAAAGCCATAATCCTTCATAAAAGTCATGTGCTATTGATCTATATTTCGCTTGTGCAATTAATCTAACAACAAATAATTGTTTCTTACTCTTTCAAGATACAAATATTGCCTTCAAACAAAGTTAAGTATCTTGTAGGAGATTTTCGGTATTCTAACAAACCTACTGAATTTGCATATGTGTGCACTTCTAATTCTAGGTGTCCATACTCCATAGCCTAGAGTTTTCTTTAAGTATTTGAGAATTTGATAGACAACGTCCATATGACATCGGGATGGTGCATGCATATATGTGCTCCCAATACCCACTACAAAGATAATATAAGGTCTAGTGATAGTTAGATAAATTAGTTTTCTCACTAGTCTCTGGTATCTCTCGACATCTTCATATTTTTTATCCTCGTTTTGAGATAATTTCTTATTCACTTCCATTGGTATATCACATGGCTTAGTTGTTTCTTTTGAGTTAGGAATATACTTTTGCTTGAATAAAGAACTTCAATACTCAAAAAATAGTGAAGTCTTCTTAAATCTTTGAAGTCGAATAACTTATGAAGTTGTTTCTTTAGCTCTTCAGTCTCCTCGACATCATCACCTATAATTATAATGTCATCAACATATACTACGAGGATTGTGATTCCTTTACCATGCTTTATAAATAATGTATGATCATTTGCACTCTCGAAATAACCAAGGCTTAATACCCCCTGACTGAATCTCTCGAATCAGGTCCTAGGTAATTGCTTCAATATATATAAGGCTTTCTTCAACTTACATACCTTCTCTCTTCTCTGTTAAGCACCTGGATGGTAGTAAGTTTTGCTACTCATTTAAAACCCATTGTCTTTCTTCTTGGTGGTAAGTTCACTACATCCCATATTTTATTCCTTTCCAAGGCCTCAAGTTCTTGTTTCATAGGTAGTTGCCACTCCGTTGAAGAATCCTCACAGGTCATGCCAGTAATAACAGACTATGACAATGAAGTAGACATTGAAGATCATGTGAGGAGTGGTAAGATAAGCGATAAGCCAGAAACATAGATAAAAAAGGTATGTTAGAGGTGAGAGAAGAATAATTCTACCAATAGAAGGACTATCTTGGCTGAAGAAGGTACACCCCCTTTAAGTTCTTAAAAGGCTGATATACAAGAGGAGTATGATATGGATCTGTCCATTGCACTACGAAAAGGTAAGAGAACATGTACATATCCTATCAAATAAGTATATTTCTCTTGGGAATACATCCTCTAGTTATAAATCATTTGCAGCAAATGTGGATTCTATCTATATTCCACGGAATTTTGAGGATGCTAACAAATATCTCCTCTATCGCATAGTAGAACCTAGATTCATGAAAAGATACGGCCATAGTAGTATAAAATTTCTTATTACATAGATCGTAATAATGATATTCTTTTTGGAATGGGATAACCAACAAATAAAGATTTAATAGATCTAGGTCAAGTTTATCTCTCATCTGAGAGAGAATATGCACATAGCAAATACATCTAAATACCCTAGGTTGAACATGAAAGGCTTTATTAGTAGGATGAAGCATCATAAAAGGAGATTTATTATATAAGACAACATATGGGGCTCTATTAATAAAATATACTGCTGTAAGAACCGCTTCTCTCCATAGGTATTTAGGTGCATGAGATCTCAATATCAAAGTTCTTACAACTTCTAAAATATGTCGGTTCTTTCTTTCCGCTATTCCATTTTGTTGAGGGGAGTTTATGCATGTGGTTTGGTGAATAATTCTCTTACTCATCAAATAATTCTTTAGAGTAGAGGACATTAATTCACCCCATTATCAAGACCTGAGAATCTTTACTTGAGTTTGAAATTGATTTTCAACTAACTTCTAAAATAAAATAAATAAAGATTCTACCTCATTCTTTGACTTCATCAAATAAATCACTGTAAAACTTGAGTAATTAATTATCAATAACAATGATAAAGTAGCGGTGATCACTAATAGCCAAAGTAGAGCATGGATCCTATACATCAAAATGAACTATTTCAAATGGTTTCATTCCTCTAGAGTCGCTTTCATGAAAGAAATTTCTAACATGTTTAGCACAGCGATAAATATCACATTCAAAATTAACTTTTATAACTCTCAACTTAGACAAAGGTAAATATTCTAATCTACTATGCCACAAAGATAGATCTTTGAGTCTTCTATCACACATAACATCATGTGCTTGCATAGGGTAAAACTTTTTCTCGAGAATATATAACCCCTTCTTGAGACTACTACGTTCAAAAGTTTCCTCCATCTTCAGGTCCTGAAACACACGACCATAGGATAGGAAGGTTACTGAATATCTTAAGTTTCTCACAAAAAAACTAACACATAATAAATTTACTGAAATATGAGGCACATGTATCAAAGGTATAACATTTCCAAACATTAATTTCAACTTCTCTTTCCCAACTATTGGGATATAAGAATCATTTGTCAGTCAAACATGTTCATTAGTATATACCCTAACTACTTCCTACCATATAATCTAAAGCCCTTGAATCAATTATCCAAACATAAAGCTCAGAAGAATATATGTTACCAAATTTCGAGTTGAAGGTCTTTTCTCCTTACATTACATCAATAACTTATGCTTCATAGATGTGCTTACCGTTGCTGAGTCAACTCTCTATCCCTTCTAACATTTTCATGACAAGTGTAAGTTCGAAATTTTTCTCTTCAGTCCTCTTTTCTAAAGTACCTGCAACATCACATTTGTTTTTAAATTTAGGAGGTTTACCGATTAGATCCCAATATTGTTCTATCGTATGCCTATTCTTCCTAAAGTGAGTGCATTTTATAGTCCTTTTTATCTCCTTCGAAGGCACCTCGTCCTCTTCCTCTTGTGATAGGATATTTTCTACCTCTTTCACTCCGTAGAGCTCTTCTGTCGACAAATGTTGTTTTGTCATTAGTCTCAGAATAAAAATTTTCAAGCTTCCTCGTGTGTTCTTTCTGATTAATAGTGAATATACAATACCCAAGAATGGTAATTCCAGTATATTGCTTTTTACATTATCATATTTTGATGAGAACTCCACCCATATAATAGATCACCCTTAGATGACCGATCTCAAGCCCGAATAAAGGAGGAGGGTTGCGTTAGGCTTCCAACAGCCAGCGTAAAATTTTGTCGAACTTATCTAGGCTTCCAACAACCAACTACTTGATTTTAGAGCCTCCATTCACATGACATGCGAACAAAATTTTTAAACACATGCACAAAGAAAACTTTTGATTCGTGTGTAGCAGATGGAACAAAGTTAAATATTGATAAAATTGGGAATCTTCAAAATAAGGATTTTTCAGTTTCAAAAATTAGTATGGTTTCAAAACTGAATTTTAATATATTTTCTCTATCTCAAATTTTTGATAATGGCACCTTCTCATCCAAAAGATGCATTATACAAAATTGACTCTCAAAGAAGGTGATTGGATCTTGCCATAGAGGAGACTTTATGTGATTGCATACCCAAAATTTTGAACATTGTAATGTTTTGTCGAAAGATGTACTCTTATGGCACAAGAGACTTGTTATTTAAATATCCAAAAAATGAATGAATGCCCTTGAGTTAGAATTAAAAATATTGTCTATTGAAGATTTTTTTGCAAAGATTCTTCTCTTAGAAAAATGAAATGACTTCTAGTTTTTAAAAGGATGTCTATGACAAGAAAACCTTTTGAATTAATTCAGAAAGATGTTTGGGTCCCACACTTATCATATCGAAAGGAAGAGTTTCTTATTATGTAATTTTTATCGATGATTTTACTATATATACATGGGTATACTAGATCAAGAAGAGGATCAATAAATTCATCATGATGAACCTCTCCGTTGAAAAAATATTGTTACACCATTTGAAAGATATTACATTAGATGACCTGTAGAACCTTCCTTAAGAATATCTAGTAGGGAATCAAGACTCCCTGAAAGATTTGTTTCTTATGAAACTTTTTCATCGTCACATAGAGCTCTATTGATCACGTTGTCCAACATTAGCGAACCTAAAACATTTAAGGAAGCTCAAGTTTTTCAAAATTGGATTTGCCTTAAATAAATCTAAAACTTGGGAAATAGTTAGCATACCTAAGACCAAAATGCCTGTAGGATGTAGGTGAGTTTACAAAATTAAGACAAAGAGTGATTAAACCTTAGAAAGATATGAAGCCCGATTATTCATTGGATTATGGTATAGAGTCTATAGACTATGAAGAAACTTTTGCCCCAATAGCAAGGATCACTATAGTTAGAACTCTTATAGTCATTAGTACCATTAAAAATTGAAATATCTTTAAAATGGACATTAAGAATGCGTTTTTAAATGAATGTTTAAAAGAAGAAGTTTATATTAAACCTCCACCTATTTTTTTTGTTCCAAACAATCATGTTCTTCGTCTAAAAAAAACTTTATATTATATCAAACAAGCACCCAAGGCTTGGTTCGATAAAATAAGTGAGCTTATGGTACTGCATTGTTTTACATGCTATACTGATACTGCATTATTCATAAGAAAGATTGTTGCCGGTATTGTGATACTTTTGCTATATGTCGATGACATGATCATCACATGAGATATGATATAGGCATTTAATGCATTAAGACATATCTTGGTAAGGAATTTGAAATGAAAGATTTTGGTGAGGTAACACAAAATATAGGTGTGTTTCTGTCTCAAACTAAATTTGCACATGACCTTATCCGATAAAGGTTAACAGATGATAAGATAGTGGAAACACTAGAGGTGCTTAATAAAAAAATGAAACATTTAGATGGAGAACCACTTGCATATCCCACTCTATATCGACAAATGGTTGGAGCCCTGACTTAACTAACTATCACTCACCTTGATATCACTGAGTGTCAATTTAACCGTTCACCTATTATAGTGTATATGAGTGTTGTCATATGGATAGTTAGATATGTCAGAAACACAGGGAGTTTTCTTATCTTTTTCATCTTCACTTAATTTAATTGCCTATATTGATGCTGACTCAGATGGTGATATTAATGACATGCACTCTACAACATGTTATTGTGTCTTTCTAAAAGACTCATCTCATGAAAATGCAAAAAACAACAGAAGGTATCTCTTTCATTTATTTAAGCCGAATATCGAGTTATGACTACCACTGTTACAAGACTTGTGCGTGATACTTGAATCTACGCCCCACATGTACTCTGATAACAAAAGTATAATGTATATTGCCAACAACAACACGTTTCACGAGCATACTAAACACATTGAAATGGATTGCCACTATATACATGAAGAGTATCTCCAAGGATACCTAGATCTTCAGTTTGTTCGATAAGAGTATCAACGTTCCGACATATTCACCAAGTCACTTAAAATTCTCCACTTTCAAATTTTAGTTAGCAAACCCTTGGTCATGACACTGTTTGAGAGGGGATGTTAAAATGTATGAGAGAGGGCCAGCTGTTAGAGGTCTAATGGCTAGTGTTCTAGCCGTTGGGCCCTAGCCCTCAAAGGCTGTTGCTGGCTCTCCCAACTCCTTATAAAAGCACCTCTTGGTGCCTTGTAAAAACTAAGCCACTGAGTGGCTATTCAAAGTATTGCGACTTCTATAATATCAATTTTTTTTTCTCTTGTTTGCTGTCTTTATTAATCACTTTGGTGATTGGTTGCTTGATGATACACAAGTTGGACTGTGACAGTCATTGGGAAAGCAGTTAAGGTGCTGGTTTCATCAAGAGGAGGATTGTGACAGATCATCTAAGACTCTAAGTCATTGTTTTATCTCAGTTTTTATTCGTAGCAAGAAAGATTAAGTTGCTCATCCAGTTGTGACAAGCCACACTATTTCAAGATCGGGAAGCAATTTTTTAAAGTGAACGATATTTACAACACAGTTTCATTTAAATTTTCAGCAGATATAATCTAATAACATAAAGAGTGAACTATGGGAAAATTCAGAATAGGGAGGAACATATTTTTATCAGGAAACAATTTGGTTTCCACTTTGCAAAACTCCAATTAGCAAGAACCATGTTCTTGTCTCTATCCTATGCTACCAGATATAGGTTCAAATACATACACATCTCTGCTGAGAATATGACTTGGGCTGATTATGCATGGAGAGCAATTAGTTTCAGAAATCTCAAACTTGAAGTCTAAACCTCAATCAAAATTGGACATGTTAAGGCAAAAAATGCAGAATGATCTGTGTTTATCAGCTTCTCATGCAGGAAGTACATAGATTTATGAACAAATACTGATAGAAGGGCTGCCCGTGTCAAGGGCAGCATGAACTTTAGCATTAATTCTAAAGAGTACAGGAAGAAGGAAATCAGGTAATATTGAATAATCAATGAAAATTCTACATACTTCATCAATAAATTCCTGTCTGGGAGCACCAGCCCGCCTTTTGATTGCCACAACCACGCCATCCTGAAGTAGACCTTTATATACTGGCCCAAAACTTCCTTGTCCTATTGGATTTATCTCAGTGAAGTTCTTTGTAGCCAATTCTAGTTCCTGTAAAGAGAAACACCTTGCTTCTTGCGAAGCAGATGGTAGGGGGCCACCTATTAAGGGCAACTCACATGTGCTCCTTTCAACTGCATAATATGACAATTATATACAACCGGTGTAGCAGAGATTTTTGAAATTTGAATATCACGAGCTTAAATGTCCCTAATGGCGAGAAACTCTAGCGAAAGAACAGTCAGATGATGCTTACTGTCTTGGATAGATGGGGCTGATGAACCACTTTGAGAAGCTCGCAAAATCTTCCTCTTGAGTATGAAGAACCAGACAACAAAGATGATTATCCCAACCAATGCCAGGGCCCCTACAGCACCTCCAATTAATGCTGCAAGTGCCCTTGACATTTGGTACAGGCTCTGTTTCAGCGTAGAAGAAAAAGTTTCCTGGGATTTGATCTCCTACGTATTGAACCTGAAATGTGCATGAGGAGGAAAACTGCCCGTTATCCACAAACTTCTGCGAAATCGTTAAACATGCCAACAGGAAAGAAATGCATATATACTAAAGCCTAAAATGAACATGAACATCCAATTCAACATATTTCACTCACCTTCAGTAGACTCGGACTAAAATCAACTCAATTATGTTTATGTGGAAAGCCATACAAAGGGCAGATCAACAAAAATTCCCAGTAGATAATTTCTTTCTTTTCTCCACAAGAAAATAGATACAGAAATTGCACAAAATCCAGGGCAAGTTGCTTGAAACAAATAACATTGCCACCATAAGCATACATAAAATCATCAAGACAGAATCACAAGCTTGCTCTTTCAAAGGGAGAATCAACAAAAAATTCCACACATGTTTCTGTATGTTTCACAAGAAAATACAATTAATAGCTGTTAAAATTGCAGAAAGCAATTGTTTTTTGGGGGAAAATAGTACCTTAAGAATAAGAATTGCAATACCATCGAATTCAGACTGACCCTTCATTAGAAACTAGCAAATCATCACAGATTGCACATAGTGGTCCATCCCATACCATCGATGTAGAGAACGGATCGAGTTACAAATCAGTGGTTTTCTGTTCTTGAAATTCTAAAGCACCATCTACCGAACCAAAAAAGGAGCTCTTGACACAGCTTTCAGGTGTCTAAGTAGAGATGCAATTAGGAATATTGAGTTCTTTTGTCAACTCGAAAGAATCAGTCTACCGCCGACATGCCAAGAACAAATGATATGTAACAAATAATGTACCATGACTAAAACGAGCATAATATTATACCCATGCAACAGCATCTCCCAAAGAAGAAATGCAACTCCAGCAGAACCGATAAATTCAAGCACGAGTATTCACGATCGTGAAAGGTAGACCTTCGTACATAGCCGAACCAAAACCAAAATCTAGCTGCATCCTCCCTGTCAGGGACTCAAGATCACCAAACCATCGATGCCCATGGGTTGCAACATAGCAACAGACACATCCCCACCAAGAGAGACGAAAGGGATGTCCAATTTAAATGCCGGTTACCATGAAGCTGAATCGTGTAACTTCAAGAGGAAAAGGTAAGCACGAGTCAATGGGGAGAGAGGGGGGGAGAGAGATTTTAGTATTTTACATGGAAAACGGAATCGGAATTGTGGGAGGCAGCATACAATTTACAAAAAGCGGGGGTATTACCGCGTACAGACGGGATTTAATCCTCCAGTTTCGAGAGAAAAGGTTGAAGAGAAGCAACTTGAGAGAGAGAGAGAGAGCGAGAGAGAGAGAGAGATAATTAGTAAAGAATGGGAGGAGGATTATAGCTGGAAAGCAATTTATAAAAGCATTGTCGTCTTGTCCTGCAACTTGGGAGAGTTGGAGTTCCTCCTGTCCATCTTGGGCAACGGTAAAAAGGAAACCAAAGATGCCAAAAATTCTGGAAAATTACAAATCTAGAGAGGGAGAGACCATGCAATATCTGTATCTGCATTCAAATTCAGTTTCAGTAGCTACCAGCCAGCTGGGTTGACGTCCCATCTAACCTGCATTCTCCATCTCCCCGCCCCCAAAAAAATTCATTAGTTCTCAACAGCAAATTGGTGTTTCTCTCAACACTAAATAAAAATCGTACACCATATGTGTGTGTGAAGTGAATCACGCAGAGCAAGGGGGTGAGGCACGTTGGCGCCCCCATATCATGTGAAGAGGCACCTCCCTGTTCATGTGAGTTGGATATGCAGTTGAGATTTGGACAATTAGATTTGAAAAGTCCGATTGTTTAGCAAAGAAAACTTACGTAGGCCATGTTTCACACATGAGACGTGGGCCCCGCGAAGGATCCTGGCCATCCCTTTAGGCGATACACTGTATGGGCTCGCAGATGCTGCATGTGCACCACTGCGTACTTGCACCCTGCCTGCCAATCCAATTCAGTTCACCATCACAAATTGTATGAGCGTTGCAAGTGCACCAAAACGCGCCACCCACAATTGAATCCGTTCCTTTCTAGTTTTACCACTCAAGCTGAGAGTTGGTATGCTCGACCAAACCAACCAACAGTCCTCCATCGTTGCTCGGTCTCGTTCTTTATATGAATGAACTGAACTAACTAAATTAGCCAATCAACCTCTGTTTCAACATATTTGTTATCGTTTTATGTGCCGAACTAGACATGTCCAGTTCATAACAGGACCGGCAACTGCAACTGAACTGGACAGCAACCAGTTGGGATTGAAACTGAGACCCGGTTGTTTGCCCGATTCGGTTATGATTTCTCCTTTGATTCGTGTGTGCGTGGTGTTCCTGTGAGATTTCCGCGATGAGGGCAATCTGGTGACAGATTCCAATTCATGATTCTGGAAAAATGGAACTTCCAAATGAATCCACCGGTTCTAGTTAACTCAGAACCTACCATGTCTAAGCAAAATAGGACGAAGTTGATAGAGATTTCTCCTGAAAACCGGAGTAAAATGACCCTTCATTGTACACATACTGGCAGTGCTCTACCTCATAGGTGGTGAGTTCGATTCTCAGGGTATGCATGTCTGTGTTAAGCTTCGGCCTCCCGTAGTGACTTAAGAAAAAAAGATACTACTGCATTGTACACATATTGTCAATGGAGAAAACCGGCACTACGATAGCTTTACCCCCATAGCGGACCAACCTGGTTCGAACCGGACTAGGTGGTGGTTTAAACACACACAAAAAAGGAAGTTGGTGCCTCTTATCTTATGTATTTTAATGATTTTCCCCTCATGAAAGCCTACAAATATGCAACTAGATACTTAGAATTATTATGACATGTGACAATGCACATGTATCGTTTAAATTTTTAGTGCTCCTTTAATAATATACAGAAACTCTTTTGTCAAATTAAATTATCATGAGAGTTGCCATTGATGAAATAATCAATCGCTAGTTTCCTCCAATTGGGAAAGGCAATACTTGTTTTTTAAAACTGAACAAGAACAGGGAGCTGTAGGGTTAGGTTGCAGGTCTGGTTGGAAGGATGGTGGAGAGACAAGGAGAATCCATCCCTTGAAAGCATGACTGAGAAATAAATGGATTGGTTTTGGAATGTGAATTGCGTAACCAAATCTGATCCGACTAACTACTTTCGGTATTTGGGAAAAAATACGACGAATCAAATTGAGAAAATACAAAGATAGTGGAAATGCTAACTGTTTCAAGGAGACGTACGGCATCGACCTGGAACGGGGAATTTGTATGAAACCATTGCTCAGGAAGAACAGCAGCTCACTCATGGAAAAGATTCCATTCAGCAAGAATTCTTGCTGCATTGTTAAGGCTCAAAGAGATCAAACTGACTTGGTGAGACTGGCAGAGGCATTAAATTTAGGAATTTGGTGATGTTTTATAATCATGTCAAATTAATATGCCTCACTGACAACGAGCTTCTATGATCTGTCTTCTGTGATATTCTCACTTTTGTTTGGTTCAGTTTGCAAAATCTTTGTTGATATCTTGAAAGCTCCAAGAAATATCATGCAAGCCACAGAACCCAAATAACTCTCACACACACACACACAAAAGCTAGGACTACTGACAATCTGAACAATCTGAGCAGCTGAGTCTTTTTTGGGCTCATATGAACTAGAACTGAGAACCTGGATTTGGCTAAAAGAACTTATTCTAAGAAAGGTGGTAGCATCATAGGTGGCTTAATTAGCTGGTCAGCCCGGTAGCAGTTGCTGTTGAAGTGGAATTTGTTAATGCAATCACACTAGGCATATGACTGTTAGACATGGGCCAGTTCGGAACCAGCACGGAGGTTCCAATCGAAACCAAACTGGGTTAGGAAACGGTTGAACTGGACCCAGAACTGGGAACTACCCGGTTTCGTTCCGGCTTCACCTTCCATGGAACCAGAAGCAGCAGTTCAAAAACCGGTGGTTGCATAATTTTTATGTATCTTTTCCAAATTTTCAAATTTTTAATGTTTTTCTGGTTCTGAATAGTTTAGAGCTCAAACTGGAACCGGCTTGGTCCCAGTTTTTGAACCAGCCATATCTAGATTCTGTCAAGAATAAAGCAGCAGGCCCAGGCAAAAGTGGCTGTTAACTAGGGCCGTTCATGTTTTGGTTCGGCTCTAGGATCGAGCTCAAACTATACCAATCTAATCTTTCTCAATTTTGAGAAACCACGCCATTATAACCCATAAAACTGAACTAAGCTGCAAGATTGCTTCTGGGTTTGCTCTGTTCATGGTTCATTATGCTCGAGAAGGATGCCGGAATCATGTGGTGGGGTGGGATGCGTGTTTGGAAGAGAGAAAGGGAAGCGATGGTGTAGGGGAGTATTTAAAAAAAAACGTCTCATTAATAAAACGAGTGTGCAAATAGTAATACCCAAAATAAACTTAGTGATCTGTAGAATAAGTTAAGCCGCACCATTGCTTATGGGTCTACTCAGTTCTGATCATGGTTCATTATGCTTTAACGTGCCAATATATATCAGTCATATAATACATGAAAAATAAACTTAGTGATTTGTAGAATAAGTTGATATATGAAGTACGGCAATATGAAACCTATCTTGAGAATTATATGTTATATCGTTACATTTGTCATAATCGCAGTTTCCTTTGGTTCTCATGGTTAGGTTTTAACCTTTAAACCGTTCTGACTCCTCGAGTAAAGGTGCAACCGTCCTTCTTTTAAATCGGCAAGCTAGGTATAGACAGACCTGAACCATACAAGACACCTTGATGCTCCTGGTGATATGACTTTTGTCAGATCACTTCAAAACCACGCCTATTGTGGCTGTTAGCATGCTTGTCATAATGTATATAATTCATAAATATAAAAAAACTAAATGAATTATATTGCTCAACCAACATGGAAAACAACTCGTTCATGCTCTTAATGTACCTATGCATATCTCAAACTTATGGCATATATATATATTATACTACATGCACAAATGTATCTATGCTTAGACATTCTCAGTTTCTCTCTCTATATTTTTATATCTATATATGTAGAGAGAGAAAGTTATTAGACAACCTCTCATGCTAAACATTGTTTGTTTGGTCATCACCATCGTCTCGAGACACTCATCTCATATCACATTTAATGCATTTATCTGCATTAAACGACATCAATCCTTGTATTAATATTGACATGCAATTCAATATGTGTCATTTCTATGATCACACGAACAACACATCATCTAATAAAGTTTGGCACGAGAGAGTATCTAACAACTATCATTATATATAAGAAAATTGTATTCTACCCACTTTTGAGATGCCTACTCATGCGCATTAGGGTATTTAGATAGTTTAAGGGTTCTTAGAAAAATATAAAAGATAATGTTATTATATTTATGCTCTTGAAAAGTAACGATCGGATAATATCAATGGTGAGCAAGATCCATTCCCATCTTCTCTCTCTCCATATCTATGTATTATTTATTATGTTAGATTGTGTAACACAGTTCCCTGTTAGCATTATCAATAATTAAAAAACACAAACCAAGCTAGAGCTTTCGTTTTTAAGTGTGCATTCCGAATGAAGCCGCTCACTACTCTTTTAATCTTTTAATGGGATTCACTGTTAAACTCATTTCACCTTTTCCCTTATTTGGGCTCAAATGATTATAGATTCACCCATGATGCAGTCCTCACTGGGACCAAAAGTAGAATCCAAAGATTTTCCCACGGTTTTCTTTTCTCAGTACTGACTTCGAGTGGGGAAACTCTAGTACCGTATCCTTTTTTCCTGGTGTTTTGAAGCAGGACCACCCAGTCTAGAACCGCCTCAGCAGTTTAAACCGGAACTGAATTGGGTTGAGAATCAGCCTGAACTGAACCAGTCAAACCGGATTCAAAACCATAACAGAAGCTTAGGTAGATTGTGGTTCAATTAAGGTTCCTCCTCACATGAAAGGGAGCCTATGCTTGCCGAAATGGGACTCAGTGACTCCTCGGATCCCTTTACAATTTTTGGCATCAACAGAACCACACCAAAGCTGGAGGTTCAAACTGCTGGTTTCAATTCTATTCTATAAGCTTTTCTTTAAATTTTCACTTTTTTATAGTTTTAAATGCGAATTATTAGTTCTAAACCTTAACCATAACCAGTTTGGATCTGATTCGGTTCTGATTCATGGTTCTAGGCAAACTGAAACGGCTGATTTGTAACTGCATCACTGCCCGTGTCTGTTTTCTTGGAACCGGATGTGTCTGACTTGATCACACTGTTGCAGGACCACGACCACCTTCATATCCTCTTTCGGTTACAAAAGGAGGTCGAAGCCTTACACATACATGCACACCTGAGAATCGAACCCACCACCTGTGTCGTGGGGAGTCAGAGAGCCCTGCCAGTGAGCTAGCGGTGTACGTTGTGTTGGACTTGATCATTGCCTAGCACAGGGCCCGGCAGGAACCAGCCGATTGGTGTGAGTTTCAGGGATCTGCACCACATGAACTGATTGGCATATGTCGGCCGGCACAAGGGGACCATATTGTGTCTGACTGGTAGACAGTTACGAGTCGGGGGCCGTATCGGGTTCGACCGAAAGACAGGTTCGAGTCTTTGAATAAGTCTGCCAATGATACAAGCTACCAGTGTGCAATACACTCAAGACATCAAAACGATTGCTTGTGACCTCTTCTATAACATGTATGGCCATGGGGTTCAAGGGATTATGATTCAGAGGAGAAACAAGCACATCATAATTGGTAGCTCCTGGCTGACCCAGGCTCTTCATGAGTCCCTTCCATTGGTCGGCTAGCAAGTTGAAGGTCATGTGTTCGATAACCAGCGAATGCATCTCACTTTGGCTTCTCCAACGTAATTAAAAAAAACACCAATAAATTGGCACGACAAATAAGAAGGCACAACACAATATCAATTGAGGTCTCCAGGTATCCAACCTTTTGACACAGTTCCAAGATTCTCTACGCACGTGGCGACTGTGGATTGGGCCATCGTAGTGCTTGAGAGACGTTAAATCAATGTTGACTTAGGAAAGAGCTTCGATCAATAATGAAAAGCAGCCACACGTGCTCATACGAGAAACAGTACGACACATTGATCCCCACTTTGATAGTGAGTGAGTATACAAGGACAGTGCCGGGCAGTTAATGCAGAAACCGGAATCCGGCGGGTCTCATCAGGATGGTTGATGGGTTGCCGGCAAAACCGGCGGTTCCTGGCTGAAGAACCTACTAACAACCCTCGAATTCAGCAATTCTAGAGCCTCCTTCGATTTGATACACCTTGGTGTCTTGTATTGGTTTACCGAAGATCCCTGAGAGACGCACAAATCCATGAGAGAATCAAAGCAGCCATTATCAACCACTCTGATTTCCAATGGGCCGACTGACTTCTCTCTAACCCTGCATCTCTTGTATATATAGTCAAGCGAGTCCTCAACCACATAGCAGCACCCTTCCATTACAGAGGCCTCCAATTCCCTTGACATAGTGTTGCTATTATTGCTGCAGTTCTCGATTTCCTTGCTCTTGAGCTCCCAAAACAGTACATAGTGGCCCGGCATGGTTGACACATCGGCGTAGCTCGTGTACTCGGTGAGCAGGAAGCCAAGAGGCTCTAATAGCCGCTTCGCGTGGATGATTGCAGAGAGGAGGTCTTCTTCATTCGTCTTGTCGGTGTCAACGCTCAGCACGACGTTGCGCCGGTGGATGAATCGGAACTGAGGAGCCTTATTGTGGAATCCGGTCACCATAAGGATGTCTCCCACTTTGTACCTATATAGGCCTTAACCAGCACAAACAACAGATGTTCTCATTTTACTGATACTAGTTTGGTGAAAAAGAGGGAGTTCTTGAATAATTCATCGAACAAGTATATATGCGTAGCAACTGATCTAGTACTTTAAAGCAAAAACACATAAAGTTGTTGATGGATTTTTTCTATTTAATTTGATATGGTCCTCACGATTGGTTTGTCCAGTGACCCTAGTAGACTGCAGTTTAAGATGATAGGTAATATAAACACTCCAGTCCATTTGCTGAAAACAAAGGGGTATTCGTGGTCTGGTTTGGTTCAGTTGTAGCCTCAAACTCAAATCAAACCAATTTAATCGGTTTAATTTTGAAGAATTATTACATAAGACAGAATCAATCCAAGCCATCCATTCCAGTTTGATTTGGTTTCAAAAGCATGGTTACATATATTTTGATGTTATACTAATATATGACAGATGTTACATAACATATAATTAATATGAAACAGCATCATCTCCAAATTATGTCTTAAAACGTTATAGAATAAATTGCTCACGTATCAAGCATCACCATATCATACCATACCAAAATTATGTCAATTGCTAGTAATGCAATATAAAAACAATGCAGTTTCTTGCATTCATCTCAGTAATTTCACAAATTAGGTTTGTGGCTGAAAGTTTTTCTTGGGGACAAGGGGAAATGATTACCTGTGTATGTGGTAATGATGAGCTCGTAGTAGCATCCAACTTTTACATCTACTAGGTCGATGGTTCCTGCGTCTTCCTCCTTCCTAGGAGCAGCTTTCAGGCAATTGTTACTGGTTATGCCATTGCGTGGCAGAGCTTCGGTTTCATTTTCACAAACTTTTGGAACAGGAAGGAATTCAAAGTATGCCATGTTTGGAAGCAGAGTGTATGAAACATCAGATGGCTTGCTCAGCGGCTCAAGGTTGAGCCCGAAGTAGCACTCGGAAGATGCATACATTGTTGAAAGCAGTGGCAGTCCATCACTGTAAAAGTCTAAAGTTGATATATACTGAGCCATGGAACCAGTAACAATGACGTCGACGTACTTTGTTCTAGGCCAAACTCTCTTGACTATTCCTTCCCAAGACTTCTTAGAGCATTCAGCTTGAATCCAGTCCGCGAGTTCAGGATCAGGCTGTTCGATGATGCGGGTGACTGATTCTCTGCAACCAGTGTCTGTTATCCAGTCACTAAGACTCCCTGTTCTAATGTTCAGGCACAACTCTTGCCAATTATCTTCTAAGAACTTAATTGCGCGCAAGAATGCCGATGCAAACACTGCTCCAACTCGAAGAACTTGATCTCTCTGTTTTAATCCGCAAAGCAATTGGCAGTACATGCTCTGCCTATTGTCAGGGCACAAGATCGCCTCATCTGGGCTTGTGTACACATTATACCTATTGTAGGGTCTATTTCTGAAATGTTTGCTTTTGTAATAGCTTGTTAGAACTGGCCGAGCCATTAGACCAGAGGGAGTTTTGGTTTCTGGTTTGACAAACAAGAGGTACATTCCTTTTCCTTGGTCTAATCCTGTAATGTATCTGAAACAAAGAAATTAAGTTTCAGAGCTTCAAAATGTTGCGTTCGTTACAGAAGAACGTCACTTTCAAACCCAAGTACCAGAGAGAGAGAGAGAGAGAGAAGAGAGGCTGCTCACTTGTTTATGACTGGCACAAGCAGATCATACATAAAGGTTTTCCTGTTCAAGTCTTCGGCAGTTGTCGGCATCATCTTTGGCCGTCCACCAGATGTTCCAGAGCTAAATTCAAATGAAATAGATGTGAGTATTAACATCTTCAGAAAACCCATAATTTATTACTTCAAATCAATCACAGCACCTTGTGAGAAATTCTGAAATAGGCTCAGCACAAAGCAGATTAGAAGGCTCCCCGTTTGCAATCCTATCAACATAAGGCTGAACTTCTTCATAACCCACAACTGGAACCTTGTGCTTAAAGAGATTCAAA
The DNA here is from genome assembly GCA_036023115.1 of Brasenia schreberi. Taxonomy (NCBI): domain Eukaryota; kingdom Viridiplantae; phylum Streptophyta; class Magnoliopsida; order Nymphaeales; family Cabombaceae; genus Brasenia; species Brasenia schreberi. Next base: position 8,640,554 of record JAYKKT010000077.1, read on the forward strand.
TCACACTCCCCTGAGAGAAACCTCTTTAGATAGTCCGTTCCTCCATTCCTCTTTATTATCTCCTTTAGAACCTCTTGCTGGACTTTGTCGGCATTTGTGGTTAGTTCCTCTATCACTTGAAGTCCAGCCGCCCTATCTTGGCTATCGAAATTCAAATTCTTCATAGTTCGGCTTAAGTAAGCTTGGTGAGGAAACAGAGAAATATAAACTATAATGAAGAGCAAGCAGTATCAAATATCAGTTTCTGCAGAATTTACAGAGACGAAACTTCAGTGCGCAGAATGCAGGATCAATAAACAAGCAAGAAAAAGGAGCATATCAAGGTGGTGTCATTGATCTGATTGCTAATTGTTGGTTCTTGGTTGATTTTGGCGACGTCAAGTGGGATTAAATAGTACTGCCTCTCCACACGTGGCTATCCCCTTTTAGTGGGATGTAGCCGCTAGCCCCCACAAATGGGCTCTACTTGGGATCCAGTGTTGAGCAAAAGCTTGTCCAGTTGAATCAATCTTGTCGGAATCAAATTGAATGCAATCCAGTAATGACACTCTCCAGGCCGACCAGAGCCTTTCTTTTCTCTTTTCTACTTTTTTTGCCGTCTGGTTCTCTTCTAAATGTTTTGATTCCAGATGATTTGAGCCATCTGATTCCCCGACTCTTTCTGAATAACAATTCCCAATTGAAAAACCAATGCTAATATTGAACTAGAATTGTGTGTCTGCTCTTGTTGAACATAGTTCTCTAGGTATTTTAGGAGAGCTTTTTGTTTTCAGTTGAGTACGCCAGGGGGTTCTGTAATTCGTCATGGATTTTGCTGCTGATTATTGAACGAAGCTTGCTTTCTTATTGTGATGTCGAACCACATCGGATTTGGTGCATTTATTTATTTATTTATCTGTCATCTTTCTTTTTCGTCGATTTGTTACTTATGAGGTTCTGGGTTAGATTATCATTGTTCTTGTTGTCTCTGGATTCTACAAAAATCACTGTCATTTGACTGCCCAGTGGTATCATCTAAATATAGATTGGACACTAGAATTGTCAGCCTTGAAATCAAATAAAACCATTGGTAAGCGTCATGTTGGTCAGTCAATGTAAACATGGGAAAGTATTGTTGTGAAGCAATAAACAGAGTGAACAGGAATACTTCCAATTATTGAATGTGTTCTGTTTCTATCGGCTTGACTGTGACCATATAGATGATAACTGAACATATTACTGTTCGAAGAAACCATAGAAATACAAGCATAAGAAACTAATATAGCTAATATACATGTATAAGAAACTAATATAGCCAATATGTGACAATTATAAACATACCCTAAATAATAACAGTCGCAGATCTAAAAATAAAACATGAAAAAACCATAGGGAAAACACTATTAAAAGACGTAATCATAAAAGAGAACTTATGTATGTGAGTCACTCTTATGGACTTACCTTACACAAATCAATATCCCCACTATACATTACATATAGGTACATGTGATTTTCTCTCAAGATAAAATGCACACACAAATAGTCATTACCAAAGAAACACATATGTAATTATGACTTATTACATTTCAATATAACCTTAACCCTCCCTAACTAAAACATGACTACTGAGGATATTTTGGTGAATTGTTGGAATGTTCGTAACTCCATGAAGAGTAATAATATTTTTTGAAGAAACTTAAAGTACAAATACCATTCGCCTTTGACTTTAGTAGTCGAATGATTTCATAAGATTATAATTCTACCATAGACTGCATAATAAGATACAAACAAAGACTAGTTAGTACAAATGTGTACATTAACATGAGTCTCTATAATTTAGTGTTTTGGCTTATAAATAGAAAAAAGACGGGGTTTAAGAGATAGATACCCGTCACTAGTAGGCATAGTGGTCATCATGTTGATCATAGCTCCTTTAGTGGTCACAGGTTTCTTGACCTTCTTTGAGGGACAATCTCTCGCCCAATGTCTAACCTTACTAAAAGTCAACACATTTTGTTCTTTGGTTTCTTTTAGATATTTGTCTTTGGTTTATAATTTTTCTATTTTTTTGTTAGGTTCACTAGGTTGTTTCTTTCTGACGGTCAGGTTTACCCTATGGGTGTGGTCTACTCTTCTGACCTTTAGTGGTCGCACGTTTCTTGACTTTCTTTGAGGGACAATCTCTCGCCCAATGTCTGACCTGACCAAAAGTCAACACGTTTTGTTCTTTGGTTTCTTTTAGATATTTGTCTTTGGTTTATGATTTTTCTATTTTTTTTTAAGTTCACTAGGTTGTTTCTTTCTGACCGTCAGGTTTACCCTACGGGTGTTGTCTACACATAGAACGGGTTTTTAACTTCTATGTTCTTCTTCTATTGCTATATCTATCATGAGGTCATTAAGAGTCATCTTACTCTTATTATACTTGAGATCTAGCCTGAAACCCTCATAAGACTAAATTTTTTTTCCCAATAATAGACATAATTATAAACTTGCTAAGGAAGTTCCATATCGCCTTCTTTTAGACCATGGCATAAAAACTTAAACTCGTGGACCTTTTCAGTCATAGATTTCTCCTCTATCATTTAATACTTAAAGAATTTGGTTATGAAATAATTTTTAAGACCTAAGTCTTCAATACTGTATTTATGATCCAAGGCATCCTATAGATCTTTCGCTCCCATAGAAGGAGAAGAACTATAAATGTCAAATAAAATATTTAATAGTACCAATAATATACAACATCAACACAGGCTATTCTTCTTCTATTGGACAATTTTATCAGAGTTTATAGGGTCCGTATCATCATTTTGAAGACAACTCGACTCGATATAAAAATGCAACTCTAACATAGTTAACGAAATTTTCATATGCTCCAACAAACATTCGAATTTTCAGCATCAAGATCAAGTCGACCTTAGGTCGGAGGATAGCAGGCATAGACATGTTTACCACAGATAATATTGATTTCTCTAAAATTATTGAAAAAATTATAGAAATACATGCATAAGAAACCAATATACAACAATTATAACCATGCTCTAATCAATAAGAACCGCAGATCCAAAGTAAGCCATGAATATACTGTATGAAAAACACAAGCAAAAGTATTAATAAGAAAATAAAGCTTATCTATTTGAGTCACCCTTGCAATCTTTTCTTAGAAAAATCAATACCTGTTATACAGTACGTATGGGTACCTATGCTTTCCTCTCAAGATAGAATGCACACACAACTCAAAGCTAGGTACCTTCGAGTCGATTTCAACCATACCTCAGTCCCTTTGACTAGAGAGAAAGGGAACAAGAGAGCAGCCACACATCAACAGAGAGCATATGCGAGAGGAGAGAGAGTATTAATCGCATAAATATGGATTAAGGAGCCTTAATCCCTTATTTATAGTTTGTGTGATGGATCACGTATTATGAATCCAATCCGAACAATACACCTCTCCGTCTTGTAACCATTTCGAGATACACTTTTTACCGTTAGATGAAAAGTTTTCCATGTAAATAGATAGACGGAAGACCAAATACAATTCTCAAACCCAAGCCCAAGCATGATCTGATGAATGTATGTGTGGACTAACATATCCTCTCCAAGGTCTTTGAACTTGGGTTCATGAACTATCAACTATATAAAAAGATGATGGATTTGTCTCATTCTTCATTCTTCAATATGTGACTAACCTTTTTCTTACATTGGTCATCACATACAAGTCCCTCACATGTGAATTTTTCACTAGGGATAATAAACATGAATTAAAAGCTATTAATAGAGATGGGTTTAATTAACGCAACCATAATTAACATTAAATCCAACCATTCTTCGCAACCCGTGAATCCGACTGCATAGAGAAAAAAGGGTGCAGTTTCATGCGTGTTTGTACATTGCAGGCTCTTAAATATGCAAGTGCAAACCAAACATGTCCTTAGCGAGAATTAAAGGACAGCTCCTACGGCCAACTAAAGATGCGGGGACCGGGGTGCCTATATATAAGGAGATGTATGGGGCCATCTTGATTCAGATAAAGCTGAAAAGAAATGAAGAGAGGACAAGAACAGCTCAAACACCACCTTCACCCAAAAGTAAATAGGATGAAATCTTTTATCAAATACTTTCACCGTTTGCATTTCTCCACTCTAATGGCGTTATGTTTATCATGGATTTCTATATCAAAATAATTGAGAAAAGCGATTTCGAAGTCTTTAATGTTGACAGCACGAAAAACTTACCACAATGTATGAATGTTACGACGTTACTAATGTAAGGAGGGTAAACACCTGCGTCGCACCTCTGTGTAATCATCGGCAGGAACCAAATTTGGCAAGCTATGGAAGGAGGAAATAACGTCGATGATCATGAACTTTGACCTTTTCCACGTGATTTAAGTGCAACTTGCTCCAATTTTTATTGCCTCTGTCGATTGCAGTATTGCACCAAGAAGGTTGGTCTTTCAGAGGTTCTCAAGATAAGGGCGATAGGACATCCTATGCCACTTGCTATAGAAATGGGTCCTAAAGGTTTCTCAAGATAAGGGTACGGTAGGACAACCAATCGAATGTGTAGCTGCTGTTTGTAGAAGGATGGCAGAAACAATGGATAGCCCCAGTGGAATCTAAAATAGCTAAACAATCTAGCCCTGTGACATGAATATCCACAAGTTGAAAAACAGAAATAACACATTCAAATCATCCATTTTCTTACCATCCTTTGTCCTTTACAATCATTCTCTGGCTTGCAATGTTTGAACATAATATATTACTTTTCATTAAAGAAAAATAATATAAAATATCCCTGGATCTTCTTTCCTTTCAATATTTTTTAGTATTGAGTTTACATGCAAGACCAAAGGTTGACTGGGAAATCCATTCATTTCTGAAAGCAATCATGCAGGTATTTTTCTGATTTTCTATCTAAATGCAATTAAAAGTTGCTATTCCTTTCTGTTCTCAGCAAAGCATGGATCCATTACATCAAGAATAGATAAAGGATGATACTTCAGCAGGCTAATTGACAATCCTACCTCAGACAGTAAATGCCGCAGGTAAACGGTCAACCAACAAGTTGGGTTTTAGAACTCATTTGATAAGTTGGGATGTACATGTATCGTTCTAAACTAGAAGACGAGTTTGACATCAGGAGGATTTTAGAAAGTTAATGTGTTTCATGTCTAAGTTTTGTTGGTTAGTTGCTTCTAAAGAGACTAATTTAATTGGTTATCATCAAAATTAAATTTCTCCATAAGAAGCCATTACTGGTGCGAAGAGTTTGAACCACCTTACTGTATTTATGAACTCTATCTAACTCTTAAGTGCAGGTTAGATGAATTCAGGAAACAAAAAGTCGAGGTACTTAAGCAGCCTCAGCAAGATGATCAATTAACTTGAATCAGAGAAATCAAATTCAGATTTAAAAAGCATGGCATGTAAGATGATACGAAGCAATTCAAAAGGCCACTTCATACACTGTTCTAACCTAAAGTTCAGTATCCAAGGAGAATAAAATTTTGACAGAATTCATGATTCATTTCATACATTGGTCGTGGGAAATTATAGACCAAAGGAGAATAAACTTGTCATAGAATCACATGAATGGATAGAATTAAATGAGCCTATCACTTGACGAAAAGGATGAGAACAAATTAGGAGAAGAAATAAAGTGGTTATCAATGTGTGAGCCACCATCTTCTCTTTTTTTGTTAAGCTCACAAGCTGACTCAATTAGCTTGAACTTTGGTGGACAAGATTTGGAACAACAAACCACCTGACTGATGTCTGTTACTGTAATATGGTACTGCTCAGTTTGTCTTGCCTACTTACCAATAACAGAATGCTTCAAAGATCCATCGTTGAGTATAAAGCATGATATTGTTGATCATGGAAGCTTGTGACATAGCTGCTGCTTAAGAACTAGCTTCTACTACCCAAAGAAACCCAAGCAGATTCTAGCAAGCTTTTAGGACAAAAAATAAAATTCTTGCGAAGATAAGGACAATTAATACAGGCGAGGGCCCAGCTGAGTGCATAAACAGATACCAGTCGGCCAAGTTTGTGGTCTGAGGTAGTGGTTGGGCCGATTGCCTTTCGTAAATGCAAGCAGACAAAAGAAAAGCACTGTTGCACTCAGTGAGCGGAGACAACGCCCAAGGAGTAGTCTTTGTTAGTCCCAACATTGGCCCCCCTCACTTTTAATAGCCCTCTGCTGGAAGCAGTTTTGCAATGCATGCAGAGTTATACACACAGCATAGTCCATGCCACCATTAATTTTGCTTGTTTTTCTGTTGGCTTGCCTGTTTCTCCCTTCAGCGCTGCCCCAAATAAGTTTGAAATCAAATCGTTTTCCTCAAAGATTGAAAGACATGGTTAATTCAGATAAAAAAGAATGTGAAAATTTATTTAAACTGTGCTTTTCTCATGAATGAGGAGCAAAATCCTATTTTCTTCGAGTCCAATCTAAATAAGCCCATTAAGATGATTTTGGTAATATTTTTGCTGCCTGCAGTTTCTACTCAACGAATGAATGAAAGCAGTCTTTAATGGAAGCACATGGCTAGTGCTCCACCTGTGCAGTGGAGATGCATCGAGGGACACAACTTAGATGAAGAAAGGAATTAGTGCTCATGGCTGAACCCGACGAGGGGGAGGCGGGCTAGTCCACGAGCCAAGGGAACCAAAAATGAGTTGCTCGTACTCTGGTCTCATTGCCTATATGAGCCAGCTCATGTTGGTATATTCATCAAGACCGTATATTCAAATATGCAACTCATTCGAACTCGTTTGTGCTTGTTTGGATTCATGTTTGAGCTTTTCTAAAGTCATGCTTTTGTTAAAAGTATCCTAGTATGCCTAGACGAACATGTATACTCCACATGTAAACAAACTTTCGAAGAAAACAAGCATTGACATAGAAAGTTTATGTATATATAAACCTTTTGTATGCCCAAATATCTTTAAAGATTTTAATTATTGAATCATTTAAATTAACAGTTAAATTTTTAATTAAAAAGTAAAATAACACCATTTTATCTTTTTTGCGGGTGCATTAAATGCACCTTGTACTACTTTGCTTTAAAAATCTCAAAGTTGATTTTAAAGATCGAAGATTTAGACATTTAAGGAGATTTGAACAGGGTAACAACGAGACCAACAATTCAGGAGCCGAGCATGGCCCTTCACAATTTATGAAAAAGCTACCCAAATTTTATTCTCATTAGAGAAGGTCAAATGCAATTTTTTGGCCCTGTTCTTGAATGGTGTTGATGGCAATCAAAGCCCAACGAGACTCCTTGTCATTGAACCAAGTTTGAAGCCCCCTTTGAGTCGAGTCATATCGTTTGTTACCATGTATGCATATTACTGTCATAATTCTACAGTTATTTCTTTTAAAAGAAATACTTCAATCGTTTTAGTGGTCTTTTAGTAACATATAAGAGAAGGCATCAGTTATTCACCAGACTTAACTTCTTGGTTTCTTGATTGGTAACGCAGAGAGACTGTATTCCAGAGGGTGGAGCAATCCACCTTAAGGCTAGAAAGCTCTTCCTATTTCAGTAAAAACCCGGTTGGGGCTGAACCTTTGAAGATTATACATGAGAGCAGGCTTGATCGTTTTACAACTCACTTCATTGCAGAACGCCAGCTGTAGGCTGTAGGCTGTGGGCGAGTAATCATACAGATAAATAACATGCGATAGTCCCTTAACGGCGGGACATGATTTGATGTCTATGATCAATCACTGTAGATGTTCCCACTAATCATTGAATGGAAGGCTGACTCTGTTCCTCAGTTTAATATGCAGAGAAAAATCCTAATGTTTGAATGAAGGGATGACCATTGCGCACACAGAGAGAGAGAGAGAGAGAGAGAGAGAGAGAGAGAGAGAGAGAGAGATTCATTGTAGAATTCCTGTTTTTTGGAAGAGGTAGTTGAAAGTCATGATTATCCAATATCTTAGTCGTCCAAATTCATTGAATTGAATGGCTAGGATCTGATGCCACGTCTTTAGCGAACACACCGCAGATGAATTCTGAATCCATCTCCCATGCTTTTCTTCATAAGACAATGCTTCATGGAATCATTTGATTATATGATTACTTTTAAACAATCCACCTTAAACAACTTCTACCCATGTACCAGTAGGCAATTCTTCAATCCTTTCAGATAAATTCTGATTATTTTATTGTATCCAAGTCGCTCACATATATCTTCCACTTGTGATTGGGAGTTTTTAGTTACTGGAAGGGAGAGCATATCTGGGGATTGAGTTTTGCAGGGCTCTTGATCTAATGAATTGCCATGTTACTCCCATGTGTAGCTTGATAATTGCATGCTACATAAAATATTATAAGAGACATGTACGATGGTGCAAAACTTGTCCTTTGAAGTTAATATTGGGTTATATAAGGGATCGACTTTAAGTTCATATTTATTTATATTGTTCATTGATAAGTTAACAAAATATATTCAAGATAAAGTACTTTCATGTATATTAGTTGCAGATGATATTGTATAAGTGGATGAGTCTAAAGAAAAAGTTAATAAGAAATTAGAATTATAGAGAAAATATTAGAAAGTAAAGGCTTTCAACTTAATAGAACAAAAACACAATATATAAAAAGTAGGTTTGATTATTTCGGTACTTGAGAGGACATAAAAATTAAGATTGACACACGTTGTGTCCCTCACAAAAAAAGTTTTAAATACCTATGATCAATTTTTAAAAGTGATAAAAAATTGACGGAGATGTTACACATATAATTAATATTGGTTGATTAAAATGGAGAGAGACATGAGGTATTATGTGTGATAAGAATATATCATTAAAGTTAAAAGGTAAATATTATGGAGCAACAATTACACCCACTATGTTTTATCGTTATGAGTGTTGGGCATTTAATCATCAATATGTGTAAAAGATGTTCATAGCAGAAATAAAGATGTTGAGATGGTTGAGTGATCACACAAGGAAAAACTGTATACATAATTAGGTTATTAGAAACTAATTGAGAGTAGCACCAATAGACGATAAAACAAGGTAAAATCGTTTAAGATGGTTTGGACATGTAGAAAGACTCTCGAAGGATGCTTCTATAAAAAGATATGAAAAACTAAATTGTGAAAATATTAAAAGAGAAAGACCACAAAAGTGCTGAAAAGAAACTATAAAAAATGATCTAGTTTATATTGAGTTAACTCGTAGTATAGGCCAGGTATCCCACCCGATTAGTGGGAAAAGGCTTGCTTGTTATGGATGTTGTTGGGTGCCTTTTCCTGATTCGCACCCATTGCCTCTTCTTCAGTCTTGATAAAATACCGAAACATAATTTCTTTTGGTCATGGTCATAATTATTTTTTTTTTAAACTTCGCCCATGTAAGGGATGATTCTTGCATTGTCGGTCTCAGCCTAGATAAAGGAGGAGGGTTGTGTTAGGCTTCCGACAACCAACGTAAAACTTTATCAGATTTTTATAACATGGATTACAAAAATTATGAGCATTGCTTTGGAGAGTCCCTGCTTAGCGACGTGCTACAGAGCCTGAATGCAATAATAAGTAAGTAAGGACCACTACATTTTCGCCCGAATGTAGTGAATCAATTGTAGAGAGGGTTCCCACATCATGGATGGGTGTGGGTAAAGAAGTTAGTCCCGCTACATTGTCGCCCGAATGTAGCGAATAATTTTCAGAGAGGGTCTCTGCATTTTGATTATGGATGGATGCGGGGGATAAAGAAGCTAGTCCTAGATAATAAGATTCGTATTGGTTCTTGGAATATCGGAACATTATCCAGTAAGCTAATGGAGGTGGTAGATACTATGACTCGAAGAAAGATTCATATTCTATGTTTACAAGAGACAAAATGGGTTGGAGAAAAAGCAAAGGAGATAGAGGATACAGGTTTTAAATTATGGTACTTAGGTAAAGAAAAAGCTCGAAACGGAGTTGGTATTATCATAAATAAGATTTAAAGGAGAGTGTAGTAGACATACAACGATATGGTGACCGAATCATAACGTTGAAATTAGTGTTAGGAGCAGAGGTTTTGAATATAGTTTATGCTTACACACCCCAAGTAGGACTAGAAGATAGTATAAAGACAGTTTTTTGGAAAGAGTTAGATAAGGTGTTTCAAAAGATTCCACAAAGGGAGATGATTTGTTTAGAAGAAGATTTAAATGGACATGACGGTAAAGAGGCATTAGGATATCAAGGGATTCATGAAAACTTTGGTTTTGGGGATATAAATGAGGAAGGTAGGGAGATTTTAAATTTTGCTATGGTATTTGATCTCTTTATAGTCAATACAATCTTCAAAAAACGAGATGAACATTTAATTACTTATAAGAGTGGCTTATCACAAACACAAATTGATTACTTTATTTGTAGAAAAAAAGATAGAGCGTGTTGTAAAGATTGTAAGGTAATTCCAAGAGAAAGCTTAACCACCCAACATCGACTTTTAGTTATGGATTTACAAATAAAAAAGTGGACAAAGAAGAAAAGAGTGCATCGAGCTATTCGGACTAAATGGTGGAACCTCAAAAGTGAGAAAGAAGATATATTTAAACAGAAAGTCCTTCAAGGAGATGTTTGAAATTATGTTGGCACACCCTGTGATATGTGGAACAATATGGTTATACATATTAAGAAAGTTACGAAAGATGTGTTAGGGGCATCTAAGGGAGGTGTACAGGCACAAAAAGAAGCTTGGTGGTGTAGTGAAGTAGTACAAAATAAAATCAAGGCAAAGAGGGCATGTTACAAATTACATTATGCTAAAAAAACTAGTGAAACTTTAGAAGCTTATAAGAAAGCAAAAAAGGCCGTTAGTGAAGTAAAAGCTAAGATTTGGGAGGACTTATATAAAAAACTCAACTCAAAAGAGGGTGAAAGAGATATTTTTAGGATAGCTAGGGCTATAGATAAGAAAACTAAAGATCTTAATTATGTTAGATGCATAAAAGATGAGGATGAAAAAATTCTAGTGGCAAATGATGATATAAGAAATAGATGAAAAAACTATTTTTATAATCTTTTTAATGAAAATAAAGATGTTAGTATTAGTTTAGGATATTTACCAACTCAGAAAAGTATATAAATCATAATTTCTACCGACGTATTCAAAAGAATGAAGTCAAAGAGGCTCTTAAACATATGAAGGGTGGTAAATCGGTAGGACCAAATAATATTCCTATAGAAGTTTGGAAAATACTAGGAGAAATAGGAATCACTTGGCTCACAAGACTATTTAATAAAATATGGAAAAACCAAAAGATGCCCAAGGAATGGAGAACAAGTACACTTATACCCATATATAAGAATAAGAGAGACATTTAAAATTGTGCGAATTATCGAGGTATCAAGTTAATGAGTCATACTATGAAATTATGGGAAAGAATTATCGAACGTAGATTAAGACAAGTATCAAGTACAATAGAGAACCAATTTGGGTTCATGCCAGGCAGATCTACTATTGAAGCGATTCACCTTTTGAGACGTCTTATGGAATATTTTAGAGCAAAAAAGAAAGACGTTCACATGATATTTATTGATCTAGAAAAAGCTTATGATTGGGTACCGAGGGAGGTTCTTTGGAGAACTTTAGAAAAAAGATGTATCCCATTGACATATATTAACCTTATAATGGTGAGGACTCACGAAGGAACGACAGACTTCTTTGAAGTTAATATTGGGTTACATCAAGGATCAACTTTAAGTCCATACTTATTTATAATGGTGATGGATGAGTTAACAAAACATATTCAAGATGAAGTACCTTGGTGTATGTTATTTGCAGTATTAGTGGAGGAGTCTAAGGAAAAAGTTAATAGAAAATTGGAACTATGGAGAGAAACATTAGAAAGTAAAAGCCTCCGACTTAGTAGAACAAAGACAGAATATATGGAATGTAAGTTTGATCATTTGGTTACTTCAGAGGACATAGAAATTAAAATTGGCACATATTGTATTCCTCAAAAGAAAAGTTTTAAATACCTAGGATCAATTTTTCAGAGTGATGGAAGAATTGATGGAGATGTTACGCATAGAATTAATGTTGGTTGGTTAAAATGGAGAGGAGCATCAGGTATTCTTTGTGATAAGAAGATACCATTAAAATTAAAAGGTAAATATTATAGAGCAGCAATTAGGCCTGCCATGTTTTATGGTTCTGTGTGTTGGGCAGTTAATCATCAACATGTATAAAAGATGTCTGTGATAGAAATGAAGATGTTGAGATGGATGAGTTGTCATACAAGAAAAGACCGTTTACATAATGAAGTTATTAGAAACAAAGTAGGAGTGGCACCAATAGAAGATAAAATGAGAACATCGTTTAAGAGAGTTTGGACATATAGAAAGAATATCAAAAGAAGAACCTTTAAGAAGGTTAGAAAAACTAAATTTGAAAAGTATTAAAAGAGGTAGAGGACGACCACAAAAGTGTTGGAAAGAGACAATAAAGAACGATCTAGCTTATTGGGAGTTAGTTGCTAACATGGCACAAGATAGGGATCTGTGGAAACAAAGAATCCATGTAGCCGACCCCATCTCGTATGGGAAAAGGCTTAGTCGTTGTTGTTGTACAAGAGGAGGCCGCAGCCTAACACACACTCCATGCCCCCCCAAGAGTTGAACTCCCCACCAACAACACAATAGTGATACCTTATGTACCTCCTCGTTTTAGCAAAACAATATCAATTTTGTGATATCTCCGACATTAACCTTAAGCATATTTTTTGTTTTTGGTTACAAGAGGAGACTGAAGCCTAACACCCAGCCACACATGCACCCTATGGGAGTCGAACTCCCCGCCAACAGCAACGACGCGGTTGAGCTAACGCTCTCAGTACAACCTTAAGCATTTTAAATCATCTTTTTGATATACAACGTACACGAACATTAGCTTTGACATAATCCTTTTGGGGTAGAATTTAAGTTAAAAACATTCACTTCTTGAGTTTCTCTTCAAAGCTCTCAAGTTATCCGGCAACTCCTTTTATTCCATATAGTGATTTCTATGAATAACATAGACCAAGTACTTTCATTTGAACTGAGCTTTAATTCATCTATAACCAAAGCAAAGAGGTGTAAGCTTATTGCTAGCCTTTGTTTCAAGTGGATCTTGACTTGAATTAATTCAATTATGTCTTCACGAGTTCTAACGAATGGCTGAAATATGCAGGGACGTTTGAAAGCTTTAATGCCTATCAGAATTGATGATTGTAAAATCTCTTTAATGAAGAGTCAAATACCACAAGTATGTCTTTCACATCACTTGGGTACCAGATCACAGAGAGAGAGAGAGAGAGAGAGAGGAATCTCTGATGGTAGTGTTACGAAGGCAGGATAGAGTCCATTTTCCCAGACCTTGGTTGAGTAGGTTTAGTCAATTTTTGGCTCCTTCTCTAGTCACAATCTGTCTTCCTAGAGGGGCCACTCTTTTCTCTGTGTTCTCCTGTTTTCATCTTAATTCCCAGCGGCATTTTACTCACTCCTCCCTCCTCGACCCTAAATCCTGCCCCATGATCCCTAGCTTAACCCAAAAAAGAAACTTTCACTTCTCTCTCTCTCTCTCTCTCTCTCTCTCTCTCTCTCTCCTTCCTCCTGCCCTACCGTGTCTTTCTCTCACATTTGGCCCTAGAGCATCTCTGTTACCCACAGGTACTAATCAGGGATAGGTCCTTACAGAGACTGACAGGTAAAGCAATAGTTCGCTATGGAGGGACTTTTGGTCCCTGTTACGAGGGCTGGGTGTGGGTTTCTAAACAGAGATGACTCCTACTCCCCTGTTAACATCACTAACTAAAGCCTAACACCCACCTTCTCTTCGGAGTTGAGCTCCCAACCTGCAGCATAGGCATCAGAGTGCCATGCATCGTTTTGATTGTGAGCGTTTGTGGTCATGACATCTCACTCATCTACCTTGAGACATGCAGCTGAAGCCATAACTATTATATAGGAAAACTGGACCTGCCCACCTTTGACATGTTCAGTGATGCCTATGTATTGCTTTTCGTTTACTTGAGTATAATTTTAAAAAAATTAAAGGTTTTTAAAAAAATAAAGGACATTACTATTATACTCGTGCCCCAAAAAACTATATATATATATATATATATATATATATATATATATATATATATAAATATATATATATATATATATATATATATATATAACAAATGGTCAGGTGTACAAATTTGGGTGAGGGGATCCCTTGCAGTAATATATATATATAACAAATGGTCAGCTATACAGATTTGGGCGAGGAGATCCCATGTAGTAGTAACGCTTGATCTCTCTCTCTCTCTCTCTCTCTCTCTCTCTCTCTCTCTATATATATATATATATATATATATATATATATATATATATATATATATATATATATATATATATATATATATATATATGCTGCAGTTTTCTTATACATAAAACCTCACGTGGGTGAATACATGTTGGACAAGAAATTGATATCCGAATTATTCTTGATATTTAAATTGGAACCACAAAGGTTTAGCTTCTCATCAGCAAAATGGAGCAACTATTTCTTAGAGGGCTAAGCAAAAAGGGTATTTTGGCTTTGTTCTCGTCATAACTAGAGGCAAGCCTTCAAGCAGTGCAAGTGTTCAGTTTCACACTGGAGAATGCAGGGCATGACCTCGATCCCTTTGTTTGTGCAAGGAATCACGCACGCGGCCATTGCTAAATTGCACAGCGCCTCACAGTCTGCAATACCCTTCTCCTGGCTCGCCGCTGCTGCCTGCATCAAGAACACCATAGTGCACACCAGCACTAGCTTCCCACAAACTTGTCTAGCCATGACAATTATGATATGGCACTGCTGGCCAGATGATGAACGAGCTGGCTTATATTATGTCAAACGTTTGAATCTACCTGTTTCTTTTAGGTCGGGTCACAAAACCAGCGTGTAGATGCATATGGTTGCAAGTTTGGAGTGAGGGTGTTAAGTATGGTAATGGTTATACATGAGTCTAATGTGGGCGTCGTCGGGTGCTGGTGAAGTGGGTCGGGTTCGGGGGCTGCCCTGCTTGGTTTATTGGCTGGCTGGGTTTGGCAGGGACAAGGATCAAGTGACCTATGAGATCTTAATCTTGCATCAAACTCAATGTCTGTAAACAAAGAGAAATAGCTTGCCTGACTAGGGGGTCAACTCTCAACTCACAAATCACAAGTTGAAGGTCATGTGTTCGATGCTTGGGGACATACATTTGGCTTCAGCCTCCTCCTTGTCCCAAAAGCGCCTATAGGTATAACCGTGGGCTCTAATATGAACTCTCTCTACTCAACGAAAAGGCCCATATACGGTGCATCTTAGGGTTAATGCAACATAATTGTTATTGCCACTCCCAAATTACTATTCACACACCCTTTTTTTTACAAACTATTCACCTCATCTTCAAACATTTTCTAAATCCTCTGACCACTGCCTGTATGGAATGCCTGAATGCAGCTACTGGATCGTATGTACTCATTTGTTTAAAGCATGATCAATTTCAGCTCATGTCGATCCGACTTACTATATATACATATGTGTACGTGTGCGCTTGTATGTATGCATATTTATGTATAGGTATGTGTATATGTGTGTGTCTGTGTAGTTTAACACCTAATTTGTACAGCTGAGAAAACCATTTAGCACAGGAAGGCGATCAATATAAACACATTAGTATGGTTCTTGTATTTGGTGATTTGGAACCACTAACTCTAACGTGGTACTGGTACCAGAAGTACTGCTATGCTTGAACGCAGGTTTTCCATGCACTCTGCGAATGTAAAAACCAAGGCATTTTGCAATTAAACCAAAAGGGAGAAGTAGGGATGGTCAATTTGCAATTGGCCCGACAGTTCCAACCGAAACCGAACCAGGTTATTGTAGGAACTGAAACTAGTCAAACTCAGCCCGGAACCAAACCAGAGTACTCCCTGTTCTGGTCCAGTTTCACCTTCCATGGAAGCAGAAATGGTAGTTCCAGATCGCCTATTCAGCTATTTTTCTTTTAATTTTTTTTTCATTGTTCATGTATTCCACGGTTCTTGGCAGTTTGGATTTGAACCAGAAACCGGAATAGGCCTAGTTCCAGTTTCTCATTCCAATTAACCAGACTCACCGGTTCTGGTTTACAAGAAACCGGCCATGCCTAGGGAGATCTGGGTGGGTGGGGTTAGTCAACACAAGTTGAGTCCTAAAGACAAATTCTGTAGGGCCTAAAACATTGGGTAGTACAAGAGTGACCTAAAAATTTGGGAACTAAAAGCTTGTGTTATAAGTGTCTAAAAGGTGCTAAGGCCTACAAAATTGATACACTAATGAATTTAAATTTGGAGGCCCAACATGGTTGCATTAATGCCTTAGCTAGTATGTCTGGTTCTTGGTAAAAGAGAACCGGTAGCTCCGAACTGTCAGTTCCGGTTAACCCAGAACTTGAAATCGTAACTAAACCGCTAGTTCTAACGCAGTTTCAGTTTTAGAACCATAATTTTCTTAATAAATTTAAAATTATAGGAAAAAATAAAAATAACATTTTCGGTCTCGTCATAGTTTTCAATAACTAAGCTGTGAGCCGTCGTACCATACCAGCTGCAATGTGACTCATTGGACCGTTTAAAGGTTAGAATCAATCTTATTATGATGCCAACATGCACTGGATCCGGTACATTGGGTTCTTCAATGCGAACCATCAACGCTGCTTCCTTCTATTGAAGACTTAAATTGCTCGACATAAAAGAAATCCAAGCATTGATAGGGTCCAACTTCAATGCCAATTCATACTCCGAGCAGTAGAGAGTCTTTAATATGTGCTATTGATACATTCAAAGTAGTGAGGGATCTTTATTTGGGGAAGACTAATTTCGGCCGTCGATTCTGCACCTCTTCTTTGACGTGAAATGGAATACTACATGAGAAATGACAGTGCTCAGAGTTCTCAGTAGCTGACCTCACTAGTTGTAAGGAAAAGGGTTTGTTGTGGTTTGGTAGTATTTTGATGAATCTGGCTTTTTGTCATCTCAAATGTTTAAGATTGCAGATGAATGAATTCTTTACTGAAAAGAAGGAAGGAGATCGAGTAGGGAACACTCCCCCAGATGGTCAATCTTGTCATCCTTCGAACAGCTTACTGTCTTACAGATAACTCACTAAAAGAAAATATGACATTGACGCATAAATAAAAATTCAATCACAAACCATTACAAGTAAATTTTGAAACAGTTCGCTATCTTACATTTAAAGTGAAAGGACCAGAGCCTTGGTCATTATAGAGCAAGCCTTCAGCATCGCAAAGAGCAACAACTGTCCTGGCTGTTCGACTTACAAGTCAAAGGTCATGAGTTCGATACCCAGGACGTGCATCTGCTTTGGCCCCTCAAAGGTCATGAGTTCCTTTGAAATACCTATTAGTATCAATTTCGTTAACAATAAAAGGTAGTTTGTGCAACATAAGCTTTGTGATACCATCTAAAGCTGCTAGAATCTGGTACAAAAGAGTGCTTATTCAGTGGAGAAAGAAGAGAAGATGGAAGCTTAGACAATGATTTTAGAGAAGGAAACTGTAAATTTACTTGTATAAGTTTAGTCCTTCTGGTTTAGTTTCTACCAACCAGTTCTTTGCACCACTCTCCCTCATTCCTTTTTCTCTCTCTGCTGCTTCGGATCTCCCATTAGCAACACTTCCTTGCTCTTGTGAAGGCCAAAGTTGGCCCCAGTTTTGCGTTGGACTTGCAGGTGCAATCTTCGAACCAGCCATTGCTTGATGTCTCAAACCTTTCAAGTGATTGTACCTTTGCATTTCCAAGTCATAATCTTGCTTCAGAATATGGCTAGAATAAAGAGCAGAGTCTCTGGCCTCAGAACGCCTCCTTTGATGTGTGATCGCATTTTCTTGTTTCTCATCGTTACCAACATCCCATTCAATGCATTTCGTAAAGTTTCCTGCATGAAATGAGAGGGAGGTGCCCATTGCCCTCTCTAAATCATGCAAGATGAGATCATTGCTATCCTCCTCTGTTGTGGCACCAGCAGTGTAACTCCACTTATAGCTTCTGCTATTCTCATCTCTGTTCAATTCAATAGAATGAAGATCGCTATTCGTAGAGTCCTGTTCACCAGAATCCCGCTCGTTGTCGTCCCTACTTTGGTCTCCATGGTCAGATTGCTGTTGCTCCTTAATAGCAGCATGAACAATACCCTCTTGTTCTTCAGTACTCGCTTTTTCTGCCCTGACAAAAGTTTCGAGTTCGAGCCTCAACTTGTCAAGAGCAGCATTCTTCTCCTCAAGATGAAACTTCGCATCGGCGAGCTTCATCTGAACACGCTCTTCACGCCACACGTTGGCCAATTGCAGCATCTGTCTCTCCCTCTCTGCTTCTTCCCACACCTTGGCAGATTCTCTTTTCAATGCTTCCACCTCTGCATTGTATTCCCCGATTCCACGAGCCAATTCGTCGCAGACTTCCTCCATCACTTCCCTGACATTTCTCTCGCTCTCCAATTCCTTCATGGCCTTTGCCAACAATCCTTTTGTCTCCATCAACTCCCTGCCTAGCTTCTTATTCATGCTCTCTGTTCTCTTTCTTAATTTCCTCTCGATCTCTAATTCTGATCCAATGGCTCCCACGGCAGCCTTAATCCTCTCCTGTTCTCTGCCTTTCCATGCTGACTTCTCCTCTGCGAATCGTTTCATCAGGTATTCGATTTCGTGGCGATCAGACGTATGTTCCTCAACTAATCGATCGATCTTAACACGAGCTCTTTTGAGCTCCCCACGCAATGCAGACACAAGGGACATGCTGGACGAGTGATGCTCTTCCAGATCCCATATTCGATTAAGAATCTTGAGCAACTCTTTATAATTCGAAGAGCAATGACCAGTGCCCTTCTCACGCTTCACAAAAGATGCGGTTTGTGTTGAACCTCTAGATTGAATGTCGACCTACAAAAAACACCAACCATGATCAAGTAGTGGTATGAAATACCGTCATGAATTATGCAACTAAACCCAGCAGAGAAGGAAAAAGAACAAGTTCTATCCTTTAACAAAAGCTCTAATGATCATTTATGGAAATTTGCTATGAAGTTATGAACTACCAACAAGATTTTCACCAAACGAGCAAAAGGCAGAGAACAACACAATGATTTCAATGGAGAAACAGATGCTAGAAATCCAGAATACCTCCACTAAGCTTGTATAACTTGAAGAATCCAATCCTTGACACTTGTGTCGGTGAGAAATAGTAGCCAGTTTTCTTCTTCGGCCACCAGCCCTAGATTGATCTGTGGCCTTCATTTGATGGAAGGATACGGAAAAACAGAAATCGGTATAAGAAAAACTCATCAATTTTATACGAAAAGCCAAAAAAAAGTTAAAGCAAGCCACAAAACCGTACGTCGGAAACTGGACTATGAGAAGGATCAGAGAGATGATCACGTGTGAAGAGGCTGACTCTATCACTCTTCGTCTTCCTATCCACGTTCACTTCCCTGTGTTGCTGTGCATGTGGGATTTCATTCATTTCCCACAGCGTCGCGGCGAGTTTCCGGGCGGAGACCGTTCCCTGCTTTGCCTTTCGAACGACGTTCTGAGAGCGCGGCGATTCAGCGAACAGCATGGGAGACGGAGAGGAAGAGGTCATCTTCCATGTAGGAACAGGCGTGCTCGACGCCCCCCTTCTCCCTATCAAAATCGCTTTTTTTAGCCTGTGGTTCTTCAGGATCGACGAAGAAGACGAAGAGGAAGAACACCCCCGTTTCCGAACTTTGCATGCTCTGTCTGTTACCATAAATCCCCTCGGCATTTTCACACACACACGGATGTATGAATTTATGTACGGTTTATTGAGAGGAAATCGAAATGGGGTTGCACGTTTTCCGTGATCATTCGACCGTTTAATGTTCAAGGCCCCCTGGAATCTAGTCTGGAAGATCGTCTTTCTCGATCGAGAGAGAGGGAGCTTTCTCTTTCCGCCGCTGCCTGCTGGCCCTGATTCATGATATTCCCTCATTATTCCTTTTACTCCTCCTTCGTTTTCGGAATACACCCCTTTAAAACAGTCTATTTTGTGAAAGCTCTCATATAGAATGCGATTACTAGAATACGGGTTCCTGACTCCTGAGCCTGTGCGAGTGACGTACACATTTTTCACATAATTGCGAAGAGAATGCTGAAAATCAAATTGCAGCCCCATGTGTCATCACTAGTAAATGTCCTCATATAATCATATTGAACCAAAGTTTCTATATCGTACCCTTTTCAACGTGTCCGTGTGATGGATCGAGAGAGAATGCTAGACCATACGTACCATTGCCATGTTGTAGACGTGTTCAGATACGGCAGAAGCAATATTTTTTATTAAAAATTTTAAAAAAGTAAAAGATTTTTTTATAAAAATATCAAACTGTTGGTTTCGATTACAATTTTATAAGTGAAACCAGAATCAAACCAAGTGGTTCAGGTTCAATCGGTTTCTAGTTCAATTCAATTGGAATTGCCGAGCCAATTAGAAACCGACCATGTCTACCATGTTGTAATAAGATCAACTACAAAAGATTCAAAGCAAATGCAAAACAAAAACCAACCCTTTTCCCCAACCATTGAACTTGATCTTGTGTCTTAATAGTAATTAAAAAAGATTAAGATACTATATTCTATTGTTTTCTTCACTCCTAAGAGGCTTTCCTCTTCCTCTTTTAAAGACATTGTGTGCAATTCCTTATGGCTTTTAACTACAAAAGTTTCGATAAAAATGTGATTAGACATGATCAGTTTGGAACTGTCTCGCTAAGTTGTACTAAGACCGAATCAGTGTTAGAATCATGAACTATAACCGAATCAGGAGGATCTTCGATTTAATCATTATTTGTTTTGTCTTGGAACCAAAACCCTGCTCAATGATTCAAGATACCGAACCTGGTTCAGTGCTGGAAAAAATGACTCTCGATGAACTTATTAGTGAAACATTAGTATGATACTGATTGGTTCAAGTTTGGCCTCTTTAGGCTCCAAACTGAATCAAATGAGTCGCTCAATGCTTAACAATGGATCTGTCACAAAACGGAGCCTATGGGGCGCGCGCCTGTGCGCCACCCACCTCAGCACCTGGCGTGGGTGCCCACACACCATCCACCGGGAGCTTCATCGTGAGGACTGATGTAAACCCCTCCTGTACATACATGTTTTATATTTCGTGGTGCATGTGTTTGGGTTGTGGTTTGAGTCCTTGTAAGCTCAAGCGAGTGTTGTAAGCTTGGGCAAGTCTAAGTCCTAGCCTAGGTTGCTTTGAGTCAATTAGAGCTTAGGGCTAGAGGTCGGGTCGGTTCAGACCAGGTACAACAACATTCAGTGGCAGGCGTGGCGGAAGATGAAGTGGAGCGGCGCCCTGGCGCGTGGTGTGCAGCTGAGCCAAGATCGTGCAACAACCCAGTGCACGCTAAAGGGGGAGGCTGAAAGGACCTTGAAGGGGGTTCTTGTTATCAGAGGTAGGGAATTTCAAAAAAATTAAAACTTGAGATTCGACCCGTGACAATTTGGTATCAGAGCCTCGTTTTTTAATTCAGTGTCATTTGATCCATAAAATCGATTAAACATACGTTTTGGATCAAATCGAAAGTGTACAGAAAAATCTGTTGCTGTTTCATGAAAAGTGGGACAGGAACCGAAGTGGGTGGTCTCGGTTTCAGCCAGTTCTCAACTCAATTCGGTTCCAGTTAGAACCACAAGCTTGTTTGGAACTACATGGACCCCCGGGCCATGTTAGACAGATGGAGATGTTCAAAACATGTCTTTAAAGAAAAATCCAAATATATCCGTAGCAGATCTAGAAATTCGTGTAGGGTGAGGTGAACGACCACGAAGTGGGACGATGTTTCAAACTCACAGCTACATTACAGTTTATCTTTTGAATTTTAGAATTTCAGGTCCACCTCGGCTCAATGAAGATCCTTCACTCAAATATATAAAGGTTTTCTGGAGAGTAATGCTATGATTATAAACAATTGACTATGGTCTGTTATTTAATTCAAACATGAGTTTCTTCTTCTTCTGTATGTATGAATGTATGTATGTATGTATGTATGTATTAACACCTAGTTGTCAATCTCTACCCTAAGGACAATATTATAAGTACACTCGAAGCATTAGCTCACCTAGCAAGGCTCTCGACTCACAAGATACATGACATGAGTTCAACTCCCCAAGCATGCATGCCTGGCTTTAGCCTCCTCAATATAAACTAAAAAAAGAAAATAAAAAAAAAAGTTTCCATGATGGGAGGCTTGGCGACTGCGGTCTCAATCCAGATTTTAGTATCATTGGTTTTGGCCCGGTGGAACCCGATGCAAACACTTCCTAACCTCAGAGTTCCTGCTCCCAAATATAAATAATAAGGAAACATCTGCTATTTGTTACGTCAATTGCATTAACCATCTCTTTTGTGCCACAATTTATATCACATAAACAGGGTTCACACCTTTTTTTTATGCTAAATCCATCACGCAAGTGGCGTGGCGTAAGTGGGTTGGATCTCGCTGTGGTAGTCGATTCAATCCAAATAATTATCTTTTGATGTGGGACTCAATGTCTGTATCATATGGGGAGTGTTTCCCAACCCACGTTATATGACCATTTCATTATTGTGAATTAGTTTCTATCACGTGTGATTGGATGGAAACTTAGTGCAGCAAGATGTTGAGATGAGGACATGAATTCGACCCACATCAGCTTGTTTCTAGCCTATTCGCTCGTACCTCTGGTGCAGGTCCACACGTAACAATAAACTAAGATATGTGGTCTAACAGATTTGGTTTAAATGTTTGAGGCTCTATCAAATTAATAACGAGAGAGAGAGAGAGAGAGATGATTCATTTAGCTCTAAGTGGAAATCACCTGGACTCGTGCAAAGTATGTACATGACACGTACTCGAATTTGATTTTTTGGGGTATGATGAACACCTGCTTTTTTTTTGTTACAAGGGGAGGCGAAGCCTAACACCCACACCCACATGCCCCTTATCGGAGTCGAACTCCCCACCACCAGCAATGGTGCTAGAGCACCCTATGGTTGAGCTAACGCTGTTGATGCAATGAGCTCTGGCTTTTATTCGTATATTTTTGTTCACTGAAGATGAATTTAGAGTCACAAGAAAAACAATCTTATTAGGAGTTAATAAGAGCTAGGGGACATGAGAAAATAAAACTCGGATTCATCGTGTTACTTGAAAAATGTTTTGTCACTTAGAATTTGAGAGAGCCATCAAATAGAGATTTTTTCTTTCGACCATTTCTCGATTGTTAATGGTAATCATACCCCAAACAGAGCAAAATCCAAATTAATCAAAACCTTTTCCTACATGGCTTCTTAGTCATTAATCAACTCCATATTGTGTTATATTAGTATTATTCAATAAAGCAGCATCGTGTTCTATTATTTTCTTTGAAAATATTTGAGACCCTTTTCTTTGTTTTTAAAATGTTCACCGCCCAATTTTTTATTCATCTTTTTTTTAGAGTATACACTATAGTACAAACTCGAGTTTTTTTTAGAGGTCATAAATTCCCTGTTTTTGGTAGTTAAAACCATCGAAAAAGCTTTTTCAAGCAGTTCAACCCATCGGAAATGTGTTAAAACCCCAAAAAAAGACCACCAAAAATACAACCATCTGCAAAAATCCTCGAAAATAGATCGAAAACAGACAGAAATAATCCATCAAGATAGAAACCATCGGAAAATGTGTATTTCAGACGAGTGTTCAAACTGCTGGAAATATTTCAATGAACAGCAAGAAATAAAGTCTCCCATTAATCAAGTCTCTTTCCTCAAGAAAAATAAAAGCTAACAGTTGCAATAGGAAACAAGACAAAAGGCACTTGGTGGACCAAAGCAAAGCGTGTTGAGGCATTGGCATCACTGTAGCACAAGTGCTTCTCAAGAATCGGCCAATAGAATAGGACGCCAAACTACGAAGGTTCATTCTTTTGTATTGCACCGGTGGGTAGCTAACTGTTCACATACAAACAACAACGAGAAAAAATAAATATGATATGATTTAACCAAATAGTATACTGATATGAACGAGTATAATTATTTTTGAGCAATGGATGAAGAAAATAAATGAAAACCGACGCTTATCACCATCCCTCTGTGCCTCTTTGTAGTCAATAATTCCAACTAATATTAAGAATAATGAGGATTGGTCGCTATCATCCCTCCCCATTAATGGCTGGAGATCAGGCATTTACCTACTTCCATGTCCGATATCCCTAATACTCTCAAGTAATGAAATAGATAAACGTTAAATTGGTTCATCTCCTCTCATTGGATTTATAACAGTGTTCATAGTCGTTGAGTTCCCATTGATGCATTACATGTCAGCTAATTTATTTCATGTTTTTTTAGGTCATTAAGCTGGAAATTTCTGATAACTCCTGATGTTAGTGACCATAAGGCCTTTTTTCTTTATTGATAACGGTTCATACAATAACGGAGGAGGACCTCCTCTAATTGTATGAACTATTTCTCATTATAAAGAAACTATTTTGTTAAATAATTTACAAAATCCTTTTCATTTTTTATAGAACGCAACATAACAGACAATTCAAGGATGAATGGTTTCTCCTAGGTGTAACTGAAATACAGGGATGAAAAAGTTGATTAAAAGATTTAGAAGATTGAGTCTAATATATCAACAAAGATCTTGTGAGTTCAATAGCTCTCTGTGAGAAGACTTCCTTAAAGAAGCAGTCCTAATCAATTCGCGTTGCTCATTGATCGTGCCTCGTGAATCATTCAAGCTTCTGCAAATGTAGAAACTCTACCTTTTCAACGTGTTCCATAATATTTGATTTTGATAGCTAATTATTAGGCCTAAAGTTAATGATATATAGGATTAACACTAATTTGTTATGAATATATTTGACAATTAGGTTTGTTTTGAATGACGCTAATGACATGTTCAGAACATAGCGTTGGGTGCAAACATCTTGTTTGGTTAAAATGAGGTTTTGAAATCATGAAAAGATGGTGGGAAGATGATGTGGAGAGAGAACATTTTGTAGAGAGATAAATTTGGTACAAAGAAAGAAAAGGAAAAGGGGATAGACAAAAATACTATAAAGATATATATAAAATAGGTGCTTAGAGAATGAAATACTAAAGAATCGAGGAGGAGACGAAGACGTGCAGAAGCCGGAGGAGATCTCAAAGGCTGAAGCAGAACTTAGATCGTGAAACACAGTTTGCTTCCGGAAGGTTTTCACAGTAATCCATCACAGAGAATAGGTTTAATGACAGCAATGTCACAAAGAAAAGATAGTCCAAGACCATCGCTTGGTTGGGCTTTCGAATACCGGTGGTATACTTCACCTACGAAAAGAAGATGATTCAATAAAAAAATACACAGATAAAGAGAATGACTGGTGAGATGACAGCACTAGTGATGATAAAAAAGAAAGTGATATAGAGAGAGGCGTGGTGAGAAAGAGAAACTGATATCTTGAGAAACTAGATAGTAAATTACAGTGTGAAGTGAGAAGATAATGCGAAGGAGAAAATATCATTTACAGAGGGAAGTAATGTAGAACGAAAGAGGTTGAGAGATGATAAAGAGAAAATTATTCTAAAAATAGAAAGATAAATCATACACGAAGGAAGCAAAATGGGGAGAGAAAGAGAAAAGATCGTTTTATGTTAGAGAAGTTACTTAATTTTAGAAAGAAAAACTATTGATAATTATTGGTTTTATAGAGAGAATTCATTCTTACTATTTTCTTAACAAACTGTTACTAATTTTTAGGAATTAGCTCGAGAAATAGCTCTACTATCATGTATTCATTTAAAGAACTAAGTAGGCCAGTGTGCACCCAGAGCGTTATCTTACCTCGCTCCATGATACAGTTGGTGAGATCGATCCCGGGGGTGCATAAATGTGTATGTGTGCACGTGTGTGTTAGGCTTATGCCTCTCGTTGTTACAAAAAAAAAAAGGAAAAAAATTCAAGTTCGGCCAGTGTCAAAACTAACTTAGTGACCTCTAAATCAGGAAATATTGACAACCTAGTCCAAAAACATCTATACCCTCTTACCTGTTATCCCTGTTGAAAGCAACCCCGTTAAAGGGTTGCAATCCAAGCAAGCCCTTAGTTTGAAGAGGCATTAAACAAGGTTCCAAGTTGTGAAAAAGCATGGCCATTTTGTGTATGGGGGACGTTGCTTAGTTTATCAATAAAGTAAAGATGATAGTATCATGGATGGCTTCTTTTGCTTGTGTATGGCGCACGCACGCATACATCTCTGTGTGCTTTATATGCGAGACAGCTCTCTCTCTCTCTCTCTGCTAAAAAACACTATAATTCAGTTGCCTTAAGAAGGTGAGACTGCTGTCTCCGTGCTCTTTTATCTCTTCTGATAAAACTAAAGTTAACACAATCAGGATCAACGAGACGATTCTTTTTGGTGTTTGGATTAGAGATGTTCATGGGACCGGGATTAAAGTCTCTATCCTCATCCTTGTATCGAATCTTGTTTTCATCCTCAGGACGGGACCAGAAACACCCATCCTCGTTTCAATGAGTCCATAGAGACATGTTGGAGAAAAGGAGGATGGTCAAACTTAGGCTGGAGCTTGTAAAATGCGTCTTAATTGAAACCTATTATTATAGGTGAGAAATGACGATGAGTTCACTATTCAAAAAAGAAGACTTTCTTTCATTTATTTTCTCGTATAATTTATTTTATTTTAGATGAGGTTAACTTTCTAAAATCAATTAGATAAAGGGTTGGCGGGGACATGCTATCTTCGTCCTTGCCCCAATCCCCGTCAAAGATTTTCTTGCTCTCCTTATCCTCGTCTCCATTCCCCAAATCCATTCCGTTCGAGTGGGTCTCTGTGAGTAGGGAGGATGCCTTCTCCATGAACATCCCTAGTTCAGACCCTTGAACTGATCCACCTGATGCCAATTATTTAAAGTATACAGACCCCTCAATCTTACACATTTAACTTACTGGCCGACTATTGATCATACC
This sequence comes from Brasenia schreberi, assembly GCA_036023115.1. Classification (NCBI taxonomy): domain Eukaryota; kingdom Viridiplantae; phylum Streptophyta; class Magnoliopsida; order Nymphaeales; family Cabombaceae; genus Brasenia; species Brasenia schreberi. Next base: position 8,667,570 of record JAYKKT010000077.1, read on the forward strand.
CCCGTACAAAAGCAATGACGTTTACTAGGGTTGTCAACAGGTTGGATCTGATTCCGGTTTCAAGTTTCACTTTAGTATGGTATAGGTCCAATTGGGTAAGACAAATATACATAATATATTCTCAAATTCTTTAAGAAGGATGTATCTTTGAAAAAATGATAATTTGTTTTATGCTTTTAATCTCAAATTTGTATCTCTTAATCGAAATTATGGTCAGATTGGATTTTTGTGACTGTTCATAAAGCATGCCCCATCACACGAATTAGTTAGACGTTGCAGGTCTGGCCCAAGTAATTAACTAAGTGGTCGTTGCAAAATTATGGTCTCAATGGGATCAGGATGAACAAAGTTGGGTTCAGTTACGACCCGTTAGCACCCTCGGCGAGTTTGAAATGGCCCGGCAGTTTCAACTGGAACCGAACCAAAACCAGTAAAATCATACCCATAACTAAGCACCACCCAATTTGGTTTCGGTTTCATAAGTTTAACTTCTTTTAAATATTTTTAAAATTTTTAATGACTTTTTTTATTCCAAGTGATTTGCTACTCAAAATCGATACTGATGGTTTCAAAAAGAAACTACAACCAATTCGGTCCCAGTTGGGTTTCGGTTCATGGTTCGAAAAAAAAACTAGAACCGGCCATGTCTACCCTCCTCAACTCCAAACAAACCTGGAGGGAAGACTATTTCATGTTTTAATCAAACGAGAGTTGTTACTTTGTTAAATTCTTTTAAATATTTTTAAAATTTTTAATGACTTTTTTTATTCCAAGTGATTTGCTACTCAAAATCGAAACTGATGGTTTCAAAAAGAAACTACAACCAATTCGGTCCCAGTTTGGTTTCGGTTCATGGTTCGAAAAAAAAACTAGAACCGGCCATGTCTACCCTCCTCAACTCCAAACAAACCTGGAGGGAAGACTATTTCATGTTTTAATCAAACGAGAGTTGTTACTTTGTTAAAGTTGCTTGGCATTTGGTTGGCTCAAAATGGATCCGCACTTATTTCCCTAAAGCAAGGTCTTATGCTCGAATCTCGTGAACGGAGAAAACTGAGAGAGCTCTACCCATAGCGGGTTCAGGCAAAAAAGGAATTGGAAGGCAGGCAACGAAAACCCGCAAAAAGCTAAAAGCGCACCCCGTTGTTTGAGAAAATATCGATATTCATCTTCTCTCTCTCTGTCTCTCTCGTAATTGGTGGCTTGCTTGCTTTCGTAGCTTATTGTCCAATTGAAATTGCAAACCGGGCTTCCTTTTGCAGTTGGCGTGGCGCTAAGGACGGTGAATAAAAGCTGGAAATTGCAACTTTTCACTGTTCCCAAACTACAAAAGCAGACTCTTGTTCATTACTGAGGATTCCATGTTGACCTTTACATGACCATCTATGAAGTTTCCTCCTACCTATACAGAATAATCTCCTGTCATAATCTGTTTTTCATTAGCTCATCAAATGGCCAATCAAAATTTATCCAAATCCATTCTAAAGGGAATAGCTAAATGCGTTCATAATCTAAATTTGCATCATTAACTACAGGATTACAGTAAAATCTACTGAGAATTGTGGGAGTCGTGAACTCTGATAGCTTAAGCTTGTACGTGTTATATTATTCACATGGACTCCATGCAAATCCATATATGGAGATATATACACGCGCAGCAAAGCACGCTTCAAGAGTTCTATCACTATAGTGACGTTAAAAAGAAAAAACCCATCACCATAGCCTTCAGATATGTGCAACTTGGATCTGCATGATGCTGATCCAAGATTTCCAACGAATCGCTTGGCTAAACTGACAGTGCCGGGAGTTCAAGGGATTTCTTCTACAACACAACCCTTTGTGTCTATGCACTCTTGTCAAGCATGTGTTGCTACACCTTGAAAGATTCCTGCTTCTGCATCTTCATCTGCCTGTGGAACCTCTTGATGAAGAGATCAGCAACTCGGTCTATCTCGTCTTCGAGGATGAACTCATCTAGGGGATCTTTCGATTGCTTTACGATCTCAACCACAGATAAAGTCGGGTCTTCAAGATCCTCAGAGTCGAAGAGGCAGTGAGTTAAATCAGGATAGTCGTCAACATACTCATCGTCAGCCAAGTCGTCGCAGCACTCTTCCGGTACAGGGGGCCTGATCAACAAAGGATTATAAATTACAATAGTTTTTCTTTCATCATCAATACAATCTTCCCTTTCCTTTTCATTGTCAATAAGCAAGGCATGAATCTTTTGAGATATTTTGCTCACGTGACTAACTTCCGACTTTCTGTGACCAAGAAGAGCTTGGAATTTGTGAGATATTTTGTTGACATCACTTGCCTGATCATCATCCTTTCCATGTTTCAGCAGCGCATGAAACTTGTGGGAGATGGTGCTGAAGAGGAACTTCTTGTTTCTTAGCAGGCCGAGAACTATCAAACGGGCCCTCACGGCGGCGGCTTTGCTCTTCACAGCGCTAGTTTTGGCTTCGAGAACTGCTCCCATTATGGTCCAGACTTCTCTCAAGAACTTGGTAGTTTGGTTCTTCATCTTGATTGATAATTTTCTTCTGATTCTTCTGATCGGAGTCTTTTGGAGTAGGAGAGCTTGGAAAGCGATCCAAATCGAAGGAAGAAGAGGGAAAACTGTTTGAATTCATCATGATGAAAGGAGGATAGCTGGTGGGCCTTTTATAGAGGGAAAGAAAAGAAAGAGTAGCACTGAAGAAAAGATCATTTAACGTAAGAAAAAGAAAAAGAAAAGGAGAGAGGGTTAAAGGGGAGCGTATTCATCAAAATAAAGGGAGAAAGGAACAGGAAGGAAAGAGTGGTAAATCGGAAGTAGTCGAAATGCAAAGACAAAGAAAAAGGTGCAAGGAGAGTGAAAAAGCAAATGAGCGCAGGAGGTAAAGTGGTTTTCTGGGTCATGGCAGATAGTGAGAGCAGATGAGGTGCTAGGTCAAATCGCGGTTTACAACCTCCTAAATCTCATCCGTCCAATTTCGTGATGATGGATGCGTTGTTTAATCTCATAAAACGAGGCCATTATACAAGAGCCTCTGCGTCATCCATCATGAAACTGGACGGCTGAGATTTCAAGACATTTTCACAGTGTGATATGAAGTATCATCATGAAACTGGTTACAAAAGATAAAGGCACTCCACTCAGAGAAAAAGCATAGGCAGTAAAGAAGGGATATTTTGGTGCATTCACAGCCTACGCGTGAGAAGCTCCTTTTTTTTTCAATAATAGACCGTTAGGAGCCTTTATGGATGTGATGGATGGGTACAGTGCAGACAACAAAAGCAGAAGTTGCCTCAATGGGGGAGTTGTTTAGGTTTAATTAAGTAATGCATGCTGTTTCTTCACAATTCAAAGATTAAGAAAAGTATGCATCATGGCCCTCTTAATCAAATGGTTGGCGGCACTCATACTTTCTCAAACAAATAGCAATAATGCGAGGCCAATGACCTTTTGCAAGTTGAACAAAGAAGGCCAATAATCTTTGAATTCTTTAGTCTTGCTTATTATGGTTTTCAGGAGAGCCTGTTCAATGTCGTGGTCTAAAGAATGAGAGAAAAGCTTCAGTCTAGAAACCCATGTTTAGGAGAAAGAGAAGGTAGCTTCGTAACTCAGTAATCTTGAGGAAGGAGACTCATTTAACAATTTCTTCATTTCCAACGAGGGATCGTATAAGAAGGAAGGTCAAAGAGAGATTTTGGGAAATAAATGGCAAAAGAAAGCTCCAAAGACATGAGTTTAGGATAGTCTCCTTGATTGAAAACCTTTTTATCTTTCTATAATACCAATAAACTGCTTCCTTCTTAAGGAATTAAAAGAACTCAGCATAAAGCACCGAGGGTTCGACCACCTGCGAGCCCGGGGCCTATACTCATTGGTGGATCTAGAAACTCTTTTAGGGTGAAGCAGTGGAGTCAACTATGTATTATAGCCTATGTAGATCTACCACTGTCTATACTTGCAGTGAGCATCAACTTGAACAAGGGGGCATGAACTTAGTTTGAAGGGAAGTTCGAGTCCACTATGATCTGATCCCCGTTGATATGTCATTTAAAATTCATCACACTATAAATACATGACTTACCTTGTTGCTATGCCGTTCGATCTGTGACACACAAAAGTTATACATCGAAACCAAAATCAAAACCAAGTTTTAACTTCAAAAAAGGATCACGGATTGCATATACAAAAGCTTTACAACAGCACAAACAGCAATAGCTCACCTGGCTATGCGGTTGAGTCACAAGTTGAAAGTCATGCGTTTGATGCCGGCTGTGCAACCGGCTTCGGTCTCGCTCATATACGAAACAATGAAAGTTTTACAACGAAATTCTACAAATATAAAATAAAAAACAAAGTTCAAAGGAAGTAATCTAATCATGGGCCTCATGATATATATATTATTGTATTTATAAAGAAAATTTACTCGAGCTTTTTCTTCGGAAAGTGTAGGATCTTCACGCAGCTGACACCTTTAGAAGGATTTTGGTTTTCACATATGAAAGAAATCATGTAGCTTCGGCATCTTCTTCTTCCTCTTCTCTTTTTTATCTTTTTTAAGGAAAGATAGCCTGGGCATCTTGATATAAAGCAAAGTGGCAAGGAGGATCGATCATCTAGCATGTGTTTGCAGTGTTTAATTGAGGATTTGTTGTGCTTTTAGGCTGTCACCTGACTGAGACTGATCGCATGTCTCTTTGTGAGAGGATAGGCATTAGCACAGTTGTACGTTTTCATTAATAAAATTTAGCACGGATTTAGATGGTGCTTTTAGAGATCAAGGCTGTAAAGTACCAATACCTTACTTCTTCCATCCTGTTACATCCTTTTCCTCTTTAGTTTATCTTTTTTATAATAAATATAACTGATTAATATGATGGTTCATGCAAGTTAATTCTTTTTAAGAGAACTGTTTATGTTCTTTTGGAACACCTTAGGGATTGTGATTTGAGCTTGGTTTGAAGTTTGATTTGATCTTGGTTTGAAGTTTGACTTGAGTTTAAACGGAAGCATATTGACCTAAGTTGTATTAGTAACTGAGTAGGTCCGAAGAGATCTAATAGTATTCAATTCTGACAACTCCCGGTTTTAGTAATGGTCATAAGACTTTATATATAACGGTCATGCAATAAAGATAACATATATTTTAAAAAGAGAAGCGAGTTCTTTTCCTCAAATATATTATCATATAGACTGAATTATTTTTAAGTACATTAGTGCACTGGCCTTCATAAAATACTGAAGTGCATGTGCTACTGTAAGAGCAGAGGTAATTTCTTGGGAAATTCTTCCAGTTCAACCACCATACCCCACTTAATGTGGAAGATTGCTATGACATTTTGAATTTAGCTGCTCATCAAGGACGAGCAACAATAATAAATTCAGTTTCGGACCATCATATATAATACGATAATCAATCTTTTTATACCAGTTAGAAACTTAGTTAACTGTTAAATGCTCATTGCACGCTTTCCGTCCAAGGAATAGTGCATGTTATAAACGTCATCCACGTTGAGCATCAAAAGAATATGCCGGGTTCGTTTAAAAACCATGCACTAATTGGCTTTATCAGTAGCGGTCGTGACATTTTATATGATTCAGTGGTGGAGAAAGTAGAAGCACTATAACACGGAAGTCCCTAAATTATATATATATATATATATATATATATATATATATATATATATATATATATATATATATATATATATATATATATATATATATATGAAGGGATCACCCTTGCATTGCCGGTCCCAAGCCCGGATAAAGGAGGAGGGTTGTGTTAGGCTTCCGATAGCCAACGTAAAACTTCGTTATATATATATATATATATATATATATATATATATATATATATATATATATATATATATATATATATATATATATATATATGAAGGGATCACCCTTGCATTATCGGTCCCAAGCCCGGATAAAGGAGGAGGGTTGTGTTAGGCTTCCGATAGCCAACGTAAAACTTCATTGGATTTTTATAACATGGATTACAAAAAATCATTAACATTGTTTTGGGACGTCCTTACCTAGCGACGTGCTGTAGATCCCGAATGTAGTGATAAGTAAGCAAGGGCTACTACATTCTCACTTGAATTTAGTGAATCAATTGCAGAGAGGGTTCCCACATCATGGAAGTTAGTCCCTCTACATTAACGCCCGAATGTAGTGAATAATTTTCAATAGGGTCTCTGCATTTTGAATATAGACAGATGCAGGAGGTAAGGAAACTAGTCCTAGATAATAAGATTCGTATTGGTTCTCGCAATATCATAACATTATCCGATAAGCTAATGGAGGTGATAGACTATGATTAAGAGAAAGATTCATATTCTATGTTTATAAGAGACAAAATGGGTTGGAGAAAAAGCAAAGGAGATAGAGGATACAAGTTTTAAATTATGGTACTCAGGTAAAGAAAAGGCTCGAAATGGAGTTGGTATTATCATAAATAAAAATTTAAAGGATAGTGTAGTAGACATACAACGATATGGTGACTGAATCATGACGTTGAAATTAGTGTTATGAGAAGAGGTTTTGAATATAGTTTGTGCTTATGCAGCCCAAGTAGGACTAGAAGATAGTATAAAGATAGTTTTTTGGGAAAAGTTAGATAAGGTGATTCAAAAGATTCCACAAAGGGAGATGATTTGTTTAGGAGGAGACTTAAATGGACATGTCGATATAGAGGCATTAGGATATCAAGGTATTCATGGAAACTTTGGTTTTAGGGATATAAATGAGGAAGGGAGGAAGATTTTAAATTTTGCTACGGCATTTGATCTCTTTATAGTCAATACAATCTTCAAAAAATGAGATGAACATTTAATTACTTATAAGAGTGGCTTATCACAAACACAAATTGATTACTTTATTTGTAGAAAAAAAGATAGAGCGTGTTGTAAAGATTGCAAGGTAATTCGAGGAGAAAGCTTAACCACCCAACATCGACTTTTAGTTATGGATTTACAAATAAAAAAATAGACAAAGAAGAAAAGAGTGCATCGAGCTATTTGGACTAAATGGTGGAACCTCAAAAGTGAGAAAGAAGATATATTTAAACAAAAAGTCCTTCAAAGAGATGTTTGGAATTATGTTGGTACACCATGTGATATGTGGAATAATATGACTATATATATTAGGAAAGTGGCAAAAGATGTGTTAGGTGTATCTATGAGAGGTATACTGGCACAAAAAGAAGCTTGGTGGTGGAGTGAAGTAGTGTAAAATAAAATAAAGGCAAAGAGGGCATGTTACAAATTACATTATGCTAATAAAACTAGTGAAACTTTAGAGGCTTATAAGAAAGCAAAGAAGGAAGCGAAAAAGGCCGTGAGTGAAGCAAAAGCTAAAATTTGGAAGGATTTATATAAAAAACTCAACTCAAAAGAGGGTGAAAATGATGTTTTTATGATAGCTAGGGCTAGAGATAAGAAAACTAAAGATCTTAATTATGTTAGATGCATCAAAGATAAGGATGAAAAAATTCTAGTAGCAAATGATGATATAAGAAATAGATGGAAAAACTATTTTTCTAAGCTTTTTAATGAAAATAAAGATGTTAGTATTAGCTTAGGACAGTTAGCCAAATTAGAAAAGTATATAAACCACAATTTCTATCGACGTATTCAAAAGAATGAAGTCAAAGAGGCTCTTGAACATATGAAGGATGGTAAATCGGTAGGATCAGATAATATTCCTACAGAAGTTTGGAAAATACTAGGAGAAATAAGAATCACTTGGCTCACAAGACTATTTAATGAAATATGGAAAAACCAAAAGATGCCCGAAGAATTGAGAGCAAGTACACTTATACTCATATATAAGAACAAGGGAGACATTCAAAATTGTGTGAATTATTGAGGTATCAAGTTAATGAGCCATACTATGAAATTATGGGAAAGAATTATCGAACGTAGGTTAAGACAAGTGTCAAGTACAACAGAGAACCAATTTGGATTCATGCTAGGAAGATCTACTATTGAAGCGATTCACCTTTTGAGACATCTTATGGAACATTTTAGAGCAAAAAAGAAAGACCTTCACTTGATATTTATTGATCTAGAAAAAGCTTATCATAGGGTACCGAGGGAGGTTCTTTGGAGAACTTTGGAAAAAAGAGGTATCCCATTGACATATATTAACCTTATAAGACACATGTATGATGGTGCAAAAATATGTGTGAGGACTCACGAAGGAACGACAGACTTCTTTGAAGTTAATATTGGGTTACATCAAGGATCAACTTTAAGTCCATACTTATTTATAATGGTGATGAATGAGTTAACAAAACATATTCAAGATGAAGTACCTTGGTGTATGTTATTTGCATATGACATTGTATTAGTGGAGGAGTCTAAGGAAAAAGTTAATAGAAAATTGGAACTATGGAGAGAAACATTAGACAGCAAAGGCCTCCGACTTAGTAGAACAAAGATGGAATATATGGAATGTAAGTTTGATGATTTGGTTACTTCAGAGGACATAGAAATTAAAATTGGCACACATTCCATCCTACAAAAGGAAAATTTTAAATACCTAGGGTCGATTTTTCAGAGTGATGGAAGAATTGATGGAGATGTTACGCATAGAATTAATGTTGGTTGGTTAAAATGAAGAGGAGCATCAGGTATTCTTTGTGATAAGAAGATATCATTAAAGTTAAAAGGTAAATATTATGGAGCAGCAATTTGGCCTGACATGTTTTATTGTTCTGAGTATTGGGCAGTTAATCATCAACATATAGAAAAGATGTCTGTGATAGAAATGAAGATGTTGAGATGGATGAGTGGTCCTACAAAAAAATACTTTATACATAATGAGGTTATTAGAAACAAATTAGGAGTGATACCAATAGAGGATAAAATGAGAGAATATAGTTTAAGATGGTTTGGACATATAGAAAGAAGATCAAAAGAATAACCTATAAGAAGGTATGAAAAACTAAATTTGGATAGTATTAAAAGAGGTAGAGGACGATCACAAAAGTGTTAGAAAGAAACAATAAAGAATGATGTAGCTTATTGTGAGTTAACTGCTAACATGGCACACGATAGGGATTTGTGGAAACAAAGAATCCATGTATCTCACCATGTCTAGTATGAGAAAAGGCTTAGTTGTTGTTGTTTATATATATATATATATATGTACACGCGTGTGTATGTATGATTAGAAATGTTCGTTAAGGAAATCCTCTATTCCCTATGGGAACCTGCATATATATATATATATATATATATATATATATATATATATATATATATATATATATATATATATATATATATACACGCGTGTGTATGTATGATTGGAAATGTTCGTTAAGGAAATCCTCTATTCCCTTTGAGAACCCGCCCCGAATGAAGTGGATTTGGTGAGTGAAAACAGGGACGGGAGAACCGACGAGCATTGGGCTGGGGATGCCAGTTCCGACCTTCCTCTAATTAATTTTATAAAGTTAGGCTTATTTAAAAATAAATAAAAAAATTTATTACTCCATTTTTAATTAGTGAACTCATTATTATATCGTACGTTTCATTTGTAATAATATGTTTCAATTTGAATGTATTTTACGTAAATTATAAAATAGGGTGGAGACTTTACTTTGATCAGTACTCGGTCCCGTCCCATGAACATTCTATCATGAATCGTATTACGTACGATAATACAATCTTTTCTATCAAAACCCTTTCCACGGTGAGGTGCAGGTATGTTGCAGTTGCATCGACCACTCCATTCATCCCCGACCTTACAAATTGTACCAACTGAACCATAAGTTGGACCACCAGAAGAGATGTTCTAGCAGCTCCATCTATTTAAGAAAGAGGAAAGGAAAGGAAAGAGAAAACCAAATTGAGAGGGAAAGAGAGAGGTGCATCTTGCTGTTTGCAATGAACTCTTGCGTGGTTTCTCCAATAATAAAACTACAATGATTCTGCCCAATTTGGTTTTGGAGTTGGTAGCCACAGCTGCTCCTGTATCAATTGCTCCATGAAAGTATGTTTACAATGGGCATGGTTCAGATCCATGGGAGAGAACTCACCTAAGGATTTCGTGATATCATCACGTCGGTTTTCGTGATGGGCAGCCCCTCTTGTTCTTACACTGTAAATGTACTCATAAGAGAAAACTATCGGACTGCTGATTACAGAAAGGCTTTCTGGAGAACTGAATATGGCTCTGGTTTCGAAAATAAACTCTGTGCTTGTATGTATTATTTGAAACCAGAGGTCATTCACGAAGTGTAGTAGTCAAGTATAATTGACAAACATACAAGCGTTATGGTTACCGAACAATGATACTTTGTGAGGCCGAGGCCAATCGAATATAGAACGTCATGCACATGAAACTGAATCCATTGATGGCGCTTTCTTAGTTGGCTACAAATTCATGGGAAGTGACTGACGCATGGCCACGTCCAGGCAGATCAGGTTGTATCAATTTGATGCCAAGCGCAGAAACGAAAAGGAAACGGCAAGGTCTTCAGAGTTTTAAGAAAAAGGAAAATGGCAATATATATATATATATATATATATATATATATAACTTGTAAACAATAAATAGCAAAATAAAATAAAATAAAATGCACATGTCCAGAGTTGATATAATGGCCTCCCATATGAGTGCTGTGAAGCACTGAGCTATACTAGTATCTAACGTCCATGTTTTCTTTTATATATAAAGAGGATATTGTAAACAAGGATGAAACATGGCATATCTGTTTCGTGTACTGTTATAATTTTCGTGTCGTGTTGAAATGTAAAACGGTTGTTTATATCTATTTCTGTGCACAGAACAACACCTCACTAGGGGATTGATCAGGGAGTCTGTAAACATGTGGCTTTAGCCTCCCTTTTGTACCCATAAAAAAAAAATTGTGCTTCCTCAGGCTTGAACGAACTTTTTTATTGGTTCTCTTTTTTCTTGACAGGCAAACTCGGGTTACGTAGACCTTCTACCATCTATGTGTGCCCCCCAAGAATCGAACACGGTACTCCAATTTAGTGAATCACCTGCAGCATTTTCTATTTTTAACTTTCTTTGTGTCTATTTTTTTTCTTTGTAGAAGAGAGACTTTCTCTCTGTCGAAGGACCACAGAGATTTTATATTTCTTCTTTGTAAGTCTAAAGTTTTGTAGAAGGTGGAGACTTTTTTATTGCTAACCTTTTTTCTTTTGTAAAAATTATAAATTGCTAACCTGTTACAGCTATGCTGTTTCACCTTGCACACTGTAAGATTTAAGAAGGGAGATGTGTGTGTCCACGCGCATGCAATAGCGTCTCCAGTGGACCGGATTTTCATGGACACTTATTGGTTATTTGGATCAATCCTAGAGCTGTTGCAAATAATTAATGCTTCGTTTGATTTCTTCAGAAATAGCCGTAGGCAACACGCTTGATGAGTTCAGAATTTCCAAATACTTTTTGGTTATTTTCTTGTAATCTCGTTGAATTTGTGGATTTAAAGCTCATAGAGTATTTATACATCACAAATAAGTTTTGTTCCATCACTATGTGTGCATGCACGCCCACATACACCTGATCAAGAGATGATCGTTGCATTAGAAGAAAAAATCAACGCAATGAGCAATAATAGCTCACCTGGCTAGGGGGTCAATCACAAATTGAAGGTCATGAGTTCAACCCCATTGGTGTCTGTGCATCTGGCTTCGGCCTCCCCACTAAAAAGAAAGAATAACTATTGATAAGCTGTAATAAGAGCTGCAAGGACACGAAGTTCTCACACTGCAAGAGAATTGCAACTGTTCTTGTGGGTTGGATTGAATTAAACTTTCGATACCGACCTGATAATTCGTCTTACTTGTGCGCTCGACCAAAAAAATGGCATACAAGTACGCTGCTTGATAAGACGAGCTGTTCATAATTGAACATTACTTTCGCTTCATGTCTCAGCTCGTAACCGAGCTTGTTCTAACTCAATATGAGAATCTAACAAGACAGGTTGCTTGCCTCATGCATGTTGCTATTTTAATTGTTAACCGCCAAGACGGAGGCCAGTGTGGGAGTAGTGTGAGCACAAGGTGCTACGTTAAATTGCAAACTCGTGAAATTAAAAAAAGAGGAAGAAAATGCAAGCTCATGGAGTGTTCACCTTGCTAGTAGGTCATGCCGGTCTAAGCTGGAATGATACGAGCTTCCGAACATTCAACAATGTAGTGAGACTGGTCATAAACAGGGCCTGTGGGCTCGTTTTTAAAGCCCTTTTTTTTGGGTGAATGATACCAAGTATTTATATATATACATATATATAATATTTGTATTTGTATTTGTAGATAGTGATAATTGCTCAAATTTATTCAAACATCTCTATCATTTGATTGGCATAACCAATGATAAGATTTGAAGTAAAAATATCCTTATACTTAAGTACTTTGCATTAGTGCATTAAATGTTTCTTGTTTTTATAACATCAATCATTTATCTCAAAGATCAAATAATTGAGATGATAAAATAGATTTTAACATGAATAAGATTTGAGTTTTTACCACTAACTCTCTCCCTCTCTCTATGTGTATATATGTATATATACATACATACACATATAAAGAAAGCGGGAGATATTGTGGCTTATACTCAATAATCAATTGTAGACCTCATTGCAATAATAGTGGGCCAATATAAATATAAATATATGTATGTATGAGATTTGGCTTATGCACAAAATTTACCCATTGAATTCCAAGCAATTCAAAGAGCATAATGCTTAATAACCGAAAGGCGTTGCCTCATACCAACCATTAAAAATGTAAGGTATGTGGGTTGATTGGGTCAATCACGAGGACTAACATTTTAATAGAAACAACCAGCGGCCTCGAGCCCTTCCTCCCAAGTCTCCCCTTTGCGAGAATTTGAGAAAAAAGAAATCGCCTATTGACCGACAACCAGCCGTTTCATTTGAAGAGTCCACGTTTTCTTCTAGAGGATGGTCTTTTGTCATATAGACGATGTGATTGGCTGATATTAGTGGCATCTTTTCTGTGGGCCCTGATTTTCAGGTGGTGGGCCCTTCTACCAACCAAAACGCGTGGCCCTTGCTCACCGACGCCGGAGCAACCCAACTAGTTCATCACAACATGTTTAAATCGTCACGCAAGGGATTACGGATCCCAAATTGAGAGTGATATATATATATATATATATATATATATATATATATATATATATATATATATATATATATATATATATTATTTACATGCTAGTATATCTAAAACAAACATCAACCATTTGATTGAGGTCTGAATTCAATAGTAAAAACGTTTTTTAATTAATTATGCTTGAAAAAGTATAGTTTTTTATTTTTAAAATTCAAATATCAATCATTCATTTTTCAAGTTGCATGGTGACCATAGTCGCATCTTTCAAATTTTAAATCATGTCAACCAAAGAAGTATAGAGAGAGAGAGAGAAAGAATGGGGGAAGTTAGTCTTGCAACTTTTACTAAATCACATAACTTGACGCCTTGTATCGTGATAACCACCGTTTATAAGTTCCTTCCTAAGATAACATGAATACTGAACTGTCAATAATTATTAACTCGGTACATTTATAGTGACGTTTCCTTTCTCTTTAAAAGAAATTTATAGAAACTGATGTTTTCAAAACATGTTGATGTCTGTTTCTTTTAATTATATAATTGCAGTTTGGTATAGATAAATATTGATCATTCCTAAAAAAAAAAGGATAAAAAGTTTCACAATGATCATTAACCTCTGTTTCTCATCTTGCACCACTTATGAGCATGCGGTTTCAATTTAAAACCACGAATCGAGGAGCCGTTGCTGGGCACTTTTCTCCGTGAAAGAAGGTTCCCGTAAAGGGTGGTGCAGTGGCCCATCCTCTCTCTCTCTCTATAAAACCATCAAGCTTCTTCATTATAGACTCGTCTTCCTCTCTGCGAGGTGTCTCTCACCTCGCAGAACAGATCTACCATCTCCAACACCAATAACAGGTTGGTAGAAAATGAAGGTGGAGATACAATCTGCACCAACGAGAGCCAAGCGCCTGTGGAAGTTCCTTCGCGTCGCCTTCTTGATGATGAGGAAAGGCATCATATCAAAGGGCAGGCTTGTCATAGATCTCAATCTTGCTATGAAGAGAGGGAAGATAAACGGAAGATCCCTTCGTGGCCTCGTTTTTCACCAAAGACCTTCTGTGCGTGGCTACGCTCCACGGGACTACGAATTCTCCTGCACAAACAGCCCTGATCCTGTTTTTTTCCACGCACGTAAAAGAAGGAAGCTCCGTTTACCCTCAATTCCCTGCATCAACGTAAAGGAGCACGATGATCCCGATGCCTTTCTCGTCATGCCGAGGATCGAATTCTCGCCGGAAAAATCCCTCCACGATTCCATGGATTTCAGTGAACGCGAAAAGATCAGTCCAGCTCTGTCGCCGCTTCCGATTGTGATCTCGAGCTATTATCCGTCAGAGGATGACGAGAACGACGGAGGCGGAGATGTTGGAGACCAGGTAGACGAGAAGGCGGAGGAATTCATTGCTAGATTCTACGAGCAACTAAGGTCGCAGGGGCGCACGGCGCTGCTGCAATATCAAGAGATGGAGTTCCAGGAGATGCTCGCTAGGGGATGCTGATCTCGTCCTCGTTTCTTTACTTTGTGCCGTATATGACCAGCATTATATGCATAATATTGCGATGATTGATCGATAATCATCAAAACCTCTCGGATTTTATTTGGAGATGGTTTTGTATTCTGTTCTTGGGTTTTCTCTCTTCTTGTACTTATGATGCCCTTTGTCCTTTTGTGTCTCATATTCCTAGCTTTTCTGTTACAGTGATCATATTCTTAAGTTTCTGCATGCATTTCATTTTTTCCCGATTTATTTATCTTCACGCACACACTCACACAGTTATATAACACACACAGTTATATATATATATATATATATATATATATATATATATATATATATATATATATATATATATATATATATATATATATATATATATATATACGCATGAATACATATATATAAGGCTTTTGAAGTGTTTGCCGATGCTTGAAGCATTGATTTGCTTTTCTCTTTATCCTTTCCTCATGATTCCAATACGCGCAACGTCTAATTCATGAGATATCTGGTAAGATGCTCTTCATTTGTTGCACACGTTGGAGATGGAATTTTCATGCTGATGCTATGGAAGGATCCAGAGTTATGGATTGATGTAAATTGCCGACCTTTGTATTGTATGTTTCTGGAAAAAGGATGCTAGATTTATCTTAATTGCTGGTTTTTCTTATTTTGTGTTGTGAAGAAAACAATAAAACATGGATTCTGAACCTGGACATCATCACTAATCTATGCATAGAAGCGCTTTATTGCAAGTAATCAATTATCTTAATTTAATTTAATAATTCAGTTTAACTAAGTTGATCAGAAGAAAAAGTGAGAGTTTTGCAGTAACGCTTTTCTTTCGCAGCATTTTGTTTCCCAGTAAATGGGTCTCGTGATTTCCTTTTCCTTTCTGCGTTTCTTCTCTTTTGGGGTTGGCATCTTGAGAAAGAATGGATGTTGAAGAACAGGTTCGATCTCCGTGAGTCTCAAAAAGTGTGTGTGTGTGTGTCTGTACATCAAGCTTGGCACCTAGACTTGGAATACGCCTACCGAATTCAGTTCTGTCCTATTAATAAAACCATGTTCATGGCTCAATTGTGGATTGATGAATTAATGATATTTTGCCACGTAAAAGTTAGAGTCACCACCAACTAATCGTTTAGTGCAGTGTGAAGTTAGGTCTACCTGGTTCTCAGTAGTTATAAGAAACCACCAGAAAAAGTACATTTTATATGCAGCAGGGAGTCAACAATAGGCCTATATCCCAACCATAGAAGATGCTTTCTTATTGTTGAATAGGGAAAAGAAGCTAATCAAGCTATTACCATCGTCAGACGTCCATGATGGTCGAGTAATTTTTTTCGACGGTTTTGTCTCACGTCCGGCTACGGAAATGTTATTAGTATTTTCGGTGGCTTCGAATACATATTTCCGTTGAAGGCACGCCAACGAGGATGATTAAGTGGTTGAAATGGCCTGGCCTGATAGGAGAACTGGGCGACCTTGGAGGATGGAACTAAGGGTTGTGCTGGTGGTGGTGATGGGCAGAAAGGTGGTAGGGGTGATGGTGGAATTCGATGGCGATATGGCAGCATTAGCGGTGGTGGCTGCACTCTAAAACAGGAGGCACTGCTAACGGTGACTAACCGGAATCGGCACAAGTGGGACACATGGGGACGCGTTGATGGTGCTGATGGTGCTTGGTGAGTTCCTGCACAAATAGGCCAGCCTAGGAAGAATAGGACCACATCGAAGGTGCTGGCAGCGCCTGGTGGAGCAGAGACGTAACCAAGTGTGGTTCTGGTGATGACTGGTGGGCTTCCACAGGCGGGTACGAGAAGGAAGGCACTGCATCAGGCAGCAATTCTGGCACGATAATAGATGCTGATGGTGCCTGTTGATCTGAGTCGATCAGATCAGGCAGGTTCAGATTGCCCACATTTTCATTCCAATTCGAACCTTAGAATCTGCCTTCCTTACGTTCAATGCTGTAAGAGAACTTCAGAAAGGCAGCTGCTTCATCATTGGATCCTCTGACCTGATAACTCACTGCATATGAAATCGAACCTCAGTCCAGTGCTTTCACTTTGGTCCGGTCATTCTCTCGATCCATCTTTTGGAAGAAATTGAAGCCCTTATATCCTTACAGGAGTCCACTGTCAAATGTATGGCCACGATTTCCATTCTTTTGGATCTTGTGAAAATTCAAACAGATTAGTAGTTGCAATGTACTGTGGGGAATCATATGAACAAATTATGTGAGCTTAGTGAAGGCACTGTCCCCAGGGTAAGGTGATAATTATGAATCAAGTGCGGAAGGGAAAAAAAGTGGTTGACATCTATGAATGTGAAACTTGAATGTATATATATATATATATATATATATATATATATATATATATAGAGAGAGAGAGAGAGAGAGAGAGAGAAAGGGGGGAGGTAGTGAGAATTGCTAAATCTTCATGTTCAAAACTATTTTATCATCTCAACTATGATTGAATTGATGAAGCAAAAAACATTTAATACTCATGATATGTTAAATGTATAAGTACAACATTACTTTTAATTCAAATCTTCACCATTGTTTATGTTAATCGAACAGTGAAAATGTTTAAATAGAATTGTCCATGAAATTTGAGCATTTACCACTACCTCTACGTGTGATCACCTTCACCTGTACCAGACATGGGAGATGTGAACAAACAAACGGCATGGTTCATGAAAGGTAAGGTGATGAAGTTGGGGTCTTTGACAATTCATCTGGAGTTCAAGCGTAAGGAAGAACAACGGTGCCCGTCACGATTCTTAGCAGTGCCCAAATCCACCTTACCCAAGAAAGAAATTATTTTTAGGGAAAAGAAAAAGTAAATGAGGCCCTGTTTCATTTATTCTTGTCGAAGGTTCTACGGGATTTCCTCAATGTACACAGAAGCAAATATGTATCCCCTCGAGCTTGGTTTGTACGCAAAAATAAACTAGCCTTGCTGCTTTACAGATCTGATACAACACGAGTCTGAAGGATTCCATGCACAATGGCCCAATTTGCCCCAACGTAAAGTAAAAAAAGATAAATAGTAAGACCAATAGACCGGATCTTAAAACCAAATTTACCTCAAATCCATTCCAGAATCATCAGATTTACTAAGAGATTGAATCCAATTAAATTTGGATTTAGTCTTTTACTTTGGAACGAGCCACATGTAATGTATACCAACGAGCTATGCGGATCTTCTGTCAAACCAGAGGTAGTAGGTTAGAGGAATGGACCCATATGATTGAGCTATGTTGGTCCAAGTCCAAACAGCTCAGCATATGAAAGCACACATAACCAATAGCTTCTTAACTTTACAGCGGAGAAGGAAAAGAAAGATGAGGGCAACCATCTTCAGCCTCAAGTTATGATAGTTCGTGGATTCATCCAATCCCTGAAGTAAGACTGCATCTTCTCGCGAGTAGCAGCATGCCCGACATTCACAGTTGGTATGATCTTTTCAGGCCGCAGAAACTGGAAATCAATGAACATGAGCATCTAATGGCCACACCTAGGAGCAACATATTCAAATATCTAAAAAACATTTAATCAAACCTGAACAAATTCCTTGAGTTCCAAATAACTGGAATGCTCGCTATAAGGAATGCCTGCCGATTAATAACACAAGTTTCAGAAGATCTCAATAGTAAATTCCAGATATAACAACTTGGCACAGGATAACATGAACTCATTTATGTGCGAGATCTGACAGGCAATTATGTGCAGAATACATGAATGAAGAAGAAAAGGGGAAGATTTTTCAAAGCACACACCAAAAGAATTGGTAGTAATTCGGGGAAAGAAAACGTTTTCATACTTGGAGCATTTACCACATGCATACTGACATATTGTTGACACAGGCTTCCCATAAAAGCAGTCAAATTGAAACTTGAGGGTTCTTCAAAACCAAATAGAGATTGACCATAGATGTCAAACATTCACTACATATAACGACCACTTCCATCGACGAAAGTGCAGGTCGTGATTTTACTTTCCAACGAGATTGGTTCATGACAACCATCTTCAGCATCAACCACAATATCAACCAAAAGTGAACCCACTCTGGTACCAAATTTTCTGTTGTTGTCTCATGCTTCCAATGTTTTTGAAAGGAACCATGGTCACACGTGCTACAAAGAAAACCTCATCCAGAATCTTCACACAGAAAATTTATGATGGAATGCATCTTTCATTTCACAAACATACCATGCGAATACAACAAAGTGCAGGAGGAGGTCATACTGGGTGTACTATGTTTTAGTACGATGACAAGGAGAAAGCAGAGAGAGTTGAGGTAGTCCTAAACTTATTTCCTTTGCTACTCAAACACAGCGAATCACTGGCAGCTTGAGCACCTTACAGTGCACCAAGCAATGATCCTCAAAGCAAAGCACGTGCCAAATGTTGCCAAATGCTTAAACAAACATTTGGCACAAGAATTGGGATGTGTTTTTCTATTTCTGTCATCTGCATGCATACGGAAGCTTAAGAAGGCACAATGAACAAAACAAGGGATTATTTTGCAAGTATTTAGAGGAATCAGATCCAGTTGCAAGGATCGAGTGACCACGCAACACTATGTACTTTCTTAGTTTTCCTACAACCTTCTAGTAAATCATTACATAAGTGAGATCCCTTACATAACTTCTCCAGGAATTACCAAAAAGAAAATATCCCAAAAAGCATCCAAATGTCTACTGAAACTTTACCATATATTGCAATCTGGCCTTGCCTCTTTGGCTTAATTAAACCCAACTGATCACCAATTTTCTCAGAGTAAGTCCAGCCTAATGAAAATAAAACAAAGAAAGTAGAAGTCACATAGACTTACAAAAAATCGATGTATGATAAAAAAAAAACACTTTTTTTACAAACATCCCAAAGTTGACATCAGTGGCAGTTAGACTCATGGGCAAGGTGAGGAAAATTGACAAAATAAGAAAAGATCTATAGAGGTGGTCCAATTCTGAAAATTTATATGAATGAATTTCACCAAAATTGAACTTCACCTCATCCAAGAAAAGTTTCTAGGTCAAACAGTCAGTAACGATGAGCATAACTGGGTGAGACTTACCTGTGGGCCTAAATGCCACAATTGATACAAATTGCCTATAGCCATCCATATATTGCTTCAAGTTCTGCAATAGAAAATGCAACCACTCTAATGTTTGGCCCTGTAGAAGAAATGAGAAGGAATAGATATGGCATACCTCAAAGTTCAACATAGAGATAGGAAGCACATGAACTGGTGCACTCTGACCATTGGAACTAAGCCTCCTGGACAATTGCTGCCAACCAAATGATTGAAGAACCCTCCTCCTCGAAGCACTCACATATATTTGGAGCTTCATCAACCAAACAAATAGTTGTGAAGCTTCTTTCATGACCATTGTTCATAAAGTACAGGCACAAACATGTGAGTGTGCAACTCTAAGTATAAAACCATAAGAAGAAACTCAATGTGCAGTGTGATTGCAACGAGCACAAAGTTTTTGATGAAGTATGCAAGAGATGTTGCCCAAACTTATAGGTTCAGAGCAATTAACTATATGAAACAACCTACCTTTCTCCAAATGTTAGAAAGTTACACATTGTTTTTCTGGGGCATGCAAGAGATGGTAAGATTTTATCTGGTGTCAAGGTGGCCAAATCAGTTGAACACACGGGCAAATGAAAATGAGCAAACTTCGAATAAGAATAAACAAGGCACCAACACTGCCTCGTTCTTTTCACCTTAGCAGGTGATGTGCATGAAACTGAAAAGAAGAATGTAAACTCGGGTGAAGACAAGATAAAACAAGAAAACCGGCAGAAAGCATCCAATGCTGATGCAGTTAAGACATTCATGGAGAGTGGTATCTACTTAGGTTGGCAAGACACTGGCAATAGTGCTTGGGAAGATAAACATCTGAAGCGGATTCCAACCTTGTATATTATTTTGGTTGCTTCCTCTTTCATGTATTTTCATTCTCAACAGTGGTTCACCTACATATTATCCCAAAAGAATATCAATACCCATCGTGAAACTCCTGCTGGTGAATTGCAATTAAATCTTATGTGCTATGGCATAATCTGTGGGCTGATAGCAGAGCACAGGCATTTGAATTGGTGCAAGCCTCTAGAAGATGGAGCTGGTGCCCTTCATGCCGATTATTTATTTCACTCAACCAGGCCAACGATTGGCAGAGGGTGAAAATGGAAAAACGTTAGATATCCCTGCATCTCTAAAGGTACGAAAACATTGTTTGCTTTTTCTTAGGGAATATGAATGTACCATCACATTTTTTGGAGTTCTTGATATAAAATTCAGCATCAAAATATTATGCAATCAGAAAAGGACTATCCCAACTAGATCTAGGATTTTATTGGACTGCTTCAGACCAAAAGTAGTGAAGGCTAACCACTACGGCGAACGTGTGCTCTAGAAACATTGATCAAGATATGGGCTATGCATATGTATCCACGTCTGTGAGAATGTTCATGAATATCATTGCTCACACGTTTATGTCTACAGTCATACATTCCACGTAAATTAGGTATCAGGCGATAACAACAAGACATGAATACTAGTGTTATCTATATTACACTGTATCATACGATATGGTGTGATACGTATCGTATCGTGGGATTCCACGATACAATACACGATAGTGTATCGTATAAGATACAGTATCGTAATGTGGCTATGCATATGTATCCGTATCTATGAGAATGTTCATGAATATCATTGCTCACAAATTTATGTCTAAAGTCATACATTCCACGTAAATTAGGTATCAGGCGATAACAACAAGACATGAATACAGTGTTATCTTATTGCACTGTATCGTACGATACGGTGTGATATGTATCGTATCGTGGGACTCCACTATACAATACACGATAATGTATCGTATAAGATACAGTATCATAATATATCGTGCGATACAGCATGTATCACACGATACAAGGTATATCGTTTGTATCGTACAATACGAACGATATATCCTAAGCCTTATAAAAAGGCGTGTTGGCCGAACGTAACCTCGTGTTTCTCTAGGGGTTTGGCTTCCAGCTGCTCTAAGGCGACTTTTGAATAGGGTGAGACATCTCCAATGGTTTTAAAGGGTCTTCAACGCCACCATCACTCTGACAGTGACAACACTGATAATCTGATGGTTATGGTATAGCTTTTTTTTGCTTTTTCTTTTGTATTTGGTATTTTCTTGTGTTATTTGTTTTTTATTTTTGAATATAAATATAATGAAGTGCACGAATATCCTTTTGTTGTATTTGTGAAGTGGGAGACACTCTATTTGAGTGTTTTAATGGTTTATGAAGTGAAGATTGGGGATTTATGAAGTGTTTTTATTTTCAGGTTTGCTAAGATTGAAGTGTTAGATTAAGATGGCAGGAAGGGGTGTTAGGGACTCACAATCTCGATACGATGATCCGGCATGATATTGGGATACTGCAGTTGAGGGAAACAACATAACAATGGGGTACTATAGTTGAGAGAAATAGATTGAAAATTAGATGTGCTTTTTGTGAAAAGGTGATTAGTGGTGGAATTTCTCGTTTGAAATATCACCTAGCAGGGACTAAGAAAGAGGTTGTTCCTTGCATAAGCAAAATTAGGAAAGTGTCATAAGCCATTAAATGATAATTTCTCAGGATGATTAAGAGTATAGTTGAGAAGAAACAACAAAAGAAAGATATAGAGATGTTTGAGAAAGAGGATGATGATGTTGGATTTGGTGATAGCATCCCTTATGATGTTATGACAGAGGTTGGTAGTAATAGTCCTCGACCACCAACTAGAGGAAAGAGAGTTGTCGAAGAGATTGGAATTAGAAGTGGTAGAAGAGGAAGGACTAGAGGAAGATTTTATTCTGGCATAAAATCATTTTTTCCTCTTAGTACTACACCTGGTGCTCAACCTTAAATTTGTATTGTATAGCTTCAGAGCAATTGCATGAGCAGGCAGACCTTGTAGTAGGGAGATGGTTTTACGATAAATGCATTTCAGTTAATGCAGCAAATTTTTTTATTTTTAACTAATATTGGTTCAAGGTACACGATGTCATCTTATCAAAAGTTAATAGGAAAACTATTAGATAAGACAATCCTTGAAGTCCAAGACTATTGGTTGACTTTAAGAGAGTCATGGAAGGAGATAGGATGCACTATCATGACACATAGATGGACAAATAGAGGAGAAAGGAATGTTAAACTTTATAGTCTATTGTCCTAAAGGACTTATGTTTTTTAGATCACTAGAAATGTCAGAAGCGCGGCATACTATAGAAATTCTAAGACAAGAATTTGAAATGGTGATATTGGAGGTTGGGCATTTCAGATAATGCAACTAACTATAAAGGAGTTAGAAAAGGAGTTAAGATGATATTTATGGAACTTTTTATTGGACACCATGTAGAGCTCATTGTTTAGATCCTTGAGGATATTAAAGAGATAGATGAGGTGAAGGCAGTAACTAAATGTTGTCAAGATACAAACAACAACAACTAAGCCTTTTACCACACTAGACGGGGTCGGCTACATGGATTCTTTGTTTCCACAGATCCCTATCGTGTGCCATGTTAGCAGTTAACTCACGATAAGATAGATCATTCTTTATTGTTTCTTTCCAACACTTTTGTGGTCGTCCTCTACCTCTTTTAATACTTTCCAAATTTACTTTTTCTAACCTTCTTACAGGTTCTTCTTTTGATCTTCTTTCTATATGTCCAAACCATCTTAAACGATATTCTCTCATTTTATCCTCTATTGGTGCCACTCCTAATTTGTTTCTAATAACCTCATTATGTATACGGTCTTTTCTTGTATGACCACTCATCCATCTCAACATCTTCATTTCTGTCACAGACATCTTTTGTACATGTTGATGATTAACTATCCAACACTCATAACCATAAAACATGGCAGGCCTAATTGCTGCCCTATAATATTTACCTTTTAACTTTAATGGTATCTTCTTATCACAAAGAATACCTTATGCTCCTCTCCATTTTAACCAACCAGCATTAATTCTATGCGTAACATCTCCATCAATTCTTCCATCACTCTGAAAAAGTGACCCTAGGTATTTAAAACTTTCCTTTTGGGGAATGCAATGTGTGCCAATTTTAATTTCTATGTTCTCTAAGGTAACCGAATGATCAAACTTACATTCCATATATTCTGTCTTTGTTCTACTAAGTCGGAGGCCTTTGCTTTCTAATGTTTCTCTCCATAGTTCCAATTTTCTATTAACTTTTTCCTTAGACTCCTCCACTAATACAATGTCATTTGTAAATAACATACACCAAGGTACTCCATCTTGAATATGTTTTGTTAACTCATCCATCACCATTATAAATAAGTATGGACTTAAAGTTGATCATTGATGTATCGTTCCTTCATGAGTCCTCACACATGTTTTTGCACCATCATACATGTCAATGGGATACCTCTTTTTTCCAAAGTCCTCCAAAGAACCTCCCTCGGTACCCTATCATAAGCTTTTTCTAGATCAATAAATATCATGTGAAGGTCTTTTTTTTTGCTCTAAAATGTTCCATAAGACGTCTCAAAAGGTAAATGTTGTTAAGATATAACCATGATTTTTATTATATATGATGAAGAGATATACAAATGGTGCAGAGTTACTTCATACAGTTGCTACTCGGTTTGCAACTAATTTCTTATCAGTACATAGTAGAGCATTATTAAACAAAAGCAAGCCTTGAAGAGAATGTTTTCCTCATATGAGTGACAGCAGTTTGCAGAGTTGCCTCAAAATAGAAAGAATAGAAAACTCAATGAGATTTGAGAGACAGTCTTTAGGAGTACATTTGGAACTCCTATGTTAGACTATTAAGAATCACATGTCCTTTAGTCAAAGTTGAGATTGGCTAACAAGAAGTAGTCATCTATGGGTTATCTTTATGAAGCCATGAATAGGGCTAAAAAAGCTATTAGAAGTAATTTTAATGGAAGAAAGAGATATTATGTGTTCGTGTGAAATATTATCGATAATAGATGAAATAAACAGTTGCATATTCATGCAGCAGCTTATTGCCTAAATCCAGTATTTAGGTATTCTTCAAGCTTTAAAAGGGACGATGAGGTTAATCGAGGTATCATTGATTGCATAGACATATTGGTCCCTGATAAGAGTAGAGCATATCTTATATACATCAAGAGATGGAGATCTACAATAATGCTCTTCACTTTATGGGCTTGCCTATATCCATTCGCAACCGTATTACTATGTGCCCAGGTAAACTCTTTATCTTAATATTTAAGTTTCTTAAATCTTATATTTATTATAGAATAAATCTTTATACTTATCTTTTTCTATTAAATGTTTGGTGGAATAGGTTTGGAAGTGATTGCCCAAACTTGAGAGAATTTGCAATAAAAGTTCTAAGTCAAACCTACGTTCCAACAGAAAGGAATTGAAGTGTCTTTGAATATATACAGACAAAAAAAGTGCACCAGATTGGAACATAAGCCACTCATTGACCTAGTTTTCATTTGTTGTAACATGTGGTTCTGACAAAGGTAATAAAGGATTAGTTACTAATTAAGTATTCAATTGATCAATTCAATGTTTTAGTTTATTTAATTATCAATGTTATTGTTGAACTTTTTAGATTTATTAATTGTTAATGTTATTTAATTATGATTCTTATAGCCAATTAAAAAAATAGGGAGAACCAATTTGATCCAATAAGTAGACAATTTTGATATATTAGAAGAGTAGATTATGGAAGATAAATGAAGCAAACACACTCCTACCTGAAAAAGACATTCAATGGATTAATTTGAAAGGAGCGCAAGGCATGATGATTTTTATTTTGAAGCTAAAGGTGGTGATGATATTGAACAAGAGGAGAAGATAGAAGATTATTTAGTTGATCGTGATTACAATATTTAATTTGTTTTCCAATTATGAAAGTTATAATTTTGCTAAGGATGTACCTTGGCTTAAATACTTTATACATTGGTGATCGATGAATATTTACTCAACTTGAATTATATAAATTGTTTAGAATTATCATGATTTTTTCTAAATTTTTATGATTTTTTTAAAAAATCAGTTTTTTAGTATTAAAAGTTGATACACTGTGATACAATATGTATCCTATCCTGGACCATAATGATAAACTATACAATAAGCTATCAACAACACTAATGAATACATTGGAAAAGCTGGTAACGTACATTCAAGGCCTCGGCAATTGCAAGGTAAACATCCTCCTTTCCGATGCTGTATGCTCCAACAATGACAAGCGTCTTTGACTGTTTTGCAAGACTACTTTTAGCAATCTGCACTGCAAAACGTAGGACCTCTTCCTTGGCTGGAAATCTGAAGCAAGAAATATTGCATGGTGATCGATCACAGAAACAAGTGTATGAGGCATTATCTATATTGTGCTTCATGGTTCAGCGTTTTACCTATATTTTGGATTGCAATATGTTGTATCTAGGTAAAGTACACTAATAGGCCGGCTTAGCAGAAGCGGACAATGCTGCATTTTCCTGCAAGCTCTAAAATCACCAGTATGAAGATAGCACCGGCCATCTACAAGGCCAAAATGAATCATAGCTGCACCAGGACAATGATTAGCCTCCAACATTGTGATTGTGACCCCTTCAATTCTGTACTCAATCTCCATTTCTAATGGACAGAGGAACCTGTAAGAAGGAATTTCAAACAGCAGATATCAAAAGAAAGAAAGAAACAAGAATTTCAAAGAACTCCAAGGCAGAAGGGGACGAACATCAATAAAGCATATGACTTACATTGAATCAACTCCAAGGCACATTTTTACAAGACGGGCAGTGATTGGGGAACAATAGATGGGGCCATGCGACCATACCTTGCTCAGGCCACCATAATGATCGTAGTGAAAGTGACTAAGAAAATATCCTGCACATCCTTCAATACTACCGTATCGAAACGCGTCAACTGTGAAAGGTGTTCCTGTATGAAAAATGTATTCCTAATTAACACGAATACGGATGTCCAAATCATCAAAGCGATCCTCGAGAAATCGTGAACCCGGTTCCTTACCGGCAATTCTCTTGTAAAAGGGGCATTCTCGCTTCGTATGGCCTTTGGAGCTCACATTACCTTCACCTACGCGACGAAGCTTCCGATTCTTATGCGAATCTCCGAAATCCGAACCAACGGGTTGCTTTATAGACGATCCAGCAGCCTTCGAGTCGATGGGTCGCTTACTGAAACCCCACATTTTGAAGAGATCAGCCTGAACAAGCCTCACCTGGGATGAATTCTTCGTTCTAATCGATGGATCGGGGCCCTCCTGCAACAAGGAGGAGCAATCCGTGCCGCTCCAGTAGAACGACTCCGCAAAGCTCTCGTCGTCGCCTTCCCGGTGGGCATAACTTCCGACGTCTCTTCCATCGTCTCCGTTCCCGCCGCCCGACGGATCAAAGCACCATGGAAAACCGTTCTCCTCCCATTCCTCGGAGATGCATGAAGGACCGCGCCTCTGTGGATCGACGCACCAATGAAAACCATTTTCGTCCAATTCCTCGGAGATGGATGAAGGACCATGTCTCTGTGGATCTACGCTCGAAGTGGAAACAATCTCGGGCCAAGCGCCGGAGATGGACGGAGGATCGTCAATAAAACCGTTCCAGTCCAATTCGTCGGAGATGGATGAAGGACCGTGGCTTTGTGAATCTACGCTCCAAGGGGAAACATTTTCGGCCAATTCGCCGGAGAGGGACGGAGGATCGTCCATTAGCCGGATAGAGTAAGAGTTTGTTTTCAAATGAGAACCGGGTGGAAACGAGGCGGTGGCCGTCGCCACTATCCAGTTTTCCCGCTCTTTCGACAACGCGCGTAGCGTGTTATAAAAGCCCAAGGGGACGAGTCGGGTCGGGCTCTACCTGGCGTTAAATTGGAGCAAATTCTTTGCTACAACTGAGAATATATTCTTACAGTTAAACATGTCCGGTTTCGGGTAAAATCCGGAATCCATGCCAGGTTCACATTCCAATTACCTAGCTCAACGGTAAAAAGTATCCTACCATTGAGCGACAGCTGCCAAACATGTGATATTTGTCGTTAAAAAAGATACATGTTCTTTAGTAAAAGGTGGTTTAGAACCACCGGTTTTGTTTCTGATTTCGAACCGGTTTTTAAAAATAATGAACCATAACCGAAGTCGATTCCAGTTACACAGTGGTTCCACGGCCGGTTCAATTCCAAACCAACCATGTCTGCTTATAGTAACAGGTTTTTTCCTAAATAGAAGCTGCCTTCATAAAGAAATGTCAACTAGGAGATATACATTGCAAATTTTCCGAGTTGCAGGCCATTCTTCTAAAAGAAAAAGGGAAATTTAACACGACACGGATACAAATTTGAAGTATCTGACTGACATAGGTAAATGCACCTCTTACTTCGGGGCTCGTTAAACAGGTTGCTCCGAGTGACATGCCTCAGTAAAGAGGAAGTAAGACTGTTAGACAACGGAACTGAAACTGAAACTGGGTCTCAGCTTGATGGGTAGGTACATCTGGTTCCAATTGTAGGTTTGGGCTAAGAGAGGTACCAAAGAATCAGCATGCAGGTCTTTTTGCTTTCAGAGTCGAACTCTATTTGCACCGATATTTTCTGTTTGATGATCCAAATCAAGCCCCGTATCCTCATTCCCACAAAAGGTAGCATTCAGCATATTTTTTCCATTGAGCCCAACATCTCATATGCCCATTCAAGACCAAGCTTGGGTTGAGGGTGGAAATTCCATCTTGATGTTCGTTCCCAGCAACAGATCAACCCAAAACACGACCCAACTTTCACATCATTTTGAGTGGATCTATGTTGGTTGACAAGGTTATACTCATTATCAATGATATTTGGATCTGATGAAGAGTGGAGAGAACCCAAACCAAATAACGCCTTCAAAAGCAAGTCCATTCAAGTGTTGGACCAAGAACACGTTTCAAGTAATTGTTGCACATTAAAAGTAAATAATATACCAGAGAATATGATGAACTCCGAAGTCTATACACCGTAGAAAAACATCAAACAATTAACTTTACAGATCAAGGGAGTACCTCAAAATCTTTACTAAAATATCATTTACAGCTTCCACGTTTGGGACTGAATCTTTTCAAGTTTATTAGTGCAGAAGAACCTCTTGGAGGGAATCCTCCCCCCAAGTCACCAGAGAGATTATCAGAATTCACTGCAGGCCCCCCCTCGCGAATTCAACAGCATGATTCCTGATGATCACCAAATTCTTCACCTCCACTGTTGATCCAAAGAACTGCAATTGAAGCCAGAACTACTTTTCTGGATCCAACTTCTGGGTGCAGCATATGTAAAACACGCAATATTGGTTGTATCTGCGTGCTTCATTCATGGTATATAAGGTGGTAGATGTAGGCAGATCACCGATATCTAATCTATTCACAGATGAAAGCAAGTAAAAGGCTTCAAAAGATTTTGAATTGTGCATGCATACCTTATGATAGAAGTGAAGAACACCCTGATTTCCACCTTCGTGATAGGATCTGATAACTCAGCACTGACAAGCAAATCTTGTTTTACATAGCCCGGGATTTAGGCAGGCTGGGCATTCCGGAGCACAAGGAGACGACTCCTTGAGAAGACCCAAGATTTCATAGGATAGATACAATAATATAGGGTACAAAGCTCTCCACTGGAATGACATTCCCAAGAAAATTAGTGTAATCCTCCAACTTGGGCTTTTGCAAAAGAATCATATTAACTTGGCAGATTGAAAATCAGCCAAGTAAAAGAATTTGGGTTTCGCTAACAAAGAGTAATCAATATTTTATGAGGGCTGGCATGGAATCATAAAACTCAGCCAAACATTGAAAGATCCAGTTCAGAAGTTGTTCGCCCGGTAACTCAATAAGCAATTCTGCCTGCAAAGGTTAAATCGTCACATTATAATTCAATATGTAATTATAAATCCAAACCACGAACTTGTCAAAGCACAATGCAAATCTGGCTGATACTAATCCATTGTCCAAATTACGAAGTTTTACATCAATGGGTGATAAATTCTATCCATTTTCCGTCACTAACCTGGGAAGAACTTTGCCTCGTGTTTGAACCAAAATGATGCATTTCTATTACCTTTTCCCAATGGGACAGGTCCAATGGGATCTGAGGCACAGAAACCTTAGTTGACATAGTCCAACACTTCAACTCTAATCAGTTCAAATCACCTTTAACAACAAGATGGATATTTCAAATGCATAAAGGAGCATGTGCAGCCCTTTATATTTTAGCAGAACGAGAATCCTGGGAACAGAAGCAAAAATAGGAAACAATAGCCTGAAAGCATACCTTTATTTGGTTACCTTCAAATGTCAGCGAGTCTTTGAAAACATCTGTGGACATAGATTCTACTATAAGCTTGAAAACTCTTCTACTCATGTTTGTTCTCAGCCCAACCATCTTTCCAAATGTATAAATCTTACTGATACCAAGGTCTGCAGCCATCCTTCTGACGTAAAGCTTTTTCAAGAATATCTGTTGTAAAATAAGGCGCACAATCTTTCATGAACTGCTAAATTAATTTGCAAGTGCTGAAAAGCAAATGCATACCTCCATTGAGCAAGGCTCCTTTCCATATTGGCGGCGTAGTTGCTCGGTGAATTGCATCAAAATCCAAATATCCTCTTCAGCAGCTCTGTCAGCTCCCTTGATTACCTCCGTAGGATTCTCTAGACGATCAATATATTCAGATGAAAGATGGGGCGTTATGTCTACCTCTAGCTGTGATGAAGCAAACAAAATCTCCCATTTAAACTCGGTTTAGTGTAAGCAATTTTCCCTGTTACTAGTGCTCACTAAGAGTATGATAAAAGAGGACTACCTGAACAGTTTTATAAGGAACTGGAACAATTCGATGCTCATCAACCTAATGTGCAACAATAGTATTATCAGAGATAGTTTAATTTGCAACATAAATAATATGTATAAATTAGACAGTCAAACTAAAGAATGTTGTTTTGCCAGATTTACAGAAGAAGAGAAATTTCACAAATTTTGTAGTTAAATGGTTGTATGACTGAAGACAGATCAAAAAGGAAGGTCCATGTAGCTAAACCTACCTAGTATGGGAAAAGGCTTGCTTATCGTTTTGAAGGATAGGGCTTTCCGCATCAAAAAAGGTCAGTTATAAGGCATGTAAGGTACAGAAGAAACCGTCAAAGTGTTCAATAAAGCATAAAAGAGCCGGGCTTACCACAAGAGAACGAGAATTTTGTGGTAATCCAACTGTTATACTCATTTTAAAATAAGTAATTATTGTTAAACTCCCAGACTCTGGTTGAACAGGCAGAAGAAAGTACTTTCTTGACTGCCTCCAAAAGGTTTTCAATTTCAAGATTCTGTAGAATATCATTACGCTTTAATTGGATCCACATTTTTACATTGACACGTAAAGACCCAATATGCCCATGCCTAACTGCATACAAAACCAACACATCTTGACACAACTTAGAGTGGCCGTTCTCAAAGAAAAATTAAATGGATCCCAGAAACTTCAGTCTGGGTTTCCGGATGACTTTTGGCAACAAAAGCAAGAATACAGGCAGCTCTGGGATTCTTACCGAACTTCACCTTATTGTAGGCACATCAAACAACAGCAGGAATTGGAAAAATAAACTTGTATTTTCATTAGAACTCAGATGTGCCTAACCATCAATTATAATGTAAATATCATGACCAGTATAAATTATGCAGATACCACACTATTATTAACCATGCCATAGAGCACAGAGTAGTTATCCCTGCTAACATAAATATAAACGATGGATGATGAAGTGGGAATAGAAATGCTACCGAACAATTGCAGTCTGACAAATACCTTGGACAAGCTCTCAAAAAGCATCTCAAAAAAGAGATCTATGCCCACATTTCCAATATCACCAGTCTGCTGTTCACCAAATATATTCCCAAACCCTCTGATCCCCATGTCTCTTTCTGCAAGATGAAAACCTTGTCCAAGATCATGGCATTCTTCAGGAGCTGCAAGTCTCTCCTGAAGTTCAATCATAACTTGCTAAAAGATAATGACAGATAGACACACACACACAAACACACGTGGAGCGAAGATCAACAACAACAACTAAGCCTTTTCCCGTACTAGATGGGGTCGGCTACATGGATTCTTTGTTTTCACAGAACTCTACCACGTGCCACGTTGTAGAATCTATGGTAGATAAGTCCAACAAAGTTTTACGCTTGCTGTCAGAAGCCTAACGCAACCCTCCTCCTTTATCTAGGCTTGCATGCAAGGGTGATCCCTTTCATGGGCGGAGTTTGGAGCGAAGATCACACACAGATGCTTGATTGGGAAAAAATATAAGATGAAAAACTGTAAGGAAAAGAAAGACAAGGCATGATAGGGAAAAAGTTGAGAATGTACCAATGCTTGATCAGTTAGTGATGCTTTATCAGGATAAAACAAGCATGCAAATGCTTCTTTGTCTGCCCTCCCAACTCGTCCACGAAGCTATCACCAGATAAACACAGGTAAGTGTTTGAAAAAGGTAGGAATATTGGCATCAAGAGTTAAGGACACACAAATATGCTCATCCTCATATAGAGCATTTAAACCAACACATTTATAAGAAATGCACCGCTAAGTTCATCAAATTCTATTATTTTCAAACACAAAAGAAAATAAAATTGAGACTTAATGACATTAAATTCTAGCAGAAAAATGACTATACAACAACAAATAAGCCTTTTCCCATTCTAGATGGGGTCGGCTAAATGGATTCTTTGTTTCCACATATCCCTATCATGTGCCATATTAGCAGTTAACTCACAATAAATTAGAACATTCTTTATTGTTTCTTTCCAACACTTTTGTGGTCATCCTCTACCTCTTTTAATACTTTCCAAATTTAGTTTTTCTAACCTTCTTACAGGTTTTCTTTTGATCTTCTTTTTATATGTCCAAACCATCTTAAACGATATTCTCTCATTTTATCCTTTATTAGTGTCACTCCTAATTTGTTTCTAATAACCTCATTATGTATACGGTCTTTTCTTGTATGACTACTCATCCATCTCAACATCTTCATTTCTTTCACAGACATCTTTGGTACATGTTGATAATAAACTGCCCAACACTCAGAACTATAAAACATGACAGGCCTAATTGCTGCTCTATAATATTTACCTTTTAACTTTAATGGTATCTTCTTATCACAAAGAATACCTTATGCTCCTCTCAAAAATTTGTCTCACTCTCAATTTGTTTCTAATAACCTCATTATGTATACTGTCTTTCCTTCACTCATTCCTCTCAACATTTTTATTTATACCACGAACATGTTTTGTACACGTTGAAGATTAATGCCCAACACTCATAACCATAAAATATGTTACTTCTAATTGTTGCTTTATAATATTTATCTTTTAACTTTAATGGTATCTTATTGTCACAAAGAATACATGTGCTCCTCTCTATTTTAACCAACCTGTATTAATTTTATGCGTAACATCTTTTTACTTATGGCTGTTAATCATTTGGCAAGAAAGGCCATAACCATAAGGATAGCATCATCAGGCTTGAGCGTAGGGATAGCAAAGGGGTGGGTTTGTACCCAACCCGAACCCGACTTGGTAAAAATTCCGATCTGACGCATGGATCAGTAGACCCGGAGCATGCGGACAACAATGAAACTGTCCCAACCCGGCCAGACACGGAAAACAATTAAATAAAACGTAACATAATCACTAGATAATTATGCTAAAACCTGTATAAAATAATAATTTTTAATCCTTATAAAATAATAAATTTTAATCCTTTCAAGATAATATATTATATTTAAGTGCATATATACAGAGAAAGAGATAAATAACCTGTTATATGTTAGCATACTTAAATATTAATTTTTTCAAACAAATTTAGATGATTACATCCAATGCAAGACTACACCATGTCATCTCGGATAGAGAGACTCACCTGATAAACAATCTTGTTACTATCCACATGCTCTCGTTCTTTTACGATGATTCTGATTTTTTTTTTTGAAAATTATCTTGATATTTTTTAAAATTAAATATTTCCGATAATCCACGATTCAAGGTTTGATGAAATGCACAATAATGAGCCATCCACCGTTTCATAGTTTTTCAAATTCGACTGAAAAAAGAGAGAAGGAAACGAGTTCAAAGAGAGTTTCAATAATTTGGTAAGATATTTCTTTGATTTAACATATTTTCTGTTGAAACATAAATAAAACTGAAAAATAACGTGAAGTTTTCAACTCAAACGCAACATAAGAGTTGAAGAGAAATATATATATATTTCTTAATTTTTTATTCTTATTAGTGTTGTTTTTCTTTTTTTATATTTTATATATATATTTTTTAATTTTTTATTCTTATTAGTGTTGTTTTTCTTTTTTTATTATTGATTTTGGTTCTTTTTTATTTTTATTGTTCAAGAGTAAGCATTTTTTTCTTTTCTTCAGTGTGCGAATACGAATCCCCTGACAGGGCTCTCAACTCCATCAGACGCTTCTTTTTCTTTGGTGTGCGAATAGTAATCCCCTGACGCTGCTCTCAATTCCATCAGACGCATCTGATATGGCTCCATCAGACGCAAGGTGTGAGTTGGTCAATTCTCTCAAGCTGTTGTGCATACCTGACTTCGGCCTCCCTTTTGTAACCAAAAGGGAAAAAAAGACCGCCATTCAGGTTGCATTGACTAAGGTTGATTTAATGGCGGATGATATGTGGGACAGAGTGACATTGAGCGATGACGCTTCCATTTGGGCACCCTCACAACCACTCAGACCAAGTTTTCCTGTCTTCGAAATGCAGAAGGCATGACAACAGCATCGCAGATCACAAAGACACAGACAGTGTATGACCCGAAACTGGGGCAGTGTCAGGTCTGTTCTAAGGGTGTAAACGAGATGGACTGCTCGAGATCCGTTCATCTAAACTCATGGCTTGTTAGAGTTTCACGAACAAGTACCACAAACCACCCTAAGAAAACAGATTCCAGCACAAGATTCCACTTTTCAAATAAAAGTGGGCACGAAGATCCAACCCAAACTGTGCATACTTGAACAAGAACAATAAATATCCAAATTCAGAACTGAAAACAGAAGCCATCTCAAATTGCTACGAGAAAATTTTACACAATGTTGGGTGACCGACCATCCACTGTACACCTAAATACTGAAATGAGTCCAGTCTAACAATATTAAATCCTGACACAAAACCTACCATGCACAGATTGCAATTAAAGACAGAAATTTCAACTAGAAATCACTTTATGTACAATACGGACTCGACTGATGGTTAGGCATAAGTAAACTACAAGAAAGCGTAACGCGACTTGGTGATCCGAAGATTTACATACAGCAACACGCCTTATTCTTACTGCTTGTCGAGTGGGAGGGTTCACCAGGCAGCATGAAGGCGTATAGGCGAAAGCCGGAACGATGCAGTTAGACTTGAGTGGCTGCCGCGAAGCCTTCAATCTTCACCATTGGCTTCCCTCCAAATGAGGCACCACATGACGGGGAGCGGCTTTCAACTCTGCTGGAAGACCTTACCGCAAGAGAACTTCCACATGGAGACTCATATACTAATGCCTGGCGTGTGAACTGTGTATCATGAACCACAGGGTTACTTGTTCGTGCAGGGGGTGATCCACAGAAGTAGCTTGACAAACTGCTACCTTCCTCATCAGTTGCACCCTGTAATTACAGGCACATGTAAGCATTTGTCCTAACAAACACACAAGCACGAACGCACGCACTTCATGGTCATATAAAGTATCTCAAAGCTAACGCACACAGACACACCACACACCTTGGTCATGATTATATCAAGTATCTCAAAGCAAGCATCATCTTTCTTCTCGGTCGAAGTTCTGCAATGCAGGTTAAAACTGATGTTAGAAACAAAAGACTTTTCTTTTGCTCCTTGGCTTTGAGCGAGTGACAAGATTTCGTTTAAGGCAGTAATAGAAGAGGCAACAACCAAGTTCACATCATTTATCTGATATACACATACAAGTAAGAAATCACCTCGACCTGAAGTGATGTCTTTGCAACTTACAACGGCCTCTATCATCAACAACGAAAGGAAACGACACAGGAGCAGCAAGGCGAGGTTTTGGATGAATAATCTTCTCTGTACATGGATCACGTGGGATTTTATTTAGTCTTCCACGAAAACTCATGTCCGACATGCATTCAAGTGCATTGACAGCGGCAATCTCACGCAGGCCGCTATATTCCTTTGGGAAGCACTCCATTTTGATCCTTCCCTGCAGAATAAATAAAAAGGTTCAAGACTATTGACCTTGCAGGTAGCAAGGAAGTCTTGCTCTCAAACATTTTCAAGCATAAAGATGAACTTTACAACCCCACACATGCCCACACTCATGTTAATACACAGAGCAAGCAAGCAAGCAAAAGAACAAAGTACAGAGAACTGAAGAGGCTACATGAAGGGAAACTCTTAAGAGTCGAATAGGTTTATTTAATACGTTCTTCAAGCACAAGGAGTCGATTGGATGCTACAGCACCAATTCAAATATCAGAGAAGTGATAGAAGACTTGCCAAAATTTAGAACTAAGACCAACATGATCAACAACGCTTACTAGGAACCTATCAAGCTTTCACAGCATAAAACTCAATCAGATGTACTGTGAATGAGACTGTAAGATCTTTCAAAGATTAGGATAGCCCTTTGGCACATAAATTTTTCCATAGTAATAATGAGGATTTGAATATACTGGAGATCGTTAAGGTCTTGAATTTAACATCATTTCTTCCATAACTTGAGAAACACAAAACAAACGTTTGGGAAAGCTCCTTTGGCGCATAAAATTTTCCATACCAATGCTCAGGATTTGAAAATACTTCAGATTTTGTTAAGGTCTAGAATTGAACGTCATTTCTTCAACAATTTTAGAAACACCGAACAGAGGAATAAAATTTTCATAGAACCACGAAGTAACACTTTACGATAAAAAATTCAACAGAAAATCAAGATAAAAAAGAATCAAAGAAAAAGTTTCCTAGAGAAGACAGGAGTTCCAAGGGTGAACCTGCCACGTTTGAGACGCTCTATGTACCAGAGAAATTCTGATACGTGAAGCAAATAGGCAAGATGCGAGATCTAAAACAAGAATTCAGGCGGTAAACGTACGTGAACATGCAGAGAGTTCGGGAGAGAGAGAGATGATATTCTCTTCACAAATAGAAGATACTGTATAGTAAGGGTTCGGAAACAAGCCGAACCTTTGCAGGAGAGATCTCAAGTGGTTATCCGTCATAATTCCACAACCCAAGAGCGGAAGACGGTTGCTTTATAACGTCCGAACAGGCAATATGAACGGCTTCACAGCGGGAAAATTTAATCTTAACGAACCCTAAGCCGGTTGCTTTATAATGTCCAGTTTGATTCCTAAAAGAGGAAAGTGAAACTTGATTCAACTTTCAAAGATCGGTAAAAATAGAGGGAAGTAACGGTCAGATCTACAAAAACACCCCCAGAACGACGCGACATGTGTCTTCAAAAAACCCAAACCGATGAAAAAATCCATCCGTTTCAGGAAACTGCATAACTTCCAATTTCAAAACGAATGGGAACAACAAAAAGGGAAAAGGGGGACATTTTTGTGCATCTTCATCCAACAATTCTGAAGAAATATGGGAATTGCATGGCCTTCTCGCCAAATCCTGATTAAAAAAAGCAGATTTATACGATTTTCTCGTTCAAGTCAAATATGCACAAAGATCTCGGAACGATTACAGAAAAAGACCATTTGAACAACATCTTCGTGCTCAAAAACTCTGGATCTGCGCAAAAATGGACAAATCCACCACAGAGGACACGAAGAACCGCTAGTTCATATATCGCGGTATTCTTCTTCAACACACACAGAAAGATAGGGAGAAGACGCGCAAATTGAAAAGGAGTGCCAGATTATTCAACACATTGATGAGAAGCGAGCAAAACAAGATGCATCTAAAGCAAAACAGATCAAAATGAACTTATACACGCACATGCACAAGAGAGAAGGCGGATTACCTTTTGAAAATTAACAGGAAGAACGTCGAAATCAATCTTCTCTTCGAGAGAGAGAGAGAGAGGCGAGGGGGGTGAATCAGGGAAAATCAGAGAGGAAACAAGAAGAAAGGAAGGAGCGAAGAAGGAGCAGCACAGCAGGCAGCGGCGACGAGATTAAGCATTCACCGTGTGATCACGCGCGCCAAGAAATAGCAAGCTGGCCGTCTCTCCCTCCCGTTGCCTTTCCTCCTCTCTCCCCCTCCTTTCCCTTCCTCCTCTCCGGCGATGTCTCCTACTAAGCAACTCGCCAACGAGACGCGGCTTTTAACGCCTAACGGACCACACAAACCTCGCCCTCTTTCCTCCCCTTACCAATTTTCGCTCTTTCTCGAAACCCTTCCCTTTCCCTCTGCCGCTTAATTTGTGCGCCTAGCCTTCATTATTACCGCCTTTGCCACTAAACCGCCTCCCCGTTCGGACCGACTCATCCGGGTCGGTTCATCTCAGACCTCCCCGCTAGCACCAAAACTAGTCCTGGCAAGTCCAGTTTCGGGTTGTTCTAAACCATGCAGTGGAACCGAACCAAATCGAATCCAGATCAATTTCGCTTATAGTTCGATTCTGGATTTCGTTTCATTTAAATAAAAAACAAATGATAAAAAATGTTTTCAATCGGTTTTCGGTTCGCTTTAGTTCCAGTGGAAACCATCTGACCGATCATGTCTACTTATCCCTGTACTTCTTTGGGTTGGATTTATCTTCAGAAACCGTATGCCGATCCATCATCTATTTTAATGGCAAGTTGAGATAATGAAAACTACGTCACATACCAAGTAAACTAGACATGTCTGGGTTCCGTTTGCCTAAAACTTGAAACCAGATCTGAATGATTATTCGATGTTAAATATATATATATATATATATATATATATATATATTCTTTAGTAAAAGGTAGTTTAAAACGGTTAGGTTTCAATTTCAGTTTCAAGTCAACAACAACAACAACTAAGCATTTTTTCATACTAAACAGGATCGGCTACATGGATTCTTTGTTTTCATAGAGCACTATCACGTGCCATATTAGCAGTTAACTCACAATAAACTACATCATTCTTTATTGTTTCTTTTAAACACTTTTGCCGTCGTCCTTTACCTCTTTTAATACTTTCAAAATCTAGTTTTTCATACCTTCTTACGTGTTCTTCTTTTGATCTTCTTTCTAAAAATCATGAACGATAACCGAATCGAAGGGTTTTCGGTTTCAGTTATGGTTTCAAAACCAGTTTTGGTTACCCGTGATTGCACGGTCGATTCGGTTATCGGTTCTAAACAGTCCGTATCTAAAGTGAACTCCTCAAGCTCAAACGGGTCTCCAAAAATACCAAAATTACCTTAATCCTTGTTTTTATTTTAGCTTTGTTGATACAGTCATATAGGTCATTGCTCCCTTCTTTTTGGTATGATGGGAAGGCCAAAGTTAGGTGCATGCCCTGGTTCGAACTTATAACCTTCAACTTATGGTTCGACAACCATAGGCCATCATGCCATTAGGTCAGGTCACTTTGGGCATGGGTCAAAAATGGCCTACCCAAATCCCTTCGATTTTTGTTTGGGTCATGTTCTTTGAACTCTGCTCAACTTTGGGTTGACCTAGTATTTATGAGAATACATCCAAGATATATACATTATACATACATAATATTTGTATCTTATATCATAATATATCTTATATTTATTTACTTGTATAATATGAATATATAGTATATGATACATATTGTTAACATATATATCATATATGGCATATATTTTAACATATATACATGCATGTAGTGCATATGTAATGCTTACCCAGTTGAGTTCACAAACAAAAAATACACTAATAAGTAAAGTACACTTACTTGCATTTTCACTTTTTGACTCAATTATACATTTATCAATATAAATGATTGAGATTTTCAATGATACAAAAAGTATATAACATGAGAGTATATTAAACTTTATATATATATATATATATATATATATATATATATATATATATAGAGAGAGAGAGAGAGAGAGAGAGAAAGAGAGAACTACGCCCATGTAAGGGATCACCCTTATATGGCCCATCCCAAGCCCTCATAAAGGAGGAGGTTGCGTTAGGCTTCCGATATCCAACGTAAAACTTTGTTGGTTTTTTATATCAGGGGTTATAAAAACATTCTCCAAAATAAAAGTTTTAATTACCTAGGGTCAATTTTTCAGAGTGATGTAAGAATTGATGGAGATGTTACCCATAAAATTAATGAATGTTGGTTAAAATAGAGAGGAGCATAAGGTATTCTTTGTAACACGAAGATACCATTAAAGTTAAAAGGTAAATATTATAGAGCACCAATTAGACCTGTCATGTTTTATAGTTATGAGTATTGGGCAGTTAATCATCAATATGTACAAAAGATGTTTGTGATAGAAATGAAGATATTCTAATGGATGAGTGGTCATACAAGAAAAGACCATATAGATAATGAGGTTATTAGAAACAAATTAGGAGTGACACTAATAGAGCATAAAATAAGAGAATATCGTTTAAGATGGTTTGGACATATAGAAAGAATATCAAAAGAAGCACCTGGAAGAAGGTACGAAAAACTAAACTTTAAAGTATTAAAAGAGATAGAGGATGACCACAAAAATATTGGAAAGAAACAATAAAGAATGATGTAGCTTATGTTGAGTTAACTCCTAACATGGCACATGATAGACCTATGTGGAAACGAAGAACCAATGTAGCCGATTATGTCTAGTATGAGAAACGGCTTACTTGTTGTTGTTTTATATATATATATATATATATATATATATAATGAGAGACATATAATAGCAAATCTTTTTCATCCTCAAATCTACTTTATGATCTCAACCATTTGATATTTAAGATAGAAGATTGAGGTGATATAGTTCATCAATTACAATGTACAATAATAATTTTAATTAACATCTTAATTATTGATTATGTCAATCAATAAAAATGTTTATGGAAGATTTGATAGATGAGGCTTAAGCATTTAACTTAAAAATGTTTAATAGCTCTCACAAGGAAGGATGGTGTGCGATTGGTGT
Source organism: Brasenia schreberi (assembly GCA_036023115.1). NCBI lineage: Eukaryota > Viridiplantae > Streptophyta > Magnoliopsida > Nymphaeales > Cabombaceae > Brasenia > Brasenia schreberi. Next base: position 8,708,378 of record JAYKKT010000077.1, read on the forward strand.
GCATGTTTGCATAGAAGTTGCACGGCTGTCAGCGAGCTCAGAAATCTCTCTCTTGACTTGGTTTGACTCGTAAAAGGATGGTGTACTACTCATTAACACGTTTGCACAGAACTTGTCTGCTGGCTGTGAGCTCAGCTTGTTCGTATAAAAAAAAGACCCCACCATATAAACACGGGCAGTTTGAAATTCTTCCAACCTGTTAAAACCCTCGTAGAATTCTTACTTTTGCAAAGATTTTCTCTTTTTTCAACGCGCAACTTTTCTAGGGTACATAAAGACCTTTGATGCACGCAATTACCTACACTTTTTTTTCTCTAATGGCACCGGGTGTCCGGCTTGGTTCAATACTAACCTCGAAACAAATGAATATAGTTGGTTCTCAATTTTTAGAGAATCAAACCGAACCGTTATAGTATATGGAATCGAACCAAATCATCGACTTCGGTTCCAAACTACGGTTCTATAAAATATATGATGGCTTTATTATATAACAAATAAACAGCACAACATTCAAATTATATCATGAAAGATAAGATTAGAAAGTTAGCATATACTAATACAAAGGATAATTCAATTTCTAGCATTTATACTTCGACAAGCATTTTCTCATATTAGATGAGGTATGCTATATGGATTCTTTATTTATATAGAATTCGATCATGTGCCATACTAGTAGTTAACTCAACATAAGTTAGATCATTCTTTATTGTTTCTTTCCTTTCAGTTCAAGTAAACTGATAATAATATTGTTAAAAAATTAAGATTAAGGAAAAATGTAAGAAAAATATGTGAACTGATAGTTTGTAACCACAAGTTTTGGTTTTATAAAAGATAAAACCAAAACCGAATTGAATGGTTTTTGGGTTCAAACCCAATTCTGAATTTCACCAGTTCCTAACCCCGTTCAGTTCTGATTGGAACCACCAGGCCGGTTAGGAACCGGCCATGTCCGGACTACTAGAGCTCTTTGTTCTTGAGTCAGCGTCTGAACGTGACAAGCAACCCCAAATTATTAAGTAAAGAATGCGCACAAGAGCCAAAGCGCAATCGAATAAAGTGAAAGCCTTTAACAATCTTAAATGCCAAGAATCGTTTTCCTTAAAGTTGGTCAATGCTTCACCACGTTACTTTACAAATCCATTTGGTTAGTGTCAACTTCTGCAATATAGTTGAATAGATCGACTCTGGATTTAGTGGTTTTAGATATACCCGTTGGATGTTCGAATCCGAGTAAGTGTAATTTATTGGATTTGATTCTTCAACTTTGAGTCATGATCTCATTAAAATTTTCAATGATGTGATTGACAAAACCAAGTTTTTTTATCTCGCCTGAAACTTTTGTTCTAAACCTTTTCCTACATGGGTTAAATCGCTTAAACAAAATTTGCAATTGTTATCACAATGACTTTGGATTTAAACTGGTCCAAACAAGTTAACCAAAACCAGACCCATAAACCCAACACCAAACCATAAAGCCCCTAGTTAATTCTCCTTTCGTGAGATTAATCAACAAAACCAGCAGTTCAAACCGTCTATTCAAGTTTAGTTTTACTTGTTTTTGTTTTTTCATTTCTTTTGATTTTTGGCAGTTTTAGTTCAAGAGACTATTATAAAACCGTGGTCAGGATCGCCCCCGGATCCAGTTTAGTCCGGTTCCGAGCACGGGAACGTGTGTATTTGGATACATTAGTTCCGGTTCCTTGTTTCAAAATGGTATTATGAGCCAAGCTAACGAACTAGAATCTTTTGTTCGCTCATTGTCCGAACAAAATTAAAGGATAAGGTCGAACAGAATTATGTCAACAAAGGAAAGAAAAAGAATCAACGGATAGAGAAGGAACGTGATGCCCCGATGAAGAATCAACGGGTTCTAGCCTCAAACTCAAACCCGTCCGCTATTTGCGATTCCTGGTTTTCAGGGCAAGGTCAAAACTGAACCGAACCGACGGTTCCGGTTTGGTTATGAACCACTGTTCTAATTATTTTAGGTTTTGGCTAAATACCGATTATATGTCATCATATAATTTGGATCTACAGTCCCAATTTCACACATATATATATATGAGGTTATAAAACACACACATATAAAAACTCATAAATTTGTGAAGATTCATATGTACATAAACATATAAACTTTATATATTGGTTCGATTCAGTTCCAATACTGGAACTGTGAACCATACCACCAACCTTTTTTCCTGTTAGAACTAAACCAAACTGAATATCAACATAGCCGTTTGGTTCTGGCGGTTTAGCTCAGTCCCTCTGGTTCCTTGAACACCCTAGTTAGTGGTTTGAGGTTGACCCGAAAATCACCTGTCACGAAGCTAGTTCAGGCATGGTTCGGTGACACAAGAATAGGCTGGTTATTTATCCAGGTCAGACCAACAAAATATGGTTGATATAATGGACATGGATTATCAAACTTAGATCTGATTCGACCTGAGTTCAGAATCAAGACCCGTAAAGTTTCAATATATGGTGGATGTCCAGTTCGGTAGGACATAGGACAGGTCAACAATGCCATCCCTATAATTATATATATTTTTGGGTCTATATATGAATGTGATCTTTTATTTTTGTTACAATTGTGAGAGAGAAGCCATATATGATGAAGTGTCCTAGATAGGTAAGCCATCAGCCTTGAGTGCTACAGGTGAACGAAAACTTTCAAGCAATGCTGTATAGAATCTCATTAGAACTCCAAAGTTAAGCAAGCTTCAACGAAAATATTAGGATTGTTGGCAATTTCTTAAAAAAAAGTCCTCGTTTTGCACCCTCTATGGTGTGTTTATGTCTTTGATACTGCAGTTCTAAGCCCATGTGAGACCATTATTCTGTTCTTGATTTGCGGATGTGACTGTCACCATATAACACTCGTACTCTAGATCAACTGGTACTCTAATCATCATTCTCACTAGTTCTGTGTAAAATCAAAACTTAGTTTTTTGGGTTTTCTTTTCCAACATTGTATTTATGTATACATTTGAAAATATTTTTGAAAATATTGTACCGTGACATGATACAGTATTTCAAATAGTAACATCTTCAGTAGCAAACAGTTTCCTTTCTAAATCGCATATATTTCTTCTCAACTGGTTTTGAGGTTGGAAAGTTCTAGTAGATTATCTCCCAATTCTTTGGTAGCTTCTTGATAACTTCATGAAAGGATAGATTCACTTGTAATTCTATCTGCAATTCCTCTAGCAGTCCTTGATGGAGTAATGATATCGTGGCTTATATCTAAGTGATGGTGATAATGGAGGCACAAGAAAAAGAAAACATCGAAAACAAAAAAAGAAATGCATAAAAAACAGGCGGACGATTGTTAGGGCAAATGGAAGAAGAAGGAAGGGGATGTTGATGGTTGTAGGCGGTGTCTTGGGTTGGCTTTGGGTGAAGGCTGCAGGTGGTGGTAACAGGGTGAAGGCTGTTGGTGATAAATGCATCAACAATGGTCAACTGTTAGGTCAATTGAAAGATATGCCGAAGGTGATTCAGGATGAAGGCTGCAGTAGGTGGTTTGGGTCAGCTTTTGGGTGAAAAACAAGGGAAGAAAATGCAAGAAGATTGCTTACATGGTCGGTTGTTGGGTGGTGGAGACAGCAGGTGGTGGTGATTTAGCAACAACAATGCGGGAGAAAGAGGGGTTAGGGTGATGGAAAGTGGGAGGGAGAGAGTCGAGATGCAAGAAAGCATGCGAGAGATGGGGGCACTTGACGGTTTTGTTTGTGGGCCAGGCTTGGGTCCAGGTCTCGCGTACCACCTCCACCCTTGGGACTGCATTTTCACTCAATATGGGCCCATGGAACTACAGTTCCTTGCCCATCCGTGGTTCTCCGTTTCATACGCAATGGTGCTTGGTACCGCAAGCACCAAAAAATAAGGCCAGGCCTCCTTGGAACCACGAGCCAAACACACCCCTAGAGAACTTGAATGAAGTTAAAGAAGATGAACTATTCTTAAATTTACATGCACATGTTTGAGCTCTTTTTGCAATTGTTCAAGAATCTAGCCTCTTTATGGCACATGCATCCGGGACAAGGATTGCAATGATGAACACAACCACACATGCATTATGCATGTCAAGATGAACCTAAGGACATGATTGACACACTGTGGAGAGTGTACATAAGATGATGATGATGATTGAAAATACCAAGTTAGTATGTTAATGATCTTTGAAAGTATCGAAATCAATGAAACCGTTGAATACCAGTCTTAATGAAAAGATAACATTAACTTGGCACAACGAGCAATAGCTCACCCAGATAGTGGGACTCACAAGTCGAAGGTCATGAGTTCAATACCTGGGGCATGCATCTGGCTTTGGCCTCCTATTGTACCATACGAAAGAAAAAAGAACACCAACTTCAACTGGATCTTGGTAGATCCAAATAGAAAAGGAAATATCTAACGATAAATAAAGAACCAATGAAATAATATTCAAAATAAGGAAAAGTTATGACTTTCCCACCTACATGACAGTAAGAATTGTACTAAAACTCTCTGTAGATCAATAACTAACAAAGGAACGCTGGAAATGATTTATACCGCGCATTAATTGTTCCTGCAGAAACTTGTAAACTAATAACGAACACATGCCTGCTTTCATTTATACTTAACAACTCTCTCTCTCTCTCTCTCTCTCTCTCTCTATAGTATTAAAAGTTCGATGATAGACGGCCTTCTATCTATGTCTTCCCTATTAAATGCTCCTGCAGGCTGTACCGTTACCATCAAGTTCTACAGGGCAGCACGAATTTTAAATTGATGTTCTTCACGCTCGTTTGTACTACCTCACCTGCTACCACTGTCCTAGTTTACCGTTCATTGAATTCCTTAACTAATGGAATACACTCAATGGACTGAACTTGATGGTATATATATATAACAATAACTAAGCCTTTTTCTCATACTATGTGGGATAGGTACATGAATTCTTTATTTTCATAAAACTCGATCATGTGCCATTATGTATATATAAGTACATGAAGTATAACGATACTTTTCACCTTTTAAACGGTGAAAACATTTAAGTGGAAATAAGCATGAATGGATGCACGCATTTACAACTTTTCCTTATATGTATATATATATAAGCTGAGTTTCATGAATATGGCATTGATGAATAGAGTTATATTATATTTAGTATTATATTTAGCAGCATGAATATAATTTATAATATAATAATTAGAAAACTTGTAATTAAGTCTCAGCAAAAAAATCTATAAAGTTCAACCTTTTTGGTGGGCAAGCTTGTACTTGTGATTAGTTTGCCAATTAGATTGCGGGATTGAAAATTTTCAACTAGAAACAGTGGGGACATACATCTATATGTGTATGAGTTTGTTTAGCAAGATCCAAATGGTACGCCCTTAGTCTTAGAAAGCAGGCAATAAATACATCACTGTGTCTAAATAAAATGAAGGAGGAGGATACTTTTACTAACGGCTCACATACAAACGTTCAAATTAGAAGTGACATTCAAGAGGTGCAAATATATCATTGGTATAAAAAAGAAGGCGAGTGTTGAAAAAAAGGCAAAAAGAGCAGCGTGAACGGCAGGATTCGAACCTGCGCGGGCAGAGCCCACATGATTTCTAGTCATGCCCGATAACCACTCCGGCTAAAGAAACAGAAAGAAGCCATTTGTATCTAAAATATACAAGCCATTTGTATCTAAAATATACACAAGTATGGTTCAGCAGCAAGTATGATAAGGTTTGTTTTTGGTAATTGATCATAATCAGAGGGCCATTCTTGACGAGTCGCTCGCACTTTTCTTATTCGATAAATCTACCAAGGATTACAGTGATCTTCCAATTTACGGTGGTTCAATCGTCTATAGATGACTCCCTGTACACCACCCTCTCCCAAATATTCTTGCTGAATGCAATACTATGATGGGATACCCACATACAGGGTTTGCATTATCCGACCCCCTTCTTGTTTTGTGGTCACAAGTTGATTCTGCAATCCTAAATGGAGCACTCAGAGCGTCAGCTCACCTGGTAGGGGACTCTAGTTGTGAGTTCGATACTTGTGCCCGAGTCCGCTACTAACATCTTCCATGTACAACAACTAAGCTTTTTACGGGGTTAACTACGTGAATTCTTTGTTTCCACATAACCCTATCAAGTGCCATGTTAGGGCTTAACTCACAATAAGCTACATTATTTCTTATTATTTTTTTTCCAATACTTTTGTGATTGTCTTCGACCTCTTTTAATACTTTCAAAATCTAGTTTTTCATAACTTCTTACACATAGCTTCTTTTGATCTTCTTTCCATATATCCAAATCATCTTAAATGATATTCTCTCATTTTTGTCTTCTATTGTTGTCACTCCTAATTTATTTCTAATAACTTCATTATGGACACGGTCTTTCCTTGTATAACCACTCATCCATTTCAACATCTTCATTTCTCTCACATACATCTTTTGTACATATTGATGACTAACTGCCTAATACTCAAAATCATAAAACATGACAAGTCTAATTGGTGCTCAATAATATTTACCTTTTAACTTCAATAATATATTCTTATCACAAAAAACACCTAATACTTCTCTCCATTTTAACCAACTTGTATTAATTCTATGCATAACATCTCCATCAATAATTCTTTCTATGAAAAATTATTAAAACTTTTCTTTTGAGAGATGCAATGTGTGCCAATTTTAATTTTTGTCATTTGAAGTAACCAACTGATCAAACTTACACATTCTATATATTATATTTTTGTTCTACTAAATCGAAAGCCTTTACTTTCTAACATTTCTCTCTATAGTTCTAATTTTCTATCAACTTTTTTCTTAAACTCTTCCACTAACACAATATCACCATCAAGGTACTTTATCTTAAATATATTTTGTTAAATCACCATTATAAATAAATATGAACTTAAAATTAATCCTTAATATAACCTAATATTAACTTCAAAGAAGTCTATCATTCCTTCACAAGTCTTCACACATTTTTTATACCATCGTATATATCTCTTATAAGGTTAATGTATGTCGATGGGACACCTCTTTTTTTGTAAGGTTCTAAAAAAAAAAACATCCCTTAATACCTTATCGTATCAAAATTAATAAAAAAGCAAGTCTGCTAACATCTTCAGAATCCTTCACCGGATTGACATAACCATTTCAACAAAATTTGATCCCATTATTGGATAACTACAATTTCAAATGCATATTTTCTCCGATCTACCGCCAGGATTGTGGGCCTCATCAAGGCCACCAACCTCCTCCTGTATCCAGAAACTACAAAGTGATGCTAACTAAAACCGGAAAAGAATCATGGATGAGGTTGTCATATGTACAATTACACATAGTATATCATGCCCACTTCAAATAAACTGATGTGAGGTATATTTAGTGCAACAGAAGGACCTCTGCAATTCTTCCGAAGGAACGAGTACCCGACGTTGATGGCCAGTCTCTTCAAGAACGAAGATCCCCGCCTGGCCTTGATGTATGAGTGTCCCATGATGTAAGCAACTCCTGCGTGTTTTGCCTCAAGCAGATCCATAAGCTCTTCTCTAACAGATAAATCCATTGGACAATCCTCTGGCAACTCAAACCGCACCCTTCTGTGGCTTGCCTGTGGTGATTCTTGCTCACAGACTGACTGCAGACTCAACAATGTTGGTGACTTGCTACCCCTTGCAGTGCTTTGAGTCGCCTCATCCTGCTCGCAGGGCACTACATTCAGATTGGATCTTACCTGCGTTCCAATCACGGCCATCCTCCCATCCAGCGAAGTATCATAACTTGAAGACTCAGAATTATCTGCTTCCATGTTAATGAACTCTGCAACGCTTAAAATCAGCTGATTCTCAAAATTATCGTTGTCCTTCTGAACATCTTTGTACCCGTATCGAACAATGCATCTGTACATGCGATACTGTTTCGGTCCGATGCGACCCACGAGGTAACGCTCATCATCTGGAACATGGGGTACAGGGACACTTTTGACACAGACAAACACCGACACCTTGTGGAATGCGGGAAGATTGGTGACAAAATGTGAAAATATGGCAGGAACCCCAGTGGCCAATTCAGAATAAATGAGGCCAATACCTGGCACACGGGCAATGCCAAGGCTAGGACCTAGGTTGAGGATCCACTTCATGGAAACCTTGTTCTGCATTTCAAAGAGATACTTCTTTCTGGTGCCAAAGTGCCAAATATACATAGTAAGCATGAATACACCAGATAGCGCTATAGGAACCCAACCACCCTGAGACACTTTCATAACCGAAGCTGACAAGTATAGGGCTTCAATTGATCCGAAAAAGAGAAGAAATATCAAGGCCAGAAAAACACTCCTTTGCCATACGAACATTATAACAAGAGCCATGAGCCACGTTGTAACAAACACCACGCACATGAAAGCGATTCCTGTAAACAGACAATAGTGATCAGTTAGAATTAGAGGTACAAGTAAAAGGCTCTTCAGAATGAAGTTTCATAACATTACCGTAGGCATTTCCAATCAACGTGGTATCCTGGAAAAGAATTGTAACAGCTACACAAAGGATCATGAGAATCCAGTTTATTTCTGGAATATAAATTTGCCCAAATATCCATCTTGAAGTGTGGACAACCTTCACCCTCGGGAAGCAACCAAGGGCTTGGCACTGCTTAATGATTGAGAACGTAGCAGATATCACTGCCTGGCTTGCAACAATAGAAGCAAGTGTGGCGATCACAAAGACGGGCCAAAAAACAGGCTCTTCAGATGGGATCGCGGATGTCAGAAAATGAACTAAATGAAATCATCATGCAATTGAGTGAATCAAACATAAAATCACAGTCAGTTGAGGTAATAAAATCTTACCTGGAATGGAGTGGTAGAAACTTGTTGGTATAGCAGCAAGGTTCTTAGACAGGTAAGCAGCCTGTCCCATGTACTGCAGTACTAAACATGGGTATATGACTCCAATAAATGCAACCTGCTTGATCAAAACTATAAAATAAAAATGCAAACAACTAATGGCTTCTTATGTAAACATTTATAGGCAGAGTAGCAAACCCTTATAGAAGTTGCGGTGAAATGTCCAAGGTCTGCAAACATTGCCTCCGTACCTGTAAAACAGTAGAAAAGTAAATTTTTTCCTCCAAGAGAAATCCAACCTTCTTTACCAGTCTTGATAAAGAACTTGATGATATAGTGTGGGGATATAGCACTAACTATTTTTGGATTCCAATGAATTGTATTATACAGCCCAACAGAAAATATCGATACAAGCCAGATGATTACAATTGGTGCAAACATAAATGCCACTTTGTGTGCCACAATGTTGGAGAGCAAACAGGCCAACCAATATGACACAGGCAAGCAGGACAAGTTCATCTGCAAACAACATGGAATTTCTATTGTAATCTAATTTTTATGCCCTTAGCATTGGACAAGCAATGATAAGAACTGCAGAAGATAACAAATGAGATTTGGCTCACCATCAGTTAATTTTTTTCTGTAACTAGTAGTCCTGATACTGATGAGAGAACTGCAAGGTAAGAATCAGGGTAATAGTTAATTTCTTATTAGAAGCAAGATAATCTTCATGTAAACAAACCAAAGCGGTAGTGCACTGATATACTAAAGGCAATTTGCACCAAAAATAACATACTAAGAAGCTCCAGATATTCCCAAATTTTAATTACATGAGTACCTTACCTGAAATTGCTGGAGTAAGCACACCATCACCAATGACCATGCAAGCACCAAACAATACCACTACAAGTAGGGCTGTTCTTAACCTTTTATGCTTCTCCAGAAACCTCTTCAGCGGAGAAGAGGCTACAGCCTGTGATGAGGGACCATATTTGTAGGGACCGATAACTCCTCGTCTGCTGCTTGATTGGGGAGTAAATTAAACTTGGCATGCCTGCAGAGCATGGCGAATAAAGAGCAAAGGTTCCACCTGACAGCAGTTGTGTCATAATCAGATCATACAGTTCATAACCTTTCTACAAGAAAAGAATTTAAAAGTGAAAAAAAGGGCCATCACAATACCTTCACCATTATCGTCAGCACAATAATAGGATGAATACGTATTTGTGACCGCGTATCAATGTAATGGTCCAAATCTAGCATGACATACATCTGTAAAAAGATCCATCGATTATATGACTAGTGAAGGAATAAATACGTGATACTAGAATTGAATAAAGTATAGTGAACAAGATATATCAACAAGATGTTTCTAGAATCTAAAACATTAATGAGGGTAATATCTTTCTTTCAGGAAAACCTACAAATTTATACACAATGATGTGTCCAAAGAAATATATGGATGTGCGCATCTGCATACACATGTGTGGGAGGGTGGCAGGAGATCGCCCACATATATGGCTTCCTTTTCATCTTCTGATGACAAATTGGAGTTATAGCTTAATAGAATTTCCCTTGGTCGGACATGTCTCAAGTTCAGATGCTTGACTTCCCCAAACACAACGGCTTCCAGCCTTGTGTACAATTCAAGAAGCCGAACTTGCCCACCCAATCATCAAAAACAAAGGTTCAATAGTTTTACTTCTGCAACTCTCTTTCATCTGTATCAAAAGATCTCTACCAATAAAAATTAAATGTAAGTGGCAACAATCTAATGTAAACAGACTTGAATTATGATAACTATAGTTATTTCAATGGCAATAGTCACACTATTTGGAAGCAATTACCCTTCCCATCCATGTGACCTGTTCATATGCATCCCCCTAGGTGCTCCATTGAGCATCCCTTTGGAATTTCTCCAATTGATTCCATTTATAAAGATGCAACATTGATGCTCTGTTCAGCAAAACGAGTATAGTAAAAGTGAACGGTGAAATAGAGTCATGGCAAGCACTAGAGTTTGGAAGTTTCATCTTGGTTTAATAGGCAAAAATGCACCTAGAACCAAATGAGAACCACTAAAGGGACACTATTGTTATTCTGTGCAGCGAAACCAATTCCCCATCAATATTAATCAAACATGTTGCCTTGTTGCTCAAATGAGAAAACTATAATCATATTATAGGATATTTCTCGAGGAAAACATTTATAATACTTTGAATATGGCTTCCACTGCTTCAAAGTGAGTGCCTCTTTAAAAGTTCCACGAATATGCACTTATGGCTTCACCATCGAATAAGTTCCAGCAAAAACAATCTGCTCCTTTCTCAAAAAGCAGATTCTCACAAACTTTTACACAAATAGCTATCGAAGTTTCCAACTTTGTCACTCTCTTCTTGACACATTAAAACTTACTTCAAGACACGAAAGCTAAAGTTGATCGCTAAAGCCTGAGGGCGTCAATGAAGTATTTCCAGAAGAGGGTCACTTAATTTCTCCAGAACCATGACATGATACATACAGGAGGATTCTCGCTTCATGAACGGAACATGTATCACATGAGAGCCGTACGATAAAGTTCGAATACGTCGAAGGAACACGAAATTCATGATTGGAAAATGTATCGGAAGAGAATCATTCGATCAATAAACCCATGGTCACCTTATCTCTCAATATCTAGTTTGTTATTACTAGGATCAGTCACACTCACGTCAAAAGATCAAGAAAATCAGTGACATGAATACGCATAAATCAACATCTAATTAACAAATAACAAGGAAATTCAAACTTATATTCTGAATAGGCCAATCTCCAGCTTCAACTCAAAGAGCTGAACCCGACTACCGAACGAAACCAAAAGAAGCCTCATCTCCCATCGCGGTTTGTTTCAGAACGCGAGCAACATCAACAAGAAGCATTTCCTTTGGAATTCCGGTCCACGGACGAAATCACAAACGGATGCAAACAACATCTTATATAAAGCAGAACAGATGTAAAGATGGACGAAAATAGAACGAACAGGGCAGAAGAATCAATCATCCGTATCCTTTCAGATAATCGCGATGAGGACGAAATGAAGGCGGCGAAAATCCTAACCCGATTCCGATGGCGCGGGTCGGGAACTCCCATCTCGATTTCCGTGCTCATCTTCAACGTTCGACGCCCTTCTCCGATGACACCACCAACTCGAACAGAGGCGTCCCTCGAAGGCACCAGATTTTGTACCGGATCTCCTCGCATGTGTGTCGTTGGCCGTTTTACACATCACGCGCGCTGGACGCGTTCCATTTCTCTCTCTCTCTCTCTCTCTCTCTCTCTCTCTCTCTCTCTCTCTTTGAGGGGTTCCGCTTTACTGTGCCCATACAATTTCGAAGATTTACGATGACAGCCACTGGATCAAGGCAATACCGGATATGGGTCCATCTGGATCTCACTTATCTGACTGAACCAACTCCATGGGCATTGACATATTTAGCAATTAGGGTTGTAAAATTAGGTGAAAGACACGACCTAAGGCTCCTTCTTACTGTATTATTATTCGTGCAAACCGGAAACAAGCACAAGCATATATCACTTCCAAGCTAATTAAATATCAAACATGTTTTTTCTTGGATATATAATTATAAACGAGCTATTCGCATATCCAAAACACGAACAAGCTTAAGACGAGACAAACCCAAAGTGGCTCATCTGATTCCGAAGGATTTAGTCCATATCTGGTGCATGTATTCATGTCTAGATGGTTGATGAAGTTTGCATATGGGTGAATTTATTGTTCCATATCAAGGTCACATTAGCTGTGGGCCAAATTGGTTACATCCGACTTGTATCCACTTGACCCGGTTGCACTAAGTTGTGAAAACTCATATTGGCGAGGCTAATTCGGTAAAAGTTGCGCAAGTCGCATTTCCAAAGAAGTTACGTCAGCACAGCGAACGCCTTCAAATCGATCCTTGTCGAATAAAAGGAACACATTTATTTTTCCCAAAATAATAATAATAACGTATATGCTCTTTCAAACTTATATTATTCTCTGTGACAAATATCTCGATATTCTCATGTAAAACCAAAACTAGAAAATATTTTCCAGAATAATTGAGCTTGTGCTCATTTTCTTAACCTACCACAAACTGTATACAAAGTTATAAAATTATTCATTAATTTGAGTTTACGCATGCAAAGTCAAACAATTATATCCAAATGTTAATACAATTTCTAAGAACAAAGTCGCTTGTGCCATCTCTTTCGTCCAGCCCATCTTCCTCACCAGGAGTTCCGCCACCTTTGAAGACCACAACAATTTTGCAACCAGCAGAACCTCTTTTTTTTTTTGTCACAAGAAGAAGCCGAAGCCTACCACACACACAACCTCACATGCATGCACCTCCTGAGAATCGAACTCCCCACCAGCACAACCAGCAGAACTTTTGTTGGTTTATTGTGGTAGCAGATGATATCATCCCCAACTACCAGAATAGCTAAAATAATATGTTATGAAGTTGCAGAAAAGAAGGTCTCTCATTCAAGTCATCGGTCAACAAGAAATTGATTGATTAAGTAATTTAAGGTTTAAAAATCTACTTGATGACTACCCAGAGCATTAGCTCACCCGGTAGGGCTCTCTAACTCCCAAAACATGGGTGACAAGTTCAATTCGAGGAAAGTCCATGTAAGGTGACCACTATTCAGTTATAACCAAATAATTGAACTGAATTAGAACAAAAATTGTATCAACAAAGTCTTATATATATATATATATATATATATATATACATACATATATATATATATGTATATATATATATGTATATATATATAAAAGAATTCAATAATCAAGCCCAAACTGAATAACTGAACCAACCAAATAATTCGGTTCAAATCCCTTTTGTTACCGATACAATTTGGTCCTTAGACATATTCTCGTTTTCACTTAATTCAGTTTAGTTTGGTTATTGAACTGAACTGACCGATGCACAGCCCTAAGTGCATGAATGTGTTTATGTTAGGCTCTACCGAAGTAATTAAAATATAAAATAAGCTCCTAAATAATACTTCAATTCTATCATTTAATATATTACTGTGTGCTGAATTTCAAGTATGTTTGCCCTTTCACCGTGTCCACGAGACATAAATCGTTTTCCCAATAATATCACATTGAAGTAAGATGGCGTGATGTCATTAGTTTGCTTTTTTGATTTGCATTTAAGTTGTTGGAGTCAAGATGGCGACCGTTCTGTGGTTGCGTTATCGATGAAGAAAGCAAGGAACATGTGATGCTTTCTTTAATATGGATGCTCCATTAGTCGAGACAAACAAGGCAGCCCAAACAATTGAATAGTGGATCCTCTTCTCCTTATATTGACATAATGAAAGCCCACAAGAAAAGGAGCAGTCATACATATATATATATATATATATTGATTGATTGGATCTTACTCACTATTGATGATTTTCACTTATGTTCGATTATTGTTTATTTGGAAACATCTCTTTTAAAAACTCTTAAATTTTTTTAAATTACACTCGTATCATTGAATGGATGAATATGAGTGGATATGTTAAAGGTGGATAGTATCCTGTTTTCCTATATATATATATGCATAAACAAACTTCAACCATTTAATTTGAAAGATCGATGATTGAGATTTCAATTCAAAAAATAAAAATTACTTATTAAATTAATTACACATACAAAATTTACAAGTGCATCAACCATTCATCATTTAGATTAGATAGTTGAGATTTATTCGGATAATTTACTATGTAATGTTGCTAATATATACTAAACTTGCTATATATATATATATTATGTGTTTTTATATACACACAAACATCAATCCAAAGAACAAAATACAAGTACACACAAACACGCATAAACATGGTCACATTCAGTCGCTGCCTTTTGGATCCAAGGATAATTATGATATTCGATGGTAGGTAAAAGAGCTCAGAGAATCGAACATGGGTTGTTCACGTTTGGCTTGGTAGCTCATTTGTCCCACGCTTAGCACAACCTGAACAAATTAGCTAGATGGCTCATTCACAGTTGAAATTTTAAATCTTCAAGTTTATTATGCCCGAATCACCATGTCAGGTTTGAGGTGTGAGAAACTCGAACAAAAGGAAGTTTTAGTTTGTGAGAAGTTGAAAATGGATCGGTTCAGATCCAATTCTGACCCGGACGAAAGCACATATACCAACCCAAGATCTTCCCTTGCGTGCTTTTCATCGATTTGAGACCTACATCCCTGCATCACAATGGATTGGATCTTCACTTTCGTGGGTCAATATCTGTGCATCATAGTCCCACAGTAATCTCATTACTTCCCCACTACGCTAATATTCATAGGCCCCTAAAATGGTCTCTTTCTATCAGTGACGGACAAATTTTAGATACCCATCAGCCAGGAATCAACGAAAAAGGAAGAAATTAATTATGCACTGTTGGGAATTTCAGATCAAGCATAAAATCTTTGAATGAATATTATCGTGAAATTACGACTGTTTAAGATTTTATTCCCAATTATTCAACAAAACCTAGGCTGGTTGAGAGAGAGAGAGATGGTAAATGAGTTCGTTCCAAAATTTAAATTTTAAAAATTAAAAATACCATGATACTTTTTGAAAGTGCTTATCAGTTTGGTTTTTGCTTTAAATATTTTAACAATTGATCTTAGATATCAAACGGTTTAGACTTTTAAGAAAATTATAGCATTAATGCACTATGTTCTCTCTCTCTCTCTCTCTCTCTCTCTATATATATATATATATATATATATATATATTGTATGCCTCCATCTCCTACTAACTGCAACTGGACCTCGACTCCTTAGTGGGGATGGATTAAGAGCTAATCGCATCGTGTTGGCGGTTCAGTCGCTTATGCATCAGGTAAATGACTAATGTACATGGTGAACAAAGCAAGTATGAGCATTTTATCGCAATAGGTAATATAACAACAGAACCACAAGTTGACATCTCCATTTGCATTGAGAAAAAGTCTCAGAATATGAAGAAGAGGTGTAATGCTGCACATATAAAATGTGAAACAATTAGCACACGGAATTTTGATGAGAAGCATTGGATGTATTACATTGAAAAGCAATGACATTAACTATTACAAAATACTTGACATTAATAGGAATAATGCAGCACGCACATTAACTATTATGAATCTCTCTACTCATTGAAATATTCGAACATCTTTTATTGTTTTCTTTTGTTCTCTTATTCTTTCTTCTTTTGTTTTTCTCTTCCCTGTTTTCGTTCTTCCTTTATCCAGATAACTTACATGTAAAGAAAAGCAAATATATATATATATATATATATATATATAATAAAATCAGAAATCGTTAAACATGATAGAGAACTAAAATACAAAATATATAGGCTATAATCATTCAGATGTTTGATGTGATACATTGGCACCAAGATTCATATGCAAAAGCGAAGCTGGGAATTATATTGAGGTTCCATCAAGAGATTAATATGTGACAAATTTGATGAGTTATACCTGAATACAAATCCATGTGAAGTCAGGATGAATGAGGCAGATCTAGATCTATACGCCTTGTATTCTGGACCAGATCAGATTTGTTTCTCAAGATTGGAGCCAACTCAAATAAAACGGAAGAGAACATCATCTTATCCAAACATAGATAGTATAACACAACATTAACTTATATGCCTCGTTTAATGGGAAACCTTGCACTTGCATCTTGTGTGATAACTATATTGATCAATAGGTCATCTTAAATTAATATCAGGGAGTTGCTCTTATGCAATTCTTCATTAGGCACCTCTTTTAACCTATGTAATTTATGAGTAGGCCAGAACAGGCACATGCTCTCACCTGTGCATTGCACACGTGTTGGGACCGCGGTCAAGAATCTGCCTTGGGGGGAGATGCCATGTAGTTTATGGTACTGTGAGGCCTAGGGGCCTGATATTATAGGTACACCCAGATTAATTTATGGGACAAAATGGTGAAGGCATTGACACCAGGGCTTTAACACCATCTGTTGTTTTCTTTAAATAGAACAGAAAGGAAGATCCTACCTGTTCTCTTCAAATCCATTCTCCTCTTTAAAATGGTATAAATGTAGTTGTGTTGGGGCGTCACATATTAAGCATCCATTTAACATTTTGTCTGAATGAAAAAGATATATCAAGAAAATTTATTGATGATGCATTTAAGATGATTAATTGCTAGGTTAGGTAGGCCTGAGTCTACGAGCTGATTTATATCGTCTCCAATAAGCAGCTCGAAATTAATTTCAGCACATTCAAAGGCAGTGAATGACAGGGTTTATCCCGAATAGATTAACTTAAAGAATTCAGCCAAAAGAAAAACTACTAGTTCGTGCTTTAGTTTCTGTAACTATTCAATCGATATTCTTTTCCAAGTATATGAATAAAGGCTCCAAGGAGCTAAAATATGCTACCAATGTACATGATGGATTGTTCACATCACAAGAGCAAAATCAGTGATAAGTTCTACGCCTCATGTAATCAAATATCAATACCATCATGAAGATCTTAATTTGGTTGCGTAAAGACGCAACGATTCTTGATGCATAATGGCACGTAATCCAAGCTTATCAGAGAAAAGATGATGCAGATGAACATAGGTTAGAGTATTGCAGAGCATTCTACTGTGACAAGACAGAAGTAGGCGAGTTTAATCTGTGCATTCTATTGTGTAGATTGACATGTTTTACGTCCTCGTGGCACAATAGATCATCCTTTTCGTCCCTTGTATTTATAGAGCTGCCGCCGACAGGGAGAGGTATAATTTCTCATGGAGAAACGTAGCTAGTTTAACTCCAGGTTGTGCCGCTTCCATGTTTTAGTTTAGCCTTACTCGTTTCTTTTTTCGGGTAAAGATTTTAGCCGGGATATGAACAAGCTGAAGAGTATAAGTTGTCTCAATCTGCCAATCCCGTAATGACTCCCTTGATACCATCAAGCACCAATACGGGGGCACAGATTCCATCACAGCGTGGTCATGTTACGTACGTAGTTTGTTTCTGTCCATGCTATCAGTCACTGCATAACTTTAAGTCCTTACAATTAAGGTGGGTTATGAGGAATAAAGAGATTCAGAAGATACAGCAGAAGATTGAATGATGAAAACGTGAATAAGATTGGCAAGGTAACAACAAAAGATTGAATCCGTTTATACATAAAGTTTTTTAGCAAATACAATGGGAAAACATAGAAAAGAAATACAACTAATTTTCTCTACTAATCCGTTTGAGGGTAACCTTGAAATTCATTCTTTCATTTCTTCTTCTCCCTTTCTTTGTGGTGAGCGAGTCTTTCTTCGGTCGTTCCACTCTCCATTGCATGACTGTGGACTTCGACGAGGATCATGCATGAGGTAAATAAACACTTTAGTGGTATCAAATCAAGGTTGATCGGAATCTATAAAATAGGTACATTGTTAGTGTTTGGAAAACAAAAGAAAAGAGAGTACGTTGAAATTTTTCTTCGCCGTAAGATGACACAATAGTGAGAACCATAATGGAGACATATGTAGAGGATGATATAATTATGGTCTTTGAGGAATATGATACCGTTAAAGAGCTTTTTTGACTAAATAACAATTAAATATGATATTACAACGAAATTACATGTCCAATTGTTACTACAAAAATACAATTACAAAATGAAAGAAATAGATAATATAGTATAACATGTGAACCAGATGTTGATAATGGATAGAAACTTAGTTGTAGCAAAATCATTCATTCCGAAGCTATACAAATATCCACTATCCTAAACAGTCTTTCTTTTTCATGGAATATCATTGTTATTGCCCTTATATTAAGGGTATAAACAAACCTTTCTAAGTTACTCCTTAAACTAACAATTGAAAAAGAGCAAATAAATAAAAACAAGAATGATAAATTACTACTAGCTCAAGATGAGATAGGGTTAAACTTAAAACCAAACCAGAGAAAAAATAAACCAAAATAAAAACAAGAATGATAAATTACTACTAGCTCAAGATAAGATAGGGTTAAACTTAAAACCAAACCAGAGAAAAAATAAACCAAATAAGAAATTTGATCAGAATAAAAAAAACAATCAATCTTTAAGAAATCGTAAGAAACTGTTTTTCGGGTTAAGTGCTTTAATTGTAAAAAAATGAGACTGTATAAGAGAGATTGCCGCAACAATAAGACTAACGGTGGAAACACCCAACAATGCAACCAAATAGAAAAGCATAACATAATCTATGTGGTTTCGGAATATGAACCATTCTATAATTTGTTGGTGGATTGATTTAGAAGTAAATGAGATATATCTCAAAGAGAAAGAAAGAGATTATGGACCTAAAGGAATATAAAACATGGGAACATCGATATATATGAAAAATAATACCATCTCAAATGTCCTTTGGGTTGAGTCATTTAGAATACATGTACAAGACACACCTGTTGTATTAACTGTGCTTATATTGATTGTTCCTTAATGTTTATGTAAATGTATGGAATAAATGTATAAGTATATAAGTTTGAAAAAGTTAAGAAAATTATTCAACTTTAACTTCTCCCATATTTAAGGAAAACACTTTTAGCAAGTTTCAAGCCTTTAAAGAAGAGAAAATGATAATAAAAACATTTTTCAAAGACATAGCTAGTACAACAACCCTATTAGAGATCATTCACATTGATTTATGTAGACTATTTAGTGTGAGATCAAATCGAGGTAAGATTTATTTCATAACCTTTATTGATGATTACTTGATATATATATTATATATCTTAACACATAAATTTGAAACACTTAACTATTCAAAGAATATAAGCATGAAGTTGAGAATCAACTAGAGGTATATAATCAAAGTCTCAAGATCTGATCGAGATGGAGAGTACACCTCTATATAATTTTTAGAATTTTGTAAAGACTTAAGTATTTCAAAATAAAATATAATCCACAAGACACGTCAACAAAATACTATAGCAAAAAGATATGACAAGTTCTTACTGGATATGACAAGGACTATATTAATAGACTGGTTGAAAAGAAATTTTCATAAAAAAAGGAGATAAATTATGTTAAGATATAATCCTCTATTGTTATTTTTGCATCCATAAGGATAATTATAGTAATTTCAGTATATTATGATTTAGATTTACATCTATAAAAATTGCTTTTCTAAATGGAGATTTAGATGAAATCATATATGCAATAACTAGTGTTAAAGGCAAAGATGATAAAGTATATAAGTTAAAAAAATCTTATATGATCTTAAACAGTAATGTCATCAATGGAGACCAAGAAGACGGTTCATCTCCCTCGATTCCATGAATACATTACATAAAAAATAGAAAACATATACATTAAAGATAAGACCAAAAGACTTGTAATGAAAATGCCATAATACGAAAGATAGAGAAGGCAAAGAGTTTATAAAAAAAATTGTTCATTATAAATATTGTATCGAATACAATAGACAAACATAAAAAAAAATATATACAAATGATCTTTTTTGGTAATCCGTGTGAGGGTAACCGTGAAATCCATTCTTTTCCTTTTATTCTTCTCCTTATGTTTTTAGTGAGCCTTCTACTCTGTGTTGCATGACTCAGGACTATGACAAACATCCGGTAAAAGAAACCCTTATATCTAGGATCGACAAAAGATATCAAGGACAAGGAATTCAATAGGAAAATATCTTCTCTCCTAAAAAGTCAGATATCTGTAGTTTTTCTGTCCATGAACGAAATTGCTGTGAGACAGTCCCACGGCTCACATGAGGAGTTCGAGTTTTACATTGACGGACGTTCCTTCCGCTGGAAACTGTTGAGATTGTGCAGTTACCATACTTTTCAAACTCACGAAACAAAAACGGGGACTTCAAGCCCTTGCATTTGGCCTGTGAAGAAAAAGAACAGGATTTCAGATACCCGACTCTGACATTGTCGACATGAGTGAGCGGCACATTTGCCGACTTAGGATGATACGGCATCATCTACCTTATGCATATAATTCTATCACCATTAAACCGCATATCTCTATCAAAGTTCTGTGCTGGTGAAGTGGCGACCAGTTCGATACAGCTCGGGGCATGCACAACAGCAAGGGTTCTTGTTAACCACAAGCTTTCCTATCAAAAAACAGTGAGATGTTTAGTGTTATCCAGTATACTGATGGAATGCATCCAAGAGGAGAGAGATAGAGAGAGTATTCGTTTGATCTATTGAAAGATGTATCAAAATCTTATTTAATTATTTAGGACATCTTTTCGTTTGTCATAGTTTCCTTTCTGTCACTGGTTATTATCTCCGGAGTAGGCCTTTTGGCCAAACCATATAGAACTCTTTGTTCCTCTAAAGCTGTTTCTCAAAAGAACCATATGAAACATATTTGTTAGCTTCCTCACCATCTCACGACGTTTCCATGGGGTCCATATAGTTGATATATCAGGTTAGCATCCACACTAAAATTTATTTATCAACCAATCTCTCTCTCTCTCTCTCTCCCTCTCTCTCTCTCTCACACACACATTATATATGTATGTGTCAGAATATTCGGATTTCCTCTGCGGCCATGCCCAAGCTAACCATTATCTCTTTTATGATGGACAGTGGCGAACACACACACACACACACACTCATACAGGCCTTCAGGTCTCGTACACTCAATCAAAGGCATACCAGCTCTTTAATATTAACATGCATCAGAAAAGAAAACACTTGCGAAGAAAAGAGAGAAAACATGGGATATCGGCAATCCCTAATGAAGCACACATGCCGGAGGGACGACTCCTTTCTCTACCGGCATGACGTAGTTGACACTGGGTCCCGGTGTTAACAGTCAAAAGAAAGGCGGAGGGGCCTCACCGCAACCACCTAGGTCAAACCCCTCACTTCCGAAGACTGGGAAATGTGGCCCACAAGTGGGACCTGCGTCCCACGCATTCAGCCCCTCTAGGCTCACCACCTCACCCCACGACCCCTGGCCCACCGACCCCGTTGGCTGCAATCCAGCCATCGGCAACATAATATCTCCGGCGACCCCCGCCGGCAGAAAATTCGGTTCCGACGCCTCGCCGTAGAACTGGGTTCCTCCAGGAACCCACGTCTGAGAACCGGGAACTGCCGGAATCTGGCATGGGAAGCTGGTTCCCTGCGACAGCACGGCGGGGAGTCCGGCGGCCGCCATCGTTTCCATGGAGTGAACGAAGGGATTGGCCATGTCGTCGGGCGAGATGATGGTTGTGAGAGACGAGCCGAGGGGCATATCAGAGTACATGAAGTTCGTCTTTGTGCGTACGCCGCGGATGGACCGAGCGGCGCGGTCATAGGCGAGCGCCGCCTCCTCGGCGGTGTCGTAGGTACCAAGCCAGTGCCGCTCCTTCGTCGTCGGGTCCCGGATCTCGGCCGCGTACCGTCCCCAAGGTCTTCTCCTTACTCCAAGAAACCGGCCGGGATCGTTCTGCTTCCGGCGAGCCTTCGTGACACTGGAAGAAGAAGAGGGAGACGAGGAGGAAGATTGGATCGTCGTGCTACTGAGATCCATTAGGTTGACAGAACGTAGTCTTTCTTTTTCTCTTTATGCGGTTATGCGTTTTGCTGGTTAAAATGGGAACTCACTCATGCAGTCAGTTTTTCTAACCAAGTGAAGCTTCTTGGTGCAGAAACAGAAAGACAAAGAGTTGGCCTGGAGTGTGGTCTCTCTCTCTCTCTCTCTCTCTCTCTCTCTCTCTCTCTCTCTCCTTGGGATCTCGCTTTCCTCTTGCGTGTGGTATCTTAGGCGATGTTACATGCTTACCATCTTATAAGCGAAAAAGTTCCAGGATTGGCCATGCTATTTTATGTCAATTACAATGCACCAAAATTTCGTGTTTCTAGAATCAGGAGGTTTTATACCAAGAGAGAGAGAGAGAGAGAGAGAGAGAGAGAGAGAGAGAGAGAGAGAGAGAGAGAGAGAGAGAGAGAGAGAGAGAGAGAGAGCTCAGTATGCACCATTCTTTAATCAAACTAAGGGGCATGAGGCAAGAAATAACGTGCTTTTGAATATAGTAGAAAAAGTCGCGCATTTGAGTTTTATTAGTATGGACATTTCACCATCACTATCCAGGCCAAGCTGTTCTAGATTTCTAATTTCTCTGCCTCTTAATTTGACTCAGAGTCAGATCGGAAGGATTGACTCTATATATGGTGGATTCATTGTGATATTCAATCCACATATCTCTTGTCCAGTAGCCAGTGATTGGTAATACATGACGCAACCTGATATCTTCCATGCGTTCGGGCTAGCAACAGTTGATCATGAGAAACGAATTTCCATTTTATGCATCACTTAATTAGGTTTTGTCGAATTGTTCAGCGAGATTACAGATTACACGGCTTTTCTCTGCGAGAAATTCAAACACAAGTTTGGTCTTAATGAATTAAGACAGTGATATCTCACGATTATTTATTTCTTTAGTAACACAGAAAACTTAATTTCCTAGCCATTTCTTATATTTTTGCTCAAAAAGGTTGAATTCCCGGTACTTCTTATTCGCAAAAATTGCTTTGACAAGAATTTACATCGTTAGGAATCGCATGTTTCATGCATGAGATTGATTGAAAACGATTGCTAAAAATAGAAGAAAACAGTATGACCCACACAAGGGATAATCATGTGCTGGTCATATGTAGAGTATTAGTTTCATTCTTGCGAAAGTTGTGAGTCTATCTACATCAAACTCTTGAAGCATTACGCCACTATTATCAGTTCAAGCTCTCTCTCTCTCTCTCTCTCTCTCTCTCTCTCTCTCTCTCTCTCTCTCTCTCTCTCTCTCAGCTTGGATCCTTGATGTGCTGTGCTACCAAATCATGTTTGGAGATGTAACTAGCTAATCAAGCTCAAGCAGGGAACTGAAAAGTGCACAGCGAAAACTGTAAATTATCAGTCACTGTTGTACGTTTGAGAATTTATACATAACCATTTTTTAAGCTTTCATTTATCTCCATACTTAGCACAACTTATACAAATCATAAGATATATCTTGTTATGAATGGGCTTGGATAAGTGGCGGAGCTACACTGAGCCGAGGTGGTGTGTCCGCCCCACCCGAAATTCTAAAGTTCTAAAGAAAAACTGCAGCTTTAAAACATACTTCGCTCCACCCAAAACTGCTCCGTGATCTATTCGCCCCACCCTAGAGGAATTTCTAGATCCGCCACTGGCTTGGATCATGGTTCGGCTGGCTAAAACCATGTCGGTCAAGGCATAACTCCTGTCCAGGCCCGCCATGGCACAACCTACTTGATCTTGATATGGACTTAGCGAGGCATATCATTCTTGGCTAAATACTTTCACATGCGCTTCATGCTTAGATATATTTGCTTCATGCTCCTCATCCTCTTTGATGCATCAGAGCCGTTGAGCTTCCATAAATTGCTAGCTTATTTGATTCGTAACGTCATTAAGGTAAGAACGCCATGAGATTTTACCAGGTTCTAGGTCTGCTGTGGAAATGCCCTTTATGCACAGAGTTCAAGCCACTCTTGACCAATTCATTTTCGATTACCTAAACTCATGTACAGCATATGTTCTTAACCGGGTTGGAATGTGGCTCATTTCCCCAATCCAGATCCATTTGGATCCGATTCCCATAGGCCATCGGATACCTGGTTGATGTCTAGCCAGGTCTAACGTCAATGACAGAATGTGATCAACTGAAACCATGGGAAGCCGTATCTAAGAAACCCTTGAAACAAGGCTTTATGTTGGAGGTCAAGAGATATATACTTTATGTGCATAAATATGAAAGTAGATAGGGATCGCACGAGGCATGCCCCACCAATTTCAAGTTCTTTTATTCTCCCAAGAATTTGACTAAGAACAATACAATCCGAATGGAGCTTTTATATATATATATATGTGAACATGTTTATGTTGATCATATGAACATTGGGATTTGTATTGTCATTTTACCTTTCCTTCCTTATTTTGCGTGTAATTATTGTGATTTTGTCTCATAATGGATTGTCATATTAATCTCAGCTTCTTGCTTCAGGTCAATTATTCCAATCTCTTCACTTAATCCACTCTCTCTCTCTCTCACACACACACACACACAGATTTTGAAGTTCAAATCAGTAGAAGCTAGACAGGTCGGCGGGTCCCAGGAAGAGCCATATATTATGGATATGTGATAAGGGGGTATCTTTGGGAGTAATACAAGAACAGTATCGCGAACAGATGAATGTAGTAGCCTTATTGGTGCTCCAAAATCTCTTTTCCCATGTGAAAGCAAACGACAACGAATACTCTATATCGCCGTTTCTTAATTCATTTGATCAATAGGCTCAGCTATTTTATATGCTAGATAAGGAGATGCATCATGTGTATATTTTGCATGTAAATAGACAGGAAAATCTGTGGGAAGAGAGAAATATCCAAAATCTCGAGCGCCTCATACATCGAGTTTAGGACAAGAGGAGGGGAAACTAGGTTTATGCATTCGTTGACTGTGGGTTAAGACACATCACGCAATATAGTCGCCCCTTTTTCTGTTGGGGGAGAGAGAAAGAGGGTTGTCGTGAACGAGTTACAGATTCTCTCTCTTTCTCTCTCTCTTATATATATACACAAAAGATGAACAAGAGAGTTTTCATCAGTGAATTACATCTCTCTCTCTCTCTCCCTCTTTCTGAGAGAGAAAAGGACCGACCAGCCATATTTCAATCACGATTGTTCTTCTTTAAGTTGGTCCACTGTAATATTTTAACTTGGTCCACTGTAATATTCCATTTCCCGAGCACAAGAAAGTGCGGCGACGAAAAAGATAAAGAGGAAAAGCGATAAATATTTTATGAGTAAAATAATTGATAAATAATATAATACGCTGTCAAATATCTAGCCACTACAAACTCTTAGTGGAGCTCCACTAAGATGCTCGCTACGTTTTTAGCTTCTTATAGTTTCTAGCGGGTTTCTCTCTTCTTGGCCAATCGTGGAACCGTGTGTTTGTGTTGGTGAAGGAGGCAACTATTAAATTTCCTTGCCTTTTCAACGCTTTGGAGTTTCGAGGAGAGTTGCTGGTTGAGTTGCCTTGTTCCCGGCTCAGCTTGCCCCGGAGTTTGAGGCCCCCTGCTTCTTTCTTTTCCTCTCGATATGAATATATAAATATCCATTTACTATACTATGAAAATAATATGTAATCAAGATGATGTGCTAAAACTTTCTTTTTTTTCTTTTGAGGGTGAGGGGGACGCCTCCAAAAATGTTTATTATGATGATAGTGATGACATGAAGTATGTGTGATCTGAAGTATGTCCATCAGGTGACTTGGGCGTTCAAGATCTAACACCAAATTGAATGTCATTAAGATGCATGAAGTATGTGGTCTGTTACGAGATCATGATCTACCATATAAGCCATCTTGTCCAAGCATGCTTAACGTCACAGTTTGGATGACGTGTTCGGTACAAAAATGCTGAAAAAATCACACCGCTTAAGACCCAATGAAGAATAACTCAATGTTTGTAACTCAGATTATGAAGCAGTCAAGCCTATGGCAGACAAGTATTAAAGTAGCTTGACTGTCTAAGGGATGATGCTTATCTATCAATGAGCCATAGAACTCCATCTCTTACCCCAACCACCACAAGTGCTCAGCCCCACCAGTATCTAACTCACTCGTCTTGAGAGAAAAGCACTGTTATCATAATTAACAAATACCCGACCGGTGGCGTAGGAAAAGGCTCGATCTTGGTTTTTAACTTTACAAAACATGAAGAAAGTCTATCTCCGTGCTAGATGGTATGGAACAACTGCGGTATGCTTAGCATGTAGTTGGGTTGGTTGATAGAATCAGCGCCACATGCGGTGAAAGACTACGGTTGAGAGACTACATTGTGGAACTCGTTTTACTTGACGCGCAATCAATAGGAAATTTGGCGTATTACATGGGTGGAGATAGTTTGGTTTCTATGGCAACGGAGGGATAAATTGAACTTTCACCAAGGTTTGGTGAGGTGGCTAGATGGTGGATTAATGAGTGCATTCGAGCCAAGTCAATCAAGGCATTGTAACAAAAGGTGAACGAAGTAGGAGCTGCTCTCCCTCTCTGCTACTCTGCGGAGTTGAAGCAGCTGGTTTTTGCCCTCTGCTGGGAGAAGCAGCTGCTGCCTTCTTGCGCATCTTGTATATATACTTTTGGTACTGGTCGGGGTCTTCCCTAACCTCATATTGGTGATAAAGGTCATTGACGACAAGCACGGAAACCAGACTGAGTTAAAGTCGACAATGCGGTTACATTCTGTGGTACCATCATAAGGAACAGCTGTGGGCATCGGTTGGGTGGCACTATACCAAAGGTTGGCATGGGAAGTGTTCTTGCCGAAGTTTGGGTGGGTGCCTGACTTGCGACACGATCAAGTTTCTTCTCTTTTTGTTTTTGCACCAACTTTCCTGCATTCTGCACAACAGTAAGCATGAGATGGGTGGATGAATACATTTTGCATAACTAAATCAGAATTGTACATCAAGAAATATTATAATAAGGTATCTCCCACTATAAGATGGTTTAAGATTTAGTAGCAAAACTGTTGCCCCTTCGTCCCACAAACAGCCAGCCAAATAGATGGGAGAATAACATTCATCGTCGTGAACAGGAGGAGGCTGGTTCAGTTGCTGGAATGAAGGTATCATTAGGCACATTTTGGCAACTCTGCAAAACGGACGTCTCTCGAATGAATGCAACCTATTGCACCAGGCTGGCAAGCAGAACCAGTATCTGCTTATGGTCCTGTTTTCAGAATATAGTGTAAGCCCTTCCCTTTTTCATCTCTCCCACTAGCTGGCCTAGCTCTCCAATGTTAAACTAGCAATCCTTCGGACAACCAAATCTTAGAAAGATGCCATCAACTAGTAAGAAACAAACATTGATAACAATCTCATATCACAACTTGCTCTTTTTCTCCTCTGGACTTTAGACAGCTACACACAACTATTGCACCCAACGTGGAGAATTTTAATCTTCAGAAGAGACAATTTGAAGAATCGCCTATGCAAAGAAACGTATCGAGGAGTAAACAAAGCAAATGACTGTCATTCTCTCACGAGTATAGATTTCATGACATGTAGGAGTTTCTTATATATTAAAATTCATCTCTTGGACTCTCCCCCTAGATACATGCTCGCAACTAAACCATGTCAACCTTTGTGTAGCATATAATGTTCTCACTGGAACCAAGCTTAAAATGAACATGTCAACGATCACTGATTTGATAATTCAGACAACAATAAACTGTTGAAAGAATTAGGTCCTTTTTTTAGAGGGTAATCCAGCTTTCATTTGATAAACGACTACTTTACAGCAGTACTCATAAAAAATTCACAGTAATTCGTTGAGTTTAGACTTCAAAATTGAAGATCATGACGTTCATGCTTCTTAGGTCCCTTCCTAAATATACAATGTACTAACTGCTTGTGCTTTATTACTTAAAGTTTCTGAAATGCAGACTGTCAAGAGAGATCAAGGTTCAGAACATAGGCAAGATACAAACACATTTCCTTGTTGATAACAATGACAAATAACTAATACAGAGATTACAGTCACAGAAGCTAAAGAAAAATGTCAACAACGACCAGAATGACCATTAAAGTTTCAGCACCCGTGAAAGCCTAAGGTTGAAACCAGACGAACACAAACAAGCTCATCCTCTCGAGATTCATGAAAAGGAGCAAAATTGAATCGATTCATTTTCCTGTTAATCCTCTCCAACAAAGTAAAGTATTACACTGTGTAGTGGCGTCTCAATCACCCTTCTTCCTAAAAGAACAACCTTCCACTAAACTCGCCCGGCCTCCCATTGGCTGGCACAGGACCGTCTGTCAATTCCCACAGACAACAACAGTCTGCGAATGACTGAACACAGTCGTTCTGCAATTCCAATCCAAAGAAGTATAATCCATGTCCCAACAAAACGGAACCAAGAACAAAATTGTTCAGACAAACCTGATGCAATTAGAAACCAAGCAGTCACGTAAAGATCAAAACTTACATGTTGAAGAACCATTGACATTTTACATCCTACAAAACAGAAAAGAATGGAAAAAATGAAAATTTGAAGTTCGTCATCTATCTTTGATATAAGAAAGCTAGAACAAAAATAAAAAGTTCATCGTGAAGCAATTACCACGAAGAAAGTGTTCAGAGATTGAACAAGGCGCTTAAGCTTGTGCTTCCTCTTCTCCAAATCCGCGGGTGGTTGTAGCAAATCGATATTGAGAGCACCTAAGAAGTTAAAACAAAATGAAAACAAGACGAAAAAGATGAGGGAAGCATCACAACAAGAAATCAAAGAGCACAAACTAGATTAGACCCTTGACGAAGTTGTTATTAAAATAGAAGATAAGGTAAAGCGAGCGAGCCAAGCTTGAGTTGAAGAGGTTATGAGACAGATTCATAACAAAACAATGTGATAAATTAGAAGAAACACGTTTTAGAAGAGACTAAAAATAATAAAAAATTGAAAGGAAACAATAAGAGAGATCTTCTTGTTTTAGAGTTATGCCATTATGAAACATCATCGTGTACGGTGGCAATGAAGGACGTCACGAGATTGAGCCGTGGGGTTTACTCCTGTTATGTTTCTCTTCTTTTCTTCCCCGGAACACTGGATGGCTCAGCCTCACGATGGGGACAGAAGCAAAAGCAGAGAGAGAAAGTAAAATGAAGATTTGAAAATTCATAAATACTCGCTAGAGGAAGGGCTTGAACCTTCGACCTTATGGTTAACAACCATACGCTCTAACCAACTGAGCTACTCCAGCATCGTTCCAAGAGTGGAACGAGCCGGTGATCGGGGTTTGCCAGGGCGTTGCTGGAGTTCCTGGCGATAGCACGGTCACAGTCTCCGAGACGTTTTAACGGTTGTGGTTCTTCACGAGGTCTCCCTCTCCCCTTGTTCCTCGTCCTCATCTCTAGATGATCGTCGATCGATTATGAAGGCTGCATTGTTCATCCACACAGTCTCTTTCTCTATTGATCTGTTTTCCTTGCCGTCGATTCACTTTCGTCCGGGCTTGAGTTACAGAAATTATGGATGATCGTGATAAGCGTCATTATTCCTTTTTCCCGTGCAAGATTTTGGAGTTCATTGCTGAATGGCATAATTTTGGCCAGGCACAAGGTTTTGATAATATTGAGATCCATCTTGGACAAATTGTTTGCTTCTTGTTTTGTTTATATTGGAAAAGATTGTAATAAACAAGTGTAGGAATGCTTCTTGTTTTGTTTATATTGCAGAAGATTGTAATAAGCAAGTGTAGGAATGCTTCTTGTTTTGTTTATATTACAGAAGATTGTAATAAGCAAGTGTACGCTTGCGTGAGTGACTTTTATCAACCTGCCCGTTGTGAAGATTGTAATAAGCAATTGTATTATCAACCTGCCCGATGCTTTTTTTCAATCCTTCTAATCAGATAACGTGCTCACAATTTTGTATGACTCAGCTTCACACTCAAGAAGGAGAGGAAGATCTTTGTGTTCTTTTGTGAGTGTTCATGTTTGTGTAGATCATTTACTTTCTAACGTTTCTCACCATAATTCCAATTTTCTATTAACATTTTTCATATACTCCTTCACTAACACAATATCATCTGCAAATAACATACACAAAGGTACTTCAATCTTGAATATGTTTTGTTAACTCATTAATCACTATTATAAATAAGTATGAACTTAAATTTGAATGTAACCCAATATTAACATGTTTTATTGCTAATAATAAGTATGTCGTCTGAAGTAACCAAATGATCAAACTTATACCCCATATATTTTGTCTTTATACTACTAAGTTGGAAGCCTTTACTTTCTAATGTTTCTCTCCATAATTCCAATTTTCTATTAACATTTTTCATAGACTCCTTCACTAACACAATATCATCGACAAATAACATACACAAACATACTTCTTGAATATGTTTTGTTAACTCATTAATCACCATTATAAATAAGTATGAACTTAAATTTGATCCTTGATGTAACCCAATATTAACTTTAAAGAAGCATGCCATTCCTTCATGAGTCCTCTCACATATGTTTTTGTACTATCGTACATGTCTCTTATAAGGTTTATGTATGTCAATGAGATACCTCTTTTTTTCAAGCTTTTTCTAGATCAATAAATATCATGTGAACGTCTTTCTTTTTTACTCTAAAATGTTCTATCAAAAGGTCAATTAATTTAAGAGTAGATCTGTGTGGCATAAATCCAAATTGATTTTCTATTGTACTCAATATTTGTCTTAACTTACATTCGATAATTATTTCTCATAATTTTATAGTACGACTCGTTAACTTATACCCCGATAATTCGCATAATTGTGAATGCCTCCCTTGTTTTTATATATGGATATAAGTGTACTCGCTCTGTATTCCTCAGGCATCTTTTGGTTTCTTCATATTTCATTAAATACACTTTTGAGCAAAGTGATTCCTATTTCTCCTATAATTTTCTAAACTTATATAGGAATATTGTTTGGTCCTACCGATTTACCACTCTTCGTATGTTTAAGAGTCTCTTTGACTTCATTCTTTTTAATATGTCGGTAGAAATTATGGTTTATATTTTTTTTCTGATTTGGCTAACTCTCTTATGCTAGTAGTAACATTTTTATTTTCATTAAAAAGCTTATAAAAATAATTTTTTCATCTATTTCTTATATCATCATTTGCCACTAGAATTTTCTCATCCTCATCTTTGATGCATCTAATCTAACATAACTAAGATCCTTAGTTTTCTTATCTCTAGCCCTACCTATCCTAAAAATATCTCTTTTACCCTCTTTTGAGTTGATCTTTATATATAAATCCTTCCAAATTTTAGCTTTTGCTTTACTGACAGCCTATTTCACTTCCTTTTGTTGTTTTATTATAAGCTTCTAAAGTTTCACCAGTTTTCTTAGTATAATGTAATTCGTAGCGTGCCCTCCTTGCTTTGATTTTATTTAGCACTACTTCACTCCACCACCAAACTTTTTTTGTGCCGGTAAACCTCCCTTAAATTCACCTTAAAACATTTTTTGTCACTTTCCTAATACGTATAGCCATATTGTTCCACATATTATAAGGTATACCAACATAATTCTAAGAATCTCCTTGAAGAACTTTCTGTTTAAATATACTTTCTTTCTCGCTTTTGAGGTTCCACCATTTAGTCTCAATAGCTTGATGAGTCGATGTTGGGTGGTTAAGCTTTCTCCTGAAATTACCTTACAATCTTTATAACACGCTCTATCTTTTTTTTTATAAATAAAATAATCAATGATAAGCCACTCTTATAAGTAATTAAATGTTCATCTAGTTTTTTGAAGATTGTATTGATTATAAAGAGATTAAATGCCATAGCAAAATTTAAAATCTCCCTACCTTCTTCATTTATATCCCCAAAACTGAAGTTTCCATGAATACCTTGATATGCTAATGCCTCTTTACTCACATGTTCATTTAAGTTTCTTCCTAAACAAATATCTCCCATTGTGGAATTCTTTGAATCACCTTATCTAATTCTTCTCAAAAAGCCATATTTATACTATTTTCTAGTCGTACTTGGGGTGCGTAACCACAAACTATATTCAAAACCTCTCCTCCTAACTAATTTTAATGTCATGCCATATTGTTGTATATCTATCCTTTAAATCTTTATTTATGATAATACCAACTCTACTACGAACCATAATTTAAAACCTGTATCCTTAATCTCCTTGGCTTTTTCTCCAACTCACTTTGTCTCTTATAAACATAGAATATGAATCTTTCTCCGAATCATAGTATCTACCACCTCCATTAACAATGTTCCGATATTCCAAGTACTAATACGAATCTTATTATCTAGGACTAGTACTCTTGCATCCATTCATATTGAAAATGCGGAGACCCTCTCTGTAATTTATTCACTATATTCAAGTGGTAATGTAACTAACCTATAATATTTGAGTCTAAGAAATAATGGCTTGCATACAACTTATTCTCTTGCTTCTCTTGCCGCAGGTGGTTCAGGGAACTATGGATATAACAGATATGATAACGATGATGATGATAAAAACAATAAAAAACCTCATCTGCAATGCATCTAGGACCTTATTGGTAGTGACAATCCATTAGCTAAAATGTTGAAGCATAAGAAAAAGAGAACTTACAAGATTGGCTACAAGAATGTAGAAAAGACCCGTGACTCCATTGTGAATTTCAAAGCTCCTGTAGACATTAATGTTGTCATCAGAAACTTTAGCAAATCCTGGTTGTGGATAGCAAGTGATCATCCCAACAATGTAGCCAGCTTCATGTTTAGCTTTTTTCCCATGACCATAAATTGGCATGGAACGATTCTACTATCCTATATCACATAGTTTATAAACAATAGTAGCAAAACTCAGTGTCCTTCCATAAAAAAGTGTTATTATGTTTACTTCTGCAGAAACCAGACTACCACAGCAGTAATCAATGACAGATTTTATGATTTAAGGTTCATGCATTTTTTCCAGAAATCTAAGTGTCAGAACTCAGCATAATTTCTTCATGTTTTAGTAGCCCCTTTGAGCTCCATTATGTTTTTTTATGTGAGCTACATTTCGTGAATGCTTTATCACTGCTTACACGTTTTGGGAGAGAAGAACAAACAGGATGTCACTGAACGTCGTTTTGAGGTGCCACTGAACGGTATAAGCAAAAGAGACATGGTTGTCATTGTGAATCATATAAGTTTCTATTTATCGCCATGAAAAACAGCCTTCAACCTTTTGGATATCCAACTTAACGTAATTTATTTTGGTTTGTAGGATCTAATATTCCACTATACTTTAATGGCAAGCTCGAGCAAACGTCCTCTTTGGTGGAAAATAGGGTTAAAGTTCGACCCTACGGATTATGAAGTGATCACCCATTATCTAATTCCGAAGATAATGAATCCACAAGACAATTCTACAGATGATTTGATAACCACAACGAATGTGTACTCCTGTGGTCCGAAAGAGCTTTGTGGTTAGTTCTCTTCCCCTCTCTCTCTCTCTCTCACACACACACACACACACACACACACACTATATATATATATATATATATATATAAGATAAATGGTGGTGTTAGAATAATGATTTTTTCATTCTGTTGTTTTATGATATACTAGATAATGGTGTCAATTGCGGAAGTGATGCATATTTCTTCTTCACATCCACAAAAAAAAAGTATGCAAATGGAAAACGCCCAAGCAGAGCAGCTGGATCGGGATTTTGGAGGGCCATCTCTAAGCAGATAGAAATTTTTGACAAGGATGTTCCTCCTCGTAAGATTGGTATTAAAATGGTATTTGATTATTGTAAAGGAACACATCATGAGAACAAAAGGACAAGTTGGAAAATGGTTGAGTATCGCCTATCAGACTCTTGGAATCCCTTCACAAAGACCAAGAATAACGACGATAAACGGTAAGTTGAAGCATATAGTTGTTAAATATTTAATTTTGCTTACAATTATTGGAGTTCAAACAAAATAAAATTGTGGCGATTGAGTTAGCATTTCCACTATAAAATAATCAACTTACAAGGACAAAAGTAATAAAGATGAAACACTGGTACAAATTTGTTTCTCTTTCCTTAGTTAGAAATAAAAACGACAATATTTGCAATACAAACTAAGGCCATTCAGGATAGGATCATATGCCTCTTCTATCCAGTACATGCAACTTTCTGAAAGAAAATTTGTGGTTAAGCATGACGACCATCTAAGTTTTTTTTTGCCAGAAACAAATATGAAATGATTATCCATTCATCAATCAGAAGGGTACCTTAGATCATTGTAATTTACATCTTATACTCATTTCCATGCATCCATTTTGTTGATGACCATTTATTTACTTTGATAACATGACAACTCTCTGAAATTAACATTTGGAATGGCAAGTTAATACCAGACAGTACTGACTTAAGTTTGGGAAATTATAACTAATGATATTCCACCAAGTTTTCTTACTTTCAGTTTTTTATTATCATAATGTCTTCTAATGTATAACTAAATTTGTTGCAGTTGGAACAAGTTGTGGTATGCAAGATATACAAAACGACGGAATCAGATGAGCCACGCAAACAAAAACGAAAGCAATCTGTTATAAGAGAATCAAAAGATGGAGGAAAACCCAATGAAATGGAAAGGCAGCCTGATACTGTTGAGGAAAGACCAAATGAAGAACATCAAAATCATATTTTTACACTGGAGGAAATCGAGCATGTGCTGAGCAATAATGATGGTCAATCTTTAGAGGAAGTTCCACAACCACCAACAAAGAAACGAACTGAAACTCACGAGCAATACGATGGAATTATTGGCCCATTCACTGAGTGCTTTGAAGGACAAAAGATGAACAGTGCTGAACAATCAATACAAGAATGGGATTATTCAATGTATTTTTCACCCGACTTGCCATTATGGGATTTTTAGAAGCTATGGACACACAAGCATATGTCATATTTTTAAATATAGTGGAAGCCTCCTCTCATGTTGAATGGGAGTGAGGAAAATTCCGTGGACGTAGGTCAAATTGGACCGAACCACGTTAAAAAATCTGTCTCCTCTCTCTCTCTCTCTCTCTCTCTTTCTCTCTCTCTCTCTCTCTCTTTCACACGCATGAACACACATACTTCTATCAAGAAACTAATATACAGGCTAGAACCCATGTAGTCCTTCATGAATGGCCTTCCATACTCATCCTCAGTCACATTATAGAGATCACATCTGCATTCTGTGCAACCCGATTTGCTATCAACTCCTCTTGTATCTATTGCGTGCACATTCAAAAGCCATTTCTCATAACCATCAGGAATTTCCACAGGATTCCCCACTTCAATCCCGTAAGGATCTGGGATGTAAGTCTCAGTCCAGCGAGTTTCCGATCCGAGGCCAAAATACTGATCAAGAACATGATTTCGGAAAACTCCACTATTCCTGGCAGGAATGATTATCGACTTGTTGCCGGAAGAGTCTATTCGTTCATAGTATCTTAAAACAAGCCAATGATGCAAGTAAGTCTCGTGGAGAGGCATTGAATTGCCTACTTCATCGATCACCTCGGCATCAAATTCTTTGAGAGCAATATGGCCTCTCTGGAAGTCGATGTTGAAGTAGAACTTTGTTATGTACTAAGCCGGGTGTGTGTGAATTTTGGCGATATAAGAAAACTGCAGACTTCCAGTTGTCTTCGGTGAGTGTGGGACTGTAAGATCATGAGCATGAGTTGTTGCCAGTATCAACAAGAATAATAATCCCAAGCACGATCTGGTGACCATCAACGCACTAGTTTTTTAGCTGCACTGAACTGATGAATCTAAGATCAGTGAATTCCGCTAGTTCTCATTCCATTTCTTGAGAGGGAGACAGAGAAAGAGAGCAGACACTGGTTGTTTGCGGACTATTATGGCTAAGCTATTCGGCGAGAGGTGCATTTTGTTGCATTAAAATACTAAAAGCATTTTCAAGTTACTCTCTATTTTCTCTGAATCTCTCTCTTGTTTGCGGACTATTATGGCTAAGCTATTCGGCGAGAGGTGCATTTTGTTGCATTAAAATACTAAAAGCATTTTCAAGTTACTCTCTATTTTCTCTGAATCTCTCTCTCTCTCTCTCTCTCTCTATCTATCTATATATATATATATATATATATATATATATATATATATATATATATATATATATATATATATATAAAGAGATCACAATTCCTACCCACACCGCCCTGACACTACATAGGACAAGAAAACGCGCCCTGTCTCACTCGGATATATATATATATATATATATATATATATATATATATATATATATATATATATATATATATATATAGATTGATTATACGTATTTCACCTAACCGTAGCACGGTCAATAAAAAAGAAAGGTAGCCTAAAATTTTATCAGACTACTTGACCACGTCAAAACAAATAATCATGAAGCCAACCCATCTAGTATAGGAAAAAGGCTTAGTTGTAGTAGTAGATAATTATTTCACGTGCTTATATATATTTTTGTTGATTATAAGTATTATATATATATATATACTTTTTTAATATAAATATAATTAAATATATAGTTTAGTAATAAAATATTATATAAAAATTCTGCTTTATATACAATATAATATTAATTGATTTTTTACAGAACAGGATACGACCGAGTGGTGATGGGCGTAATCCGCGATGCGAATCAGGCTGCATAAAAAGGATTTTTAAGGTGAGGTGGGAAGTACCTTCGTTTCTTTTGCCCATGACAAAAAAGTAGATTGTAAAAGGGAAGATGTATCGTGTCATTCTAGTCAAAATAAGCATGCGGACGAGAAAGCCAAAAATGAAGGAGCCCCACCCCCTTGCAGGTCTGCTAGTCAAAATAAGCATGCGGACGAGAAAGCCAAAAATATTGCCGTTCTCGATTCAATCGCGACGGTTGAATCTCCGACGTCGGGTGGCCAGAGGGGACGAAAACATCAATAAGGCGAAGAACAAGTAGAGTACGAAGAACCGAGTAGAGATAACAGAGACAGTAATTGGGAAGAAAGAAGACGTCTTCAAATGGCCTGAAAAGTGTACCAGATTCTTCAATTGCATCCACCAGATGGACAACTTCTCCAATGGGGCAAGAGAGAAAATATACCAGTAACAACATGCTTTTTTGTCCTCCAAGAGACTTCTGCGACTTGGCGTCTCTCACTCTCTCTCTCTCTCTCTCTCTCTATCTATCTATATATATATATATATATATATATATATATATGGCACACATAACCCACATTTTCTACGAGCCCGTTGTACCCCTCACATTCTTCAAAAGTATGTGCATGCCATGACAGTCTTCTGTTATACATTTCTACACGTCCATCCTTTTCTTTTTTCTTTTTTTTAAAGTTCCATTAATGAGTAATTTACTCTTAATCAGAATTCTCGGTAGAACGGAACGGAAGGCCAAAGCGAGGTGAGCGCTCTTGGGGAATCGAACTCATCATTTACGTCTTGTGAGTCAAAAACCCTACCCAGTAAGTTAACTCCATGAGTCCTTAGTCATAATTTTGTTAACCGAGTTGAATAATACACATACGCTAGTTTACCATAGATTCAAATCACCGGTTTCATATTTTTTTTACATTTAAATCTTTTTAATGTACTTTTTTTATTTTCAACTCCAAACAAAAACTAGAAGCGACTCAGTCCTAGTTCGGTTGGGATTCCTGTGACATGTCTACCAGACACCAAGTCAAGGCATTTTCTCTCATTACCTTTACACACACATAACAACTAAGCCTTTTCCAATACAAGATGAGATTGGCTACATGATTCTTTGTTTTTACGGAACCATGTCATGTGCCATGATATTAACTCAATATAAACTAGATAATTTTTATAGTTTTTGTAACACTTTTGTGATCATCATCTTTCTCTTTTAATATTTTCATAATCTAATTTTTCATATCCTTTTACTGGAGTGTCTTTGTCGTCTTTCTACGTGTCCAAACCATCTTAAATAATTTTCTCTCATTTTATCCTTTATTTGTGCTATTCTCAATTGGTTTCTAATAACCTCATTATGTACATAGTCTTTTCTTGTGCGATCACTCATTCATTTCAATTTCTTCATTTTTTTGCTAGAAACATCTTTTATATATATTGATGATTAATTGCCCAATACTCACGACCATAAAATACATGTCTAATTGTTACTCTATAATATTTACCTTTTAACTTTAATGATATCTTCTTATTACACACAATATTTGATGCTTCTTTCCATTTTAAACAATATGCATTAATTTTATGCGTAACACACTAACTTTTTCACACATACTTGTCTATGATGTGAGAACCCTCTCTATAATTGATTCACTAGATTTGAGTGAAGATGTAGAAACTCTTACTAACTTTTCACTACATTCAGACTCTGCAGTGCGTATGTAAGACGGAACACCCTAACACAATACTCATAATTTATAGAATTTATGATAAATATGTCTGATAAAGTTTTACACTAGTTATCGAAAGCCTAACACAATCCTTGTCCTTTATCTGATCTTAGGCGGAGTTAAGCGCGCGCGCGCACACACACACACACACACATATATATATATATACATATATATTATATATAAGGTCTTTCATAAATATGTATGACAATTAGCAATTTAATCAAAACAATCGAGTGTTCATGTTTTGAGAGAGGAAAAGTAGTAGGCACAACAATACTTTCGACATGGTATATCTTTCTCGACTCTTGTAAATAAATATATATAGAGAGAAACTCATATACTAAGTTCTACCAAATCCAAAAAAAATTCAATCATCCATCTTTAAATCTCAATCATTATCTTTTTCAACCATCCATATCTGTTGATCGATGATTGAATAAATAATTGAGATTTAAAATTTCAAAAGCAAAAAAACTCCCTACGAATAAAGTGTACCTACAACCATCTATCATCAAAGATTGATGAATGATTGTGATTTGGTCGAATTTACTAATTTCTTTTATATATAACTATACATATACATAGTGATGTGTGATATGTGAATCAAGACCAAATCAAATTGGAAGAGTGTGTTCTTGTTGGGTCCTTTTCAAAACCTCCCCTAGAACCTATGTTATCAACTGCGGTTAGCGAGTTGTTAGTGGTTGACCCTAATATAGCAATAGCGGAGATATAGTGGATTTAGCAGTATATTTTTATTTATTATTAAAAAAATATTATATATATATATATATATATAATAGATTCTTTAATTTTTAAGAAATATCAAGAAACACATAACCACTTCTTTTATAAATATGAATCAAATTAAATAAACAAATTTTAAGAAGACAATTAATAAATTTCATATAACATATGCATATTGAATTTTAAATTTACATTAATAAAAAATATAAATGTAATCAAATTATTATTAAATCAAATTATTCTACGCAGTAAGAAGAAGAATTAAAAGAAACTAGCTCAGGTATGGTAATTATGGTCTATGAATCCAATCTAATTTGAGCAATGAAACAAATTATACTTACCTATAAAAAAAAAATAGAATAATGTTAGGATGGACTAGTACACCAACATATGAATTGACCAAAATATTTATAATACTTTTGAAGCAATAACTTTAGCATGTATCACATATAATAACTAACAACTTAACAAATAACAAGTCTAAAACACAACATACATCAAGATTGAAGCGTGATTATAATATACACTTAATTGTTTAAGATAAACCAAAAAAACTATTATATAAAAACTAATCATGTTCATTCATATTTTATACAAAGATAGTTAGTCTTCCTTTTCATATGCTTTTTTAAAATTAAATTATTCTTCTTGATCTTCTATAAACATCTCTTCCATAAGCAACTGCACAAGACGAGGATTTCAAACTCGTTATAATAAAAATCAGAATAAATAAATTATAAATAAGTGAAAAAAATAAATGAAGAGATCAATATAAATTATGAAACAATAAGAAAACAAATAATTTGATGGTGATAGAATCAGTTTGATTGAGGAAGATGGGAAGTAGGGTCCAAATATCAGTAAGAAGCCCTCAAGAGCAACTATATCACTCATAACACTTGCTACTGCAACGAGAAGTTCCTCTAAGATTGCCACTTCTTCAAGGCACAACCAAGAAGTGCAAGCTACTTTAAGTGATCGAGTTGCACAGCGGACTGGCAACACAATGAACGTAGTGGTTCCAAGAAAAGGAGAAGAGAGAGAGAGAGAGAGAGAGAGAGAGAGAGAGAGAGAGAGAGAGAGAGAGCGAAGAAAAGAGAAAAAGGGAGAGTAAGAATAGCACTATCCGAGGGAAGACAAAGGTGGCGGCCTCCGGCGTGCATGTGATGGCGGAAAGAGGAGAGAGACCAAAGATAGACGCGAGAGGCCAGAGATGAGAGGCGTGAGATAATAGACGAGAGAGGGGCACGCATGGGTTTAGTTTTAGGTTAGATTTAGTTTGGGTTGGGTCGATCCAATGAATATTTGATCAACCTAACCAATGTACTCTAGCCATGATATAGCGGATCGCTATAACG
This sequence comes from Brasenia schreberi, assembly GCA_036023115.1. Classification (NCBI taxonomy): domain Eukaryota; kingdom Viridiplantae; phylum Streptophyta; class Magnoliopsida; order Nymphaeales; family Cabombaceae; genus Brasenia; species Brasenia schreberi. Next base: position 8,749,289 of record JAYKKT010000077.1, read on the forward strand.
GTGTTCGCGCTGCTAATAGCACCTAGGCAGGTCACCCACTAGACCATGGGTGCTATAGCACTTTTTGTCTGATAAGCATGCTATTAACTACTTCGCATAGAACACTACAACGTGAGAAACACATCTCTCTCGATTGATAACGCATAATGTTTGGATCGACATAGTCTAAATACTGATTCAATTCTTAGGTATGTTTGATTTAGGATACCAGGTAGTTGGAACTGGAACTACAGTACTAGACTCACATGGGATTGGAATCTATGATAAGGACCGTTTGTAGTTCCCCAATTGATTTGCACTTAGAACTGACACTGAGACCATGGTTTCACGTTTGATTTACTCTTGGACATGATACTCGAGTTCCAACTTCCTACAACTACTTTCATGTTTGATAAATATCATTTACATATATATCGACTGATCAACCATTTTAATTAGAATTACAAAAAAACATTCATAATTACAAACATCACATCTATATGTTTAATCGATCAATAATTTATATATTTACATTTATTTGAATTTTTAGCAAAGTTTATCCTTGCCCGAAGATCATCTCGAGTGTTGGGTAACAACAAGTATATTAACAAGAACTTTTGTTCATGATAAACAAAATAGAATCAAAACTTATTTTTAATAAATCAGTCTTACAAAAAAGTAATACACTCCAAAATGTGATTGACAATTATCTCAGGTACGTGTTACTCTTTTCTAAAAAAAATTGTTGTAATCTTCCCTTAGATAAGAACAATTCTGACTCACAAGAGAGCTACAATATATATAGATATCATTTAAAGGAGATGAATACAAATATCTTTAAACAACTTTTAAGTCCACAATAACTTTAAGGATAAAACCAATTACAACTTTATGTTCATAACAAAATCAATTACAACTATAACTTTAAGTCCAAAATAAAGTCATTCTAAAAAGTATCAACCATCATATCATGTGAAGTCTTTATTTCTAATTGATATCCTTCATGTAAGAAAACCCATCAATTGAAAAGTTCGAAATAAAGAAGGAAAAATCACAATAATATCATACAATAAGAAAGTAGAACAAAGTAAAATATAAGTATACCAATACAATACATTACCTCTATATCCAAAGTGCTACTAGTTGACCACACCTTGTAAACAATTTGAGATATCAAAGTTAGTTCAATAATATAAATAAAAAAGAAAATGATAATATTGAAATTCTTTATTAAGATGTCAATAAACTTACTTTGGGGTTCTCGTTCGTAATTTTTTTACCATTAATACTTTCACATTCTTCTTTGAAATGAGCAACATTTGACTCGTGAAATAATTTAAAGCACATCCAAAAATAACAAATGATTTTGAATGAACAAACCTACACAAACAAAAACACTACAACCGTGTTACACAGCATGAACAATTGAATGAGATGCATAGACATTTCTTTCATAAACAGCTTTTGAGTGTTTCGACAAGATGCAAGATATTGGAAGATTATAAATCTTTTACCAATATGTGCAATATTTCTAGTATTGATGGAAGGCATTATTTCATCCAAAGTTGTGAAGTATGCTTGAGAAAGAGTGGTATTCGGGACAGACAATAAGAAATCGTTGTAAAGTAGAAACGAGATGAACGGCGTCGTGAGAGATGGGCATTGAAATTCAAAGGTTTCAGTTGAAATGGCTCAGGCAACAAATGGGACTGATCAGTCAAGAGTTAATTCTATTTAACGACACGATCCGAGCTAACATAGTATACAAGAAGAGAGAGATGGTCACCGAGGAGGAGATCATTGCTGCTGCTGAAGCAGAAAAATTCACATCGCTTTATATCAGCATTGCTACATGGATATGATACTATCGTCAGAAAGAAAGGACTCCAATTATCAAGAAGGCAAAGGAGAGAATAGCAATTGGAAGATCAATTATCAAGGATCCAAAGGTTCTTCTCCTAGACGAGGCTACTTCTACTTTAGATGCAGAGTCTGAAGGTACAATCCAGGAAGCATTGAATAGGGTGATCGTGAACGGAACAACCATTGTGGTTGCTCATCGTCTTGCAACAATTCAAAGTGCAGATATGATTATTGTGGTCAGACAGAATGAGAGAAGGGATAGGGCATACCTTGCACGCACGATTGATGAGTAGCACCGGTTAGCGAAGAGAATGCCCTCCAGAGTGAGAAAGAGGGAGGTTAGGGCATCCAGAGCCCACCTCTTGACATGGTCGAATTTTTTAAGTAAAAACTGGTTCATAGATCCACTTGCGTTCCTTGTTTGAATCGGGACGTGAACCTGGTTCCGTAGGTCCTAAAAATCAAGAGTTTGTCTCACGTATGCCGTGAATTAGACGCACCCTAATGGGACTCATCTGGCTTAACCGTTTATTATCCGATCCGTTTCACGTCCCGAACCTTGCCTTACGGCTTGAATAACAGGCGAACTCTCCCAAATCCTATCACTCTCTCTCCAACGAACCCATTATCTTTCTTCTCTCAGGAGATATGTTGGAGCTCACTGCTTATTGAGCACACCCTAATGGAGCTCATTGCTTATTAGGCTGAATGGCATGATTTTGGCACAAGGTTTCGCTGTAACGCAGGAGATATCTTGGACAGATTGTTCTATTGTTTTTTTCTTCTTTCTCGTTTTGCTATGGTCATGTTTATCGTGGAGAATATTGTAATAAGCAATTGTAGATAATTGTGGATGTGTGCTTGTTTGAGCGCCTAATCAATTTAAGCATGCCTACTGTTGTCAACTGTATGGGACTCGTCTTCACACCCAAGAAGAAAAGGAAAGACACAAGAAAGATATACTTTATCTAGATTCTTCCATTTGTGCTATGAGTTGCTGTCCACTGCAGATTAATTTGCATGGATTTTAGCCTGATTTACATTTGAATTCTTAATTGTTTAAGAAGATCATTATGTTTCTTGTTAGTGTTAATTCTCCTGAAGAAAAAATATAGATCCATGCATTTATTTAGAAATATGAAGGTCAGAACTCTGAATAATTTCTCGTGTAAACATCGATTTTTCCTCAGCTCTTGGAAATGCAGTACTTTCGGTAACAGAGTTCTTGTAATCTTTCTATCTAAACTTCTTTTCTGGAGATCATAACATAATTTTAACTTGCAAATCTGTACATTCCTATGGGCACTACGTAGGTTTATCATCATTAATTCCAATTGCCAGGATCCAAAAGGCTAGATGTGCAATTGCTTCTATATTTTTTCTTGGTGTCTAAATGTCTGGTGATAGAGCTATTTCTGCAATTCTTTAGGCTAATCTGTAAACCAACTGGACCAAGGTTCCCGAAATAGGTGAAGATTATGGTTGGTAAACTCTTTGAAATTATAAAATACAAAGCACAATCCACGATGAGAACCTCTGTGCTGGTTTAGGATTTGAAGCTAATACTTGAACAACATGGTCCATGTGCTGTCTCAGACTTTAAGAGGCTTATTCTTATGAAGTTTGTGTTCCAGTAGTGCTCTAGGAGCATACCTGGATCTGGTTATATTATGATTTTTTGTGTGCATAGTTTTGCACCTTGTAGCAACTTATGCCGTTTTCTGGCACTTTCAAGGCCTATCATAACCAAAAGGAGAACCATATGGCATATGCTTCCTCATTTCTTTTTGGTCCACCTCGTATTGTTGCTGAACCGTAATAAACTAAACATAGGAACAACATGTTTTGAGCCCTATGTCTGCTTTTCTTATTGCTTATGGTATTCTTTTTGGAGTGGAGAACTGTGCTGGTTGTTTTATGTGTTTGCTTAGAGTGCTAACGTTTATTTTTTGCTTCACCTTGCTCATTTTGTTGATTCTCTGAGATAGCATGTGATTATAAACTCATGGTTGTGGAGGTTGTTCTGCTTGAGTAATTTTGTTGTCCGTCAAATATAAGCTTCACCTGGAAGGACAAGTTAAAACTGAAGTTTAGTTTTCAACGACTATTCTTATTCTGAACTTGATTGTTGAAGCTTCATTTACTGCCAAATGTTCATCATTATTTTCTTCTAGTCCAGATCCTCTTGGGATATTCCCATTCATTTTCTACTTAATTATTTTCAGAATCTGAGGACTTTGATACTGCATTGCCTGCTCTCTCTACTGAAAAACCGAAATGCCAATGGGATGATGAAGACATTGAAGATGTAAAGGCATCTTGGGAAGATGGTGATGTGCCTCCTATAGAACAGGTCCCCCCTCTCCCTCTCTCGCGTGCAAGCCTGCATAGGTGCCTGTGTTTGTGGGTGCGTGTGCACACCAAAATTTAGTTAAAATTTATTTAAAGTCTAGGTTTTACTTACTGATACTACTCACTTGCTGATGTGCAATACTGTGGCTATGGGTGCTGCAGTATTTTATCTTCATGCATAAGGTAGTTCTCTATATGACGCTCTTTTGATGGCCATTACTCCAATGGCTGTAAGAATTGAAATTTGAATCAATGTAGTCCATACGAACGGATTGTTTGGAACCGACGCAAATGGAATGTGGATTCACAAAGAGGTCATGATTGTTGTAAAGCTGTTGTTTTTATTTCAATTGGGAATATGGTTGTGGCATGGTTTCCCATTTTAACAAGATGGTCATAAGTGCATGTACTTGATGTGTTCAACCAAACAGAGGGCACTAGTTTATTTTCAGGTTTTAGATATTTTATGTTCTCAATGATGAAATAGACGATTCAGCCTTTCCATAGCTGATTTCCTGAGGTAAAGGCAGCTTCAAAAGCTGATGCAAAGGCCAAGAAGCGGATGAGAAGCTTGCAGATCCTGTTGCAGAAAAAGTCTGGCAACAAAGGTGTTTTTATAATTTAATTTGTATATACCGTCATGTTTCATCACTTTGTGCATCGGGTGCTAGCATGTTAGATTCAAGAGTCAAAACCTGGTCCATCTTGATCGAGAACTTAGTCATTCCTTTTATTTCGGTCACCTACTGTTAAAAGAGACTATTGCCTTCTGTCAGGCTTGTGGAAGAAGTTAATTACAAGTCAACAATTGCTCCAAGAAGTGATGAAAAGACTTTAGCTAACTTCATCCCCAAGTCTGAAAGTGATTTTCTTGAATATGCTGAACTCGTATCACACAAGCTCCGGCCATATGAGGCAAGTTTGTGAAAATTTTCTTCTGATCTTACCACAAAGACTTAAACTGACATTACTTTAACGTTTAATGTTATTGTTTGCAGAAAAGCTTTCACTATATAAACCTACTTAAGACGGTTATGCGACTCTCTATGGTATCCTTGAAAGGTGAAGATGCAAAGGAGGTTGCCTCTTGCGTTACAGCCATTGCAAATGAAAAACTCAAGGCTGAGAAAGAGGCTAATGCCAGCAAGAAGAAGCCAGTCTTGCTTTTGACATCTTTTTCTCTCCATGGTTCTTTGCTTTCTATCTTATTATTGGTCCAAATGTTTCTTGTCTTGTAATCCATAATAAAGAGTTTTCATGTGAATCTCTCTGAACTTGTTGCAGCCAAGAAGAAACAGCTCCACGTTGACAAGGCAGATGATGACAGTGGTTGACACATATGATGCTCTTGATGATTACGAGTTTATATAGTTGTTCATGGACATGGGACTGGGAATTCTTAGCACCACGGGACACAACTGCTCCATGAATTGAGTTGTGTTGCTGTTTGTGCGATGAAAATGCTGCTCATGTTCGTAACTTACATCGTTAGGAATCTCTTGTTTCATGCATGAGATTGATTGAAAACGATTGCTAAAAATAGAAGAAAACAGTATGACCCACACAAGGGATAATCATGTGCTGGTCATATGTAGAGTATTAGTTTCATTCTTGCGAAAGTTGTGAGTCTATCTACATCAAACTCTTGAAGCATTACGCCACTATTATCAGTTCAATCTCTCTCTCTCTCTCTCTCTCTCTCTCTCTCAGCTTGGATCCTTGATGTGCTGTGCTACCAAATCATGTTTGGAGATGTAACTAGCTAATCAAGCTCAAGCAGGGAACTGAAAAGTACACAGCGAAAACTGTAAATTATCAGTCACTGTTGTACGTTTGAGAATTTATACATAACCATTTTTTAAGCTTTCATTTATCTCCATACTTAGTACATCTTATACAAATCATAAGATATATATTGTTATGGATGGGCTTGGATCAGTGGCGGAGCTACACTGCATCGATTACTTACGACAACTATCCTCCTTGAGCCGAGCTTGGGACCGACCAACCCTTATATGGGCAGAGTTAATCAGCATCTGGGAAGACCCTTTATCATTAACCTAAGGATCTACCCAATATGAAGAATAACTCTATGTTTGGAAATATACAAATTGGACACTTATGCTCAGCCCCACCAGTATCTATCTCACTCGTCTTGAGAGAAAAGCACTGTTATCATAATTAACAAAGACCCGACCGGTGGCGTAGGAAAAGGCTCGGTCTTGGTTTTTAACTTTACAAAACATGAAGAAAGTCTATCTCCGTGCTAGATGGTATGGAACAACTGCTGTATGCTTGGCATGTAATTGGGTTGGTTGATTGAATCAGCGCCACATGAGGTGAAAGACTATGGTTGAGAGACTACATTGTGGAACTCGTTTTACTTGACGCAATCAATAGGAAATTTGGCGTATTACATGGGCGAAGATAGTTTGGTTTCTATGTGAGGTGGCTAGATGGTGGATTAATGAGTGCATTCGAGCCAAGTCAATCAAGACATTGTAACAAAAGGTGAACGAAATAGGAGCTGCTCTCCCTCTCTGCTACTCTGCAGAGTTGAAGCAGCTGGTTTTTGCCCTCTGCTGGGAGCAGCAGTTGCTGCCTTCTTGCGCATCTTGTATATATACACTTTTGGTACTGGTCGGGGTCTTCCCTAACCTCATATTGGTGATAGAGGTCATTGACGATAAGCACGGAAACCAGACTGAGTTAAAGTCGGCAATGCGGTTACATTCTGTGGTACCATCATAAGGAACAGCTGTGGGCATCGATTGGGTGGCCCTATACCAAACGTTGGCATGGGAAGTGTTCTTGCCGAAGTGTGGGTGGGTGCCTGAGTTGCGACACGATCAAGTTTCTTCTCTTTTTGTTTTGCACCAACTTTCCTGCATTCTGCACAACAGTAAGCATGAGATGGGTGGATGAATACATTTTGCGTAACTAAATCATAATTGTACATCAAGAAATATTATAATAAGGTATTTCCCACTATAAGATGGTTTAAGCTTTAGTAGCAAAACTGTTGCCCCTTCGTCCCACAGCCAGCCAGCCAAATAGATGGGAGAATAACATTCATCGTCGTGAACAGGAGGAGGCTGGTTCAGTAGCTGGAATGAAGGTATCATTAGGCACATTTTGGCAACTCTGCAAAACGGACATCTCTCGAATGAATGCAACCTATTGCACCAGGCTTGCAAGCAGAACCAGTATCTGCTTATGGTCCTGTTTTCAGAATATAGTGTTAGCCCTTCCCTTTTTCATCTCTCCCACTAGCTGGCCTAGCTCTCCAATGTTAAACTAGCAATCCTTCGGACAACCAAATCTTAGAAAGATGCCATCAACTAGTAAGAAACAAACATTGATAACGATCTCATATCACAACTTGCTCTTTTTCTCCTCTAGTCTTTAGACAGCTAGCTACACACACAACTATTGCACTCAACGCGGAGAATTTTAATCTTCAGAAGAAACAATTTGAAGAATCGCCTATGCAAAGAAACGTATCGAGGAGTAAACAAAGCAAATGACTGTCATTCTCTCATGAGTATAGATTTCATGACATGTAGGAGTTTCTTACATATTAAAATTCACCTCTTGGACTCTCCCCCTAGATACATGCTCGCAACTAAACCATGTCAACCTGTGTAACATATAATGTTCTCACTGGAACCAAGCTTAAAATGAACATGTCAACGATCACTGATTTGATAATTCAGACAACAATAAACTGTTGAAAGAATTAGGTCCTTTTTTTAGAGGGTAATCCAACTTTCATTTGATAAACGACTACTTTACAGCAGTACTCATAAAAAATTCACAGTAATTCGTTGAGTTTAGACTTCAAAATTGAAGATCATGACGTTCATGCTTCTTAGGTCCCTTCCTAAATATGCAAATCTACTTACTGCTTGTGCTTTATTACTTAAAGTTTCTGAAATGCAGACTGTCAAGAGAGATCAAGGTTCAGAACATAGGCAAGATACAAACACATTTCCTTCTTGATAACAATGACAAATAACTAATACAGAGATTACAGTCACAGAAGCTAAAGAAAAATGTCAATAACGACCCAGAATGACCATTAAAGTTTCAGCACCCGTGAAAGCCTAAAGAGTCGAACACAAACAAGCTCATCCTCTCGAGATTCATGAAAAGGAGCAAAATTGAATCGATTCATTTTCCTGTTAATCCTCTCCAACAAAGTAAAGTATTACACTGTGTAGTGGCGTCTCAATCACCCTTCCTCCTAAAAGAACGACCTTCCACTAAACTCGCCCGGCCTCCCATTGGCTGGCACAGGACCGTCTGGCAATTCCCACAGACAACAACAGTCTGCGAATGACTGAACACAGTCGTTCTGCAATTCCAATCCAAAGAAGTATAATCCATGTCCCAACAAAACGGAACCAATTGTTCAGACAAACCTGATGCAATTAGAAACCAAGCAGTCACGTAAAATCAAAACTTACATGTTGAAGAACCATTGACATTTTACATCCAACAAAACAGAAAAGAAAGGAAAAAATGAAAATTTGAAGTTGTTCGTCATCTATCTTTGATATAAGAAAGCTAGAACAAAAAAAAAAGAGTTCATCGTGAGCAATTACCACGAAGAAAAAGTTCGGAGATTGAACAAGGCCCTTAAGCTTGTGCTTCCTCTTCTCCAAATCCGCGGGTGGTTGTAGCAAATCGATATTGAGAGCACCTAAGAAGTTAAAACAAAATGAAAACAAGACGAAAAAGATGAGGGAAGCATCACAACAAGAAATCAAAGAGCACAAACGAGATTAGACCCTTGACGAAGTTGTTATTAAAATAGAAGATAAGGTAAAGCGAGCGAGCCAAGCTTGAGTTGAAGAGGTTATGAGACAGATTCATAACAAAACAGTGTGATAAATTAGAAGAAACACTTTTAGAAGAGACTAAAAATAATAAAAAATTGAAAGGAAACAATAAGAGAGATCTTGTTCTTTTAGAGTTATGCCACTATGAAACATCATCGTGTACGGTGGCAATGAAGGACGTCACGAGATTGAGCCGTGGGGTTTACTCCTGTTATGTTTCTCTTCTTTTTCTTCCCCGGAACACTGGATGGCTCAGCCTCACGATGGGGACTGAAGCAAAAGCAGAGAGAGAAAGTAAAATGAAGTTTTGAAAATTCATAAATACTCGCTAGAGGAAGGGCTTGAACCTTCGACCTTATGGTTAACAACCATACGCTCTAACCAACTGACCTTACGGTTAGCGGATCTTGCGGGATAAATATCTATAAATACCGATGCTGTTGCAGTGCTGAGAGTATTGTTTTCAACTTTTCATTAAGCCGTCTTCTTGAGAGAGAGAGAGAGCCTTTCGCTGTGTGTGTGAACCCATAGCCGAGAGGGAGTGATCTGCAAGGCAAAGAGAGGTGCTGCATTCGGCCAATACGAAGTGACTTACCAGTCAGCTGATCGTTCCAAGACTGGAACGAGCCGGTGATCGGGGTTTGCCAGGGCGTTGCTGGAGTTCCTGGCGATAGCACGGTCACAGTCTCCGAGACGTTTTAACGGTTGTGGTTCTTCACGAGGTCTCCCTCTCCCCTTGTTCCTCGTCCTCATCTCTAGATGATCGTCGATCGAGTATGAAGGCTGCAGTGTTCATCCACACAGTCTCTTTCTCTATTGATCTGTTTTCCTTGCCGTCGATTCACTTTCGTCCGGGCTTGAGTTACAGAAATTATGGATGACCGTGATAAGCGTCATCATTCCTTTTTCCCGTGCAAGATTTTGGAGTTCATTGCTGAATGGCATAATTTTGGCCTGGCACAAGGTTTTGATAATATTGAGATCCATCTTGGACAAATTGTTTGCTTCTTGTTTTGTTTATATTGGAAAAGATTGTAATAAACAAGTGTAGGAAAGGCTGCACTGTTCATCCACACAGTCTCTTTCTCTATTGATCTGTTTTCCTTGCCGTCGATTCACTTTCGTCCGGGCTTGAGTTACAGAAATTATGGATGACCGTGATAAGCGTCATTATTCCTTTTCCCGTGCAAGATTTTGGAGTTCATTGCTGAATGGCATAATTTTGGCCTGGCACAAGGTTTTGATAATATTGAGATCCATCTTGGACAAATTGTTTGCTTCTTGTTTTGTTTATATTGGAAAAGATTGTAAAAAACAAGTGTAGGAAAGGCTGCACTGTTCATCCACACAGTCTCTTTCTCTATTGAGCTGTTTTCCTTACCGTCGATTCACTTTCGTCCGGGCTTGAGTTACAGAAATTATGGATGACCGTGATAAGCGTCATCATTCCTTTTTCCCGTGCAAGATTTTGGAGTTCATTGCTGAATGGCATAATTTTGGCCTGGCACAAGGTTTTGATAATATTGAGATCCATCTTGGACAAATTGTTTGCTTCTTGTTTTGTTTATATTGGAAAAGATTGTAATAAACAAGTGTAGGAATGCTTCTTGTTTTGTTTATATTGCAGAAGATTGTAATAAGCAAGTGTAGGAATGCTTCTTGTTTTGTTTATATTGCAGAAGATTGTAATAAGCAAGTGTAGGAATGCTTCTTGTTTTGTTTATATTACAGAAGATTGTAATAAGCAAGTGTACGCTTGCGTGAGTGACTTTTATCAACCTGCCCGTTGTGAAGATTGTAATAAGCAATTGTATTATCAACCTGCCCGATGCTTTTTTTCAATCCTTCTAATCAGATAGCGTGCTTACAATTTTGTATGACTCAGCTTCACACTCAAGAAGGAGAGGAAGATCTTTGTGTTCATGTTTGTGTAGATCCTTTACTTTCTAATGTTTCTCTCCATAATTCCAATTTTTTATTAACATTTTTCATAGACTCCTTCACTACCACAATATCATCTCCAAATAGACTCCTTCACTAACACAATATCATCTCCAAATAGCATACACAAAGGTACTTCAATCTTGAATATGTTTTGTTAACTCATTAATCACCATTATAAATAAGTATGAACTTAAATTTGAATGTAACCCAATATTAACATGTTTTATTGCTAAAAATAAGTATGTCGTATGAAGTAACCAAATGATCAAACTTATATCCCATATATTTTGTCTTTATTCTACTAAGTCGGAAGCTTTTACTTTCTAATGTTTCTCTCCATAATTATAATTTTCTATTAACATTTTTCATAGATTCCTTCACTAACACAATATCATCTGCAAATAACATACACAAACATACTTCTTGAATATGTTTTGTTAACTCATTAATCACCATTATAAATAAGTATGAACTTAAATTTGAATGTAACCCAATATTAACTTTAAAGAAGCATGTCATTCCTTCATTAGTCCTCACACATGTTTTTGCACTATCGTACATGTCTCTTATAAGGTTTATGTATGTCAATGAGCTTTTTTCAAGGTTCTCCAAAGAACCTCCCTCGGTACCCTATCGTAAGCTTTTTCTAAATCAATAAATATCATGTGAACGTCTTTCTTTTTTGCCCTAAAATGTTCTCTCAAAAGGTCAATTAATTTAAGAGTAGATCTGTGTGGCATGAATCCAAATTGGTTTTCTATTGTACTCAATACCTGTCTTAACCTACATTCGATAATTCTTTCTCATAATTTCATAGTATGACTCATTAACTTATATCCCGATAATTCGCATAATTGTGAATGTCTCCCTTGTTCTTATATATGGATATAAGTGTACTCGCCCTCTATTCCTCGGGCATCTTTTGGTTTCTCCATATTTCATTAAATAGTCTTGTGAGCCAAGTGATTCATGTTTCTCCTATGATTTTCTAAACTTCTATAGGAATATTGTTTGGTCCTACCGATTTACCACTCTTCGTATGGTTAAGAGTCCATTTGACTTCATTCTTTTTAATACGTCGGTAGAAATTATGGTTTATATTTTTTTATGATTTAGCTAACTCTCTTAGGCTAGTAGTAGCATTTTCATTTTCATTAAAAAGCTTATAAAAATAAATTTTCCATATATTTCTTATATCATCATTTGCCACTAGAATTTTCCCATCCTCATCTTTGATGCATCTAATCTAACATAATTAAGATCCTTAGTTTTCTTATCTCTAGCCCTACCTATCCTAAAAATATCTCTTTCACCCTCTTTTGAGTTGAGTTTTTTTATATAAATCCTTCCAAATTTTAGCTTTTGCTTCACTGAAAGCCTTTTTAGTTTCCTTTTGTTGTTTTATTATAAGCTTCTAAAGTTTCACCAGTTTTCTTAGTATAATGTAATTTGTAGCGTGCCCTCCTTGCTTTGATTTTATTTTGCACTACTTCACTCCACCACCAAACTTTTTTTTTGTGTCGGTAAACCTCTCTTAAATTCACCTAATACATTTTTCCCCGCTTTCCTAATATGTATAGCCATATTGTTCCACATATTACAAGGTATACCAACATAATTCTAAGCATATCCTTGAAGAACTTTCTATTTAAATATACCTTCTTTCTCACTTTTGAGGTTCCACCATTTAGTCTGAATAGCTCGATGCACTCTTTCTTCTTTGTCCATTTTTTTACTTGTAAATTTATAACTAAAAGTCGATGTTGGGTGGTTAAGCTTTCTCCTGCAATTACCTTACAATCTTTATTACACGCTCTATCTTTTTTCTATAAATAAAATAATCAATTTGTGTTTGTGATAAGCCACTCTTATAAGTAATTAAATGTTCATCTCGTTTTTTTAAAATTGTATTGATTATAAAGAGATTAAATGCCATAGCAAAGTTTAAAATCTCCCTACATTCCTCATTTATATCCCCAATGCCTCTTTACTCACACGTTCATTTAAGTTTCCTCCTAAACAAATCATCTCTCTTTGTGGAATTCTTTGAATCACCTTATCTAACTCTTATCAAAAAGCCATATTTATACTATTTTCTAGTCCTACTTGGGGTGCGTAAGCACAAACTATATTCAAAACCTCTGCTCCTAACTAATTTTAATGTCATGCCATATTGTTGTATATCTCCTACACTATCCTTTAAATCTTTCTTTATGATAATACTAACTCTACTTCGAGCCTTTTCCTTACCTAAGTACCATAATTTAAAACCTCTATCCTCAGTCTCCTTGGCTTTTACTCCAACTCACTTTGTCTTTTATAAACATAGAATATGAATCTTTCTTCGAATCATAGTATCTACCACTTCTATTAGCTTACCGGACAATCTTCTGATATTCCAAGTACTAATATGAATCTTATTATCTAGGATTAGTACCCCCGCATCCGTTCATATTGAAAATGCGGAGACCCTCTCTGTGATTTATTCACTACATTCGAGCGGTAATGTAACTAACCAATAATATTTGAGCCTGAGAAATAATGGCTTGCATACAACATATTCTCTTGCCGCGCCGCAGGTGGTTCAGGAAACTATGGATATAACAGATATGATAACGATGATGATGATAAAAACAATAAAAAACCTCATTTGCAATGCATCTAGGACCTTATTGGTAGTGACAATCCATTAGCGAAAATGTTGAAGCACAAGAAAAAGAAAACTTAGAAGATTGGCTACAAGAATGTAGAAAAGACCCATGACTCCATTGTGAATTTCAAAGCTCCTGTAGTCGGATTCTAACATTAATGTTGTCATCAGAAACTTTAGCAAATCCTGGTTGTGGATAGCAAGTGATCATCCCAACAATGTAGCCAGCTTCATCTTCTGCTTTTTTCCCATGACCATAGATTGTATGCAAGAGGATACGATTATACTATCCTATATCACATAGTTTATAAACAATAGTAGAAAACTCAGTGTCCTTCCATAAAAAAGTGTTATTGTGTTTACTTCTGCAGAAACCAGACTACCACAGCAGTAATCAATGACAGATTTTATGATTTAAGGTTCATGCATTTTTTCCAGAAATCTAAGTGTCAGAACTCAGCATAATTTCTTCATGTTTTAGTAGCCCCTTTGAGCTCCATTATGTTTTTTTATGTGAGCTACATTTCGTGATTGCTTTATCACTGCTTACACGTTTTGGGAGAGAAGAACAAACAGGATGTCACTGAACGTCGTTTTGAGGTGCCACTGAACGGTATAAGCAAAACAGACATGGTTGTCATTGTGAATCATATAAGTTTCTATTTATCGCCATGAAAAACAGCCTTCAACCTTTTGGATATCCAACTTAACGTAATTTATTTTGGTTTGTAGGATCTAATATTCCACTATACTTTAATGGCAAGCTCGAGCAAACGTCCTCTTTGGTGGAAAATAGGGTTAAAGTTCGACCCTACGGATTATGAAGTGATCACCCATTATCTAATTCCGAAGATAATGAATCCACAAGACAATTCTACAGATGATTGGATAACCACAACGAACGTGTACTCCTGTGGTCCGAAAGAGCTTTGTGGTTAGTTCTCTTCCCCTCTCTCTCTCTCTCTCTCTCACACACACACACACACACACACACACACATATATATATATACATATATATATATATATATATATATATATATATATATATATAAGATAAATGGTGGTGTTAGAATAATATTTTTTTATTCTGTTGTTTTATGATATACCAGATAATGGTGTCAATTGCGGGAGTGATGCATATTTCTTCTTCACATCCACAAAAAAAAAGTATGCAAATGGAAAACGCCCAAGCAGAGCAGCTGGATCGGGATTTTGGAGGGCCATCTCTAAGCAGATAGAAATTTTTGACAAGGATGTTCCTCCTCGTAAGATTGGTATTAAAATGGTATTTGATTATTGCAAAGGAACACATCACGAGAACAAAAGGACAAGTTGGAAAATGGTTGAGTATCGCCTATCAGACTCTTGGAATCCCTTCACAAAGACCAAGAATAACGACCATAATGACACGGTAAGTTGAAGCATATAGTTGTTAAATATTTAATTTTGCTTACAATTATTGAAGTTAAAACAAAATAAAATTATGGTGATTGAGTTAGAATTTCCACTATAAAATAATCAACTTACAAAGACAAAAGTAACAAAGATGAAACACTGGTACAGATTTGTTTCTCTTTCTTTAGAATTAGAAATAAAAACGGCAATATTTGCAATTCAAACTAAGGTCATTCATTTCAATAGGATCATATGCCTTTTCTATCCAATATATGCAACTTTCTCAAAGAAAATTTGTGGTTAAGCATGACGACCATTTAAGTATTTTTTTTGCTAGAGACAAATATGAAATGATTATCTATTCATCAATCAGAAGGGTACCTTAGATGAATGTAATTTACATCTTATACTCGTTTACGTGAATCCATTTTGTTGATGACCATTATTTTCCTTTGATAACATGACAACTCTTTGAAATTAACATTTGGAATGGCAAGTTAATACGAGACAGTACTAACTTAAGTTTGGAAAATTATAACTAATGATATTCCACCAAGTTTTCTTACTTTCAATTTTTTATTATCATAATGTCTTCTAATGTATAACTAAATTTGTTGCAGTTGGAACAAGTTGTGGTATGCAAGATATACAAAACGACGGAATCAGATGAGCCACGCAAACAAAAACGAAAGCAATCTGGTACAAGAGGATCAAAAGATGGAGGAGGACCCAATGAAATGGAAAGGCAGCCTGATTCTGTTGAGGAAAGACCAAATGAAGAACATCAAAATCATATTTTTACACTGGAGGAAATCGAGCAGGTGCTGAGCAATAATGATGATCAATCTGTAGAGGAAGTTCCACAACCACCAACAAAGAAACGAACTGAAACTCGCGAGCAATACGATGGAATTATTGGCCCATTCACTGAGTGCTTTGAAGGACAAAAGATGAACAGTGCTGAACAATCAACACAAGAATGGGATTATTCAATGTATTTTTCACCCGACTTGCCATTATGGGATTTTTAGAAGCTATAGACACACAAGCATATGTCATATTTTCAAATATAGTGGAAGCCTCCTCTCATGTTGAATGGGAGTGAGGAAAATTTCGTGGACGTAGGTCAAATTGGACCGAACCACGTTAAAAATCTGTCTCCTCTCTCTCTCTCTCTCTCTCTCTCTCTCTCTCTCTCTCTCTCTCACACGCATGAACACACATATACTTCTATCAAGAAACTAATATACAGGCTAGAACCCATGTAGTCCTTCATGAATGGCCTCTATACTCGTCCTCAGTCACATTATAGAGATCACATCTGCATTCTGTGCAACCCGATTTGCTATCAACTCCTCTTGTATCTATTGCGTGCGCATTCAAAAGCCATTTCTCATAACCATCAGGAATTTCCACAGGATTCCCTACTTCAATCCCGTAAGGATCTGGGATGTAAGTCTCAGTCCAGCGAGTTTCCGATCCGAGGCCAAAATACTGATCAAGAACATGATTTCGGCAAACTCCACTGTTCCTGGCAGGAATGATTATAGATTTGTTGCGGGAAGAGTCTATTCGTTCATAGTATCTTAAAACAAGCCAATGATGCAAGTAAGTCTCGTGGAGAGGCATTGAATTGCCTTCTTCATCGATCACCTCGGCATCAAATTCTTTGAGAGCAATATGGCCTCTCGGGAAGTCAATTGAAGTAGAACTTGTTATGTACTAAGCCGGGTGTGTGTGTGAATTTTGGCGATATAAGAAAACTGCAGACTTCCAGTTGTCTTCGGTGAGTGTGGGACTGTAAGATCAAGAGCATGAGTTGTTGCCAGTATCAACAAGAATAATAATCCCAAGCCATCAACGCACTAGTTTTTTAGCTGCACTGAACTGATGAATCTAAGATCAGTGAATTCCGCTAGTTCTCATTCCATTTCTTGAGAGGGAGACAGAGAAAGAGAGCAGACACTGGTTGTTTGCGGACTATTATGGCTAAGCTATTCGGCGAGAGGTGCATTTTGTTGCATTAAAATACTAAAAGCATTTTCAAGTTACTCTCTATTTTCTTCTCTCTCTCTGTTTATATATATATACTATATATATATATATATATGTACATATACATATACATATAATATGTATATACATATATATATATATATATATTTATGTACATATACATATACATATGTATATATATATATATATATATATATATACATATACATATATATATATATATGTATATGTATATGTATATATATATATATATATATATATATATATATATATATATATATATATATATATATATATCACAATTCCTACACATGCCGCCCTCTACACTACATAGGACAAGAAAATGCGCCGTCTCACTCGGTATATATATATATATATATATATATAGATTGATTATACGTATTTCACCTAACCACGTCAAAACAAAGAATCATGAAGCCAACCCATCTAGAAAAAGGCTTAGTTGTAGTAGTAGATAATTATTTCATGTGCTTATATATATTTTTGTTGATTATAAGTATTATATATATATATATACTTTTTTAATATAAATATAATTAAATATATAGTTTAATAATAAAATATTATATAAAAATTCTGCTTTATATACAATATAATATTAAATGATTTTTTACAGAACAGGATACGACCGAGTGGTGATGGGCGTAATCCGCGATGCGAAGCAGGCTGCATAAAATGGATTTTTAAGGTGAGGTGGGATGTACCTTCGTTTCTTTTGCCTATGACAAAAAAGTAAATTGTAAAAGGGAAGATGTATCGTGTCATTCTCTAGTCAACTTTGTTGTGCATGTGTACACGAACACGAAAACGAAGGAGCCCCACACCCATGCAGGTCTATAGTCAAAATAAGCATGCGGACGAGAAAGCCAAAAATATTGCCGTTCTCGATTCAATCGCGACGGTTGAATCTCCGGCGTCGGGTGGCCAGAGGGGACGAAAACATCAATAAGGCGAAGAACAAGTGGAGTATGAAGAACCGAGTAGAGATAACAGAGACAGTAATTGGGAACAAAGAAGACGTCTTCAAATGGCCTGAAAAGTGTACCAGATTCTTCAATTGCATCCACCAGATGGACAAGTTCTCCAATGGGGCAAGAGAGAAAATATACCAGTAACAACATGCTTTTTCGTCCTCCAAGAGACTTCTGCGACTTGGCGTCTCTCTCTCTCTCTCTCTCTCTCTCTCTCTCTCTCTCTCTCTCTATGGCACACATAACCCACGTTTTCTACGAGCCCGTTGTACCCCTTACATTCTTCAAAAGTATGTGCATGTCATGACAGTCTTCTATTATACATTTCTACACGTCCATCCTTTTCTTTTTTCTTTTTTTTTAAAGTTCCATTAATGAGTAATTTACTCTTAATCAGAATTCTCTGTAGAACGGAACGGAAGGCCAAAGCGAGGTGAGCGCTCTTGGGGAATCGAACTCATCGTTTACGTCTTGTGAGTCAAAAACCCTACCCAGTAAGTTAACTCCATGAGTCCTTGGTCATAATTTTGTTAACCAAGTTGAATAATACATATACGCTAGTTTACCATAGATTCAAATCACCGGTTTCATATTTTTTTTACATTTAAATCTTTTTAATGTACTTTTTTTATTTTCAACTCCAAACAAAAACTAGAAGCGACTCAGTCCTAGTTCGGTTGGGATTCCTGTGACATGTCTACCAGACACCAAGTCAAGGCATTTTCTCTCATTACCTTTACACACACATAACAACTAAGCCTTTTCCAATACAAGATGGGATTGGCTACATGATTCTTTTTTTTACGGAAATGTCATGTGCCATGATATTAACTCAATATAAACTAGATAATTTTTATAGTTTTTGTAACACTTTTGTGATCATCATCTTTCTCTTTTAATATTTTCATAATCTAATTTTTCATATCCTTTTATTGGAGTGTCTTTGTCGTCTTTCTACGTGTCCAAACCATCTTAAATAATTTTCTCTCATTTTATCCTTTATTTGTGCTACTCTCAATTGGTTTCTAATAACCTCATTATGTTACATAGTCTTTCCTTGTGCAACCACTCATTCATTTCAATTTCTTCATTTTTTTGCTAGAAACATCTTTTATACATATTGATGATTAATTGCCCAATACTCACAACCATAAAATACATGTCTAATTGTTACTCTATAATATTTACCTTTCAACTTTAATGATATCTTCTTATTACACACAATATTTGATGCTTCTTTCCATTTTAAACAACCTGCATTAATTTTGTACATAACACACTAACTTTTTCACACATACTTGTCTATGATGTGAGAATCCTCTCTATAATTGATTCACTAGATCTGAGTGAAGATGTGGAAACTCTTACTAACTTTTCACTACATTCAGACTCTGCAGTGCATATTCAGACTCTGCAGTGCATATGTAAGATGGAACACCCTAACACAATACTCATAATTTATAGAATTTATGATAAATATGTCTAATAAAGTTTTACGCTAGTTATCGAAAGCCTAACGCAATCCTTGTCCTTTAACCGATCTTAGGCGGAGCTAAGCACGCGCGCGCACACACACACACACACACACACATATATATATATATATATATATATATATATATATAGGTATATCATATATATGTATATACAATAAGGTCAATTTAATCAAAACAATCGAGTGTTCATGTTTTGCGCAGGAAATGTAGTAGGCACAACAATACTTTTGACTTGGTATATCTTTCTCGACTCTTGTAAATAAATATATATAGAGAGAAACTCATATACTAAGTTCTACCAAATCAAAAAAAAATTCAATCATCCATCTTTAAATCTCAATCATTATCTTTTTCAACCATCAATATCTGTTGATCGATGGTTGAATAAATAATTGAGATTTAAAATTTCAAAAGCAAAAAAACTCCCTACGAATAAAGTGTACCTACAACCATCTATCATCATAGATTGATGAATGATTGTGATTTGGTCGAATTTACTAATTTCTTTTATATATAACTATATATATACATAGTGATGTGTGATATGTGAATCAAGACCAAATCAAATTAGAAGAGTGTGTTCTTGTTGGGTCCTTTTCAAAACCTCCCCTAGAACCTATGTTATCAATTGTGGTTAGCGAGTTGTTAGCGGTTGACCCTAATATAGCAATAGCGGAGATATAGTGGATTTAACAATATATTTCTTATTTATTACTAAAAAAAAATATATATATATATATATAATGGAATCTTTAATTTTTAAGGAATATCAAGAAACATATAACCACTTCTTTCATAAATATGAATAAAATTAAATAAACAAATTTTAAGAAGACAAATAATAAATTTCATATAACATATGCATATTGAATTTTAAATTTACATTAATAAAAAATATAAATGTAATCAAATTATTATTAAACCAAATTATTCTACGCAGTAAGAAGAAGAATTAAAAGAAACTAGCTCAAGTATGGTAATTATGGTCTATCACTCCAATCTAATTTGAGCAATGAAACAAATTATACTTACCTATAAAAAAAATAGAATAATGTTAGGATGGACTAGTACACCAACATATCAATTGACCAAAATATTTATAATACTTTTGAAGCAATAACTTTAGCATGTATCACATATAATAACTAACTTAACAAATAACAAGTCCAAAACACAACATACATCAAGATTGAAGCGTGATGACAATATACACTTAATTGTTTAAGATAAACCAAAAAAACTATTATATAAAAACTAATCATGTTCATTCATATTTCATACAAAGATAGTTAGTCTTCCTTTTCATATGTTTTTTTAAAATTAAATTATTCTTCTTGTTCTTCTATAAACATCTCTTCCATAAGCAACTGCACAAGACGAGGATTTCATACCCGTTATAATAAAAATCAGAATAAATAAATTATAAATAAGTGAAAAAAAAAAATGAAGAGATCAATATAAATTATGAAACAATAAGAAAACAAATAATTTGATGGTGATATAATTAGTTTGATTGAGGAAGATGGGAAGTAGAATCCAAATATCAGTAAGAAGCCCTCAAGAGCAACTACACCACTCAAAACACTTGCTACTGCAATGAGAAGTTCCTCTAAGATTGCCACTTCTTCAAGGCACAACGAAGGAGTGCAAGCTACTTAAAGTGATCGAGTTGCACAGAAGACTGGCAACACAATGGACGTAGTGGTTCCAAGAAAAAGAGAGAGAGAGAGAGAAAGAGAAGAAAAGAGAAAAGGGAGAGTGAGAATACCACCATCCGAGGGAAGACAAAGGTGGTGGCCTTCGGCGTGCATGTGATGGCAGAAAGAGGAGAGAGACCAAAGATGAGACGCGAGAGGCCAGGGATGAGAGGCGTGAGATAATAGACGAGAGAGGGGCATGCATGGGTTTAGTTTTATGTTAGATTTAGTTTGGGTTGGGTCGATCCAATGAATATTTGATCAACCTAACCAATGTACTCTAGCCATGATATAGCGGATCGCTATAACGGTGTTCATGCTGCTAATAGCACCTAGGCGGGTCACCCACTAGACCATGGGTGCTATAGCACTTTTTGTCTGCTAAAATGTTGTAGCATGCTATTAACTACTTCGCATAGAACCCTACAATGTGAGAAACACATCTCTCTCGATTGATAACGTATAATGTTCGGATCGATATAGTCTAAATACCGATTCAGTTCTTAGGTATGTTTGATTTAGGATACCAGGTAGTTGGAACTGGAACTACAGTACTAGACTCACATGGGATTGGAATCTATGATAAGGGCCGTTTGAAGTTCCCCAATTGATTTGCACTTAGAACTGATACAGAGAACCATGGTTTGATTTACTCTTGGACCTTATACTCGAGTTCCAACTTCCTACAACTACTTTCATGTTTTATAAATATCATTTACATATATATCGACCGATCAACCATTTCAATTAGAATTACAAAAAAATATTCATAATTACAAACATCACATCTATATGTTTAATTGATCAATAATTTATATATTTACATTTATTTGAATTTTTAGCAAAGTTTATCCTTGCCCGAAGATCATCTCGAGTGTTGGGTAACAACAAGTATATTAACAAGAACTTTTGTTCATGATAAACAAAATAGAATCAAAACTTATTTTTAATAAATCAGTCTTACAAAAAAGTAATACACTCCAAAATGTGATTGACAATTATCTCAGGTACGTGTTACTCTTTTCTACAAAAAAAATTGTTGTAATCTTCCCTAAGAACAATTCTGACTCACAAGAGAACTACAATATATATAGATATCATATAAAGGAGATGAATACAAATATCTTTAAACAACTTTTAAGTCCACAATAACTTTAAGGATAAAACCAATTACAACTTTATGTTCATAACAAAATCAATTACAACTATAAATTTAAGTCCAAAATAAAGTCATTCTAAAAAGTATCAACCATTATATCATATAGTCCTTATTTCTAATTGATATCCTTCATGTAAGAAAACCCATCAATTGAAAAGTTCGTAATAAAGAAGGAAAAATCACAATAATATCATACAATAAGAAAGTAGAACAGTAGAACAAAGAGAAGTACTGAAAGTAAAATATAAGTATACCAATACAATACATTACCTCTATATCCAAAGTGCTACTAGTTGACCACATCTTGAGCCGGATGGTCCTTGTAAACAATTTGAGATATCAAAGTTAGTTCAATAATATAAATAGAAAAAAAAGATAATATTAAAATTCTTTATTAAGATTTCAATAAACTTACTTTGGGGTTCCCGTTCGTAATTTTTCTACCATTACTACTTTCACATTCTTCTTTGAAATGAACAACATTTGACTCATGAAATTATTTAAAGCACATCCAAAAATAACAAATGATTTTGAATGAACAAACCTACACAAACAAAAACACTACAACCGTGTTACATAGCATGAACAATTGAATGAGATGCATAGACATTTCTTTCATAAACAGCTTTTGAGTGTTTCGACAAGATGCAAGATATTGGAAGATTATAAATCTTTTACCAAGATGTGCAATATTTCTAGTATTGATGGAAGGCATTATTTCATCCAAAGTTGTGAAGTATGCTTGAGAAAGAGTAGTATTCGGGACAGACAATAAGAAATCGTTGTAAAGTAGAAACGAGATGAATGGCGTCGTGAGAGATGGTTATTGAAATTCAAAGGTTTCAGTTGAAATGGCTCAGGCAACAAATGGGACTGATCAGTCAAGAGTTAATTCTATTTAACGACACGATCCGAGCTAACATAGTATACAAGAAGAGAGAGATAGTCACCGAGGAGGAGATCATTGCTGCTGCTGAAGCAGAAAAATTCACATCGCTTTATATCAGCATTGCTACATGGATATGATACTATCGCCAGAAAGAAAGGACTCCAATTATCAAGAAGGCAAAGGAGAGAATCGCAATTGCAAGGTCAATTATCAGGTTCTTCTCCTAGACGAGGCTACTTCTACTTTAGATGCAGAGTCTGAAGGTACAATCCAGGAAGCATTGAATAGGGTGATCGTGAACGGAACAACCATTGTGGTTGCTCATCGTCTTGCAACAATTCAAAGTGCAGATATGATTGTTGTGGTCAGACAGAATGAGAGAAGGGTTAGGGCATACCTTGCACGCACGATTGATGAGTAGCACCGGTTAGCGAAGAGAATGCCCTCCAGAGTGAGAAAGAGGGAGGTTAGGGCATCCAGAGCCCACCTCTTGACATGGTCGAAGTTTTTAATGGTCGAATTTTTTAAGTAAAAACTGGTTCATAGATCCTCTTGCGTTCCTTGTTTGAATCGGGACGTGAACCTGGTTCCGTAGTTCCTAAAAATCAAGAGTTTGTCTCAGGTATGCCGTGAATTAGACGCACCCTAATGGGACTCATCTGGCTTAACCGTTTATTATCCGATCCGTTTCACGTCCCGAACCTTGCCTTACGGCTTGAATAACTGCGAACTCTCCCAAATCCTATCACTCTCTCTCCAACGAACCCATTATCTTTCTTCTCTCAGGAGATATGTTGGAGCTCATTGCTTATCAAGCTGAATGGCATGATTTTGGCACAAGGTTTCGCTGTAACGCAGGAGATATCTTGGACAGATTGTTCTATTGTTTTTTTTTCTTTCTCGTTTTGCTATGGTCATGTTTATCGTGGAGAATATTGTAATAAGCAATTGTAGATAATTGTGGATGTGTGCTTGTTTGAGCGCCTAATCAATTTAAGCATGCCTACTGTTGTCAACTGTATGGGACTCGTCTTCACACCCAAGAAGAAAAGGAAAGACACAAGAAAGATATACTTTATCTAGATTCTTCCATTTGTGCTATGAGTTGCTGTCCACTGCAGATTAATTTGCATGGATTTTAGCCTGATTTACATTTGAATTCTTAATTGTTTAAGAAGATCATTATGTTTCTTGTTAGTGTTAATTCTCCTGAAGAAAAAATATAGATCCATGCATTTATTTAGAAATATGAAGGTCAGAACTCTGAATAATTTCTCGTGCAAACATCGATTTTTCCTCAGCTCTTGGAAATGCAGTACTTTCGGTAACAGAGTTCTTGTAATCTTTCTATCTAAACTTCTTTTCTGGAGATCATAACATAATTTTAACTTGCAAATCTGTACATTCCTATGGGCACTACGTAGGTTTATCGTCATTAATTCCAATTGCCAGGATCCAAAAGGCTAGATGTGCCAATGCTTCTATATTTTTTCTTGGTGTCTAAATGTCTGGTGATAGAGCTATTTCTGCAATTCTTTAGGCTAATCTGTAAACCAACTGGACCAAGGTTCCCGAAATAGGTGAAGATTATGGTTGGTAAACCCTTTGAAATTATAAAATACAAAGCACAATCCACGATGAGAACCTCTGTGCTGGTTTAGGATTTGAAGCTAATACTTGAACAACATGGTCCATGTGCTGTCTCAGACTTTAAGAGGCTTATTCTTATGAAGTTTGTGTTCCAGTAGTGCTCTAGGAGCATACCTGGATCTGGTTATATTATGATTTTTTGTGTGCATAGTTTTGCACCTTGTAGCAACTTATGCCGTTTTCTGGCACTTTCAAGGCCTATCATAACCAAAAGGAGAACCATATGGCATATGCTTCCTCATTTCTTTTTGGTCCACCTCGTATCGTTGCTGAACCGTAATAAACTAAACATAGGAACATGTTTTGAGCCCTATGTCTGCTTTTCTTATTGCTTATGGTATTCTTTTTGGAGTGGAGAACTGTGCTGGTTGTTTTATGTGTTTGCTTAGAGTGCTAACGTTTATTTTTTGCTTCACCTTGCTCATTTTGTTGATTCTCTGAGATAGCATGTGATTATAAACTCATGGTTGTGGAGGTTGTTCTGCTTGAGTAATTTTGTTGTCCGTCAAATATAAGCTTCACCTGGAAGGACAAGTTAAAACTGAAGTTTAGTTTTCAACGACTATTCTTATTCTGAACTTGATTGTTGAAGCTTCATTTACTGCCAAATGTTCATCATTATTTTCTTCTAGTCCAGATCCTCTTGGGATATTCCCATTCATTTTCTACTTAATTATTTTCAGAATCTGAGGACTTTGATACTGCATTGCCTGCTCTCTCTACTGAAAAACCGAAATGCCAATGGGATGATGAAGACATTGAAGATGTAAAGGCATCTTGGGAAGATGGTGATGTGCCTCCTATAGAACAGGTCCCCCCTCTCCCTCTCTCGCGTGCAAGCCTGCATAGGTGCCTGTGTTTGTGGGTGCGTGTGCACACCAAAATTTAGTTAAAATTTATTTAAAGTCTAGGTTTTACTTACTGATACTACTCACTTGCTGATGTGCAATACTGTGGCTATGGGTGCTGCAGTATTTTATCTTCATGCATAAGGTAGTTCTCTATATGACGCTCTTTTGATGGCCATTACTCCAATGGCTGTAAGAATTGAAATTTGAATCAATGTAGTCCATACGAACGGATTGTTTGGAACCGACGCAAATGGAATGTGGATTCACAAAGAGGTCATGATTGTTGTAAAGCTGTTGTTTTTATTTCAATTGGGAATATGGTTGTGGCATGGTTTCCCATTTTAACAAGATGGTCATAAGTGCATGTACTTGATGTGTTCAACCAAACAGAGGGCACTAGTTTATTTTCAGGTTTTAGATATTTTATGTTCTCAATGATGAAATAGACGATTCAGCCTTTCCATAGCTGATTTCCTGAGGTAAAGGCAGCTTCAAAAGCTGATGCAAAGGCCAAGAAGCGGATGAGAAGCTTGCAGATCCTGTTGCAGAAAAAGTCTGGCAACAAAGGTGTTTTTATAATTTAATTTGTATATACCGTCATGTTTCATCACTTTGTGCATCGGGTGCTAGCATGTTAGATTCAAGAGTCAAAACCTGGTCCATCTTGATCGAGAACTTAGTCATTCCTTTTATTTCGGTCACCTACTGTTAAAAGAGACTATTGCCTTCTGTCAGGCTTGTGGAAGAAGTTAATTACAAGTCAACAATTGCTCCAAGAAGTGATGAAAAGACTTTAGCTAACTTCATCCCCAAGTCTGAAAGTGATTTTCTTGAATATGCTGAACTCGTATCACACAAGCTCCGGCCATATGAGGCAAGTTTGTGAAAATTTTCTTCTGATCTTACCACAAAGACTTAAACTGACATTACTTTAACGTTTAATGTTATTGTTTGCAGAAAAGCTTTCACTATATAAACCTACTTAAGACGGTTATGCGACTCTCTATGGTATCCTTGAAAGGTGAAGATGCAAAGGAGGTTGCCTCTTGCGTTACAGCCATTGCAAATGAAAAACTCAAGGCTGAGAAAGAGGCTAATGCCAGCAAGAAGAAGCCAGTCTTGCTTTTGACATCTTTTTCTCTCCATGGTTCTTTGCTTTCTATCTTATTATTGGTCCAAATGTTTCTTGTCTTGTAATCCATAATAAAGAGTTTTCATGTGAATCTCTCTGAACTTGTTGCAGCCAAGAAGAAAAAGCTCCACGTTGACAAGGCAGATGATGACAGTGGTTGACACATATGATGCTCTTGATGATTACGAGTTTATAGAGTTGTTCATGGACATGGGACTGGGAATTCTTAGCACCACGGGACACAACTGCTCCATGAATTGAGTTGTGTTGCTGTTTGTGCGATGAAAATGCTGCTCATGTTCGTAACTTACATCGTTAGGAATCTCTTGTTTCATGCATGAGATTGATTGAAAACGATTGCTAAAAATAAAAGAAAACAGTATGACCCACACAAGGGATAATCATGTGCTGGTCATATGTAGAGTATTAGTTTCATTCTTGCGAAAGTTGTGAGTCTATCTACATCAAACTCTTGAAGCATTACGCCACTATTATCAGTTCAATCTCTCTCTCTCTCTCTCTCTCTCTCTCTCTCTCAGCTTGGATCCTTGATGTGCTGTGCTACCAAATCATGTTTGGAGATGTAACTAGCTAATCAAGCTCAAGCAGGGAACTGAAAAGTACACAGCGAAAACTGTAAATTATCAGTCACTGTTGTACGTTTGAGAATTTATACATAACCATTTTTTAAGCTTTCATTTATCTCCATACTTAGTACATCTTATACAAATCATAAGATATATATTGTTATGGATGGGCTTGGATCAGTGGCGGAGCTACACTGCATCGATTACTTACGACAACTATCCTCCTTGAGCCGAGCTTGGGACCGACCAACCCTTATATGGGCAGAGTTAATCAGCATCTGGGAAGACCCTTTATCATTAACCTAAGGATCTACCCAATATGAAGAATAACTCTATGTTTGGAAATATACAAATTGGACACTTATGCTCAGCCCCACCAGTATCTATCTCACTCGTCTTGAGAGAAAAGCACTGTTATCATAATTAACAAAGACCCGACCGGTGGCGTAGGAAAAGGCTCGGTCTTGGTTTTTAACTTTACAAAACATGAAGAAAGTCTATCTCCGTGCTAGATGGTATGGAACAACTGCTGTATGCTTGGCATGTAATTGGGTTGGTTGATTGAATCAGCGCCACATGAGGTGAAAGACTATGGTTGAGAGACTACATTGTGGAACTCGTTTTACTTGACGCAATCAATAGGAAATTTGGCGTATTACATGGGCGAAGATAGTTTGGTTTCTATGTGAGGTGGCTAGATGGTGGATTAATGAGTGCATTCGAGCCAAGTCAATCAAGACATTGTAACAAAAGGTGAACGAAATAGGAGCTGCTCTCCCTCTCTGCTACTCTGCAGAGTTGAAGCAGCTGGTTTTTGCCCTCTGCTGGGAGCAGCAGTTGCTGCCTTCTTGCGCATCTTGTATATATACACTTTTGGTACTGGTCGGGGTCTTCCCTAACCTCATATTGGTGATAGAGGTCATTGACGATAAGCACGGAAACCAGACTGAGTTAAAGTCGGCAATGCGGTTACATTCTGTGGTACCATCATAAGGAACAGCTGTGGGCATCGATTGGGTGGCCCTATACCAAACGTTGGCATGGGAAGTGTTCTTGCCGAAGTGTGGGTGGGTGCCTGAGTTGCGACACGATCAAGTTTCTTCTCTTTTTGTTTTGCACCAACTTTCCTGCATTCTGCACAACAGTAAGCATGAGATGGGTGGATGAATACATTTTGCGTAACTAAATCATAATTGTACATCAAGAAATATTATAATAAGGTATTTCCCACTATAAGATGGTTTAAGCTTTAGTAGCAAAACTGTTGCCCCTTCGTCCCACAGCCAGCCAGCCAAATAGATGGGAGAATAACATTCATCGTCGTGAACAGGAGGAGGCTGGTTCAGTAGCTGGAATGAAGGTATCATTAGGCACATTTTGGCAACTCTGCAAAACGGACATCTCTCGAATGAATGCAACCTATTGCACCAGGCTTGCAAGCAGAACCAGTATCTGCTTATGGTCCTGTTTTCAGAATATAGTGTTAGCCCTTCCCTTTTTCATCTCTCCCACTAGCTGGCCTAGCTCTCCAATGTTAAACTAGCAATCCTTCGGACAACCAAATCTTAGAAAGATGCCATCAACTAGTAAGAAACAAACATTGATAACGATCTCATATCACAACTTGCTCTTTTTCTCCTCTAGTCTTTAGACAGCTAGCTACACACACAACTATTGCACTCAACGCGGAGAATTTTAATCTTCAGAAGAAACAATTTGAAGAATCGCCTATGCAAAGAAACGTATCGAGGAGTAAACAAAGCAAATGACTGTCATTCTCTCATGAGTATAGATTTCATGACATGTAGGAGTTTCTTACATATTAAAATTCACCTCTTGGACTCTCCCCCTAGATACATGCTCGCAACTAAACCATGTCAACCTGTGTAACATATAATGTTCTCACTGGAACCAAGCTTAAAATGAACATGTCAACGATCACTGATTTGATAATTCAGACAACAATAAACTGTTGAAAGAATTAGGTCCTTTTTTTAGAGGGTAATCCAACTTTCATTTGATAAACGACTACTTTACAGCAGTACTCATAAAAAATTCACAGTAATTCGTTGAGTTTAGACTTCAAAATTGAAGATCATGACGTTCATGCTTCTTAGGTCCCTTCCTAAATATGCAAATCTACTTACTGCTTGTGCTTTATTACTTAAAGTTTCTGAAATGCAGACTGTCAAGAGAGATCAAGGTTCAGAACATAGGCAAGATACAAACACATTTCCTTCTTGATAACAATGACAAATAACTAATACAGAGATTACAGTCACAGAAGCTAAAGAAAAATGTCAATAACAACCCAGAATGACCATTAAAGTTTCAGCACCCGTGAAAGCCTAAAGAGTCGAACACAAACAAGCTCATCCTCTCGAGATTCATGAAAAGGAGCAAAATTGAATCGATTCATTTTCCTGTTAATCCTCTCCAACAAAGTAAAGTATTACACTGTGTAGTGGCGTCTCAATCACCCTTCCTCCTAAAAGAACGACCTTCCACTAAACTCGCCCGGCCTCCCATTGGCTGGCACAGGACCGTCTGGCAATTCCCACAGACAACAACAGTCTGCGAATGACTGAACACAGTCGTTCTGCAATTCCAATCCAAAGAAGTATAATCCATGTCCCAACAAAACGGAACCAAGAACCAATTGTTCAGACAAACCTGATGCAATTAGAAACCAAGCAGTCACGTAAAATCAAAACTTACATGTTGAAGAACCATTGACATTTTACATCCAACAAAACAGAAAAGAAAGGAAAAAATGAAAATTTGAAGTTGTTCGTCATCTATCTTTGATATAAGAAAGCTAGAACAAAAAAAAAAGAGTTCATCGTGAGCAATTACCACGAAGAAAAAGTTCGGAGATTGAACAAGGCCCTTAAGCTTGTGCTTCCTCTTCTCCAAATCCGCGGGTGGTTGTAGCAAATCGATATTGAGAGCACCTAAGAAGTTAAAACAAAATGAAAACAAGACGAAAAAGATGAGGGAAGCATCACAACAAGAAATCAAAGAGCACAAACGAGATTAGACCCTTGACGAAGTTGTTATTAAAATAGAAGATAAGGTAAAGCGAGCGAGCCAAGCTTGAGTTGAAGAGGTTATGAGACAGATTCATAACAAAACAGTGTGATAAATTAGAAGAAACACTTTTTAGAAGAGACTAAAAATAATAAAAAATTGAAAGGAAACAATAAGAGAGATCTTGTTCTTTTAGAGTTATGCCACTATGAAACATCATCGTGTACGGTGGCAATGAAGGACGTCACGAGATTGAGCCGTGGGGTTTACTCCTGTTATGTTTCTCTTCTTTTTCTTCCCCGGAACACTGGATGGCTCAGCCTCACGATGGGGACTGAAGCAAAAGCAGAGAGAGAAAGTAAAATGAAGTTTTGAAAATTCATAAATACTCGCTAGAGGAAGGGCTTGAACCTTCGACCTTATGGTTAACAACCATACGCTCTAACCAACTGACCTTACGGTTAGCGGATCTTGCGGGATAAATATCTATAAATACCGATGCTGTTGCAGTGCTGAGAGTATTGTTTTCAACTTTTCATTAAGCCGTCTTCTTGAGAGAGAGAGAGAGCCTTTCGCTGTGTGTGTGAACCCATAGCCGAGAGGGAGTGATCTGCAAGGCAAAGAGAGGTGCTGCATTCGGCCAATACGAAGTGACTTACCAGTCAGCTGATCGTTCCAAGAGTGGAACGAGCCGGTGATCGGGGTTTGCCAGGGCGTTGCTGGAGTTCCTGGCGATAGCACGGTCACAGTCTCCGAGACGTTTTAACGGTTGTGGTTCTTCACGAGGTCTCCCTCTCCCCTTGTTCCTCGTCCTCATCTCTAGATGATCGTCGATCGAGTATGAAGGCTGCAGTGTTCATCCACACAGTCTCTTTCTCTATTGATCTGTTTTCCTTGCCGTCGATTCACTTTCGTCCGGGCTTGAGTTACAGAAATTATGGATGACCGTGATAAGCGTCATCATTCCTTTTTCCCGTGCAAGATTTTGGAGTTCATTGCTGAATGGCATAATTTTGGCCTGGCACAAGGTTTTGATAATATTGAGATCCATCTTGGACAAATTGTTTGCTTCTTGTTTTGTTTATATTGGAAAAGATTGTAATAAACAAGTGTAGGAAAGGCTGCACTGTTCATCCACACAGTCTCTTTCTCTATTGATCTGTTTTCCTTGCCGTCGATTCACTTTCGTCCGGGCTTGAGTTACAGAAATTATGGATGACCGTGATAAGCGTCATTATTCCTTTTTCCCGTGCAAGATTTTGGAGTTCATTGCTGAATGGCATAATTTTGGCCTGGCACAAGGTTTTGATAATATTGAGATCCATCTTGGACAAATTGTTTGCTTCTTGTTTTGTTTATATTGGAAAATATTGTAATAAACAAGTGTAGGAAAGGCTGCACTGTTCATCCACACAGTCTCTTTCTCTATTGATCTGTTTTCCTTGCCGTCGATTCACTTTCGTCCGGGCTTGAGTTACAGAAATTATGGATGACCGTGATAAGCGTCATCATTCCTTTTTCCCGTGCAAGATTTTGGAGTTCATTGCTGAATGGCATAATTTTGGCCTGGCACAAGGTTTTGATAATATTGAGATCCATCTTGGACAAATTGTTTGCTTCTTGTTTTGTTTATATTGGAAAAGATTGTAATAAACAAGTGTAGGAAAGGCTGCACTGTTCATCCACACAGTCTCTTTCTCTATTGATCTGTTTTCCTTGCCGTCGATTCACTTTCGTCCGGGCTTGAGTTACAGAAATTATGGATGACCGTGATAAGCGTCTTTATTCCTTTTTCCCGTGCAAGATTTTGGAGTTCATTGCTGAATGGCATAATTTTGGCCTGGCACAAGGTTTTGATAATATTGAGATCCATCTTGGACAAATTGTTTGCTTCTTGTTTTGTTTATATTGGAAAAGATTATAATAAACAAGTGTAGGAAAGGCTGCACTGTTCATCCACACAGTCTCTTTCTCTATTGATCTGTTTTCCTTGCCGTCGATTCACTTTCGTCCGGGCTTGAGTTACAGAAATTATGGATGACCGTGATAAGCGTCATTATTCCTTTTTCCCGTGCAAGATTTTGGAGTCCATTGCTGAATGGCATAATTTTGGCCTGGCACAAGGTTTTGATAATATTGAGATCCATCTTGGACAAATTGTTTGCTTCTTGTTTTGTTTATATTGGAAAAGATTGTAATAAACAAGTGTAGGAATGCTTCTTGTTTTGTTTATATTACAGAAGATTGTAATAAGCAAGTGTAGGAATGCTTCTTGTTTTGTTTATAGTTAGATTGAATGCTTCTTGTTTTGTTTATATTACAGAAGATTGTAATAAGCAAGTGTACGCTTGCGTGAGTGACTTTTATCAACCTGCCCGTTGTGAAGATTGTAATAAGCAATTGTATTATCAACCTGCCCGATGCTTTTTTTCAATCCTTCTAATCAGATAGCGTGCTTACAATTTTGTATGACTCAGCTTCACACTCAAGAAGGAGAGGAAGATCTTTGTGTTCATGTTTGTGTAGATCCTTTACTTTCTAATGTTTCTCTCCATAATTCCAATTTTTTATTAACATTTTTCATAGACTCCTTCACTACCACAATATCATCTCCAAATAGACTCCTTCACTAACACAATATCATCTCCAAATAGCATACACAAAGGTACTTCAATCTTGAATATGTTTTGTTAACTCATTAATCACCATTATAAATAAGTATGAACTTAAATTTGAATGTAACCCAATATTAACATGTTTTATTGCTAAAAATAAGTATGTCGTATGAAGTAACCAAATGATCAAACTTATATCCCATATATTTTGTCTTTATTCTACTAAGTCGGAAGCTTTTACTTTCTAATGTTTCTCTCCATAATTATAATTTTCTATTAACATTTTTCATAGATTCCTTCACTAACACAATATCATCTGCAAATAACATACACAAACATACTTCTTGAATATGTTTTGTTAACTCATTAATCACCATTATAAATAAGTATGAACTTAAATTTGAATGTAACCCAATATTAACTTTAAAGAAGCATGTCATTCCTTCATTAGTCCTCACACATGTTTTTGCACTATCGTACATGTCTCTTATAAGGTTTATGTATGTCAATGAGCTTTTTTTCAAGGTTCTCCAAAGAACCTCCCTCGGTACCCTATCGTAAGCTTTTTCTAGATCAATAAATATCATGTGAACGTCTTTCTTTTTTGTTCTAAAATGTTCTCTCAAAAGGTCAATTAATTTAAGAGTAGATCTGTGTGGCATGAATCCAAATTGGTTTTCTATTGTACTCAATACCTGTCTTAACCTACATTCGATAATTCTTTCTCATAATTTTATAGTATGACTAACTTATATCCCGATAATTCGCATAATTGTGAATGTCTCCCTTGTTCTTATATATGGATATAAGTGTACTCACCCTCTATTCCTCGGGCATCTTTTGGTTTCTCCATATTTCATTAAATAGTCTTGTGAGCTAAGTGATTCATGTTTCTCCTATGATTTTCTAAACTTCTATAGGAATATTGTTTGGTCCTACCGATTTACAACTCTTCGTATGGTTAAGAGTCCATTTGACTTCATTCTTTTTAATACGTCGGTAGAAATTATGGTTTATATTTTTTTATGATTTAGCTAACTCTCTTAGGCTAGTAGTAGCATTTTCATTTTCATTAAAAAGCTTATAAAAATAAATTTTCCATCTATTTCTTATATCATCATTTGCGACTAGAATTTTCTCATCCTCATCTTTGATGCATCTAATCTAACATAATTAAGATCTTTAGTTTTCTTATCTCTAGCCCTACCTATCCTAAAAATATCTCTTTCACCCTCTTTTGAGTTGAGTTTTTTTATATAAATCCTTCCAAATTTTAGCTTTTGCTTCACTGAAAGCCTTTTTAGTTTCCTTTTGTTGTTTTATTATAAGCTTCTAAAGTTTCACCAGTTTTCTTAGTATAATGTAATTTGTAGCGTGCCCTCCTTGCTTTGATTTTATTTTGCACTACTTCACTCCACCACCAAACTTTTTTTTTGTGTCGGTAAACCTCTCTTAAATTCACCTAATACATTTTTCCCCGCTTTCCTAATATGTATAGCCATATTGTTCCACATATTACAAGGTATACCAACATAATTCTAAGCATATCCTTGAAGAACTTTCTATTTAAATATACCTTCTTTCTCACTTTTGAGGTTCCACCATTTAGTCTGAATAGCTCGATGCACTCTTTTCTTCTTTGTCCATTTTTTTACTTGTAAATTTATAACTAAAAGTCGATGTTGGGTGGTTAAGCTTTCTCCTGCAATTACCTTACAATCTTTATTACACGCTCTATCTTTTTTCTATAAATAAAATAATCAATTTGTGTTTGTGATAAGCCACTCTTATAAGTAATTAAATGTTCATCTCGTTTTTTTAAAATTGTATTGATTATAAAGAGATTAAATGCCATAGCAAAGTTTAAAATCTCCCTACATTCCTCATTTATATCCCCAATGCCTCTTTACTCACACGTTCATTTAAGTTTCCTCCTAAACAAATCATCTCTCTTTGTGGAATTCTTTGAATCACCTTATCTAACTCTTATCAAAAAGCCATATTTATACTATTTTCTAGTCCTACTTGGGGTGCGTAAGCACAAACTATATTCAAAACCTCTGCTCCTAACTAATTTTAATGTCATGCCATATTGTTGTATATCTCCTACACTATCCTTTAAATCTTTCTTTATGATAATACTAACTCTACTTCGAGCCTTTTCCTTACCTAAGTACCATAATTTAAAACCTCTATCCTCAGTCTCCTTGGCTTTTACTCCAACTCACTTTGTCTTTTATAAACATAGAATATGAATCTTTCTTCGAATCATAGTATCTACCACTTCTATTAGCTTACCGGACAATCTTCTGATATTCCAAGTACTAATATGAATCTTATTATCTAGGATTAGTACCCCCGCATCCGTTCATATTGAAAATGCGGAGACCCTCTCTGTGATTTATTCACTACATTCGAGCGGTAATGTAACTAACCAATAATATTTGAGCCTGAGAAATAATGGCTTGCATACAACATATTCTCTTGCCGCGCCGCAGGTGGTTCAGGAAACTATGGATATAACAGATATGATAACGATGATGATGATAAAAACAATAAAAAACCTCATTTGCAATGCATCTAGGACCTTATTGGTAGTGACAATCCATTAGCGAAAATGTTGAAGCACAAGAAAAAGAAAACTTAGAAGATTGGCTACAAGAATGTAGAAAAGACCCATGACTCCATTGTGAATTTCAAAGCTCCTGTAGTCGGATTCTAACATTAATGTTGTCATCAGAAACTTTAGCAAATCCTGGTTGTGGATAGCAAGTGATCATCCCAACAATGTAGCCAGCTTCATCTTCTGCTTTTTTCCCATGACCATAGATTGTATGCAAGAGGATACGATTATACTATCCTATATCACATAGTTTATAAACAATAGTAGAAAACTCAGTGTCCTTCCATAAAAAAGTGTTATTGTGTTTACTTCTGCAGAAACCAGACTACCACAGCAGTAATCAATGACAGATTTTATGATTTAAGGTTCATGCATTTTTTCCAGAAATCTAAGTGTCAGAACTCAGCATAATTTCTTCATGTTTTAGTAGCCCCTTTGAGCTCCATTATGTTTTTTTATGTGAGCTACATTTCGTGATTGCTTTATCACTGCTTACACGTTTTGGGAGAGAAGAACAAACAGGATGTCACTGAACGTCTTTTTGAGGTGCCACTGAACGGTATAAGCAAAACAGACATGGTTGTCATTGTGAATCATATAAGTTTCTATTTATCGCCATGAAAAACAACCTTCAACCTTTTGGATATCCAACTTAACGTAATTTATTTTGGTTTGTAGGATCTAATATTCCACTATACTTTAATGGCAAGCTCGAGCAAACGTCCTCTTTGGTGGAAAATAGGGTTAAAGTTCGACCCTACGGATTATGAAGTGATCACCCATTATCTAATTCCGAAGATAATGAATCCACAAGACAATTCTACAGATGATTGGATAACCACAACGAACGTGTACTCCTGTGGTCCGAAAGAGCTTTGTGGTTAGTTCTCTTCCCCTCTCTCTCTCTCATATATATATATATATATATATATATATATATATAAGATAAATGGTGGTGTTAGAATAATATTTTTTTATTCTGTTGTTTTATGATATACCAGATAATGGTGTCAATTGCGGGAGTGATGCATATTTCTTCTTCACATCCACAAAAAAAAAGTATGCAAATGGAAAACGCCCAAGCAGAGCAGCTGGATCGGGATTTTGGAGGGCCATCTCTAAGCAGATAGAAATTTTTGACAAGGATGTTCCTCCTCGTAAGATTGGTATTAAAATGGTATTTGATTATTGCAAAGGAACACATCACGAGAACAAAAGGACAAGTTGGAAAATGGTTGAGTATCGCCTATCAGACTCTTGGAATCCCTTCACAAAGACCAAGAATAACGACCATAATGACACGGTAAGTTGAAGCATATAGTTGTTAAATATTTAATTTTGCTTACAATTATTGAAGTTAAAACAAAATAAAATTATGGTGATTGAGTTAGAATTTCCACTATAAAATAATCAACTTACAAAGACAAAAGTAACAAAGATGAAACACTGGTACAGATTTGTTTCTCTTTCTTTAGAATTAGAAATAAAAACGGCAATATTTGCAATTCAAACTAAGGTCATTCATTTCAATAGGATCATATGCCTTTTCTATCCAATATATGCAACTTTCTCAAAGAAAATTTGTGGTTAAGCATGACGACCATTTAAGTATTTTTTTTGCTAGAGACAAATATGAAATGATTATCTATTCATCAATCAGAAGGGTACCTTAGATGAATGTAATTTACATCTTATACTCGTTTACGTGAATCCATTTTGTTGATGACCATTATTTTCCTTTGATAACATGACAACTCTTTGAAATTAACATTTGGAATGGCAAGTTAATACGAGACAGTACTAACTTAAGTTTGGAAAATTATAACTAATGATATTCCACCAAGTTTTCTTACTTTCAATTTTTTATTATCATAATGTCTTCTAATGTATAACTAAATTTGTTGCAGTTGGAACAAGTTGTGGTATGCAAGATATACAAAACGACGGAATCAGATGAGCCACGCAAACAAAAACGAAAGCAATCTGGTACAAGAGGATCAAAAGATGGAGGAGGACCCAATGAAATGGAAAGGCAGCCTGATTCTGTTGAGGAAAGACCAAATGAAGAACATCAAAATCATATTTTTACACTGGAGGAAATCGAGCAGGTGCTGAGCAATAATGATGATCAATCTGTAGAGGAAGTTCCACAACCACCAACAAAGAAACGAACTGAAACTCGCGAGCAATACGATGGAATTATTGGCCCATTCACTGAGTGCTTTGAAGGACAAAAGATGAACAGTGCTGAACAATCAACACAAGAATGGGATTATTCAATGTATTTTTCACCCGACTTGCCATTATGGGATTTTTAGAAGCTATAGACACACAAGCATATGTCATATTTTCAAATATAGTGGAAGCCTCCTCTCATGTTGAATGGGAGTGAGGAAAATTTCGTGGACGTAGGTCAAATTGGACCGAACCACGTTAAAAAATCTCTCTCTCTCTCTCTCTCTCTCTCTCTCTCTCACACGCATGAACACACATATACTTCTATCAAGAAACTAATATACAGGCTAGAACCCATGTAGTCCTTCATGAATGGCCTCTATACTCGTCCTCAGTCACATTATAGAGATCACATCTGCATTCTGTGCAACCCGATTTGCTATCAACTCCTCTTGTATCTATTGCGTGCGCATTCAAAAGCCATTTCTCATAACCATCAGGAATTTCCACAGGATTCCCTACTTCAATCCCGTAAGGATCTGGGATGTAAGTCTCAGTCCAGCGAGTTTCCGATCCGAGGCCAAAATACTGATCAAGAACATGATTTCGGCAAACTCCACTGTTCCTGGCAGGAATGATTATAGATTTGTTGCGGGAAGAGTCTATTCGTTCATAGTATCTTAAAACAAGCCAATGATGCAAGTAAGTCTCGTGGAGAGGCATTGAATTGCCTTCTTCATCGATCACCTCGGCATCAAATTCTTTGAGAGCAATATGGCCTCTCGGGAAGTCAATTGAAGTAGAACTTGTTATGTACTAAGCCGGGTGTGTGTGTGAATTTTGGCGATATAAGAAAACTGCAGACTTCCAGTTGTCTTCGGTGAGTGTGGGACTGTAAGATCAAGAGCATGAGTTGTTGCCAGTATCAACAAGAATAATAATCCCAAGCCATCAACGCACTAGTTTTTTAGCTGCACTGAACTGATGAATCTAAGATCAGTGAATTCCGCTAGTTCTCATTCCATTTCTTGAGAGGGAGACAGAGAAAGAGAGCAGACACTGGTTGTTTGCGGACTATTATGGCTAAGCTATTCGGCGAGAGGTGCATTTTGTTGCATTAAAATACTAAAAGCATTTTCAAGTTACTCTCTATTTTCTCTCTCTCTCTCTCTATATATATATATACATATATATATATATATATGTACATATACATATACATATAATATGTATATACATATATATATATATATATTTATGTACATATACATATACATATGTATATACATATATATATATATATACATATACATATATATATATATATGTATATGTATATGTATATATATTATATATATATATATATGTATATATATATATATATATATATATATATCACAATTCCTACACATGCCGCCCTGACACTACATAGGACAAGAAAATGCGCCGTCTCACTCGGATATATATATATATATATATAGATTGATTATACGTATTTCACCTAACCACGTCAAAACAAAGAATCATGAAGCCAACCCATCTAGAAAAAGGCTTAGTTGTAGTAGTAGATAATTATTTCATGTGCTTATATATATTTTTGTTGATTATAAGTATTATATATATATATATATACTTTTTTAATATAAATATAATTAAATATATAGTTTAATAATAAAATATTATATAAAAATTCTGCTTTATATACAATATAATATTAAATGATTTTTTACAGAACAGGATACGACCGAGTGGTGATGGGCGTAATCCGCGATGCGAAGCAGGCTGCATAAAATGGATTTTTAAGGTGAGGTGGGATGTACCTTCGTTTCTTTTGCCTATGACAAAAAAGTAAATTGTAAAAGGGAAGATGTATCGTGTCATTCTCTAGTCAACTTTGTTGTGCATGTGTACACGAACACGAAAACGAAGGAGCCCCACACCCATGCAGGTCTATAGTCAAAATAAGCATGCGGACGAGAAAGCCAAAAATATTGCCGTTCTCGATTCAATCGCGACGGTTGAATCTCCGGCGTCGGGTGGCCAGAGGGGACGAAAACATCAATAAGGCGAAGAACAAGTGGAGTATGAAGAACCGAGTAGAGATAACAGAGACAGTAATTGGGAACAAAGAAGACGTCTTCAAATGGCCTGAAAAGTGTACCAGATTCTTCAATTGCATCCACCAGATGGACAAGTTCTCCAATGGGGCAAGAGAGAAAATATACCAGTAACAACATGCTTTTTCGTCCTCCAAGAGACTTCTGCGACTTGGCGTCTCTCTCTCTCTCTCTCTCTCTCTCTATATATATATATATATATATATATATATATATATATATATATATATATACATAACCCACGTTTTCTACGAGCCCGTTGTACCCCTTACATTCTTCAAAAGTATGTGCATGTCATGACAGTCTTCTATTATACATTTCTACACGTCCATCCTTTTCTTTTTTCTTTTTTTTAAAGTTCCATTAATGAGTAATTTACTCTTAATCAGAATTCTCGGTAGAACGGAACGGAAGGCCAAAGCGAGGTGAGCGCTCTTGGGGAATCGAACTCATCGTTTACGTCTTGTGAGTCAAAAACCCTACCCAGTAAGTTAACTCCATGAGTCCTTGGTCATAATTTTGTTAACCAAGTTGAATAATACATATACGCTAGTTTACCATAGATTCAAATCACCGGTTTCATATTTTTTTTACATTTAAATCTTTTTAATGTACTTTTTTTATTTTCAACTCCAAACAAAAACTAGAAGCGACTCAGTCCTAGTTCGGTTGGGATTCCTGTGACATGTCTACCAGACACCAAGTCAAGGCATTTTCTCTCATTACCTTTACACACACATAACAACTAAGCCTTTTCCAATACAAGATGGGATTGGCTACATGATTCTTTTTTTTACGGAACGTGCCATGATATTAACTCAATATAAACTAGATAATTTTTATAGTTTTTCTAACACTTTTGTGATCATCATCTTTCTCTTTTAATATTTTCATAATCTAATTTTTCATATCCTTTTATTGGAGTGTCTTTGTCGTCTTTCTACGTGTCGAAACCATCTTAAATAATTTTCTCTCATTTTATCCTTTATTTGTGCTACTCTCAATTGGTTTCTAATAACCTCATTATGTTACATAGTCTTTCCTTGTGCAACCACTCATTCATTTCAATTTCTTCATTTTTTTGCTAGAAACATCTTTTATACATATTGATGATTAATTGCCCAATACTCACAACCATAAAATACATGTCTAATTGTTACTCTATAATATTTACCTTTCAACTTTAATGATATCTTCTTATTACACAGAATATTTGATGCTTCTTTCCATTTTAAACAATCTGCATTAATTTTGTACATAACACACTAACTTTTTCACACATACTTGTCTATGATGTGAGAATCCTCTCTATAATTGAATCATTAGATCTGAGTGAAGATGTGGAAACTCTTACTAACTTTTCACTACATTCGGACTCTGCAGTGCATATGTAAGATGGAACACCCTAACATAATACTCATAATTTATAGAATTTATGATAAATATGTCTAATAAAGTTTTACGCTAGTTATCGAAAGCCTAACGCAATCCTTGTCCTTTAACCGATCTTAGGCGGAGCTAAGCACGCGCGCACACACACACACACACACACACACATATATATATATATATATATATATATATATATATATATATATATATATATATATATATATATAAATAAGGTCTTTCATCAAAACAATCGAGTGTTCATGTTTTGCGCAGGAAAAGTAGTAGGCACAACAATACTTTTGACTTGGTATATCTTTCTCGACTCTTGTAAATAAATATATATAGAGAGAAACTCATATACTAAGTTCTACCAAATCCAAAAAAAATTCAATCATCCATCTTTAAATCTCAATCATTATCTTTTTCAACCATCAATATCTGTTGATCGATGGTTGAATAAATAATTGAGATTTAAAATTTCAAAAGCAAAAAAACTCCCTGCGAATAAAGTGTACCTACAACCATCTATCATCATAGATTGATGAATGATTGTGATTTGGTCGAATTTACTAATTTCTTTTATATATAACTATATATATACATAGTGATGTGTGATATGTGAATCAAGACCAAATCAAATTAGA
Source organism: Brasenia schreberi (assembly GCA_036023115.1). NCBI lineage: Eukaryota > Viridiplantae > Streptophyta > Magnoliopsida > Nymphaeales > Cabombaceae > Brasenia > Brasenia schreberi. Next base: position 8,791,383 of record JAYKKT010000077.1, read on the forward strand.
AGAGTGTGTTCTTGTTGGGTCCTTTTCAAAACCTCCCCTAGAACCTATGTTATCAATTGTGGTTAGCGAGTTGTTAGCGGTTGACCCTAATATAGCAATAGCGGAGATATAGTGGATTTAACAATATATTCTTATTTATTACTAAAAAAATATTATATATATATATATAATGGAATCTTTAATTTTTAAGGAATATCAAGAAACATATAACCACTTCTTTCATAAATATGAATAAAATTAAATAAACAAATTTTAAGAAGACAAATAATAAATTTCATATAACATATGCATATTGAATTTTAAATTTACATTAATAAAAAATATAAATGTAATCAAATTATTATTAAACCAAATTATTCTACGCAGTAAGAAGAAGAATTAAAAGAAACTAGCTCAAGTATGGTAATTATGGTCTATCACTCCAATCTAATTTGAGCAATGAAACAAATTATACTTACCTATAAAAAAAATAGAATAATGTTAGGATGGACTAGTACACCAACATATCAATTGACCAAAATATTTATAATACTTTTGAAGCAATAACTTTAGCATGTATCACATATAATAACTAACTTAACAAATAACAAGTCCAAAACACAACATACATCAAGATTGAAGCGTGATGACAATATACACTTAATTGTTTAAGATAAACCAAAAAAACTATTATATAAAAACTAATCATGTTCATTCATATTTCATACAAAGATAGTTAGTCTTCCTTTTCATATGTTTTTTTAAAATTAAATTATTCTTCTTGTTCTTCTATAAACATCTCTTCCATAAGCAACTGCACAAGACGAGGATTTCATACCCGTTATAATAAAAATCAGAATAAATAAATTATAAATAAGTGAAAAAAAAAATGAAGAGATCAATATAAATTATGAAACAATAAGAAAACAAATAATTTGATGGTGATATAATTAGTTTGATTGAGGAAGATGGGAAGTAGAATCCAAACATCAGTAAGAAGCCCTCAAGAGCAACTACACCACTCAAAACACTTGCTACTGCAATGAGAAGTTCCTCTAAGATTGCCACTTCTTCAAGGCACAACGAAGGAGTGCAAGCTACTTAAAGTGATCGAGTTGCACAGAAGACTGGCAACACAATGGACGTAGTGGTTCCAAGAAAAAGAAGAGAGAGAGAGAGAAAGAGAAGAAAAGAGAAAAGGGAGAGTGAGAATACCACCATCCGAGGGAAGACAAAGGTGGTGGCCTTCGGCGTGCATGTGATGGCAGAAAGAGGAGAGAGACCAAAGATGAGACGCGAGAGGCCAGGGATGAGAGGCGTGAGATAATAGACGAGAGAGGGGCATGCATGGGTTTAGTTTTATGTTAGATTTAGTTTGGGTTGGGTCGATCCAATGAATATTTGATCAACCTAACCAATGTACTCTAGCCATGATATAGCGGATCGCTATAACGGTGTTCATGCTGCTAATAGCACCTAGGCGGGTCACCCACTAGACCATGGGTGCTATAGCACTTTTTGTCTGCTAAAATGTTGTAGCATGCTATTAACTACTTCGCATAGAACCCTACAATGTGAGAAACACATCTCTCTCGATTGATAACGTATAATGTTCGGATCGATATAGTCTAAATACCGATTCAGTTCTTAGGTATGTTTGATTTAGGATACCAGGTAGTTGGAACTGGAACTACAGTACTAGACTCACATGGGATTGGAATCTATGATAAGGGCCGTTTGAAGTTCCCCAATTGATTTGCACTTAGAACTGATACAGAGAACCATGGTTTGATTTACTCTTGGACCTTATACTCGAGTTCCAACTTCCTACAACTACTTTCATGTTTGATAAATATCATTTACATATATATCGACCGATCAACCATTTCAATTAGAATTACAAAAAAATATTCATAATTACAAACATCACATCTATATGTTTAATTGATCAATAATTTATATATTTACATTTATTTGAATTTTTAGCAAAGTTTATCCTTGCCCGAAGATCATCTCGAGTGTTGGGTAACAACAAGTATATTAACAAGAACTTTTGTTCATGATAAACAAAATAGAATCAAAACTTATTTTTAATAAATCAGTCTTACAAAAAAGTAATACACTCCAAAATGTGATTGACAATTATCTCAGGTACGTGTTACTCTTTTCTACAAAAAAAATTGTTGTAATCTTCCCTAAGAACAATTCTGACTCACAAGAGAACTACAATATATATAGATATCATATAAAGGAGATGAATACAAATATCTTTAAACAACTTTTAAGTCCACAATAACTTTAAGGATAAAACCAATTACAACTTTATGTTCATAACAAAATCAATTACAACTATAAATTTAAGTCCAAAATAAAGTCATTCTAAAAAGTATCAACCATTATATCATATAGTCCTTATTTCTAATTGATATCCTTCATGTAAGAAAACCGATCAATTGAAAAGTTCGTAATAAAGAAGGAAAAATCACAATAATATCATACAATAAGAAAGTAGAACAGTAGAACAAAGAGAAGTACTGAAAGTAAAATATAAGTATACCAATACAATACATTACCTCTATATCCAAAGTGCTACTAGTTGACCACATCTTGAGCCGGATGGTCCTTGTAAACAATTTGAGATATCAAAGTTAGTTCAATAATATAAATAGAAAAAAAAGATAATATTAAAATTCTTTATTAAGATTTCAATAAACTTACTTTGGGGTTCCCGTTCGTAATTTTTCTACCATTACTACTTTCACATTCTTCTTTGAAATGAACAACATTTGACTCATGAAATTATTTAAAGCACATCCAAAAATAACAAATGATTTTGAATGAACAAACCTACACAAACAAAAACACTACAACCGTGTTACATAGCATGAACAATTGAATGAGATGCATAGACATTTCTTTCATAAACAGCTTTTGAGTGTTTCGACAAGATGCAAGATATTGGAAGATTATAAATCTTTTACCAAGATGTGCAATATTTCTAGTATTGATGGAAGGCATTATTTCATCCAAAGTTGTGAAGTATGCTTGAGAAAGAGTAGTATTCGGGACAGACAATAAGAAATCGTTGTAAAGTAGAAACGAGATGAATGGCGTCGTGAGAGATGGTTATTGAAATTCAAAGGTTTCAGTTGAAATGGCTCAGGCAACAAATGGGACTGATCAGTCAAGAGTTAATTCTATTTAACGACACGATCCGAGCTAACATAGTATACAAGAAGAGAGAGATAGTCACCGAGGAGGAGATCATTGCTGCTGCTGAAGCAGAAAAATTCACATCGCTTTATATCAGCATTGCTACATGGATATGATACTATCGCCAGAAAGAAAGGACTCCAATTATCGAGAAGGCAAAGGAGAGAATCGCAATTGCAAGGTCAATTATCAGGTTCTTCTCCTAGACGAGGCTACTTCTACTTTAGATGCAGAGTCTGAAGGTACAATCCAGGAAGCATTGAATAGGGTGATCGTGAACGGAACAACCATTGTGGTTGCTCATCGTCTTGCAACAATTCAAAGTGCAGATATGATTGTTGTGGTCAGACAGAATAGAGAGAAGGGTTAGGGCATACCTTGCACGCACGATTGATGAGTAGCACCGGTTAGCGAAGAGAATGCCCTCCAGAGTGAGAAAGAGGGAGGTTAGGGCATCCAGAGCCCACCTCTTGACATGGTCGAAGTTTTTAATGGTCGAATTTTTTAAGTAAAAACTGGTTCATAGATCCTCTTGCGTTCCTTGTTTGAATCGGGACGTGAACCTGGTTCCGTAGTTCCTAAAAATCAAGAGTTTGTCTCAGGTATGCCGTGAATTAGACGCACCCTAATGGGACTCATCTGGCTTAACCGTTTATTATCCGATCCGTTTCACGTCCCGAACCTTGCCTTACGGCTTGAATAACTGCGAACTCTCCCAAATCCTACCACTCTCTCTCCAACGAACCCATTATCTTTCTTCTCTCAGGAGATATGTTGGAGCTCATTGCTTATCAAGCTGAATGGCATGATTTTGGCACAAGGTTTCGCTGTAACGCAGGAGATATCTTGGACAGATTGTTCTATTGTTTTTTTCTTCTTTCTCGTTTTGCTATGGTCATGTTTATCGTGGAGAATATTGTAATAAGCAATTGTAGATAATTGTGGATGTGTGCTTGTTTGAGCGCCTAATCAATTTAAGCATGCCTACTGTTGTCAACTGTATGGGACTCGTCTTCACACCCAAGAAGAAAAGGAAAGACACAAGAAAGATATACTTTATCTAGATTCTTCCATTTGTGCTATGAGTTGCTGTCCACTGCAGATTAATTTGCATGGATTTTAGCCTGATTTACATTTGAATTCTTAATTGTTTAAGAAGATCATTATGTTTCTTGTTAGTGTTAATTCTCCTGAAGAAAAAATATAGATCCATGCATTTATTTAGAAATATGAAGGTCAGAACTCTGAATAATTTCTCGTGCAAACATCGATTTTTCCTCAGCTCTTGGAAATGCAGTACTTTCGGTAACAGAGTTCTTGTAATCTTTCTATCTAAACTTCTTTTCTGGAGATCATAACATAATTTTAACTTGCAAATCTGTACATTCCTATGGGCACTACGTAGGTTTATCGTCATTAATTCCAATTGCCAGGATCCAAAAGGCTAGATGTGCCAATGCTTCTATATTTTTTCTTGGTGTCTAAATGTCTGGTGATAGAGCTATTTCTGCAATTCTTTAGGCTAATCTGTAAACCAACTGGACCAAGGTTCCCGAAATAGGTGAAGATTATGGTTGGTAAACCCTTTGAAATTATAAAATACAAAGCACAATCCACGATGAGAACCTCTGTGCTGGTTTAGGATTTGAAGCTAATACTTGAACAACATGGTCCATGTGCTGTCTCAGACTTTAAGAGGCTTATTCTTATGAAGTTTGTGTTCCAGTAGTGCTCTAGGAGCATACCTGGATCTGGTTATATTATGATTTTTTGTGTGCATAGTTTTGCACCTTGTAGCAACTTATGCCGTTTTCTGGCACTTTCAAGGCCTATCATAACCAAAAGGAGAACCATATGGCATATGCTTCCTCATTTCTTTTTGGTCCACCTCGTATCGTTGCTGAACCGTAATAAACTAAACATAGGAACATGTTTTGAGCCCTATGTCTGCTTTTCTTATTGCTTATGGTACTCCTTTTGGAGTGGAGAACTGTGTTGGTTGTTTTATGGCTTTGCTTAAAGTGCTAACGTTTATTTTTTGCATCACCTTGCTCATTTTGTTGATTCTCTGAGATAGCATGTGATTATAAACTCATGGTTGTGGAGGTTGTTCTGCTTGAGTAATTTTGTTGTCCGTCAAATATATGCTTCACCTGGAAGGACAAGTTAAAACTGAAGTTTAGTTTTCAACGACTATTCTTATTCTGAACTTGATTGTTGAAGCTTCGTTTACTGCCAAATGTTCATCATTATTTTCTTCTGGTCCTGATCCACTTAGGATATTCCCATTCATTTTCTACTTAATTATTTTCAGAATCTGAGGACTTTGATACTGCATTGCCTGCTCTCTCTACTGAAAAACCGAAATGCCAATGGGATGATGAAGACATTGAAGATGTAAAGGCATCTTGGGAAGATGGTGATGTGCCTCCTATAGAACAGGTCCCCCCTCTCCCTCTCTCGCGTGCAAGCCTGCATAGGTGCCTGTGTTTGTGGGTGCGTGTGCACACCAAAATTTAGTTAAAATTTATTTAAAGTCTAGGTTTTACTTACTGATACTACTCACTTGCTGATGTGCAATACTGTGGCTATGGGTGCTGCAGTATTTTATCTTCATGCATAAGGTAGTTCTCTATATGACGCTCTTTTGATGGCCATTACTCCAATGGCTGTAAGAATTGAAATTTGAATCAATGTAGTCCATACGAACGGATTGTTTGGAACCGACGCAAATGGAATGCGGATTCACAAAGAGGTCATGATTGTTGTAAAGCTGTTGGTTTTATTTCAATTGGGAATATGGTTGTGGCATGGTTTCCCATTTTAACAAGATGGTCATAAGTGCATGTACTTGATGTGTTCAACCAAACAGAGGGCACTAGTTTATTTTCAGGTTTTAGATATTTTATGTTCTCAATGATGAAATAGACGATTCAGCCTTTCCATAGCTGATTTCCTGAGGTAAAGGCAGCTTCAAAAGCTGATGCAAAGGCCAAGAAGCGGATGAGAAGCTTACAGATCCTGTTGCTGAAAAAGTCCGGCAACAAAGGTGTTTTTATAATTTAATTTGTATATACCGTCATGTTTCATCACTTTGTGCATCGGGTGCTAGCATGTTAGATTCAAGAGTCAAAACCTGGTCCATCTTGATGGAGAACTTAGTCATTCCTTTTATTTCGGTCACCTACTGTTAAAAGAGACTATTGCCTTCTGTCAGGCTTGTGGAAGAAGTTAATTACAAGTCAACAATTGCTCCAAGAAGTGATGAAAAGACTTTAGCTAACTTCATCCCCAAGTCTGAAAGTGATTTTCTTGAATATGCTGAACTCGTATCACACAAGCTCCGGCCATATGAGGCAAGTTTGTGAAAATTTTCTTCTGATCTTACCACAAAGACTTAAACTGACATTACTTTAACGTTTAATGTTATTGTTTGCAGAAAAGCTTTCACTATATAAACCTACTTAAGACGGTTATGCGACTCTCTATGGTATCCTTGAAAGGTGAAGATGCAAAGGAGGTTGCCTCTTGCGTTACAGCCATTGCAAATGAAAAACTCAAGGCTGAGAAAGAGGCTAATGCCAGCAAGAAGAAGCCAGTCTTGCTTTTGACATCTTTTTCTCTCCATGGTTCTTTGCTTTCTATCTTATTATTGGTCCAAATGTTTCTTGTCTTGTAATCCATAATAAAGAGTTTTCATGTGAATCTCTCTGAACTTGTTGCAGCCAAGAAGAAACAGCTCCACGTTGACAAGGCAGATGATGACAGTGGTTGACACATATGATGCTCTTGATGATTACGAGTTTATATAGTTGTTCATGGACATGGGACTGGGAATTCTTAGCACCACGGGACACAACTGCTCCATGAATTGAGTTGTGTTGCTGTTTGTGCGATGAAAATGCTGCTCATGTTCGTAACTTACATCGTTAGGAATCTCTTGTTTCATGCATGAGATTGATTGAAAACGATTGCTAAAAATAGAAGAAAACAGTATGACCCACACAAGGGATAATCATGTGCTGGTCATATGTAGAGTATTAGTTTCATTCTTGCGAAAGTTGTGAGTCTATCTACATCAAACTCTTGAAGCATTACGCCACTATTATCAGTTCAATCTCTCTCTCTCTCTCTCAGCTTGGATCCTTGATGTGCTGTGCTACCAAATCATGTTTGGAGATGTAACTAGCTAATCAAGCTCAAGCAGGGAACTGAAAAGTACACAGCGAAAACTGTAAATTATCAGTCACTGTTGTACGTTTGAGAATTTATACATAACCATTTTTTAAGCTTTCATTTATCTCCATACTTAGTACATCTTATACAAATCATAAGATATATATTGTTATGGATGGGCTTGGATCAGTGGCGGAGCTACACTGCACCGAGGTGGTGTGTCCGCCCCACCCGAAATTCTAAAGTTCTAAAGAAAAACTGCAGCTTTAAAACATACTTCGCTCCACCCTAAACTGCTCCGTGATCAACTGAAACCATGGGAAGCCGTATCTAAGAAACCCTTGAAACAAGGCTTTATGTTGGAGGACAGGAGATATATACTTTATGTGCATAAATATGAAAGTGGATAGGGATCGCACGGGGCATGCCCCACCAATTTCAAGTTCTTTTATTCTCCCAAGAATTTGACTAAGAACAATACAATCCGACTGGAGCTTATATATATATATATATATATATGAACATGTTTATGTTGATCATATGAACATTGGGATTTGTATTGTCATTTTACCTTTCCTTCCTTATTTTGCGTGTAATTATTGTGATTTTGTCCAATAATGGATTGTCATATTAATCTCGGCTTCTTGCTTCAGGTCAATTATTCCAATCTCTTCACTTAATCCACTCTCTCTCTCACACACACACACAGATTTTGAAGTTCAAAACAGTAGAAGCTAGACAGGTCGGCGGGCCCCAGGAAAAGCCATATATTATGGAAATCGCGAACAGATGAATGTAGTGGCATTATTAGTGCTCCAAAATCTGTTTTTCCATGTGAAAGCAAACGACAACGAATACTCTATATCGCCGTTTCTTAATTCATTTGATCAATACGCTCACCTATTTTATATGCTAGATAAGGAGATGCATCATGTGTATACTTTGAATGTAAATAGACAGGAAAATCTGTGGGAAGATTTTCACCTGTGCTGCTTAGAGTATGTGACAGCTGAGAAAACATTTGGCCAGATTAATGCTTATATTACAAAAGATGCCGCTTATGATTTGTCCAATTCTACGTTCTACATCAACATGCAAAGCATATCGATCTTGACTTCAAAGTACCATTCTTGTCCAAGCATGCTTAACGTCACAGTTTGGATGACGTGTTCGGCACATAAATGCTGAAAAAATCACACCCCTTAAGACCCAATAAAGTTTTACTTAGGCCATCGATTACTTACGACAACTATCCTCCTTGAGCCGAGCTTGGGACCGACCAACCCTTATATGGGCAGAGTTAATCAGCATCTGGGAAGACCCTTTATCATTAACCTAAGGATCTACCCAATATGAAGAATAACTCTATGTTTGGAAATATACAAATTGGACACTTATGCTCAGCCCCACCAGTATCTATCTCACTCGTCTTGAGAGAAAAGCACTGTTATCATAATTAACAAAGACCCGACCGGTGGCGTAGGAAAAGGCTCGGTCTTGGTTTTTAACTTTACAAAACATGAAGAAAGTCTATCTCCGTGCTAGATGGTATGGAACAACTGCTGTATGCTTGGCATGTAATTGGGTTGGTTGATTGAATCAGCGCCACATGAGGTGAAAGACTATGGTTGAGAGACTACATTGTGGAACTCGTTTTACTTGACGCAATCAATAGGAAATTTGGCGTATTACATGGGCGAAGATAGTTTGGTTTCTATGTGAGGTGGCTAGATGGTGGATTAATGAGTGCATTCGAGCCAAGTCAATCAAGACATTGTAACAAAAGGTGAACGAAGTAGGAGCTGCTCTCCCTCTCTGCTACTCTGCAGAGTTGAAGCAGCTGGTTTTTGCCCTCTGCTGGGAGCAGCAGTTGCTGCCTTCTTGCGCATCTTGTATATATACACTTTTGGTACTGGTCGGGGTCTTCCCTAACCTCATATTGGTGATAGAGGTCATTGACGATAAGCACGGAAACCAGACTGAGTTAAAGTCGGCAATGCGGTTACATTCTGTGGTACCATCATAAGGAACAGCTGTGGGCATCGATTGGGTGGCCCTATACCAAACGTTGGCATGGGAAGTGTTCTTGCCGAAGTGTGGGTGGGTGCCTGAGTTGCGACACGATCAAGTTTCTTCTCTTTTTGTTTTGCACCAACTTTCCTGCATTCTGCACAACAGTAAGCATGAGATGGGTGGATGAATACATTTCGCGTAACTAAATCATAATTGTACATCAAGAAATATTATAATAAGGTATTTCCCACTATAAGATGGTTTAAGCTTTAGTAGCAAAACTGTTGCCCCTTCGTCCCACAGCCAGCCAGCCAAATAGATGGGAGAATAACATTCATCGTCGTGAACAGGAGGAGGCTGGTTCAGTAGCTGGAATGAAGGTATCATTAGGCACATTTTGGCAACTCTGCAAAACGGACATCTCTCGAATGAATGCAACCTATTGCACCAGGCTGGCAAGCAGAACCAGTATCTGCTTATGGTCCTGTTTTCAGAATATAGTGTTAGCCCTTCCCTTTTTCATCTCTCCCACTAGCTGGCCTAGCTCTCCAATGTTAAACTAGCAATCCTTCGGACAACCAAATCTTAGAAAGATGCCATCAACTAGTAAGAAACAAACATTGATAACAATCTCATATCACAACTTGCTCTTTTTCTCCTCTAGTCTTTAGACAGCTAGCTACACACACAACTATTGCACTCAACGCGGAGAATTTTAATCTTCAGAAGAAACAATTTGAAGAATCGCCTATGCAAAGAAACGTATCGAGGAGTAAACAAAGCAAATGACTGCCATTCTCTCATGAGTATAGATTTCATGACATGTAGGAGTTTCTTACATATTAAAATTCACCTCTTGGACTCTCCCCCTAGATACATGCTCGCAACTAAACCATGTCAACCTGTGTAACATATAATGTTCTCACTAGAACCAAGCTTAAAATGAACATGTCAACGATCACTGATTTGATAATTCAGACAACAATAAACTGTTGAAAGAATTAGGTCCTTTTTTTAGAGGGTAATCCAACTTTCATTTGATAAACGACTACTTTACAGCAGTACTCATAAAAAATTCACAGTAATTCGTTGAGTTTAGACTTCAAAATTGAAGATCATGACGTTCATGCTTCTTAGGTCCCTTCCTAAATATGCAAATCTACCTACTGCTTGTGCTTTATTACTTAAAGTTTCTGAAATGCAGACTGTCAAGAGAGATCAAGGTTCAGAACATAGGCAAGATACAAACACATTTCCTTGTTGATAACAATAACAAATAACTAATACAGAGATTACAGTCACAGAAGCTAAAGAAAAATGTCAATAACAACCCAGAATGACCATTAAAGTTTCAGCACCCGTGAAAGCCTAAAGAGTCGAACACAAAGAAGCTCATCCTCTCAAGATTCATGAAAAGGAGCAAAATTGAATAGATTCATTTTCCTGTTAATCCTCTCCAACAAAGTAAAGTATTACACTGTGTAGTGGCGTCTCAATCACCCTTCTTCCTAAAAGAACAACCTTCCACTAAACTCGCCCGGCCTCCCATTGGCTGGCACAGGACCGTCTGGCAATTCCCACAGACAACAACAGTCTGCGAATGACTGAACACAGTCGTTCTGCAATTCCAATCCAAAGAAGTATAATCCATGTCCCAACAAAACGGAACCAAGAACAAAATTGTTCAGACAAACCTGATGCAATTAGAAACCAAGCAGTCACGTAAAGATCAAAACTTACATGTTGAAGAACCATTGACATTTTACATCCAACAAAACAGAAAAGAATGGAAAAAATGAAAATTTGAAGTTGTTCGTCATCTATCTTTGATATAAGAAGGCTAGAACAAAAACAAAGAGTTCATCGTGAGCAATTACCACGAAGAAAAAGTTCGGAGATTGAACAAGGCCCTAAAGCTTGTGCTTCCTCTTCTCCAAATCCGCGGGTGGTTGTAGCAAATCGATATTGAGAGCACCTAAGAAGTTAAAACAAAATGAAAACAAGACGAAAAAGATGAGGGAAGCATCACAACAAGAAATCAAAGAGCACAAACGAGATTAGACCCTTGACGAAGTTGTTACTAAAATAGAAGATAAGGTAAAGCGAGCGAGCCAAGCTTGAGTTGAAGAGGTTATGAGACAGATTCATAACAAAACAGTGTGATAAATTAGAAGAAACACTTTTTAGAAGAGACTAAAAATAATAAAAAATTGAAAGGAAACAATAAGAGAGATCTTGTTCTTTTAGAGTTATGCCATTATGAAACATCATCGTGTACGGTGGCAATGAAGGACGTCACGAGATTGAGCCGTGGGGTTTACTCCTGTTATGTTTCTCTTCTTTTTCTTCCCCGGAACACTGGATGGCTCAGCCTCACGATGGGGACTGAAGCAAAAGCAGAGAGAGAAAGTAAAATGAAGTTTTGAAAATTCATAAATACTCGCTAGAGGAAGGGCTTGAACCTTCGACCTTATGGTTAACAACCATACGCTCTAACCAACTGACCTTACGGTTAGCGGATCTTGCGGGATAAATATCTATAAATACCGATGCTGTTGCAGTGCTGAGAGTATTGTTTTCAACTTTTCATTAAGCCGTCTTCTTGAGAGAGAGAGAGAGAGAGCCTTTCGCTGTGTGTGTGAACCCATAGCCCAGAGGGAGTGATCTGCAAGGCAAAGAGAGGTGCTGCATTCGGCCAATACGAAGTGACTTACCAGTCAGCTGATCGTTCCAAGAGTGGAACGAGCCGGTGATCGGGGTTTGCCAGGGCGTTGCTGGAGTTCCTGGCGATAGCACGGTCACAGTCTCCGAGACGTTTTAACGGTTGTGGTTCTTCACGAGGTCTCCCTCTCCCCTTGTTCCTCGTCCTCATCTCTAGATGATCGTCGATCGAGTATGAAGGCTGCACTGTTCATCCACACAGTCTCTTTCTCTATTGATCTGTTTTCCTTGCCGTCGATTCACTTTCGTCCGGGCTTGAGTTACAGAAATTATGGATGACCGTGATAAGCGTCATCATTCCTTTTTCCCGTGCAAGATTTTGGAGTTCATTGCTGAATGGCATAATTTTGGCCTGGCACAAGGTTTTGATAATATTGAGATCCATCTTGGACAAATTGTTTGCTTCTTGTTTTGTTTATATTGGAAAAGATTGTAATAAACAAGTGTAGGAAAGGCTGCACTGTTCATCCACACAGTCTCTTTCTCTATTGATCTGTTTTCCTTGCCGTCGATTCACTTTCGTCCGGGCTTGAGTTACAGAAATTATGGATGACCGTGATAAGCGTCATTATTCCTTTTTCCCGTGCAAGATTTTGGAGTTCATTGCTGAATGGCATAATTTTGGCCTGGCACAAGGTTTTGATAATATTGAGATCCATCTTGGACAAATTGTTTGCTTCTTGTTTTGTTTATATTGGAAAAGATTGTAATAAACAAGTGTAGGAAAGGCTGCACTGTTCATCCACACAGTCTCTTTCTCTATTGATCTGTTTTCCTTGCCGTCGATTCACTTTCGTCCGGGCTTGAGTTACAGAAATTATGGATGACCGTGATAAGCGTCATCATTCCTTTTTCCCGTGCAAGATTTTGGAGTTCATTGCTGAATGGCATAATTTTGGCCTGGCACAAGGTTTTGATAATATTGAGATCCATCTTGGACAAATTGTTTGCTTCTTGTTTTGTTTATATTGGAAAATATTGTAATATTCCTTTTTCCGTGCAAGATTTTGGAGTTCATTGCTGAATGGCATAATTTTGGCCTGGCACAAGGTTTTGATAATATTGAGATCCATCTTGGACAAATTGTTTGCTTCTTGTTTTGTTTATATTGGAAAAGAATAAACAAGTGTAGGAAAGGCTGCACTGTTCATCCACACAGTCTCTTTCTCTATTGATCTGTTTTCCTTGCCGTCGATTCACTTTCGTCCGGGCTTGAGTTACAGAAATTATGGATGACCGTGATAAGCGTCATCATTCCTTTTTCCCGTGCAAGATTTTGGAGTTCATTGCTGAATGGCATAATTTTGGCCTGGCACAAGGTTTTGATAATATTGAGATCCATCTTGGACAAATTGTTTGCTTCTTGTTTTGTTTATATTGGAAAAGATTGTAATAAAACAAGTGTAGGAATGCTTCTTGTTTTGTTTATATTGCAGAAGATTGTAATAAGCAAGTGTAGGAATGCTTCTTGTTTTGTTTATATTACAGAAGATTGTAATAAGCAAGTGTACGCTTGCGTGAGTGACTTTTATCAACCTGCCCGTTGTGAAGATTGTAATAAGCAATTGTATTATCAACCTGCCCGATGCTTTTTTTCAATCCTTCTAATCAGATAGCGTGCTTACAATTTTGTATGACTCAGCTTCACACTCAAGAAGGAGAGGAAGATCTTTGTGTTCATGTTTGTGTAGATCCTTTACTTTCTAATGTTTCTCTCCATAATTCCAATTTTTTATTAACATTTTTCATAGACTCCTTCACTACCACAATATCATCTCCAAATAGACTCCTTCACTAACACAATATCATCTCCAAATAGCATACACAAAGGTACTTCAATCTTGAATATGTTTTGTTAACTCATTAATCACCATTATAAATAAGTATGAACTTAAATTTGAATGTAACCCAATATTAACATGTTTTATTGCTAAAAATAAGTATGTCGTATGAAGTAACCAAATGATCAAACTTATATCCCATATATTTTGTCTTTATTCTACTAAGTCGGAAGCTTTTACTTTCTAATGTTTCTCTCCATAATTATAATTTTCTATTAACATTTTTCATAGATTCCTTCACTAACACAATATCATCTGCAAATAACATACACAAACATACTTCTTGAATATGTTTTGTTAACTCATTAATCACCATTATAAATAAGTATGAACTTAAATTTGAATGTAACCCAATATTAACTTTAAAGAAGCATGTCATTCCTTCATTAGTCCTCACACATGTTTTTGCACTATCGTACATGTCTCTTATAAGGTTTATGTATGTCAATGAGCTTTTTTTCAAGGTTCTCCAAAGAACCTCCCTCGGTACCCTATCGTAAGCTTTTTCTAGATCAATAAATATCATGTGAACGTCTTTCTTTTTTGCCCTAAAATGTTCTCTCAAAAGGTCAATTAATTTAAGAGTAGATCTGTGTGGCATGAATCCAAATTGGTTTTCTATTGTACTCAATACCTGTCTTAACCTACATTCGATAATTCTTTCTCATAATTTCATAGTATGACTCATTAACTTATATCCCGATAATTCGCATAATTGTGAATGTCTCCCTTGTTCTTATATATGGATATAAGTGTACTCGCCCTCTATTCCTCGGGCATCTTTTGGTTTCTCCATATTTCATTAAATAGTCTTGTGAGCCAAGTGATTCATGTTTCTCCTATGATTTTCTAAACTTCTATAGGAATATTGTTTGGTCCTACCGATTTACAACTCTTCGTATGGTTAAGAGTCCATTTGACTTCATTCTTTTTAATACGTCGGTAGAAATTATGGTTTATATTTTTTTATGATTTAGCTAACTCTCTTAGGCTAGTAGTAGCATTTTCATTTTCATTAAAAAGCTTATAAAAATAAATTTTCCATCTATTTCTTATATCATCATTTGCGACTAGAATTTTCTCATCCTCATCTTTGATGCATCTAATCTAACATAATTAAGATCTTTAGTTTTCTTATCTCTAGCCCTACCTATCCTAAAAATATCTCTTTCACCCTCTTTTGAGTTGAGTTTTTTTATATAAATCCTTCCAAATTTTAGCTTTTGCTTCACTGAAAGCCTTTTTAGTTTCCTTTTGTTGTTTTATTATAAGCTTCTAAAGTTTCACCAGTTTTCTTAGTATAATGTAATTTGTAGCGTGCCCTCCTTGCTTTGATTTTATTTTGCACTACTTCACTCCACCACCAAACTTTTTTTTTGTGTCGGTAAACCTCTCTTAAATTCACCTAACACATTTTTCGCCGCTTTCCTAATATGTATAGCCATATTGTTCCACATATTACAAGGTATACCAACATAATTCTAAGCATATCCTTGAAGAACTTTCTATTTAAATATACCTTCTTTCTCACTTTTGAGGTTCCACCATTTAGTATGAATAGCTCGATGCACTCTTTTCTTCTTTGTCCATTTTTTTACTTGTAAATTTATAACTAAAAGTCGATGTTGGGTGGTTAAGCTTTCTCCTGCAATTACCTTACAATCTTTATTACACGCTCTATCTTTTTTCTATAAATAAAATAATCAATTTGTGTTTGTGATAAGCCACTCTTATAAGTAATTAAATGTTCATCTCGTTTTTTTTAAATTGTATTGATTATAAAGAGATTAAATGCCATAGCAAAGTTTAAAATCTCCCCACGTTCCTCATTTATATCCCCAATGCCTCTTTACTCACACGTTCATTTAAGTTTCCTCCTAAACAAATCATCTCTCTTTGTGGAATTCTTTGAATCACCTTATCTAACTCTTATCAAAAAGCCATATTTATACTATTTTCTAGTCCTACTTGGGGTGCGTAAGCACAAACTATATTCAAAACCTCTGCTCCTAACTAATTTTAATGTCATGCCATATTGTTGTATATCTCCTACACTATCCTTTAAATCTTTCTTTATGATAATACTAACTCTACTTCGAGCCTTTTCCTTACCTAAGTACCATAATTTAAAACCTCTATCCTCAGTCTCCTTGGCTTTTACTCCAACTCACTTTGTCTTTTATAAACATAGAATATGAATCTTTCTTCGAATCATAGTATCTACCACTTCTATTAGCTTACCGGACAATCTTCGATATTCCAAGTACTAATATGAATCTTATTATCTAGGATTAGTACCCCCGCATCCGTTCATATTGAAAATGCGGAGACCCTCTCTGTGATTTATTCACTACATTCGAGCGGTAATGTAACTAACCAATAATATTTGAGCCTGAGAAATAATGGCTTGCATACAACATATTCTCTTGCCGCGCCGCAGGTGGTTCAGGAAACTATGGATATAACAGATATGATAACGATGATGATGATAAAAACAATAAAAAACCTCATTTGCAATGCATCTAGGACCTTATTGGTAGTGACAATCCATTAGCGAAAATGTTGAAGCACAAGAAAAAGAAAACTTAGAAGATTGGCTACAAGAATGTAGAAAAGACCCATGACTCCATTGTGAATTTCAAAGCTCCTGTAGTCGGATTCTAACATTAATGTTGTCATCAGAAACTTTAGCAAATCCTGGTTGTGGATAGCAAGTGATCATCCCAACAATGTAGCCAGCTTCATCTTCTGCTTTTTTCCCATGACCATAGATTGTATGCAAGAGGATACGATTATACTATCCTATATCACATAGTTTATAAACAATAGTAGAAAACTCAGTGTCCTTCCATAAAAAAGTGTTATTGTGTTTACTTCTGCAGAAACCAGACTACCACAGCAGTAATCAATGACAGATTTTATGATTTAAGGTTCATGCATTTTTTCCAGAAATCTAAGTGTCAGAACTCAGCATAATTTCTTCATGTTTTAGTAGCCCCTTTGAGCTCCATTATGTTTTTTTATGTGAGCTACATTTCGTGATTGCTTTATCACTGCTTACACGTTTTGGGAGAGAAGAACAAACAGGATGTCACTGAACGTCTTTTTGAGGTGCCACTGAACGGTATAAGCAAAACAGACATGGTTGTCATTGTGAATCATATAAGTTTCTATTTATCGCCATGAAAAACAGCCTTCAACCTTTTGGATATCCAACTTAACGTAATTTATTTTGGTTTGTAGGATCTAATATTCCACTATACTTTAATGGCAAGCTCGAGCAAACGTCCTCTTTGGTGGAAAATAGGGTTAAAGTTCGACCCTACGGATTATGAAGTGATCACCCATTATCTAATTCCGAAGATAATGAATCCACAAGACAATTCTACAGATGATTGGATAACCACAACGAACGTGTACTCCTGTGGTCCGAAAGAGCTTTGTGGTTAGTTCTCTTCCCCTCTCTCTCTCTCATATATATATATATATATATATATATATATATATATATATATATATATATATATATATAAGATAAATGGTGGTGTTAGAATAATATTTTTTTATTCTGTTGTTTTATGATATACCAGATAATGGTGTCAATTGCGGGAGTGATGCATATTTCTTCTTCACATCCACAAAAAAAAAGTATGCAAATGGAAAACGCCCAAGCAGAGCAGCTGGATCGGGATTTTGGAGGGCCATCTCTAAGCAGATAGAAATTTTTGACAAGGATGTTCCTCCTCGTAAGATTGGTATTAAAATGGTATTTGATTATTGCAAAGGAACACATCACGAGAACAAAAGGACAAGTTGGAAAATGGTTGAGTATCGCCTATCAGACTCTTGGAATCCCTTCACAAAGACCAAGAATAACGACCATAATGACACGGTAAGTTGAAGCATATAGTTGTTAAATATTTAATTTTGCTTACAATTATTGAAGTTAAAACAAAATAAAATTATGGTGATTGAGTTAGAATTTCCACTATAAAATAATCAACTTACAAAGACAAAAGTAACAAAGATGAAACACTGGTACAGATTTGTTTCTCTTTCTTTAGAATTAGAAATAAAAACGGCAATATTTGCAATTCAAACTAAGGTCATTCATTTCAATAGGATCATATGCCTTTTCTATCCAATATATGCAACTTTCTCAAAGAAAATTTGTGGTTAAGCATGACGACCATTTAAGTATTTTTTTTGCTAGAGACAAATATGAAATGATTATCTATTCATCAATCAGAAGGGTACCTTAGATGAATGTAATTTACATCTTATACTCGTTTACGTGAATCCATTTTGTTGATGACCATTATTTTCCTTTGATAACATGACAACTCTTTGAAATTAACATTTGGAATGGCAAGTTAATACGAGACAGTACTAACTTAAGTTTGGAAAATTATAACTAATGATATTCCACCAAGTTTTCTTACTTTCAATTTTTTATTATCATAATGTCTTCTAATGTATAACTAAATTTGTTGCAGTTGGAACAAGTTGTGGTATGCAAGATATACAAAACGACGGAATCAGATGAGCCACGCAAACAAAAACGAAAGCAATCTGGTACAAGAGGATCAAAAGATGGAGGAGGACCCAATGAAATGGAAAGGCAGCCTGATTCTGTTGAGGAAAGACCAAATGAAGAACATCAAAATCATATTTTTACACTGGAGGAAATCGAGCAGGTGCTGAGCAATAATGATGATCAATCTGTAGAGGAAGTTCCACAACCACCAACAAAGAAACGAACTGAAACTCGCGAGCAATACGATGGAATTATTGGCCCATTCACTGAGTGCTTTGAAGGACAAAAGATGAACAGTGCTGAACAATCAACACAAGAATGGGATTATTCAATGTATTTTTCACCCGACTTGCCATTATGGGATTTTTAGAAGCTATAGACACACAAGCATATGTCATATTTTCAAATATAGTGGAAGCCTCCTCTCATGTTGAATGGGAGTGAGGAAAATTTCGTGGACGTAGGTCAAATTGGACCGAACCACGTTAAAAAATCTCTCTCTCTCTCTCTCTCTCTCTCTCTCTCACACGCATGAACACACATATACTTCTATCAAGAAACTAATATACAGGCTAGAACCCATGTAGTCCTTCATGAATGGCCTCTATACTCGTCCTCAGTCACATTATAGAGATCACATCTGCATTCTGTGCAACCCGATTTGCTATCAACTCCTCTTGTATCTATTGCGTGCGCATTCAAAAGCCATTTCTCATAACCATCAGGAATTTCCACAGGATTCCCTACTTCAATCCCGTAAGGATCTGGGATGTAAGTCTCAGTCCAGCGAGTTTCCGATCCGAGGCCAAAATACTGATCAAGAACATGATTTCGGCAAACTCCACTGTTCCTGGCAGGAATGATTATAGATTTGTTGCGGGAAGAGTCTATTCGTTCATAGTATCTTAAAACAAGCCAATGATGCAAGTAAGTCTCGTGGAGAGGCATTGAATTGCCTTCTTCATCGATCACCTCGGCATCAAATTCTTTGAGAGCAATATGGCCTCTCGGGAAGTCAATTGAAGTAGAACTTGTTATGTACTAAGCCGGGTGTGTGTGTGAATTTTGGCGATATAAGAAAACTGCAGACTTCCAGTTGTCTTCGGTGAGTGTGGGACTGTAAGATCAAGAGCATGAGTTGTTGCCAGTATCAACAAGAATAATAATCCCAAGCCATCAACGCACTAGTTTTTTAGCTGCACTGAACTGATGAATCTAAGATCAGTGAATTCCGCTAGTTCTCATTCCATTTCTTGAGAGGGAGACAGAGAAAGAGAGCAGACACTGGTTGTTTGCGGACTATTATGGCTAAGCTATTCGGCGAGAGGTGCATTTTGTTGCATTAAAATACTAAAAGCATTTTCAAGTTACTCTCTATTTTTTTCTCTCTCTCTCTCTATATATATATATATACATATATATATATATATATGTACATATACATATACATATAATATGTATATACATATATATATATATATATTTATGTACATATACATATACATATGTATATACATATATATATATATATACATATACTATATGTATATGTATATATATATATATATATATATATGTATATATATATATATATATATATATATATATCACAATTCCTACACATGCCGCCCTGACACTAAAATATAATTAAATAAATAATAATAATAATAATAAAATATTAAATAAAATATAAAAAGAGATATATACAAATTTAATATAAAAATATAAGTGTTGTTCTCATTTTGACTCATTATAACTCCTTTAAATAATGAAAAGACAAAAGGGAACATCATCATTGACGTTGTGTGGATTTAATGAATTATATATTAATATATTTTATAAAATTTAATAGCAAAATATTTATAGTTAGGATTACGACTATCATCTCACGTTTCTATACTTTTTTATTTATTTTAAATATCATTTTAATACAAAAAACAATACAATAATTAAAAAACATAAAATTAATTTTTAATTATAATAATTTTTGATTAATTATCTTTTATTTAATTTTAATTAATTATTTTATTTTATTATATTTATTTAATTTTTATGAGTATTTAAGACTTTTAAAATAAGAGTAGAGATGAAAAATAATAATTAATATTTTATTAACATGTGAAAATGTCATTTACAATAGATTAATCTTTTTTACAAAAATTAAGTTTAAGAATAAATTGAAAAGGATATTTAATTATAATTAATCTTATCTTATTTTTACAAATTTACTCACTCTATAATTTTGTTCCTTTATTTTAAGGTGAAGTGATGTATACCAAAATAAAATAACGAGGATAAGCATTATTCTTACAGTTAAATAAATGAATAAATAAAAATAAATATTGGAGTCCTTATTTTCATTTTTTTAGTTAAAAATGGGGAAGGAAACGAAAGTGTTTGAGCTCTTTTGCGGTCACTGCTTCACAGCCAATTCTCTACTGTCAATTTGTCGAAAGCTGGAGCACTGAGTTGAAGTGGGTGTAATTTAAAGTCAAACCATGGACTAGGAATGCTGCGGCTAACCTTCAAATGGTTCTAAAAGGTTGACAATAGTTAAAAACAATGTCATTAGAGAGATTTTAAATAAGGGTGTTAATAACGATAAGTTTAAGAAATCAAAATAAAATTATTACATAAAAATAAAAATATTTAATATTTCAAAATTAAAATATATTTAATACATTTTAAATAATTAAGATGTTTTTACAAAAATAATAAATATTACTTTTAAAATCTTTTCCATGCATGCCAAGATATAAGTTAAAAAAACTAGTAAAAAATTTCAATATTTTGTGGTCAACTATAAAAAACAAAAGAGCTGTCAAATCGCTCTTCATAATTTTAATGTATTAAAAGAAACTATCATTTTAATAAAAATTACAGATTATCTACAACATAATTTTAATGTATTAAAAAGAAACTATCATTTTAATAAAAATTACAGATTAAAACGTATTGGTATCTAGACATGTGTTTTTATTTAAAAAATAACGCTAATGTTATATCTACATTTTATTTTTTATATTTATGTTTTATATCTTCTTTTTTGTGAAAGAAAGAAAAAAGAGAAGAAAAAAAGTAAATTACTCTATGCATAGAATGAAATATAAAATAAAGTGTAAAAATAACATTGTCAATAACATAATTTTTAAATAGTTAATTATCGATAGAAACTTCTAATTTTAAATAATTAACCCTTAGTACTTAGTATTATATGAAAATATTGAAAATGAAATTTTAATTTTTAAATTATCAAATACATCAATTCAGATTTTGACATATAACTAATTATTGCAATTGGGTGTGTCCACTGTATATCCACTTGGGCTTTATAAGTGATGTGCAATAAATACATTATCTACAAATAAGTTAATTTTAAATCCGGATTTTACTTTTTTTAAGAAAGGGCGGGAACACTATAAAAAGTGCCCTATTTTTAATGAAGTTCATGGTATTGTAATTTTCACAATGGTTTTGTCATCCATCCAAGGACACTATTTAATTTTATCGCGGATTTTACTTTTTTAAGAAATCTATTTTTAATGAAGTTCATGGTATTGTAATTTTCACAATGGTTTTGTCATCCATCCAAGGACACTATTTAATTTTAACGCATCTTTCCTGAAGGGATATCTGCAGCATCTTTTCTTTCCTGAAGCATGTGGGTGAGACGTAGCAGTTATGCTTAAATTAAATAATGATTCAGATGCACTGTGATGCATACAATGGCCTTTCAATGGCCAAACTATAAGACAAAGTTGCATGAATCAATCTTTATCTTGGTGTCTGTCTTACATTTAGTGTACATAGATGCACCCTCAATTCTAACCATAAATTCGGTGGAATTACTAGTTAAAAATGATTAATGGTTAAAATCAATCACTCCAAGCCTTATTGAAAACCCAATCACCGCGACCACAATCCAAAACTAACATTTCACAATTGGATCACCACCGCTCCTGAACCTCCATCTCCACCCTAACCTTGCACCGGCATCGAGCTGCGCACGCCACTAAATCTAGATGCCGGTCGTTGAACCAGGTCGCACCACGGACCACAACAACGCCACAATTTAGACTTGGTCAATGGCAAACGAGAACCACAACGCATGCCGGTCATTGAACAACGACCCGGGCGAATTGGTCAAGCGAGAACCACACCTTGGAAGGGTGGATCCGGTCTCTCCAACGAGGACCTTCATCATGGTGTGGGCACGGTCGAGGGCAATGGGGCACCAAGTAACGACAACAACACGAATCGAGACAATGGCGGCGATGCGAACTAGAGGCAATGGCGACGACGCGATCCACGATCCGGAAGCAACAATAATGATGGGTCGGGGCCGACAAAGAAGCGGTGTAGCGGTGGCAAGGGTCATATCTACGAAGAAGCAATGCAATGGGCGCGATCGATGGTGACAAGTTAGATTGCCATCGTCAGGGGCCGAGCCAAGATTTTAATCCTATGGGGGCAAGACTAAAGACTAAGTATATGTCTCTAAATATTTAAGTTAAAAAAAAAATATAAGTATCATATAATATAAACATAAAAATAAATTCAATTCAATTCATAATCAACATGCTTTAAATTAGAAACATTCATACTAAACACAATTGAATATAAGTTAATCTTAAATACATATCTTTAATTTTTAAAAAATTAAATAAACAAATTTTAAGAAGACAAATAATAAATTTCATATAACATATGCATATTGAATTTTAAATTTACATTAATAAAAAATATAAATGTAATCAAATTATTATTAAACCAAATTATTCTACGCAGTAAGAAGAAGAATTAAAAGAAACTAGCTCAAGTATGGTAATTATGGTCTATCACTCCAATCTAATTTGAGCAATGAAACAAATTATACTTACCTATAAAAAAAATAGAATAATGTTAGGATGGACTAGTACACCAACATATCAATTGACCAAAATATTTATAATACTTTTGAAGCAATAACTTTAGCATGTATCACATATAATAACTAACTTAACAAATAACAAGTCCAAAACACAACATACATCAAGATTGAAGCGTGATGACAATATACACTTAATTGTTTAAGATAAACCAAAAAAACTATTATATAAAAACTAATCATGTTCATTCATATTTCATACAAAGATAGTTAGTCTTCCTTTTCATATGTTTTTTTAAAATTAAATTATTCTTCTTGTTCTTCTATAAACATCTCTTCCATAAGCAACTGCACAAGACGAGGATTTCATACCCGTTATAATAAAAATCAGAATAAATAAATTATAAATAAGTGAAAAAAAAATGAAGAGATCAATATAAATTATGAAACAATAAGAAAACAAATAATTTGATGGTGATATAATTAGTTTGATTGAGGAAGATGGGAAGTAGAATCCAAACATCAGTAAGAAGCCCTCAAGAGCAACTACACCACTCAAAACACTTGCTACTGCAATGAGAAGTTCCTCTAAGATTGCCACTTCTTCAAGGCACAACGAAGGAGTGCAAGCTACTTAAAGTGATCGAGTTGCACAGAAGACTGGCAACACAATGGACGTAGTGGTTCCAAGAAAAAGAAGAGAGAGAGAGAGAAAGAGAAGAAAAGAGAAAAGGGAGAGTGAGAATACCACCATCCGAGGGAAGACAAAGGTGGTGGCCTTCGGCGTGCATGTGATGGCAGAAAGAGGAGAGAGACCAAAGATGAGACGCGAGAGGCCAGAGATGAGAGGCGTGAGATAATAGACGAGAGAGGGGCACACATGGGTTTAGTTTTATGTTAGATTTAGTTTGGGTTGGGTCGATCCAATGAATATTTGATCAACCTAACCAATGTACTCTAGCCATGATATAGCGGATCGCTATAACGGTGTTCATGCTGCTAATAGCACCTAGGCGGGTCACCCACTAGACCATGGGTGCTATAGCACTTTTTGTCTGCTAAAATGTTGTAGCATGCTATTAACTACTTCGCATAGAACCCTACAATGTGAGAAACACATCTCTCTCGATTGATAACGTATAATGTTCGGATCGATATAGTCTAAATACCGATTCAGTTCTTAGGTATGTTTGATTTAGGATACCAGGTAGTTGGAACTGGAACTACAGTACTAGACTCACATGGGATTGGAATCTATGATAAGGGCCGTTTGAAGTTCCCCAATTGATTTGCACTTAGAACTGATACAGAGAACCATGGTTTGATTTACTCTTGGACCTTATACTCGAGTTCCAACTTCCTACAACTACTTTCATGTTTGATAAATATCATTTACATATATATCGACCGATCAACCATTTCAATTAGAATTACAAAAAAATATTCATAATTACAAACATCACATCTATATGTTTAATTGATCAATAATTTATATATTTACATTTATTTGAATTTTTAGCAAAGTTTATCCTTGCCCGAAGATCATCTCGAGTGTTGGGTAACAACAAGTATATTAACAAGAACTTTTGTTCATGATAAACAAAATAGAATCAAAACTTATTTTTAATAAATCAGTCTTACAAAAAAGTAATACACTCCAAAATGTGATTGACAATTATCTCAGGTACGTGTTACTCTTTTCTACAAAAAAAATTGTTGTAATCTTCCCTAAGAACAATTCTGACTCACAAGAGAACTACAATATATATAGATATCATATAAAGGAGATGAATACAAATATCTTTAAACAACTTTTAAGTCCACAATAACTTTAAGGATAAAACCAATTACAACTTTATGTTCATAACAAAATCAATTACAACTATAAATTTAAGTCCAAAATAAAGTCATTCTAAAAAGTATCAACCATTATATCATATAGTCCTTATTTCTAATTGATATCCTTCATGTAAGAAAACCGATCAATTGAAAAGTTCGTAATAAAGAAGGAAAAATCACAATAATATCATACAATAAGAAAGTAGAACAGTAGAACAAAGAGAAGTACTGAAAGTAAAATATAAGTATACCAATACAATACATTACCTCTATATCCAAAGTGCTACTAGTTGACCACATCTTGAGCCGGATGGTCCTTGTAAACAATTTGAGATATCAAAGTTAGTTCAATAATATAAATAGAAAAAAAAGATAATATTAAAATTCTTTATTAAGATTTCAATAAACTTACTTTGGGGTTCCCGTTCGTAATTTTTCTACCATTACTACTTTCACATTCTTCTTTGAAATGAACAACATTTGACTCATGAAATTATTTAAAGCACATCCAAAAATAACAAATGATTTTGAATGAACAAACCTACACAAACAAAAACACTACAACCGTGTTACATAGCATGAACAATTGAATGAGATGCATAGACATTTCTTTCATAAACAGCTTTTGAGTGTTTCGACAAGATGCAAGATATTGGAAGATTATAAATCTTTTACCAAGATGTGCAATATTTCTAGTATTGATGGAAGGCATTATTTCATCCAAAGTTGTGAAGTATGCTTGAGAAAGAGTAGTATTCGGGACAGACAATAAGAAATCGTTGTAAAGTAGAAACGAGATGAATGGCGTCGTGAGAGATGGTTATTGAAATTCAAAGGTTTCAGTTGAAATGGCTCAGGCAACAAATGGGACTGATCAGTCAAGAGTTAATTCTATTTAACGACACGATCCGAGCTAACATAGTATACAAGAAGAGAGAGATAGTCACCGAGGAGGAGATCATTGCTGCTGCTGAAGCAGAAAAATTCACATCGCTTTATATCAGCATTGCTACATGGATATGATACTATCGCCAGAAAGAAAGGACTCCAATTATCGAGAAGGCAAAGGAGAGAATCGCAATTGCAAGGTCAATTATCAGGTTCTTCTCCTAGACGAGGCTACTTCTACTTTAGATGCAGAGTCTGAAGGTACAATCCAGGAAGCATTGAATAGGGTGATCGTGAACGGAACAACCATTGTGGTTGCTCATCGTCTTGCAACAATTCAAAGTGCAGATATGATTGTTGTGGTCAGACAGAATAGAGAGAAGGGTTAGGGCATACCTTGCACGCACGATTGATGAGTAGCACCGGTTAGCGAAGAGAATGCCCTCCAGAGTGAGAAAGAGGGAGGTTAGGGCATCCAGAGCCCACCTCTTGACATGGTCGAAGTTTTTAATGGTCGAATTTTTTAAGTAAAAACTGGTTCATAGATCCTCTTGCGTTCCTTGTTTGAATCGGGACGTGAACCTGGTTCCGTAGTTCCTAAAAATCAAGAGTTTGTCTCAGGTATGCCGTGAATTAGACGCACCCTAATGGGACTCATCTGGCTTAACCGTTTATTATCCGATCCGTTTCACGTCCCGAACCTTGCCTTACGGCTTGAATAACTGCGAACTCTCCCAAATCCTACCACTCTCTCTCCAACGAACCCATTATCTTTCTTCTCTCAGGAGATATGTTGGAGCTCATTGCTTATCAAGCTGAATGGCATGATTTTGGCACAAGGTTTCGCTGTAACGCAGGAGATATCTTGGACAGATTGTTCTATTGTTTTTTTCTTCTTTCTCGTTTTGCTATGGTCATGTTTATCGTGGAGAATATTGTAATAAGCAATTGTAGATAATTGTGGATGTGTGCTTGTTTGAGCGCCTAATCAATTTAAGCATGCCTACTGTTGTCAACTGTATGGGACTCGTCTTCACACCCAAGAAGAAAAGGAAAGACACAAGAAAGATATACTTTATCTAGATTCTTCCATTTGTGCTATGAGTTGCTGTCCACTGCAGATTAATTTGCATGGATTTTAGCCTGATTTACATTTGAATTCTTAATTGTTTAAGAAGATCATTATGTTTCTTGTTAGTGTTAATTCTCCTGAAGAAAAAATATAGATCCATGCATTTATTTAGAAATATGAAGGTCAGAACTCTGAATAATTTCTCGTGCAAACATCGATTTTTCCTCAGCTCTTGGAAATGCAGTACTTTCGGTAACAGAGTTCTTGTAATCTTTCTATCTAAACTTCTTTTCTGGAGATCATAACATAATTTTAACTTGCAAATCTGTACATTCCTATGGGCACTACGTAGGTTTATCGTCATTAATTCCAATTGCCAGGATCCAAAAGGCTAGATGTGCCAATGCTTCTATATTTTTTCTTGGTGTCTAAATGTCTGGTGATAGAGCTATTTCTGCAATTCTTTAGGCTAATCTGTAAACCAACTGGACCAAGGTTCCCGAAATAGGTGAAGATTATGGTTGGTAAACCCTTTGAAATTATAAAATACAAAGCACAATCCACGATGAGAACCTCTGTGCTGGTTTAGGATTTGAAGCTAATACTTGAACAACATGGTCCATGTGCTGTCTCAGACTTTAAGAGGCTTATTCTTATGAAGTTTGTGTTCCAGTAGTGCTCTAGGAGCATACCTGGATCTGGTTATATTATGATTTTTTGTGTGCATAGTTTTGCACCTTGTAGCAACTTATGCCGTTTTCTGGCACTTTCAAGGCCTATCATAACCAAAAGGAGAACCATATGGCATATGCTTCCTCATTTCTTTTTGGTCCACCTCGTATCGTTGCTGAACCGTAATAAACTAAACATAGGAACATGTTTTGAGCCCTATGTCTGCTTTTCTTATTGCTTATGGTACTCCTTTTGGAGTGGAGAACTGTGTTGGTTGTTTTATGGCTTTGCTTAAAGTGCTAACGTTTATTTTTTGCATCACCTTGCTCATTTTGTTGATTCTCTGAGATAGCATGTGATTATAAACTCATGGTTGTGGAGGTTGTTCTGCTTGAGTAATTTTGTTGTCCGTCAAATATATGCTTCACCTGGAAGGACAAGTTAAAACTGAAGTTTAGTTTTCAACGACTATTCTTATTCTGAACTTGATTGTTGAAGCTTCGTTTACTGCCAAATGTTCATCATTATTTTCTTCTGGTCCTGATCCACTTAGGATATTCCCATTCATTTTCTACTTAATTATTTTCAGAATCTGAGGACTTTGATACTGCATTGCCTGCTCTCTCTACTGAAAAACCGAAATGCCAATGGGATGATGAAGACATTGAAGATGTAAAGGCATCTTGGGAAGATGGTGATGTGCCTCCTATAGAACAGGTCCCCCCTCTCCCTCTCTCGCGTGCAAGCCTGCATAGGTGCCTGTGTTTGTGGGTGCGTGTGCACACCAAAATTTAGTTAAAATTTATTTAAAGTCTAGGTTTTACTTACTGATACTACTCACTTGCTGATGTGCAATACTGTGGCTATGGGTGCTGCAGTATTTTATCTTCATGCATAAGGTAGTTCTCTATATGACGCTCTTTTGATGGCCATTACTCCAATGGCTGTAAGAATTGAAATTTGAATCAATGTAGTCCATACGAACGGATTGTTTGGAACCGACGCAAATGGAATGCGGATTCACAAAGAGGTCATGATTGTTGTAAAGCTGTTGGTTTTATTTCAATTGGGAATATGGTTGTGGCATGGTTTCCCATTTTAACAAGATGGTCATAAGTGCATGTACTTGATGTGTTCAACCAAACAGAGGGCACTAGTTTATTTTCAGGTTTTAGATATTTTATGTTCTCAATGATGAAATAGACGATTCAGCCTTTCCATAGCTGATTTCCTGAGGTAAAGGCAGCTTCAAAAGCTGATGCAAAGGCCAAGAAGCGGATGAGAAGCTTACAGATCCTGTTGCTGAAAAAGTCCGGCAACAAAGGTGTTTTTATAATTTAATTTGTATATACCGTCATGTTTCATCACTTTGTGCATCGGGTGCTAGCATGTTAGATTCAAGAGTCAAAACCTGGTCCATCTTGATGGAGAACTTAGTCATTCCTTTTATTTCGGTCACCTACTGTTAAAAGAGACTATTGCCTTCTGTCAGGCTTGTGGAAGAAGTTAATTACAAGTCAACAATTGCTCCAAGAAGTGATGAAAAGACTTTAGCTAACTTCATCCCCAAGTCTGAAAGTGATTTTCTTGAATATGCTGAACTCGTATCACACAAGCTCCGGCCATATGAGGCAAGTTTGTGAAAATTTTCTTCTGATCTTACCACAAAGACTTAAACTGACATTACTTTAACGTTTAATGTTATTGTTTGCAGAAAAGCTTTCACTATATAAACCTACTTAAGACGGTTATGCGACTCTCTATGGTATCCTTGAAAGGTGAAGATGCAAAGGAGGTTGCCTCTTGCGTTACAGCCATTGCAAATGAAAAACTCAAGGCTGAGAAAGAGGCTAATGCCAGCAAGAAGAAGCCAGTCTTGCTTTTGACATCTTTTTCTCTCCATGGTTCTTTGCTTTCTATCTTATTATTGGTCCAAATGTTTCTTGTCTTGTAATCCATAATAAAGAGTTTTCATGTGAATCTCTCTGAACTTGTTGCAGCCAAGAAGAAACAGCTCCACGTTGACAAGGCAGATGATGACAGTGGTTGACACATATGATGCTCTTGATGATTACGAGTTTATATAGTTGTTCATGGACATGGGACTGGGAATTCTTAGCACCACGGGACACAACTGCTCCATGAATTGAGTTGTGTTGCTGTTTGTGCGATGAAAATGCTGCTCATGTTCGTAACTTACATCGTTAGGAATCTCTTGTTTCATGCATGAGATTGATTGAAAACGATTGCTAAAAATAGAAGAAAACAGTATGACCCACACAAGGGATAATCATGTGCTGGTCATATGTAGAGTATTAGTTTCATTCTTGCGAAAGTTGTGAGTCTATCTACATCAAACTCTTGAAGCATTACGCCACTATTATCAGTTCAATCTCTCTCTCTCTCTCTCAGCTTGGATCCTTGATGTGCTGTGCTACCAAATCATGTTTGGAGATGTAACTAGCTAATCAAGCTCAAGCAGGGAACTGAAAAGTACACAGCGAAAACTGTAAATTATCAGTCACTGTTGTACGTTTGAGAATTTATACATAACCATTTTTTAAGCTTTCATTTATCTCCATACTTAGTACATCTTATACAAATCATAAGATATATATTGTTATGGATGGGCTTGGATCAGTGGCGGAGCTACACTGCACCGAGGTGGTGTGTCCGCCCCACCCGAAATTCTAAAGTTCTAAAGAAAAACTGCAGCTTTAAAACATACTTCGCTCCACCCTAAACTGCTCCGTGATCAACTGAAACCATGGGAAGCCGTATCTAAGAAACCCTTGAAACAAGGCTTTATGTTGGAGGACAGGAGATATATACTTTATGTGCATAAATATGAAAGTGGATAGGGATCGCACGGGGCATGCCCCACCAATTTCAAGTTCTTTTATTCTCCCAAGAATTTGACTAAGAACAATACAATCCGACTGGAGCTTATATATATATATATATATATATGAACATGTTTATGTTGATCATATGAACATTGGGATTTGTATTGTCATTTTACCTTTCCTTCCTTATTTTGCGTGTAATTATTGTGATTTTGTCCAATAATGGATTGTCATATTAATCTCGGCTTCTTGCTTCAGGTCAATTATTCCAATCTCTTCACTTAATCCACTCTCTCTCTCACACACACACACAGATTTTGAAGTTCAAAACAGTAGAAGCTAGACAGGTCGGCGGGCCCCAGGAAAAGCCATATATTATGGAAATCGCGAACAGATGAATGTAGTGGCATTATTAGTGCTCCAAAATCTGTTTTTCCATGTGAAAGCAAACGACAACGAATACTCTATATCGCCGTTTCTTAATTCATTTGATCAATACGCTCACCTATTTTATATGCTAGATAAGGAGATGCATCATGTGTATACTTTGAATGTAAATAGACAGGAAAATCTGTGGGAAGATTTTCACCTGTGCTGCTTAGAGTATGTGACAGCTGAGAAAACATTTGGCCAGATTAATGCTTATATTACAAAAGATGCCGCTTATGATTTGTCCAATTCTACGTTCTACATCAACATGCAAAGCATATCGATCTTGACTTCAAAGTACCATTCTTGTCCAAGCATGCTTAACGTCACAGTTTGGATGACGTGTTCGGCACATAAATGCTGAAAAAATCACACCCCTTAAGACCCAATAAAGTTTTACTTAGGCCATCGATTACTTACGACAACTATCCTCCTTGAGCCGAGCTTGGGACCGACCAACCCTTATATGGGCAGAGTTAATCAGCATCTGGGAAGACCCTTTATCATTAACCTAAGGATCTACCCAATATGAAGAATAACTCTATGTTTGGAAATATACAAATTGGACACTTATGCTCAGCCCCACCAGTATCTATCTCACTCGTCTTGAGAGAAAAGCACTGTTATCATAATTAACAAAGACCCGACCGGTGGCGTAGGAAAAGGCTCGGTCTTGGTTTTTAACTTTACAAAACATGAAGAAAGTCTATCTCCGTGCTAGATGGTATGGAACAACTGCTGTATGCTTGGCATGTAATTGGGTTGGTTGATTGAATCAGCGCCACATGAGGTGAAAGACTATGGTTGAGAGACTACATTGTGGAACTCGTTTTACTTGACGCAATCAATAGGAAATTTGGCGTATTACATGGGCGAAGATAGTTTGGTTTCTATGTGAGGTGGCTAGATGGTGGATTAATGAGTGCATTCGAGCCAAGTCAATCAAGACATTGTAACAAAAGGTGAACGAAGTAGGAGCTGCTCTCCCTCTCTGCTACTCTGCAGAGTTGAAGCAGCTGGTTTTTGCCCTCTGCTGGGAGCAGCAGTTGCTGCCTTCTTGCGCATCTTGTATATATACACTTTTGGTACTGGTCGGGGTCTTCCCTAACCTCATATTGGTGATAGAGGTCATTGACGATAAGCACGGAAACCAGACTGAGTTAAAGTCGGCAATGCGGTTACATTCTGTGGTACCATCATAAGGAACAGCTGTGGGCATCGATTGGGTGGCCCTATACCAAACGTTGGCATGGGAAGTGTTCTTGCCGAAGTGTGGGTGGGTGCCTGAGTTGCGACACGATCAAGTTTCTTCTCTTTTTGTTTTGCACCAACTTTCCTGCATTCTGCACAACAGTAAGCATGAGATGGGTGGATGAATACATTTCGCGTAACTAAATCATAATTGTACATCAAGAAATATTATAATAAGGTATTTCCCACTATAAGATGGTTTAAGCTTTAGTAGCAAAACTGTTGCCCCTTCGTCCCACAGCCAGCCAGCCAAATAGATGGGAGAATAACATTCATCGTCGTGAACAGGAGGAGGCTGGTTCAGTAGCTGGAATGAAGGTATCATTAGGCACATTTTGGCAACTCTGCAAAACGGACATCTCTCGAATGAATGCAACCTATTGCACCAGGCTGGCAAGCAGAACCAGTATCTGCTTATGGTCCTGTTTTCAGAATATAGTGTTAGCCCTTCCCTTTTTCATCTCTCCCACTAGCTGGCCTAGCTCTCCAATGTTAAACTAGCAATCCTTCGGACAACCAAATCTTAGAAAGATGCCATCAACTAGTAAGAAACAAACATTGATAACAATCTCATATCACAACTTGCTCTTTTTCTCCTCTAGTCTTTAGACAGCTAGCTACACACACAACTATTGCACTCAACGCGGAGAATTTTAATCTTCAGAAGAAACAATTTGAAGAATCGCCTATGCAAAGAAACGTATCGAGGAGTAAACAAAGCAAATGACTGCCATTCTCTCATGAGTATAGATTTCATGACATGTAGGAGTTTCTTACATATTAAAATTCACCTCTTGGACTCTCCCCCTAGATACATGCTCGCAACTAAACCATGTCAACCTGTGTAACATATAATGTTCTCACTAGAACCAAGCTTAAAATGAACATGTCAACGATCACTGATTTGATAATTCAGACAACAATAAACTGTTGAAAGAATTAGGTCCTTTTTTAGAGGGTAATCCAACTTTCATTTGATAAACGACTACTTTACAGCAGTACTCATAAAAAATTCACAGTAATTCGTTGAGTTTAGACTTCAAAATTGAAGATCATGACGTTCATGCTTCTTAGGTCCCTTCCTAAATATGCAAATCTACCTACTGCTTGTGCTTTATTACTTAAAGTTTCTGAAATGCAGACTGTCAAGAGAGATCAAGGTTCAGAACATAGGCAAGATACAAACACATTTCCTTGTTGATAACAATAACAAATAACTAATACAGAGATTACAGTCACAGAAGCTAAAGAAAAATGTCAATAACAACCCAGAATGACCATTAAAGTTTCAGCACCCGTGAAAGCCTAAAGAGTCGAACACAAAGAAGCTCATCCTCTCAAGATTCATGAAAAGGAGCAAAATTGAATAGATTCATTTTCCTGTTAATCCTCTCCAACAAAGTAAAGTATTACACTGTGTAGTGGCGTCTCAATCACCCTTCTTCCTAAAAGAACAACCTTCCACTAAACTCGCCCGGCCTCCCATTGGCTGGCACAGGACCGTCTGGCAATTCCCACAGACAACAACAGTCTGCGAATGACTGAACACAGTCGTTCTGCAATTCCAATCCAAAGAAGTATAATCCATGTCCCAACAAAACGGAACCAAGAACAAAATTGTTCAGACAAACCTGATGCAATTAGAAACCAAGCAGTCACGTAAAGATCAAAACTTACATGTTGAAGAACCATTGACATTTTACATCCAACAAAACAGAAAAGAATGGAAAAAATGAAAATTTGAAGTTGTTCGTCATCTATCTTTGATATAAGAAGGCTAGAACAAAAACAAAGAGTTCATCGTGAGCAATTACCACGAAGAAAAAGTTCGGAGATTGAACAAGGCCCTAAAGCTTGTGCTTCCTCTTCTCCAAATCCGCGGGTGGTTGTAGCAAATCGATATTGAGAGCACCTAAGAAGTTAAAACAAAATGAAAACAAGACGAAAAAGATGAGGGAAGCATCACAACAAGAAATCAAAGAGCACAAACGAGATTAGACCCTTGACGAAGTTGTTACTAAAATAGAAGATAAGGTAAAGCGAGCGAGCCAAGCTTGAGTTGAAGAGGTTATGAGACAGATTCATAACAAAACAGTGTGATAAATTAGAAGAAACACTTTTTAGAAGAGACTAAAAATAATAAAAAATTGAAAGGAAACAATAAGAGAGATCTTGTTCTTTTAGAGTTATGCCATTATGAAACATCATCGTGTACGGTGGCAATGAAGGACGTCACGAGATTGAGCCGTGGGGTTTACTCCTGTTATGTTTCTCTTCTTTTTCTTCCCCGGAACACTGGATGGCTCAGCCTCACGATGGGGACTGAAGCAAAAGCAGAGAGAGAAAGTAAAATGAAGTTTTGAAAATTCATAAATACTCGCTAGAGGAAGGGCTTGAACCTTCGACCTTATGGTTAACAACCATACGCTCTAACCAACTGACCTTACGGTTAGCGGATCTTGCGGGATAAATATCTATAAATACCGATGCTGTTGCAGTGCTGAGAGTATTGTTTTCAACTTTTCATTAAGCCGTCTTCTTGAGAGAGAGAGAGAGAGAGCCTTTCGCTGTGTGTGTGAACCCATAGCCCAGAGGGAGTGATCTGCAAGGCAAAGAGAGGTGCTGCATTCGGCCAATACGAAGTGACTTACCAGTCAGCTGATCGTTCCAAGAGTGGAACGAGCCGGTGATCGGGGTTTGCCAGGGCGTTGCTGGAGTTCCTGGCGATAGCACGGTCACAGTCTCCGAGACGTTTTAACGGTTGTGGTTCTTCACGAGGTCTCCCTCTCCCCTTGTTCCTCGTCCTCATCTCTAGATGATCGTCGATCGAGTATGAAGGCTGCACTGTTCATCCACACAGTCTCTTTCTCTATTGATCTGTTTTCCTTGCCGTCGATTCACTTTCGTCCGGGCTTGAGTTACAGAAATTATGGATGACCGTGATAAGCGTCATTATTCCTTTTTCCCGTGCAAGATTTTGGAGTTCATTGCTGAATGGCATAATTTTGGCCTGGCACAAGGTTTTGATAATATTGAGATCCATCTTGGACAAATTGTTTGCTTCTTGTTTTGTTTATATTGGAAAAGATTGTAATAAACAAGTGTAGGAAAGGCTGCACTGTTCATCCACACAGTCTCTTTCTCTATTGATCTGTTTTCCTTGCCGTCGATTCACTTTCGTCCGGGCTTGAGTTACAGAAATTATGGATGACCGTGATAAGCGTCATTATTCCTTTTTCCCGTGCAAGATTTTGGAGTTCATTGCTGAATGGCATAATTTTGGCCTGGCACAAGGTTTTGATAATATTGAGATCCATCTTGGACAAATTGTTTGCTTCTTGTTTTGTTTATATTGGAAAAGATTGTAAAAAACAAGTGTAGGAAAGGCTGCACTGTTCATCCACACAGTCTCTTTCTCTATTGAGCTGTTTTCCTTGCCGTCGATTCACTTTCGTCCGGGCTTGAGTTACAGAAATTATGGATGACCGTGATAAGCGTCATCATTCCTTTTTCCCGTGCAAGATTTTGGAGTTCATTGCTGAATGGCATAATTTTGGCCTGGCACAAGGTTTTGATAATATTGAGATCCATCTTGGACAAATTGTTTGCTTCTTGTTTTGTTTATATTGGAAAAGATTGTAATAAACAAGTGTAGGAAAGGCTGCACTGTTCATCCACACAGTCTCTTTCTCTATTGATCTGTTTTCCTTGCCGTCGATTCACTTTCGTCCGGGCTTGAGTTACAGAAATTATGGATGACCGTGATAAGCGTCATCATTCCTTTTTCCCGTGCAAGATTTTGGAGTTCATTGCTGAATGGCATAATTTTGGCCTGGCACAAGGTTTTGATAATATTGAGATCCATCTTGGACAAATTGTTTGCTTCTTGTTTTGTTTATATTGGAAAAGATTGTAATAAACAAGTGTAGGAATGCTTCTTGTTTTGTTTATATTGCAGAAGATTGTAATAAGCAAGTGTAGGAATGCTTCTTGTTTTGTTTATATTACAGAAGATTGTAATAAGCAAGTGTACGCTTGCGTGAGTGACTTTTATCAACCTGCCCGTTGTGAAGATTGTAATAAGCAATTGTATTATCAACCTGCCCGATGCTTTTTTTCAATCCTTCTAATCAGATAGCGTGCTTACAATTTTGTATGACTCAGCTTCACACTCAAGAAGGAGAGGAAGATCTTTGTGTTCATGTTTGTGTAGATCCTTTACTTTCTAATGTTTCTCTCCATAATTCCAATTTTTTATTAACATTTTTCATAGACTCCTTCACTACCACAATATCATCTCCAAATAGACTCCTTCACTAACACAATATCATCTCCAAATAGCATACACAAAGGTACTTCAATCTTGAATATGTTTTGTTAACTCATTAATCACCATTATAAATAAGTATGAACTTAAATTTGAATGTAACCCAATATTAACATGTTTTATTGCTAAAAATAAGTATGTCGTATGAAGTAACCAAATGATCAAACTTATATCCCATATATTTTGTCTTTATTCTACTAAGTCGGAAGCTTTTACTTTCTAATGTTTCTCTCCATAATTATAATTTTCTATTAACATTTTTCATAGATTCCTTCACTAACACAATATCATCTGCAAATAACATACACAAACATACTTCTTGAATATGTTTTGTTAACTCATTAATCACCATTATAAATAAGTATGAACTTAAATTTGAATGTAACCCAATATTAACTTTAAAGAAGCATGTCATTCCTTCATTAGTCCTCACACATGTTTTTGCACTATCGTACATGTCTCTTATAAGGTTTATGTATGTCAATGAGCTTTTTTTCAAGGTTCTCCAAAGAACCTCCCTCGGTACCCTATCGTAAGCTTTTTCTAAATCAATAAATATCATGTGAACGTCTTTCTTTTTTGCCCTAAAATGTTCTCTCAAAAGGTCAATTAATTTAAGAGTAGATCTGTGTGGCATGAATCCAAATTGGTTTTCTATTGTACTCAATACCTGTCTTAACCTACATTCGATAATTCTTTCTCATAATTTTATAGTATGACTCATTAACTTATATCCCGATAATTCGCATAATTGTGAATGTCTCCCTTGTTCTTATATATGGATATAAGTGTACTCACCCTCTATTCCTCGGGCATCTTTTGGTTTCTCCATATTTCATTAAATAGTCTTGTGAGCCAAGTGATTCATGTTTCTCCTATGATTTTCTAAACTTCTATAGGAATATTGTTTGGTCCTACCGATTTACAACTCTTCGTATGGTTAAGAGTCCATTTGACTTCATTCTTTTTAATACGTCGGTAGAAATTATGGTTTATATTTTTTTATGATTTAGCTAACTCTCTTAGGCTAGTAGTAGCATTTTCATTTTCATTAAAAAGCTTATAAAAATAAATTTTCCATCTATTTCTTATATCATCATTTGCGACTAGAATTTTCTCATCCTCATCTTTGATGCATCTAATCTAACATAATTAAGATCTTTAGTTTTCTTATCTCTAGCCCTACCTATCCTAAAAATATCTCTTTCACCCTCTTTTGAGTTGAGTTTTTTTATATAAATCCTTCCAAATTTTAGCTTTTGCTTCACTGAAAGCCTTTTTAGTTTCCTTTTGTTGTTTTATTATAAGCTTCTAAAGTTTCACCAGTTTTCTTAGTGTAATGTAATTTGTAGAGTGCCCTCCTTGATTTGATTTTATTTTGCAGTACTTCACTCCACCACCAAACTTTTTTTTTGTGTCGGTAAACCTCTCTTAAATTCACCTAACACATTTTTCGCCGCTTTCCTAATACATATAGCCATATTGTTCCACATATTACAAGGTATACCAACATACTTCTAAGCATATCCTTGAAGAACTTTCTATTTAAATATACCTTCTTTCTCACTTTTGAGGTTCCACCATTTAGTCTCAATAGCTCGATGCACTCTTTTCTTCTTTGTCCATTTTTTTACTTGTAAATTTATAACTAAAAGTCGATGTTGGGTGGTTAAGCTTTCTCCTGCAATTACCTTACAATCTTTATTACACGCTCTATCTTTTTTCTATAAATAAAATAATCAATTTGTGTTTGTGATAAGCCACTCTTATAAGTAATTAAATGTTCATCTCGTTTTTTTTAAATTGTATTGATTATAAAGAGATTAAATGCCATAGCAAAGTTTAAAATCTCCCCACGTTCCTCATTTATATCCCCAATGCCTCTTTACTCACACGTTCATTTAAGTTTCCTCCTAAACAAATCATCTCTCTTTGTGGAATTCTTTGAATCACCTTATCTAACTCTTATCAAAAAGCCATATTTATACTATTTTCTTGTCCTACTTGGGGTGCGTAAGCACAAACTATATTCAAAACCTCTGCTCCTAACTAATTTTAATGTCATGCCATATTGTTGTATATATCCTACACTATCCTTTAAATCTTTCTTTATGATAATACCAACTCTACTTCGAGCCTTTTCCTTACCTAAGTACCATAATTTAAAACCTCTATCCTCAGTCTCCTTGGCTTTTTCTCCAACTCACTTTGTCTTTTATAAACATAGAATATGAATCTTTCTCCGAATCATAGTATCTACCACTTCTATTAGCTTACCGGACAATGTTCCGATATTCCAAGTACTAATATGAATCTTATTATCTAGGATTAGTACCCCCGCATCCGTTCATATTGAAAATGCGGAGACCCTCTCTGTGATTTATTCACTACATTCGAGCGGTAATGTAACTAACCAATAATATTTGAGCCTGAGAAATAATGGCTTGCATACAACATATTCTCTTGCCGCGCCGCAGGTGGTTCAGGAAACTATGGATATAACAGATATGATAACGATGATGATGATAAAAACAATAAAAAACCTCATTTGCAATGCATCTAGCACCTTATTGGTAGTGACAATCCATTAGCGAAAATGTTGAAGCACAAGAAAAAGAAAACTTAGAAGATTGGCTACAAGAATGTAGAAAAGACCCATGACTCCATTGTGAATTTCAAAGCTCCTGTAGTCGGATTCTAACATTAATGTTGTCATCAGAAACTTTAGCAAATCCTGGTTGTGGATAGCAAGTGATCATCCCAACAATGTAGCCAGCTTCATCTTCTGCTTTTTTCCCATGACCATAGATTGTATGCAAGAGGATACGATTATACTATCCTATATCACATAGTTTATAAACAATAGTAGAAAACTCAGTGTCCTTCCATAAAAAAGTGTTATTGTGTTTACTTCTGCAGAAACCAGACTACCACAGCAGTAATCAATGACAGATTTTATGATTTAAGGTTCATGCATTTTTTCCAGAAATCTAAGTGTCAGAACTCAGCATAATTTCTTCATGTTTTAGTAGCCCCTTTGAGCTCCATTATGTTTTTTTATGTGAGCTACATTTCGTGAATGCTTTATCACTGCTTACACGTTTTGGGAGAGAAGAACAAACAGGATGTCACTGAACGTCGTTTTGAGGTGCCACTGAACGGTATAAGCAAAAGAGACATGGTTGTCATTGTGAATCATATAAGTTTCTATTTATCGCCATGAAAAACAGCCTTCAACCTTTTGGATATCCAACTTAACGTAATTTATTTTGGTTTGTAGGATCTAATATTCCACTATACTTTAATGGCAAGCTCGAGCAAACGTCCTCTTTGGTGGAAAATAGGGTTAAAGTTCGACCCTACGGATTATGAAGTGATCACCCATTATCTAATTCCGAAGATAATGAATCCACAAGACAATTCTACAGATGATTGGATAACCACAACGAACGTGTACTCCTGTGGTCCGAAAGAGCTTTGTGGTTAGTTCTCTTCCCCCTCTCTCTCTCTCATATATATATATATATATATATATATATATATATATATATATATATATATATATATATATAAGATAAATGGTGGTGTTAGAATAATATTTTTTTATTCTGTTGTTTTATGATATACCAGATAATGGTGTCAATTGCGGGAGTGATGCATATTTCTTCTTCACATCCACAAAAAAAAAGTATGCAAATGGAAAACGCCCAAGCAGAGCAGCTGGATCGGGATTTTGGAGGGCCATCTCTAAGCAGATAGAAATTTTTGACAAGGATGTTCCTCCTCGTAAGATTGGTATTAAAATGGTATTTGATTATTGCAAAGGAACACATCACGAGAACAAAAGGACAAGTTGGAAAATGGTTGAGTATCGCCTATCAGACTCTTGGAATCCCTTCACAAAGACCAAGAATAACGACCATAATGACACGGTAAGTTGAAGCATATAGTTGTTAAATATTTAATTTTGCTTACAATTATTGAAGTTAAAACAAAATAAAATTATGGTGATTGAGTTAGAATTTCCACTATAAAATAATCAACTTACAAAGACAAAAGTAACAAAGATGAAACACTGGTACAGATTTGTTTCTCTTTCTTTAGAATTAGAAATAAAAACGGCAATATTTGCAATTCAAACTAAGGTCATTCATTTCAATAGGATCATATGCCTTTTCTATCCAATATATGCAACTTTCTCAAAGAAAATTTGTGGTTAAGCATGACGACCATTTAAGTATTTTTTTTGCTAGAGACAAATATGAAATGAT
This sequence comes from Brasenia schreberi, assembly GCA_036023115.1. NCBI lineage: Eukaryota > Viridiplantae > Streptophyta > Magnoliopsida > Nymphaeales > Cabombaceae > Brasenia > Brasenia schreberi. The sequence goes on from JAYKKT010000077.1 coordinate 8,832,325, forward strand.
TATCTATTCATCAATCAGAAGGGTACCTTAGATGAATGTAATTTACATCTTATACTCGTTTACGTGAATCCATTTTGTTGATGACCATTATTTTCCTTTGATAACATGACAACTCTTTGAAATTAACATTTGGAATGGCAAGTTAATACGAGACAGTACTAACTTAAGTTTGGAAAATTATAACTAATGATATTCCACCAAGTTTTCTTACTTTCAATTTTTTATTATCATAATGTCTTCTAATGTATAACTAAATTTGTTGCAGTTGGAACAAGTTGTGGTATGCAAGATATACAAAACGACGGAATCAGATGAGCCACGCAAACAAAAACGAAAGCAATCTGGTACAAGAGGATCAAAAGATGGAGGAGGACCCAATGAAATGGAAAGGCAGCCTGATTCTGTTGAGGAAAGACCAAATGAAGAACATCAAAATCATATTTTTACACTGGAGGAAATCGAGCAGGTGCTGAGCAATAATGATGATCAATCTGTAGAGGAAGTTCCACAACCACCAACAAAGAAACGAACTGAAACTCGCGAGCAATACGATGGAATTATTGGCCCATTCACTGAGTGCTTTGAAGGACAAAAGATGAACAGTGCTGAACAATCAACACAAGAATGGGATTATTCAATGTATTTTTCACCCGACTTGCCATTATGGGATTTTTAGAAGCTATAGACACACAAGCATATGTCATATTTTCAAATATAGTGGAAGCCTCCTCTCATGTTGAATGGGAGTGAGGAAAATTTCGTGGACGTAGGTCAAATTGGACCGAACCACGTTAAAAAATCTCTCTCTCTCTCTCTCTCTCTCTCTCTCTCTCTCTCTCTCTCACACGCATGAACACACATATACTTCTATCAAGAAACTAATATACACGCTAGAACCCATGTAGTCCTTCATGAATGGCCTCTATACTCGTCCTCAGTCACATTATAGAGATCACATCTGCATTCTGTGCAACCCGATTTGCTATCAACTCCTCTTGTATCTATTGCGTGCACACTCAAAAGCCATTTCTCATAACCATCAGGAATTTCCACAGGATTCCCTACTTCAATCCCGTAAGGATCTGGGATGTAAGTCTCAGTCCAGCGAGTTTCCGATCCGAGGCCAAAATACTGATCAAGAACATGATTTCGGCAAACTCCACTGTTCCTGGCAGGAATGATTATAGATTTGTTGCGGGAAGAGTCTATTCGTTCATAGTATCTTAAAACAAGCCAATGATGCAAGTAAGTCTCGTGGAGAGGCATTGAATTGCCTTCTTCATCGATCACCTCGGCATCAAATTCTTTGAGAGCAATATGGCCTCTCGGGAAGTCAATTGAAGTAGAACTTGTTATGTACTAAGCCGGGTGTGTGTGTGAATTTTGGCGATATAAGAAAACTGCAGACTTCCAGTTGTCTTCGGTGAGTGTGGGACTGTAAGATCAAGAGCATGAGTTGTTGCCAGTATCAACAAGAATAATAATCCCAAGCCATCAACGCACTAGTTTTTTAGCTGCACTGAACTGATGAATCTAAGATCAGTGAATTCCGCTAGTTCTCATTCCATTTCTTGAGAGGGAGACAGAGAAAGAGAGCAGACACTGGTTGTTTGCGGACTATTATGGCTAAGCTATTCGGCGAGAGGTGCATTTTGTTGCATTAAAATACTAAAAGCATTTTCAAGTTACTCTCTATTTTTCTCTCTCTCTCTCTCTCTATATATATACATATATATATATGTATATACATATACATATATATATATGTATATACATATATATATATATGTACATATACATATACATATAATATGTATATACATATATATATATATATATATATATTTATGTACATATACATATACATATGTATATACATATATATATATATATACATATACATATATATATATATATGTATATGTATATGTATATATATATATATATATATCACAATTCCTACACATGCCGCCCTGACATTACATAGGACAAGAAAATGCGCCGTCTCACTCGGATATATATATATATATAGATTGATTATACGTATTTCACCTAACCACGTCAAAACAAAGAATCATGAAGCCAACCCATCTAGAAAAAGGCTTAGTTGTAGTAGTAGATAATTATTTCATGTGCTTATATATATTTTTGTTGATTATAAGTATTATATATATATATATACTTTTTTAATATAAATATAATTAAATATATAGTTTAATAATAAAATATTATATAAAAATTCTGCTTTATATACAATATAATATTAAATGATTTTTTACAGAACAGGATACGACCGAGTGGTGATGGGCGTAATCCGCGATGCGAAGCAGGCTGCATAAAATGGATTTTTAAGGTGAGGTGGGATGTACCTTCGTTTCTTTTGCCTATGACAAAAAAGTAAATTGTAAAAGGGAAGATGTATCGTGTCATTCTCTAGTCAACTTTGTTGTGCATGTGTACACGAACACGAAAACGAAGGAGCCCCACACCCATGCAGGTCTATAGTCAAAATAAGCATGCGGACGAGAAAGCCAAAAATATTGCCGTTCTCGATTCAATCGCGACGGTTGAATCTCCGGCGTCGGGTGGCCAGAGGGGACGAAAACATCAATAAGGCGAAGAACAAGTGGAGTATGAAGAACCGAGTAGAGATAACAGAGACAGTAATTGGGAAGAAAGAAGACGTCTTCAAATGGCCTGAAAAGTGTACTAGATTCTTCAATTGCATCCACCAGAAGGACAAGTTCTCCAATGGGGCAAGAGAGAAAATATACCAGTAACAACATGCTTTTTCGTCCTCCAAGAGACTTCTGCGACTTGGCGTCTCTCTCTCTCTCTCTCTCTCTCTCTCTCTCTCTCTCTATATATATATATATATATATATATATATATATGGCACACAAAACCCACGTTTTCTACGAGCCCGTTGTACCCCTTACATTCTTTAAAAGTATGTGCATGTCATGACAGTCTTCTGTTATACATTTCTACACGTCCATCCTTTTCTTTTTTCTTTTTTTTAAAGTTCCATTAATGAGTCATTTACTCTTAATCGGAATTCTCGGTAGAACGGAACGGAAGGCCAAAGCGAGGTGAGCGCTCTTGGGGAATCGAACTCATCGTTTACGTCTTGTGAGTCAAAAACCCTACCCAGTAAGTTAACTCCATGAGTCCTTGGTCATAATTTTGTTAACCAAGTTGAATAATACATATACGCTAGTTTACCATAGATTCAAATCACCGGTTTCATATTTTTTTTACATTTAAATCTTTTTAATGTACTTTTTTTATTTTCAACTCCAAACAAAAACTAGAAGCGACTCAGTCCTAGTTCGGTTGGGATTCCTGTGACATGTCTACCAGACACCAAGTCAAGGCATTTTCTCTCATTACCTTTACACACACATAACAACTAAGCCTTTTCCAATACAAGATGGGATTGGCTACATGATTCTTTTTTTTACGGAACGTGCCATGATATTAACTCAATATAAACTAGATAATTTTTATAGTTTTTCTAACACTTTTGTGATCATCATCTTTCTCTTTTAATATTTTCATAATCTAAATTTTCATATCCTTTTACTGGAGTGTCTTCGTCATCTTTCTACGTGTCCAAACCATCTTAAATAATTTTCTCTCATTTTATCCTTTATTTGTGCTATTCTCAATTGGTTTCTAATAACCTCATTATGTACATAGTCTTTTCTTGTGCGATCACTCATTCATTTCAATTTCTTCATTTTTTTGCTAGAAACATCTTTTATACATATTGATGATTAATTGCCCAATACTCACAACCATAAAATACATGTCTAATTGTTACTCTATAATATTTACCTTTCAACTTTAATGATATCTTCTTATTACACACAATATTTGATGCTTCTTTCCATTTTAAACAATATACATTAATTTTATGTGTAACACACTAACTTTTTCACACATACTTGTCTATGATGTGAGAACCCTCTCTATAATTGATTTACAAGATTTGAGTGAAGATGTAGAAACTCTTACTAACTTTTCACTACATTCAGACTCTACAGTGCGTATGTAAGACGGAACACCCTAACACAATACTCATAATTTATATAATTTATGATAAACATGTCTGATAAAGTTTTACACTAGTTATCGAAAGCCTAACACAATCCTTGTCCTTTATCTGATCTTAGGCAGAGTTAAGCGCGCGCGCACACACACACACACATATATATATTATATATATAACGTCTTTCATAAATATGTATGACAATTAGCAATTTAATCAAAACAATCGAGTGTTCATGTTTTGAGAGAGGAAAAGTAGTAGGCACAACAATACTTTCGACATGGTATATCTTTCTCGACTCTTGTAAATAAATATATATAGAGAGAAACTCATATACCAAGTTCTACCAAATCCAAAAAAAATTCAATCATCCATCTTTAAATCTCAATCATTATCTTTTTCAACCATCCATATCTGTTGATCGATGGTTGAATAAATAATTGAGATTTAAAATTTCAAAAGCAAAAAAACTCCCTACGAATAAAGTGTACCTACAACTATCTATCATCATAGATTGATGAATGATTGTGATTTGGTCGAATTTACTAATTTCTTTTATATATAACTATACATATACATAGTGATGTGTGATATGTGAATCAAGACCAAATCAAATTGGAAGAGTGTGTTCTTGTTGGGTCCTTTTCAAAACCTCCCCTAGAACCTATGTTATCAACTGCGGTTAGCGAGTTGTTAGCAGTTGACCCTAATATAGCAATAGTGGAGATATAGTGGATTTAGCAGTATATTTTCATTTATTATTAAAAAATTATTATATATATATATAATAGATTCTTTAATTTTTAAGAAATATCAAGAAACACATAACCACTTCTTTCATAAATATGAATCAAATTAAATAAACAAATTTTAAGAAGACAAATAATAAATTTCATATAACATATGCATATTGAATTTTAAATTTAAATTAATAAAAAATATAAATGTAATCAAATTATTATTAAACCAAATTATTCTACGCAGTAAGAAGAAGAATTAAAAGAAACTAGCTCAAGTATGGTAATTATGGTCTATGAATCCAATCTAATTTGAGCAATGAAACAAATTATACTTACCTATAAACAAAAATAGAATAATGTTAGGATGGACTAGTACACCAACATATCAATTGACCAAAATATTTATAATACTTTTGAAGCAATAACTTTAGCATGTATCACATATAATAACTAACAACTTAACAAATAACAAGTCTAAAACACAACATACATCAAGATTGAAGCGTGATTATAATATACACTTAATTGTTTAAGATAAACCAAAAAAACTATTATATAAAAAACTAATCATGTTCATTCATATTTCATACAAAGATAGTTAGTCTTCCTTTTCATATGCTTTTTTAAAATTAAATTATTCTTCTTGATCTTCTATAAACATCTCTTCCATAAGCAACTGCACAAGACGAGGATTTCATACTCGTTATAATAAAAATCAGAATAAATAAATTATAAATAAGTGGAAAAAATAAATGAAGAGATCAATATAAATTATGAAACAATAAGAAAACAAATAATTTGATGGTGATAGAATCAGTTTGATTGAGGAAGATGGGAAGTAGGGTCCAAACATCAGTAAGAAGCCCTCAAGGGCAACTATACCACTCATAACACTTGCTACTGCAACGAGAAGTTCCTCTAAGATTGCCACTTCTTCAAGGCACAGCGAAGGAGTGCAAGCTACTTTAAGTGATCGAGTTGCACAGAGGACTTGCAACACAATGAACGTAGTGGTTCCAAGAAAAAGAGAGAGAGAGAGAGAGAGAGAGAGAGAGAGAGAGAAGAAAAGAGAAAAAGGGAGAGTGAGAATAGCACTATCCGAGGGAAGACAAAGGTGGCGGCCTCCGGCGTGCAAGTGATGGCGGAAAGAGGAGAGAGACCAAAGATAGATGCGAGAGGCCACAGATGAGAGGCGTGAGATACTAGACGAGAGAGGGGCACGCATGGGTTTAGTTTTATGTTAGATTTAGTTTGGGTTGGGTCGATCCAATGAATATTTGATCAACCTAACCAATGTACTCTAGCCATGATATAAGGGATCGCTATAACGGTGTTCACGCTGCTAATAGCACCTAGACGGGTCACCCACTAGACCATGGGTGCTATAGCACTTTTTGTCTGATAAGCATGCTATTAACTACTTCGCATAGAACACTACAACGTGAGAAACACATCTCTCTCGATTGATAACGCATAATGTTCGGATCGACATAGTCTAAATACCGATTCAATTCTTAGGTATGTTTGATTTAGGATACCAGGTAGTTGGAACTAGAACTACAGTACTAGACTCACATGGGATTGGAATCTATGATAAGGACCGTTTGTAGTTCCCCAATTGATTTGCACTTAGAACTGACACTGAGAACCATGGTTTCACGTTTGATTTACTCTTGGACATGATGCTCGAGTTCCAACTTCCTACAACTACTTTCATGTTTGATAAATATCATTTACATATATATCGACTGATCAACCATTTCAATTAGAATTACAAAAAAACATTCATAATTACAAACATCACATCTATATGTTTAATCGATCAATAATTTATATATTTACATTTATTTGAATTTTTAGCAAAGTTTATCCTTGCCCGAAGATCATCTCGAGTGTTGGGTAACAACAAGTATATTAACAAGAACTTTTGTTCATGATAAACAAAATAGAATCAAAACTTATTTTTAATAAATCAGTCTTACAAAAAAGTAATACACTCCAAAATGTGATTGACAATTATCTCAGGTACGTGTTACTCTTTTCTACAAAAAAATTGTTGTAATCTTCCCTTAGATAAGAACAAATCTGACTCACAAGAGAGCTACAATATATATAGATATCATTTAAAGGAGATGAATACAAATATCTTTAAACAACTTTTAAGTCCACAATAACTTTAAGGATAAAACCAATTACAACTTTATGTTCATAACAAAATCAATTACAACTATAACTTTAAGTCCAAAATAAAGTCATTCTAAAAAGTATCAACCATCATATCATGTGAAGTCTTTATTTCTAATTGATATCCTTCATATAAGAAAACCCATCAATTGAAAAGTTCGAAAAAAAGAAGGAAAAATCACAATAATATCATACAATAAGAAAGTAGAACAAAGTAAAATATAAGTATACCAATACAATACATTACCTCTATATCCAAAGTGCTACTAGTTGACCACACCTTGTAAACAATTTGAGATATCAAAGTTAGTTCAATAATATAAATAAAAAAGAAAATGATAATATTGAAATTCTTTATTAAGATGTCAATAAACTTACTTTGGGGTTCTCGTTCGTAATTTTTTTACCATTACTACTTTCACATTCTTCTTTGAAATGAGCAACATTTGACTCGTGAAATAATTTAAAGCACATCCAAAAATAACAAATGATTTTGAATGAACAAACCTACACAAACAAAAACACTACAACCGTGTTACACAGCATGAACAATTGAATGAGATGCATAGACATTTCTTTCATAAACAGCTTTTGAGTGTTTCGACAAGATGCAAGATATTGGAAGATTATAAATCTTTTACCAATATGTGCAATATTTCTAGTATTGATGGAAGGCATTATTTCATCCAAAGTTGTGAAGTATGCTTGAGAAAGAGTGGTATTCGGGACAGACAATAAGAAATCGTTGTAAAGTAGAAACGAGATGAAGGGCGTCGTGAGAGATGGGCATTGAAATTCAAAGGTTTCAGTTGAAATGGCTCAGGCAACAAATGGGACTGATCAGTCAAGAGTTAATTCTATTTAACGTCACGATCCGAGCTAACATAGTATACAAGAAGAGAGAGATGGTCACCGAGGAGGAGATCATTGCTGCTGCTGAAGCAGAAAAATTCACATCGCTTTATATCAGCATTGCTACATGGATATGATACTATCGTCAGAAAGAAAGGACTCCAATTATCAAGAAGGCAAAGGAGAGAATAGCAATTGCAAGATCAATTATCAAGGATCCAAAGGTTCTTCTCCTAGACGAGGCTACTTCTACTTTAGATGCAGAGTCTGAAGGTACAATCTAGGAAGCATTGAATAGGGTGATCGTGAACGGAACAACCATTGTGGTTGCTCATCGTCTTGCAACAATTCAAAGTGCAGATATGATTATTGTGGTCAGACAGAATGAGAGAAGGGTTAGGGCATACCTTGCACGCACGATTGATGAGTAGCACCGGTTGGCGAAGAGAATGCCCTCCAGAGTGAGAAAGAGGGAGGTTAGGGCATCCAGAAACCACCTCTTGACATGGTCGAATTTTTTAATGGTCGAATTTTTTAAGTAAAAACTGGTTCATAGATCCACTTGCGTTCCTTGTTTGAATCGGGACGTGAACCTGGTTCCGTAGTTCCTAAAAATCAAGAGTTTGTCTCACGTATGCCGTGAATTAGACGCACCCTAATGGGACTCATCTGGCTTAACCGTTTATTATCCGATCCGTTTCACGTCCCGAACCTTGCCTTACGGCTTGAATAACTGGCGAACTCTCCCAAATCCTGTCACTCTCTCTCCAACGAACCCATTATCTTTCTTCTCTCAGGAGATATGTTGGAGCTCACTGCTTATTGAGCACACCCTAATGGAGCTCATTGCTTATTAGGCTGAATGGCATGATTTTGGCACAAGGTTTCGCTGTAACGCAGGAGATATCTTGGACAGATTGTTCTATTGTTTTTTTCTTCTTTCTCGTTTTGCTATGGTCATGTTTATCGTGGAGAATATTGTAATAAGCAATTGTAGATAATTGTGGATGTGTGCTTGTTTGAGCGCCTAATCAATTTAAGCATGCCTACTGTTGTCAACTGTATGGGACTCGTCTTCACACCCAAGAAGAAAAGGAAAGACACAAGAAAGATATACTTTATGTAGATTCTTCCATTTGTGCTATGAGTTGCTGTCCTGGGTGCACTGCAGATTAATTTGCATGGATTTTAGCCTGATTTACATTTGAATTCTTAATTGTTTAAGAAGATCATTATGTTTCTTGTTAGTGTTAATTCTCCAGAAGAAAAAATATAGATCCATGCATTTATTTAGAAATATGAAGGTCAGAACTCTGGAGCCTGAATAATTTCTCGTGTAAACATCGATTTTTCCTCAGCTCTTACAAATGCAGTACTTTCGGTAACAGAGTTCTTGTAATCTTTCTATCTAAACTTCTTTTCTGGAGATCATAACATAATCTTGACTTGCAAATCTGTAGTTCCCTATGGGCACTACGTAGGTTTATCATCATTAATTCCAATTGCCTGCTTGACCAAAAGGCTAGATGTGCCAATGCTTCTATATTTTTTCTTGGTGTCTAAATGTCTGGTGATAGAACTGTTTCTGCAATTCTTTAGGCTAATCTGTAAACCAACTGGACCAAGGTTCCCGAAATAGGTGAAGATTATGGTTGGTAAACTCTTTGAAATTATAAAATACAAATCACAATCCACGATGAGAACCTCTGTGCTGGTTTAGGATTTGAATTAGTAGTGCTCTAGGAGCATACCTGGATCAGGTTATATTATGATTTTTTGTGCGCATAGTTTTGCACATTGTAGCAACTTATGCCATTTGTCAAGTAAAATCCTTGTTATATTGCCATATATAATTTTGTTTCATAGGAGACCAGCTTTTGGGATTCTATCACCTAAAAGAGGCTTAAGACTAATTTTAATTGTTTGAGATCTTGTGTAAATTGAGTTTTACAAGCGTGTCTTCTCTGTCTTTTTTTAATGATAGAATCATGTTTGCATAATAAACTATCCACCTCATTGATTTATGTTCATCTAGGTGCACTACTGAGACATGTGTTTGTCCCTCTGAGCTCCGTTGTGTCTTTTTATCCGAGGAACATATGCTTGATTTCTCCCTGGTCCCTTTTTCTTCATCTTGCTTAATCTTGAGTGTCTTCCTTGACTTAGGGATGTCCTCCAATTATGGACTTAGTATTTAACTCTTATATCTGCTTCTAATCGAATGAAATATGTGCAGATGAGGTGCCTTGGGTTGGACCAAATGAATTCTTCTTTTCCTTGTTGCATTTTCTTTCACTTTCAAGGCCTATGATAACCAAAAGGAGAACCATATGGCATATGCTTCCTCATTTCTTTTTGGTCCACCTCATATTGTTTCTGAACCGTAATAAACTGAACATAGGAACATGTTTTGAGCTCTATATCTGCTTTTTTTATTGCTTATGGTACTCTTTTTGGAGAGGAGAACTGTGTTGGTTGTTTTATGGCTTTGCTTAAAGTGCTAACGTTTATTTTTTGCATCACCTTGCTCATTTTATTGATTCTCTGAGATAGCATGTGATTATAAACTCATGGTTGTGGAGGTTGTTCTGCTTGAGTAACTTTGTTGTCCGTCAAATATAAGCTTCACCTGGAAGGACAAGTTAAAACTGAAGTTTAGTTTTCAACGACTATTCTTATTCTGAACTTGATTGTTGAAGCTTCGTTTACTGCCAAATGTTCATCATTATTTTCTTCTAGTCCTGATCCTCTTGGGATATTCCATTCATTTTCTACTTAATTATTTTCAGAATCTGAGTACTTTGATACTACATTGCCTGCTCTCTCTACTGAAAAACCGAAATGCCAATGGGATGATGAAGACATTGAAGATGTAAAGATCTTGGGAAGATGGAACAGGTCCCCCGTCTCCCTCTCTTGCGTGCAAGCCTGCATAGGTGCCTGTGTTTGTGGGTGCGTGTGCACACCAAAATTTAGTTAAAATTTATTTAAAGTCTAGGTTTTACTTGCTGATACTACTCACTTGCTGATGTGAAATACTGTGGCTATGGGTGCTGCAGTATTTTATATTCATGCATAAGGTAGTTCTCTGTAGAGGGGGTTCCCACATCATGGACGGGTGTGGGTAAAGTGTTGATTATGGACGGATGCAGGGGGTAAGGAAGCTAGTCCTAGATAATAAGATTCGTATTGGTTCTTGGAATATCGGAACATTATCCGGTAAGCTAATGGAGGTGGTAGATACTATGATTCGGAGAAAGATTCATATTCTATGTTTACAAGAGACAAAATGGGTTGGAGAAAAAGCAAAGGAGATAGAGGATACAGGTTTTAAATTATAGTACTCAGGTAAAGAAAAGGCTCAATGGAGTTGGTATTATCATAAATAAAGATTTAAAGGAGAGTATAGTAGACATACAACGATATGGTGACCGACTCATGATGTTGAAATTAGTGTTAGGAGCAGAGGTTTTGAATATAGTTTGTGCTTACGCACCCCAAGTAGGACTAGAAGATAGTATAAAGACAGTTTTTTGGGAAGAGTTAGATAAGGTATTTGAAAAGATTCCACAAAGGGAGATGATTTGTTTAGGAGGAGATTTAAATGGACATGTTGGTAAAGAGGCATTAGGATATCAAGGGATTCATGGAAACTTTGGTTTTGGGGATATAAATGAGGAAGGTAGGGAGATTTTAAATTTTGCTATGGCATTTGATCTCTTTATAGTCCATACAATCTTCAAAAAACGAGATGAACATTTAATTACTTATAAGAGCGGCTTATCACAAACACAAATTGATTACTTTATTTGTAGAAAAAAAGATAGAGCGTGTTGTAAAGATTGTAAGGTAATTCCAGGAGAAAGCTTAACCACCCAACATCGACTTTTAGTTATGGATTTACAAATAAAAAATGGACAAAGAAGAAAAGAGTGCATCGAGCTATTCGGACTAAACGGTGGAACCTCAAAAGCGAGAAAGAAGATATATTTAAACAGAAAGTCCTTCAAGGAAATGTTTGGAATTATGTTGGCACACCCTGTGATATGTGGAACAATATGGCTATACATATTAGGAAAGTGGCGAAAGATGTGTTAGGGGTATATAAGGGAGGTGTACCGGCAGAAAAAGAAGCTTGGTGGTGGAGTGAAGTAGTACAAAATAAAATCAAGGCAAAGAGGGCATGTTACAAATTACATTATGCTAAGAAAACTAGTGAAACTTTAGAAGCTGATAAGAAAGCAAAGAAGGAAGCGAAAAAGGCCGTTAGTGAAGCAAAAGCTAAGATTTGGGATGATTTATATAAAAAACTCAACTCAAAAGAGGGTGAAAGAGATATTTTTAGGATAACTAGGGCTAGAGATAAGAAAACTAAAGACCTTAATTATGTTAGATGCATAAAAGACGAGGATGAAAAAATTCTAGTGGCAAATGATGATATAAAAAATAGATGGAAAAACTATTTTTATAATCTTTTTAATGAAAATAAAGATGTTAGTATTAGTTTAGGAGATTTAGCCAAGTCAGAAAAGTATATAAACCACAATTTCTACCGACGTATTCAAAAGAATGAAGTCAAAGAGGCTCTTAAACATATGAAGAGTGGTAAATCGGTAGGACCAGATAATATTCCTATAGAAGTTTGGAAAATACTAGGAGAAATAGGAATCACTTGGCTCACAAGACTATTTAATGAAATATGGAAAAACGAAAAGATGCTCGAGGAATGGAGAGCAAGTACACTTATACCCATATATAAGAACAAGGGAGACATTCAAAATTGTGTGAATTATCGAGGTATCAAGTTAATGAGTCATACTATGAAATTATGAGAAAGAATTATCGAACGTAGGTTAAGACAAGTATCAAGTACAACAGAGAACCAATTTGGATTCATGCCAGGCAGATCTACTATTGAAGCGATTCACCTTTTGAGACGTCTTATAGAACATTTTAGAGAAAAAAGAACAACCTTCACATGATATTTATTAATCTAGAAAAAGCTTATGATAGGGTACCGAGGGAGGTTCTTTGAAGAACTTTGGAAAAAAGAGGTATCACATTGACATATATTAACCTTATAAGAGACATATATGATGGTGACTTTTTTGAAGTTAATATTGGGTTACATCAAGGATCAACTTTAAGTCCATACTTATTTATAATGGTGATGGATGAGTTAACAAAACATATTCAAGATGAAGTACCTTGGTGTATGTTATTTGCAGATGACATTGTATTAGTGGAGTCTAAGGAAAAAGTTAATAGAAAATTGGAACTATGGAGAGAAACATTAGAAAGCAAAGGCCTCCGACATAGTAGAACAAAGACAGAATATATGGAATGTAAGTTTGATCATTTGGTTGCTTCAGAGGACATGAAAATTAAAATTGGCACACATTGCATTCCCCAAAAAGAAAGTTTTAAATACCTAGGGTCAATTTTTTAGAGTGATGGAAGAATTGATGGAGATGTTACACATAGAATTAATGTTGGTTGGTTAAAATAGAGAGGAGCATCAGGTATTCTTTGTGATAAGAAGATACCATTAAAGTTAAAAGGTAAATATTATAGAGCAGCAATTAGGCCTGCCATGTTTTATGGTTCTGAGTATTGGGCAGTTAATCATCAACATGTACAAAAGATGTCTGTGACAGAAATGAAGATGTTGAGATAGATGAGTGGTCATACAAGAAAAGACTGTATACATAATGAGGTTATTAGAAACAAATTAGGAGTGGCACCAATAGAGGATAAAATGAGAGAACATCGTTTAAGATGGTTTGGACATATAGAAAGAAGATCAAAAGAAGAACCTGTAAGAAGGTTAGAAAAACTAAATTTGGAAAGTATTAAAAGAGGTAGAGGACGACCACAAAAGTGTTGGAAAGAAACAATAAAGAATGGTCTAGCTTATTGGGAGTTAACTGGATATGTGGAAACAAAGAATCCATGTAGCCGACCCCGTCTAGTATGGGAAAAGGCTTAGTTGTTGTTGCATAAGGTAGTTGTCTATATGACGCTCTTTTGATGGCCATTACTCCAATGGCTGTAAGAATTAAAATTTGAATCAATATAGTCCATACGAATGGATTGTTTGGAACCGACGCAAATGGAATGTGGATTCACAAAGAGGTCATGATTGTTGTAAAGCTGTTGTTTTTATTTCAATTGGGAATATGGTTGTGGCATGGTTTCACATTTTAACAAGATGGTCATAAGTGCATGTACTTGATGTGTTCAACCAAACAGAGGGCACTAGTTTATTTTCAGGTTTTAGATATTTTATATTCTCAATGATGAAATCGACGATTCAGCCTTTCCATAGCTGATTTCCTGAGGTAAGCGCAGCTTCAAAAGCTGATGCAAAGGCCAAGAAGCGGATGAGAAGCTTGCAGATCCTGTTGCAGAAAAACTCCGGCAACAAAAGTGTTTTTATAATTTAATTTTTATATACCGTCATGTTTCATCACTTTGTGCATCGGGTGCTAGCATGTTAGATTCAAGAGTCAAAACCTGTTCCATCTTGATCGAGGACTTAGTCATTCCTTTTATTTCGGTCACCTACTGTTAAAAGAGACTATTGCCTTCTGTCAGGCTTGTGGAAGAAGTTAATTACAAGTCAACAATTGCTCCAAGAAGTGATGAAAAGACTTCAGTTAAATTCATCCCCAAGTTTGAAAGTGATTTTCTTGAATATGCTAATTCGTATCACACAAGCTCCGGCCATATGAGGCAAGTTTGTGAAAATTTTCTTCTGATCTATATTATGATGAAAAGACTTTTACCACAAAGACTTAAAACTGACATTCCTTTAACGTTTCATGTTATTGTTTGCAGAAAAGCTTTCACTATATAAACCTACTTAAGACGGTTATGCGACTCTTTATGGTATCCTTGAAAGGTGAAGATGCAAAGGAGGTTGCCTCTTGCGTTACAGCCATTGCAAATGAAAAACTCAAGGCTGAGAAAGAGGCTAATGCCAGCAAGAAGAAGCCAGGCTTGCTTTTGACATCTTTTTCTCTCCATGGTCCTTTGCTTTCTATCTTATTATTGGTTCAAATGTTTCTTGTCTTGTAATCCATAATAAAGAGTTTTCATGTGAATCTCTCTGAACTTGTTGCAGCCAAGAAGAAACAGCTCCATGTTGACAAGGCAGATGATGACAGTGGTTGACACATGATGCTCTTGATGATTACGAGTTTATATAGTTGTTCATGGACATGGGACTGGGAATTCTTAGTGCTCATGTTCGTAACTTGTTTGTGATCCTTCAAATGCTGTGATGGAATTTCACTGAGTGGGTTTTATGGGGTTTACTGTGGAGTGTGGAACTCGTAAGATACAGCCAAACTACCTAAACTGGATCAGACTTCTTCTGCACTGGCTCACGATTTTGACATAGATGAGACCCAAACCACTGCAGATCCCTCTGATTCGTCTTCCCATCACCACTATTTAATTGTATCATATGCCAGTCTAAGTCGTCGAATATCATCATGCAACACCATCGACAATGTAAACCTCCATGATCAGCCTGTGTGTACATATGTGGTCCAACTAGATCCGCTTGTTTTTGTCGTTCTCATGTGCTTCAACTATATGACCACAAACCAAACGTAGAATCGATACTTTCGTTATTACCATGATGTGACTTGGTTTCTCCAAAATGAGAAGGATGGTGCCATCAAACACGGTGCTTGATTAAAACAAGAATTGTTCTAATGTCTTTGATGCTCAGCGACCTGGGATATAAGAAATAATCATTTTATACTGCTAAAATAGTTATTGTGCATTTAGAAATCGTGTCACAAAGGATACGTGGGTCAAGGTGGCGTATCCCTGTCATATACAGGGCCAATTAATTGCCAAACTCTTCATATAGTGTATACTCATATTTGGGTGAGGCACCTCTGACAGCTTGAGTTAAATTAGGGAGGGGGGTCGTTGTTCACCTCTCTATGGACAGACCATGTGTCCCCAACCCACGGTGGTGGAACTTCACTTTCTCATGCAATGCAATATGGCTAAGATTTCCATGACTTCTTTTGTTCAATTCCAAAAGGAGCTTCAAGATCGAATAAAATGTTTATGATGTGATCATTACTTATCCTTCATCTCGGACTTGGGAGGCCAAAAGGAAAAGTCACTAGCATGTATAGAAATGGACTTGCCTGGTGCAAGCCTCGTGCTCGTCGCAACAAATTGACTCGCTAAACACTAGGCTAAATGCATAGTATAAGATGGTAAAATCAAAACAAATTTCAACCACTCAATTTGAAAGATAGATGGTTTAAATTTAGATTCTGAAAGTAAAACATTAGTTTTTGAATTAATTATGATTGTAAAAGTACAAATATAATTGTTTGCATTTAAAACTTAAATATCAACAATTTATTTTTCATACTAGATCGTTGAGAGTTGTTTGAATATGTTAACATGTAATGTTGAGAGCTTCCCATATAGAGTTACTCAACTTAGATACAATTAATAGATGTTGATCTCGAGTTGAACAGCTACAAATAAGTGAATTTGCTAAACTTTTCTCCTTTCAGTTCTCAAACGATGCCTTTATTTTAAGAACAAGTTGTCCCAAGCACAGCTGAGTGGATAACAGGATATCGTTCAAATCATTTTATTCATAATTTGAATAAATTTTCTCTTTCTTCCGGACAACTTATATATGTTTGAGTTCACCATGCGCTCGAACCTAGGGTGAGCCCAACTCGAGCCATTCCAGCTAGACTTGGTTGTACCATGCAGCTTATGAGAGCCACGCAGCCATCGCACGTGCAAGAACTGCAAGTTCCAGTCTATCTTTTGACCCCTAGTTTGTCTGTGTTCGTTCAAAAATTGTTGAACGATTCACGAAGACCAGTCTGTCCCTTTTTTAGCCATCGTTAGACAGTGGCTGAGCTGTCCCTGACATCAGCATCTCACGCATCAACTTCAACTGAGAGAAAAGAACAATCCATCCTTTGAGAAATTCCCAGAAATTTTTGTGAAGTAATTATACTATATCAGTTTACATGGAACCATATATACAAAATGAGGCTTATCAACGGCCCTCGGATGATCTCGTCAACTCAAAAACTTTGTTTTTAATCGTGTTCTTCAACAATACATAGTTAATTAAAGTACAAAAGGATGAAAGAAAATGAGAAATAGTGTTTATCATTTTGATATTTACAATCTCTTGTGGAGATCTCTAACTTGTTTCAATGATTCAGATCTCTGCAACTTCTGGATACTTTTTGATCTTGATGTTTTTTTCCTCCTCTTGATTCCGAAAGCACCACTAAATCTACTAACCATCCTTTCTGACTCCCTAATGGTCTCCAACTTGGGTTTCCATTGTTGAGACCTTGAACCAACCAACTGTGTGTAATCCTTTTGCAGCTCAGCTGTTGTGCACACTTTTCCTGTAGGCTGCTGTTGATTCCCTTGTTTATCTAAGGCACCATCTTCCTTATCTTTGCCTGGCCCTTCCTCTATTAGCTTCGACATAAACTCATCTGAAACTCTAATCTGGAGGAAGCCGTCTGGCGTTTTGAGTATGTCAAACGGTCGAATACCTCTAACGTTCTTGAGTACTTTACAGGAAGAGGAAGCGAAAGATGCCAGTGTAACAAAGGAGAGAACAGACTGGAAAAAGTGGTTGGGGAGGAGAAAATATTTATGTCCCAGTTGGAGTTCTTCGTCTGCAGAGAGTGCCGGGATCTTCTGGCCGATGCGGAAAGAGTCGGAATGGCAGATAAGATGTTTAGGGAATTCAAGCATGAGTTCTGATGCATTCACCGGCCGATGGTAGACCTTAACAACTCCATCTGATTGAATGACCTTCACTGTTTTGGCTGAGGAATCCTGATCAGGAACGTCGGGCAACTGCAAGCAAGAACTGTGGTTTCCTATTATCTGAAAGCACCATGAGGTCATCTGCAGGTTCCAAAACTTGATACCCATCACAGGATAACCACTCTAGCCACTAAAGAACATGATTCGATATGAAATACCAGCAAGAAAGAAATCTAAAAATGCGTTAAGGATCTGAAGGAGAAAGGGAGTGAACGGAAAGAGTCCAGAGAGGAGAGGGTTCTGGCGTTTTCTTCTGTTTTCTTAGGAGAAATTTCCTGGATGCTTCATAACATAGGGTGTAGTCTATATATATTATGCGAATGAAAAGAGGCAGGCCTCTTTTTTGAATGAAAAAATAAAAGAAAAAGAAAAGGGCACCGTGATGCGTGAGGCTCGGGGAGTTTATGCCACTGTCTGCGGTCAAAGGGGACGATTTACGATTGGCAGTCTGACTGCTCTTTCACGTTGGTGTTTCTTGAAGTTCCGAACCTAACAGCCTCTACAGTCTTCAAAATATAGTACAATAAGATCCACCATCCAGCACCACACGATGCCCAAGAGCAACTCCCTTGACACACGCACATACACACGTTTATAGACACACGTATCTTTGATGTGTGTGAGAGAGAGGAGATACATATATGTATATTATATTCAAGGAAATTGTTAAAGGCAATAGACAGTTAACGAGAGACTGATTGAGTCAGGATTCTCCATAACTTTCGTGAGAGACGAATGCATGTGAGAAGAAGGATAAATAATAATTGTACAAGAACTAAATTCTATACATAGAAAAAGAATAGAGATCCAGTTTCCTCTTTAATCTATGGCATGGTCCATCAAGGAGGTGGCAACCTAGAGTGCATTTTCCCAGACCAACATTGGTCTTTGGTCAAAGATCAAAATATAGGGCGCATAAGCAGCCAATAAACCAATAATTAAATGAATATACGCTAAAATTAATACCATCGAACTCTCAAAGTTTAATTAAACTAGTAAGGATGTGATGAGATAGAAGTGAATTGCAGGGGCAGAGAATTCCTGTCACATTCTTAAATGTTAGTTTTTGCTTTAACAATGACAAACTTGTCTTTTTAATTCTCCGTATATATTTGGTATATACTTAAATACGTCCATTCAAATACATATACTTAAATGAGTCCATTCAAATATGTATATCAGGAGGAGTTCTTTCCACGTCTCTATTTAGATGAAGGGATCTCAAGTGAAGGCTTTTTTGTTTCCCTGGCCGCAATGCCATGACGATGAGCTTGAGTGAATAGAACTAACAAAAATGCCTTGAATTTAGAATGTGGTAAAAGATGGCATTGGACTTCCCATGATAGGTGTTTGTTGTATTTTCTCCGAGTAAAACAGCTTGCTTTTACATTCAATTTTTTTGTCTTTTAATCTTCTTGCAGGACCCTCATATCGACAATCTCTCTCTCACATATATGTATATATATACAGGTATATATATATATATATATATATATATATATATATATATATATATATATATATATATATATATATATATATATATATATATATATATATATATGGATGTTGCTCATACACGATAGTTGTGTTCATGCTTTACTTTTCCTAGAATGAATATGATTTTAGATACGCCGGATTTGAAATTATCGGTTTTGGTTTGAATCTGGTAAAACGTTTTAAAAAATTTAAGAAATTTTTAAAAAAAATACCAAAACCAACCATCGGTTCATGAAAGGTAGAACTGGAACTGAACCGGATGGATCCTGGTTCAAGGTCCAGTTTCACCGGTTCTAATTCTAGCCGATTCAAGGACTGGTTCAGCTCCGGCTAGAATCACCGAGTCAGTTCAAAACTGGTCATTATGTTGAAAGTTATACAGGTTTTTAAAAAAATATAAAAGACATATTTATTATATTCATGCTTGTTTTTACATTTTTAAGAGCATAAAGTCTTAATTTTCTAAACACTTTATAATTTTTTAAATGCTATTAATATCTTCAAACGTAAATAATAGACATGAGTATGCATTAGGGAAGCTGCACGCAATATATATATATATATAAAAGGTTGAATGCAATGGTCAAATTCTCTCTTCAAAAGGCAGCTGTCCTTTCCACGTTACTTTAGCATGGTCATCGCTATTCCGTACACGTTTATGAATAAGGAATTCGGTCATTTCTTTTTGTGAAGCCTGGCCCAGATTGGTGTGCTCTGTTTGAGAGCAAGGTCGGCCCCAGTTCTTGCACGCTTGCATGCGTCTTGCAGGACGACGTAAGGGGAGAGAGATTTCACCCACCGAAGGCTTTTCTTTTTTAACTATTGCTTGCTTTTTGCCTTTCATGCCTCATGGATGCATTGTATTATTAGGGTATCCGCAGTAGCGGATCTACATTGAGCTGAGGTGGGGCGTTCATCCTATTTTAAATTTCAAAAATCTAACTTAAAGTCTATAACCCTTGGTCGCATCGATGGACTATAATACATAGTTCGCCCCACCCTAAAGACTTTTCGTCTCACCCTAAAATAATACATAGTTCGCCCCACCCTAAAGACTATTTGTCTCGCCCTAAAAGAGGTTTTAGATCGATGACTGCATATAGAGATCAGTGACCCACATGCGCACCACAATCACAAAGAAGAAAACGCGTTAATTTCTGAAAATTCCACATAATAAGTACAATGTACAAGTGAACACAATGAAATTACGGTACCAAGTATTGCTCTGCAGATAAAAGGGCCGGAAAAGGTCAGCACCGCAATATAAGAAAGGAGAAAAATGATGCTAGATCAAATCACATGTTAGTCTCATGGTCCAAATGTGTGGATGGGTTGGTGAGCATAGTGCATTCTTGTGAAAAGATGTAGCAACAAGTGACTAATTGGCACCGGACCAGCATTAACTTCAAGGATAAACATGGCTGTTACTGACGATTCCCTGGAACTCAGTTCTAGGACGGTTCTGGTTTGAGTCTTGGACCGTTTGAAATCGGTACAAAACATTAATGTTTTAAATTTTTTTGGAACCGACGGATTTGAAACCACTAGTTCTGGTTTTGAAATGGTTTTGATTTCATGAAAGGTGGAACCGAAATTGAACCGCATAGATTTTGGTTCTAGCCAATTCCTGGTTGCTCAGTCCTAGTTGGGACGGAACTAAGCCGGAAAACAGCCATGTCTATTCATTGGTATGCTTGTATTTATTGTGTTTAGAAGTTGTTGCAAGTCTTGGTCATTGGGGTAATGCATACTGGGGATGCTTTTCATAATGCAAAATGACGCTCAAAATAGTTGTTCAAGCAAGGATTTGTGACTCATGCATTGCATTCCCTCCCAACCAATATATGGTTGGCATAGAAATGCTATTTTTGCATAGGGGTTTCCAACAATATAAAACTCTCCTAAAAAGAATATTGTTTCGACTTCGAGTTTTAATACCAAGAATGACATCAATAGATGATAAAATAAGGAGAAATTTTGTAAAATAGTTTGAATGCATAAAAAGACGGCTGAAAGAAGCTTTGGTAATAAGATATAAGAAACTAGATTGTGAGAATGTTAAAAAGGAAGAGTTAGACTACAAAAGTGTTAAAAAACAATAAAGAATTATCTTGAGTTAATTGTTAGTATGACACATGTTCTATGAAAAACAATTCATGTAACCGACTTCATCTAGTATGGGAAAATGCTTAGTTGTTGTTATTGTTGCATGATCACCAAATTTTTTGAAATCAACCACTTAATTCGTTTTTCTTTTTTGATGTAGGTACATACTAAAGTTAAGACCATCAAAATTTTAAGTTTTATAAAGTCTGCATATTCAATTAAAAACTAAGGTTGATAGTCAAACACAAACTTTTGAACTTGTAGATCAGATTTGAATATTTATTCTTGTCAAGCTTTCATTAAAGTGAATTGCACTCGATACACAATCACTCGTATATGTGGGTGGGTGGGCCGAGGGTTATGATGTCCCCTAGCAAAAGGACTAAGACAAGCACTTATTTGACAAACCTATTGCCTCATATTTGCATTTAAGATGGTCAATTTAATATTAAATTAATACATTTTGACTCGTGAGCTCATTTGAATTGCTTTATAATCATAAAAAAAATCATAAATAATCATGGGATATTGGTGCATCATTAATTGTTTTATGTTTAATTAATTATTGAATTTTAAAGGCATCCATAAAACTGTTTACACCTGCAACCAGAGCATTAGCTCATTAGCTCAACTGGCAGAGCTCTCTGAAGCACTTGCCGCAGGTAGGGAGTTCAACTCCCCAGAATCCTGAAAGGAAAAGAAATTGTTCGCA
This sequence comes from Brasenia schreberi, assembly GCA_036023115.1. NCBI lineage: Eukaryota > Viridiplantae > Streptophyta > Magnoliopsida > Nymphaeales > Cabombaceae > Brasenia > Brasenia schreberi. The sequence continues at coordinate 8,854,328 of JAYKKT010000077.1, forward strand.
CCCAGGGTGTTGACTGCTAGCAGGGCTCTCTAACTCCCACATGGTGGCGAGTTCAATTTTCTGGAGATGCATGCATGTGTTAGGCTTCGGCTTCTCTTTGTAAAAGTAAAAAAAGACTCATACATTCCACTCAAAGCGTTAGCTCACCTGCCAGGGCTCTCGACTCACAAGACTTCTGTTGTAACAACAAAAGTAGAACTGTTCATACGTTGAAAGAGAGTGAAAGATGATGATTATATCGACATTACGTATGCAAAAGAACCAATTAACATGAAATCTTCGATTTATTATTTGCAAGAACGGAGAAATTGTAGGTGGTACTCTCTCTCTCTCTCTCTCTCTGTGTGTGTGTGTGACAAACACAGTAGACGGCAAGGGAAGCCAACTGACCCACCTTGCGTTTGTTAGCCACCTTTGTATTTCTCTCACAGTTAACTCCAGACAAAGAAGAAAAGCGTCGAAGGAACAAATCTCTGTTGTGCCGTTCGCCTTCTACACCTTCCATGGTGAATTGATGGATTATACAACCGTCCAACAGGAACAGTAAGAGGATAGGCTCATGATCTCATATATACCCGGTGAGTAGAAACAAAAGCTTATGGGCGACCACTCCAAGAAGATGTAAATCAAAAGATGAACTTCCAACCTTGAAGACCAAACTGGCTGTCACTCCATCCTTTTACGGGCGGTCCTACTTAAATTATCTATTTGCTTAGCCGAGCACGAAATGGGCATCGAGATGCGATCATGATTGTGCTGGATGCCTAACCATACATAGAAAAATGGGTAGGTGAGCTCTTCTTCATCCATCCAGACAAACGATGGTGGATGAGATCTTACAAGAAGTTGCTCTTATCTGTTTATCTATTTGAAACCAAATTGATCACGAAGGGCTTAAAAATCAATGCGATGGCCTCAACTGTATCAAGGTTTTCCAATTCAAAAGGAACCAACTTTAGTCATTCTTCCAAAATTCTATGTGAATTTCATTTGGTTAGAAGGGAACTTCTGAAGGTGGGTTGTAGTATCGAAAGTAAAGCTATTTTTCAATGGAAATTCATTTGGCTCGCTGCAGAGGAATTCCCTGTGGCTGCCGCTTGGAACAGAGACCATATCTTGGTGTAAAACAAATTGTTGCAATGTTACGCACCCAGGGTGTTGGCAGCGCTCTCGGGTTGCAAGTTCGAATCCTAGGACATACCTGTATACCTGGCTTATGCCTACCATTGTAAACAAAAAAATAAAAGTTGTTGCAATGTTACTTGCAAACTTCAGTCTGTGCTATGTCTGGTTGAAACAGTACTTTCTTATAAAGAAACCAGCTGTCTCAATGGTTTCATTTATGATTTCCAGCTTAAAAATAATGTTTTTAGTAAAAATCCAGCTGCCCATACCATGCTTAAGATCAATTTCCGTCAGACAGTATACTATTGGAAATTGAACAAGTCGCACAGGAAGAAGTCAAAAGGAGCACACTAAGATTAAATAACTCATTCTAGCCGTCTCAAACCTCACATGAAACAGAAATGCACTAACTAATATTTGGAATTCTTGATACAAGATATAATAGCTACTTATAGCAAACCCCTGCTGCCCTGCATAAGGGAGGGCACATTTACTCTTCCCTTATTTTAAATTTTTTTAAAAAGAAAACAATATCCCCTCAACAAAGATTTGAAAAAACAAAAATGGAAATACGGTAAAAAAGCAACAGTAACTCTTTACCGTTTTCAGGCTCTCAGCTTTCTCATGATCAACTATCCCGACAGTAACCATCAGCCAGAGTTGATAAATTACTGCCCTTCTGGCGTTATCGTTCAGCAGCGCCCACCTCTTCTTCCAGGCATATCTGAGTCCTCCTCATCAAACTGGACATCTCCAAACTGCCATATCCTGAGCCTTTCGCGCTTGGTTTTGCTTGATGCTCTTCTAGATTATCGAGGGCAGTCTGTCTCTCTTTGGTATCCCACCTTTTCCTTCTCTCCAGTCTGGCAAGTCCTTCCTGTTATACAAGAATAGGGAAAATTTTATAAGAAAATTGTGAGAAGAATTGTCCCAATAAATATCGTGACACAATTTCCACATAGGCAGGAAGTCATGAAAATGAAGGGTGTTGAAATGTCAAAAATCATGACGAGCGGAGAAAGAGTGCTAGAGATGAAGGTAGTGCAGCCTTTTATCAAAAACAGATTTCACCTACTCAAATCTCAACTATATCCTAAGTATGAACCAAATATGACAACTATATTTAACTAAAGCTCGAACCATGCAGACATAATTACCGCTAGGTGGCTGCTAGAACAACAAGCTTCATATGTTTCGCTTCACAAGTTTGGCAAACACCAAGGAATATACTACTTGATTTGGCAGAAGAAAATGTGCACACACACAACCAGAGGATTGGGGAGTAGGCTGGGATACCTGCAGCATAGCATCATTTGATACTGGAACCTTCTTCTACATCAACCAATGTTACCATCAGAACTGTACCAGTTCCTTGCCCTTTCACTTTTCCTCCAGAGGCATCTCTATCTTCCACCATCGACATAAGCTCCTTTGAACTATTTAATGTGCATTCACTTTGATATTGAGCCTCTTCATGACCAAAGTCCTCCTCTAAGTTGGGAACTTTGATGTAAGCAAGGCTGCATAACTATTTAATGTGCTTTAATAAATGTAAGCCTTTTTCGCCAATTTATATACATTCTTTTGAGTGCATTTGCTATTATTCTAACCTTTTCTAAGGCTTTTCTTAGTCATCCTTTGGTGACTCACGAATGTTATATACATCTATTGGATATCCACTTCTCCATTCAACACGTTGTATCATCTTCGTTACGGCAACCACCCTCACTATGACTACGCCTTCAACCACTCCTTTGCATTTTCTTCAGCCTGTGCTACAAGTTGCACATTAGGGATCCGATCAGTACCAAATGCAGTTTGTAACCTGGCAAGGCCAGCCTCCATAAGTGTCACAGCCATGTTGGTTTTCGACTCCCACAAAGATCCCAAAACTGTCCCCATCCTGTCGACTGTTTCCACCTCGATCTGCACATAATCAATCAAGTTAACTGAATGGCTTGAAAGCAAGCAATGAAGTTAGGGCACTACCAGCAGGAACATACCTCAACATCTCTCTGCAGTATTTTTCTTCTCATGAAAGCAATCTACGTATGGTTCACCTTTTGCAGGACACCTGACCCCAGAAAAAGATAAAGCAATGCTGCACGTCTCCTTTGGAATTAACAACTTAAATCGATGACCACTCAGGACATATTCAACTATAGCAGGGAACCTTCCACTTCGTTGAAGAATGGCAAGAAATCCTTTGCTTTTTTGGGATTCTGAAATGAAACACATTGACAGAATGAAAAGCATACCCAGAAATAACACAAATGTACACCAGAGAGTCGAAGAAATGTCTTACTGCTGTTACAAGATCAGTGATATGAATCACTGGAGGATCCTTAGCTGAATGTATCCCTTTTTTCCCGTTTATGGCACGGGCCTCTGCTGCTAGTAGGGAATCATAATAGTTAGATCGCTCCTCAAAATCCTGATGTCTGATTACTGTAGCAAAGCCACGTGCTACCATCAGCTCAGCAACATTTATTCCCTCTTGGTGACTGCCTCCAGTAGATGTTGCAACTTCATCACCCTCAGATTTTGATGGAGACACCAGGAAGACAGTTCCAAAATCCATGACTCTAGAATCTGTAGAGCCTGCTGCAGGTACTGGGTTTGGCCCATCAACAAGGCTAACCTTCCTAGAATATTCCATGGACACCTTGACCTAAAAGACCATAACATTAACAACTTATATTTGTCACTACCATCTCACTGAATCTGTGTCAGAGAATGCAAGTTCATACTTGTCGACCGATAAGGCGAGTCATCAGGAATTCTTTGGCTTCTCGAGCATATGAAGCTGGTTTTTCATCCCTACGTGGGTTACCCATTTTAGGAGCACTAATTCTAGAAAGATTGACTCTCCGTTCAGCTAAGGGGCTACCATATGGAACAGCATCATCAGCAACAATGATGCAATCCCCACCCACAACCTCCACAACCTACAATAAATTGCAAATCAAAACAATGATTGTGCCGCTTTAGAACCATAGGTTTCTAATGCCAAAATTAGTACTTGAGTGACATGTTACCTTCCCAGTGAAATTCTGGTCATGAATTGCCTTTGAATTTGTGGCTGGTGGGACATAATTTGTCCAAATTCTCAACCTGTTCTTCTTTGCTTGAAGTTCTGCAGACTTTAACCACCTTTTTGCATCTTCTTCATCATGTTTGCGCTCCACTCAACGAACTTTGCCAAACCCTGAAATACAACCCCATTCAGAAAGATTGGATGTAAATTCATAGATAACATATTCAATTACAAGAATGGATGGCCACTAAGCAGAGCCCAACAGAAGTTAGTCCCTCTAACCTACCGAGCTATTGTGTGACTTTATGCTTGACAAAGAGTAACGGAATTCACAAAAATCATGAGAGAAATCCCAAGATAAAGAAAATGAAGTTCTTGAAGCAGATAGTTAGGTGTCCTATTTATCCTATCACATACGTTAATGGGGGCCCTGTTTCACATATCAGAATATTTTCTCGACTCAGCATGTTTTGGAAGGAGGCTTTTGTTTCTGCAGAGAAAGGAACGTACACCTGAAATCAGCAAAGGAAAATGAAAGATTGTCATCACGTAGAAAGGCACTTGTACACCCACGGGCCACTCTGTCATGTAATGAGGACAATACTTATATTCTATGGCAGAACATCCATCCTCAGTAGAAAATATAAGTTTGATACCAAGTTTCACATCTTCATAATTGGAAAAGATCTTTTTGTTTTTTGTGTTTTTGCCAAAATTTTCTCTTCTGATTTTCCAGTTAGCTTAACATTGTAGCTTATACCTTCCTTGATGCTAATAGGAAATTAGTTGTATCAAGGAATGGGACAGGTACAGAATACGATTCCAGAATATATATAAAAAAGGGACGAAGATAATTGATGCAAGGAAACTGGGAAACGTTGAGGCTTCACTTTTTCAAATCATTAGGGTCGCATAAGGATGCTATAATTTGATAATACTGAATCAACTTAACCTAAATTCTGCGTGTTACAAGCACTCCGTGAAAACAAAACCTCCAAGTATAAGGTCTGCATGCATTGCCACTCATCTACACTTGTACTGCATCAACTTTACGATATGAAATCCTTACGTTTTCTACAAGCTCCAGCACTAGATCCTTTGCTGAATCTCCATCTGGGTAATAAACTGAACCAATCAAATTGCTGAATGTGTCTACCCCCTACAGCACAATGTGCACCTGCATCCTGACCAAGAATTAGAGAACAATATTTGACAGTCCTAGCAAGGAAATTTTATTCAAGATTAAAGATAACCTACATCTCTATTTAAAACACGTGTCTCAGTAAAATGTTTAGCCTCCCTTCCAAATGGATCTGGTTGCACTTCACCAGATGCTACTGTGGATGCAGCAAGTTTCTGTGCAGATGTTAAAGGCACTTGAGTTTCGGCAGGAGCATCTCCATTCACATCACTGAAATCGAACTCTGTTTTTGTTGTCACTTCCACCACAGTACGTCTCCCCATTGATGGAGCCTAATGTGCAGCCGTAAGGTTGTGATTAACGGCAAACATGAACGTACATCTAGATAATTTGTTTCATGAAATAAAACCTCACATGGATGCCAGCAACAAAGAGTTGAACAAACTGAAATTCTGGAAGCAAGTAAACCCTCACTGTGCTTCCATCACGAACCTGCTCAACAATTCCCTGCATAGGTCTACCTTTGTTGGCAGCCAGGAGGCCCATTGCATCAAAGTTACTAGCATCCTCGATTGCAGACGGTAGCAAGTTCCGAATGGATGCCTCCGAAGCATCAGGATCCTGCATGCTTAACGAAATAATCTAATGCCCCTACTTTTCTTAAAATAATGCATGAACTAGTTGTTTGTGGGCTTTTATTAGATAACGGCACAACTAAAAGATGTACCTTGCTCCACCGGCATAAACCTTGCTGCTTTGCTTGCTCCTCAAGACGCAAAAGCTCATTTAGGTACGGACTTGCTTCTCCTTTCTGTTGACCCTGTTCCCTAACCTGCAAAAATCAAGTTCAACCAAGAAAGTAAAGAACCCAGAATTGCAACTTGTTTACAAAATGCAAGTGGAAAGATTCTACGTCTGACCTTTGCCCACCCTTCAGAAACAACGAGTAAGGCCACATTTTTGTCACCAATAAAACCAGAACCGAACTCCCGGCCGATGGATGGGACAGTGTAATCAACTTTGAAGATAACTTCCTGCTCAGAATAGAAAGATATCCATATGCCAAGATCAATAATCTAGAACTACCTACAGATAGAGCATATCTGAAATGCTTTGTATAAATTACTAAGCAGAAAGAAGGAGAACCTTTCCAATTGTGAGTTTCCTCAAGTATTCTCTACTATCCCACGCAAACGGTTCGTCAATGCCACCTCTTCGAGCCTATCCATGAAGCAATATCCCATTCGTAAACATAAAGATCGATATCATATATGTGTTTGACGACAATTTGAAGATCTATAAGAGGTCTCAAAATAGCACGACTACACTTAGCTCGCAATCATGCAAGAAAAGAACGAGATTTCACCCGCCGATGATAAAATTCAGGCTACCAACATAAAAGTGAGCAACTGCTATTTCCACTAAGAACGCATCCTACGAACAATCAATTTACCATAAAAGTCGACATTTTTATCATAATCTGATGATATAGGAATCTCGGCTTTGCTGCTCCCCATGATAACCAACGAATCGCCGGATGGGACGGCCTTCACTTTCCCCCTCAACCATCCCATGGATCCCAAAGTAGACGCCATGCCAGCCTCCAATATCTGCACCAAACCCAATCGTTCTATACATTAAAACATTCGTTATCAACAAATCTCCCAAAAAAAACGCAACTTGTAGAACCTCCAAGTAAACACCCAATATAACAAGAAATTCCGTCATTTCTATGTCCGGGATCTCAATCTGATCGGAAAACAAATTCGATCAGAGAGTTCTTCATCTACAAAAGATCCAGATCATCCACGATCGGATCCGAAGTGACTAAAAGGCCCCATTTTGACGAATCTTTCTCATGAGAGAGAGAGAGAACCTGGATCCTGGCCTAACAGATCTATACGGATGAAGAGAACAGATCGAAATCGAAGGGAAAGATTTCGAGTGTTCCTGATCTCCTGCAGGGAGACGCGTTGGGTCGGCTCCCGTAGATTTTGTTGCAGAGACGCCCTTTCTCTATAACATGGATGATGGAGATAGAAGATATGGATATATCCTACGTATCCCTGTTTTTCAGTAAACTTCCCAACTGGGTCATCGTTTTGGTGTTCCTTTCTATCATCGATAGAAACGCCGTCGCTCTTATCAAAAGGAGAAGGCAGCCCATGCCCGCACCAAGTCCCGGTATCAAAAGGAGCAGGCAGCGGTGCCCATGCCCGCACCAACATGCTCTTACAAGAAGCAGCAGATCGTGAGTTCGATTCTTGGGGCATGCTGACCTATCTTTGAACTCCCCATTGTAACCAAAAAAAAGAAAAGGTCAGGTCAACAGGCTTCTCGAGTCAGACCGGTCTGTTGCAGCTCGTTCCGAGACGAACTTAGACCAGTACGAGGCGGTCAAAAGTACACAAGGCCGCATGTACTCGACTCGACCCACTCAAGGTTGCACACAAGGACATGGGCTTGGTTAGCCTCTTGATTGGGTCTGGCTCAAACGATTGGCAAGGCACAGACAACTGCTTTGGTTGGCTGATTCAACCTTTCCATTACAAAGGCATGATTCACCGAATTAGTTTTCAAATTTTGAAGTAAGCCATTCTTTTCAAGCAGAGTTAGACATGGCTGATTTCAATTTTCCTGGAACAAGGAACCGAAACCCAAACAGAACCGACGGGTTCCAGTTCTAGTTCAAAATAATCTGCTCTGGTTCTGATTTTTGTCTGAATCTTGAACTGCTTGGAACCAAAAAACATTAAAAGATTTTGAAATTGAAAAAATAAAACCAGGTTTGAAACCACTAATTCTAGTTTTGGTTTTGGCTCAACTTTGGTAGAACCAAAACCGAATCAAGTTATCTTCAGTTTTGGATCTAACTCAAAGCTGAACCGAATCAATTCCAAACCAACCATGTCTAAGTGTGGAAAATAAGAGATCACGCAACAGCACCAAATGCTGAAACTTTCTGTTTAGTGGCTGAGCTCGAGTCCAATTCATGGACAACACCCTTGATCTTTAAACTTTTCTTCTGAATACGGTAAGTTATGTTGATGACTTGTTAGTGTTTTTTCTTTCTTTTTTCCTTTGCAACAGAAGGAAGCCTAGACCACTGATGCACCCTCCCAGAATAGTACTCGCCACCTATATCATTTGGGTCAAGAGCCCTGCCAGTTGAGCTAACGCTTACTGTATTAATATGCACCATGCGGGCCCGCCCAGCCCTGGTCCTTGTGGGCAGAGAAAATGTGGATTTGGCTGGGCCAATCCACATTTTATTTGGGCCTCTAAAATGCTAGCCCGACCCAGCTTTTGAAGAGTCATGAGCCAGGCCAGGCCAGCACAGCACAGCACCCAAGCTTAGCCAGGTTAGCTCCTTCGGTGAGGCTTATATATATATATATATATATATATATATATATATATATATATGAGAGATAACAAGCTATTAAGTGGGGAAATGGACATCTACAGCACTAACACTGGGATCGATTACCTTTTTTTTTCTGACTTTATTCCCTATTTCTAGGCGAATCATGATTAACTGGGTTGAAACTCTGTCAAGCTCAACAAGTTAAGATATTCAAGACCTCGATTGACTAACAAATCATAAAAAATACTTAAACTTTTATATTAAATTGAACTGTATATTTTCATGCATGTTTCTTTTTCTCAACATTACAAAATCACAAAGCTTCAGTAGATACATTAATACTTTTGCATTTATATTTTCTAATAATGCATCATCTAGCAGAAAATTTAGAAAAGAAAATAAAATCCAAAGAAGTTCCTAAGCCATACGGCACTGAAGACCCTAATTTTGCCGTGGGACAAAAATTTATGTTGCTGATATCTTTTTGTGTGACAACTGCTTTTAGCCAAATTCGCCACTCAAGCTATTTTGGCCGCTGGCCAACGGATAAAATCATTATGTACATAATTGGTAAATGAGATGAGCTGCTCCTTGAACTACTTGACCTAGTCCATTTTGTCTCCTTTGATCCCATACATGACCACTTTTCTCTTAAAGGTAAGAGGTGGACTCAAAAATTTGTTTAGGTGAGGTGTACTTGTATTTTGCCGTAGAATCTTGAAATATTTTTATTTATATTTTTTAGATTTTGGATGAGACACTTGTCTTACCTCACCGTATGTGACTAGAAGCGAGGTTAAGCATAATCCTACCAATTGTATTCACACAAAAAAAATTGGGTACATATATTATACAACTTATCTCACTTCAACCTTTTTTATGTTTTGTTACAACGGGAGACTGAAGCCAGGTACGCATGCACCGAAAGTCGAACTTGTAGCCAGCCTTAGCACAAGTCAAGAGCCCTACCAGGTGAGCTATGGGTGTTCTCACTTGACATTTTACCTTTGTCATTTAAAACAATGTCTTAAGTGTTCACTTATACCATAAATTGCACAAATTCTTCACGCGGCTAATGTGATAATCTAATGTGTCACAGTGCACAGACCACAATCAAGTGTTTTGTATGTAAACAAAAAACACTGGTAAGATTGCACGATGAGCCTTAGATGAAGCTCATCTCATAGGGTTCTCAGACTCCCATGGGTGGTGAGTTCGATCCCCGGAGCATGCATTGTTTCGCCTCCCGTTGTACACGAAAGGAAAAGTAGATTACCAGTGATATTCTGGTTCTTGCTTGAACTATGTAACTTTAAGTATTGATCTAAATCCGCAAGCAAATTATGCCTCTTGGCAAGTATTTTACTTGGGTCGACCTTGGTAATCAGATTGATGTCTTCAGTTGCCAGGCAGGAAGAAGAATATTGTTGATCACCAAATTTCATGCCCATTCAGTTCAGTTCAGTTCAGCATATTGAGATCGTCCCTTCTTGGCAACAGCCATGACAAACTTGTCTTGGAGGTCCTGATTCAAACAATGTTCGGCTGAATCAGAGATGAAGCATTTAGATTCAGGCATCGATAATCTGAGTCCCCACGTCTGATCTCAGTTTGCAAGCCATTGGTGACTGCTCTGTCACTTAATTTGTAAGTGAACAAGAGATTATGCTCCAGCATTTACTTGTTTGGAGTTAATTGCATTGGCTTTCCTCTTTCGTATCTGACTTGGTCTGCCTTACTTTCCACTCAGTGTGGGATTAATTCGACAAACCACTATACAATCCTTAGATGTTCAGCATAAAACATTTATGTGATGCTTCATTGATATGCCTCACTTGATTTTGATGGGCATGGTTGTGGGATTGCCTCCATGTGATTGCGAAGAGCTGCCACCTTTCCACATTCAGCTATCTTTTCTTTATGTGCCTCATTCGATTTTGATGGGCATGGTTGTGGGATTGCCTCCATGTGATCGCGAAGATCTGCCAACCTTCCTCATTCGATTTTGATGGGCATGGTTGTGGGATTGCCTCCATGCGATCGCGAAGATCTGTTAACCATCCACATTCAGCTATTTTTTCGATCAAAAGATATGCACCACCCTTGTTCATACACAGAACTTAATTTGATTGGAGCACAGAGAACCCCAAACGCAGAAAATCATGATACGATATCAATGAGATGAGAATCATATATATCATCCGGTAGAGATTGAAGAATATCTTGTGCACCTTAGGAGACAGCGTTAGGTGCAATAGATAGTACAGAAATTTTGATGATCATGTACCAAATGTGTAGAATATCACGGTTCTGTAAATATATTCTACGCTAAAGTTAACTGATTTGGCTTCACAGGAGGACGACATGCTTGAAAGGCGTAGAATCGAATGATCATCGAAGCATCTTGTAATGATCGATCGAAGCATCTTGTCATGATCGATCTTTGATGGAAAAGTACCCCATACCATGTATTAGTGGCTAGGGAGAAAAGGTTTCTGAAATGGATACTGTTCTCAACTTTTTTATGCAGAGAATACCGCTGGCCTTCTTCGTAATACTAAATTAAAACCATTTTCGGATAGTTTCTTAGAATTTTCATTCCCATAGTAACGCATTTATAACGTCAAAAATAATACTCACTTTCAGAGATAAGAAATAAAAAAGAATTTTGAAGCATTCAGTTCAACTTGTCATTGCGAACTCACGACCTACATCTTGTGAGTGAAACCCCTGCCAGGTGAGCTGACGCTCTCAGTGATTCTTCTCTGGTCGAATTTCTCATAACAAACAAGAGGCTTTGTAAAAGTTGGTGAGTTTACTGATTAAAGCATGTTTGCTTATACCAAAGTACTTCCATCAAGGCAGTAATAAAGTTTTCCTTTTCTGGTTGCATCTCGCTTATAAGATGACGTTTGTACGTCTGTAATGCGCTGCCGATAGACGTCTGGGGTTCATTACTTTGCTTAGTGGACGGTCCGGATACTGCTTGGGCTGGCAATTGGAATGAGTTCCCAGGCCCCATCAAAGTTCTCCTAGTCTTTCCTGTAAGAGACGGATGTGACTGACCAAACTCCCCATGGCTTTTATTCTCGAGCAAAACTTCGTCAATTGTCATTTTATAATGCCATTATGCCCGTGATACCATATATACAAACCACCATTACCATCTGTAAATGATTGAAAGGAGAATGGCATCGAATGCTCATCAACATTCTCGCTTTCTCCAATTTAAAATTCATATAGCATAAGTGCATTGCTAATTAATTAACGATAAAAGAAAGCGGCATAGAACCTCTCTGCCATTTGTTGCTGAAGAGAGTAAGGAAAAAGGGTGGCAAGGAACAGAATTTTTATTTTGTTTGGTTCTCTCTCGCTAGAGTATTTATCTTCTTTTAGGAGCTCTAAGCATCAAGAGAGTTCCAGCGGCAAGCTAATATAGCTAGTTTTCATTGCTAAGAATAATGAAAAGTTGGTGCATGGCTCTAGTGGAGGAGAGGCCCCTCGAGATGAGATGATAATGGTGGTGCCGGCTTGTATCATTCATATAAAAATCTTTTATGATAGCGAGCATCGGAACACTTCGATACTTCATGTGACGTTGTCTTCTATGAAGATTGACAACGGTAGTGTTCTTTTTGTTTCCGCTAGAAAATTAAACAGAAGGAGAATCGGATTAAAGTTACCAAACCACTTCATTTTCAGACCTCTATGTTTATCAATGGTCAGATAGTGATGAGTTCACAGAAAATCACAAACCAGAAAGACAACGCTACTGAGCTAACAAGGTGAGAATTCTACTGAGAGACAACGCTTGTTGACGTAGGTCCCATCAAGCAGAACCATGGGGGTCATATATAACTTAACATTGTGGGACGAAGGCGATCATTAGTTTATGAAACTTTTCACCATATGACGACACCTAGCACCTCGTATTATGCCTTCCTGAAGTTGCATCCGCAACACGCTAAGTGCATGGCGAGAGAAGAAGGGATCAAGTACAAACCTAATTGAAGCTACACATAGCTAGGTTGCACTCAGTGTACGCTTACTATATATTTCATTCCTCTTATGGGTTTAATCAGTCAGAGAAAGCCATAAGCCAGAAAGAACAAGTGATGAAAAGCACTCTCGCAAAGATGGCCACCATCATCACCTCCTTTTTTATATCGAGTAATATTAGGGAATTCTCGTGTGAAGGGAAAAATAGAGCAATCGCGACGGAAACCTCGCAAGAGCTCGACATGTAGAGAACAAAGAATCAACTACTTGGAAAAAAGCACAGAACAAAGAGTAGCCTTTTCCACTGTCCGTATTCCATGAAAGGTGCCTTTCTCTTTCTCTCTCTCTCTCAATGCTGCTGCAAAAGTACACTACCCCACCTTTGGCTTTCATACCATCGGGGGACTTCCCCCACCATCGAAAAATTCCTCACTGTGCCAAGCCAGCTGCACTCTTCTTCTATATATATCCTACCACCCATGGTATGAAAGTATGCATCTCCTTAAAACATAAAAAGCAACGAGAAAGAGAGAATGTCAGGAGTTTGGGTGTTCAGAAATGGGGTGCTTCGTTTGGTATCGAACCCCCACCTGGAGCCCATCGATGGGTCCGATCAGCTTGCAGCAACGCGAAGGCCAGTGTTGGTGCACATCCCTACGGGCGAGGTTATAAGTTCATACGAGTCTCTTGAGAAGAAGCTGACGTCCATAGGGTGGGAGCGTTACTACGACGACCCGGAGATGCTGCAGTTCCACAAAGCCTCTTCCATTCACCTCATCACTCTCCCCAAGGATTTCAGCCGCTTCAAGTCCATTCATATGTATGACATCGTCGTGAAGAACCGTGGTTACTTCGTGGTGAAGGAGATTTGAATCAACCTATATTTATCATAACTTGGTTGTGACTATATTTTTGATTGCCATGCATGCATGATGCATCATCTTCCTAGCTTGTTTTACTGTATAGTAAATACACGGGGTGTATGGCTTGCTATGTTGGGTTTTTTCTCCTTTTTCCATCTTGAGATAAAAATCTATTTGCTTTTTACCCTTTTGATATTCTTGCTGTTCATTTTTAACGAATACCAACTGTTTGAGAGAGAGAGACGTCATGTGAAGAAATTCCCACGGAATCTGGATACATCAAGGCTTTCATTCTTTCAGAATATATATATATATATATATATATATATGTGTGGAGAGAGAGAGCAGCTGTTCTGAACCAGTCTCGACTGTGATTTTCTGATTCTGATTTTATATGAACTTTTGCGAAGTCCTCACAAGAAAAAGATGCAATATGTCCTTAAAATTAATCTACCATAGAAACATTTGATGTTTGAATTTGGGAGATCCGGAGGCCGATACTGATGGCAATGATACCCGTACGTTTAGCTTGCCGAGGACCAGCTGTGTTGTTGAGGGCGCATTGTCCTTCTGCAGAGTGCGGAAGGCAGACGAAAGGGAAGGAAGGTGGCTGCCGAACGGTGGGCGGTAGGCGGCGGGTGACTACGTGTCGGGTTCGGAAGCGAAAGATATGATGGGAGGGATGTCTTTATTTCTCGATCATAGTGGGCGGGGAAGGCCCTGATCGCCTTGGGTACGATCCGCTCAAGTTGCTCAACGGCATTGACAAGAAGAAGAAAAAACATTTTATTTGCCAAGCCTCTAGCAAGCTTGTTTTGGCTCCATGAGAGCATCGCAGCAAAACAGTGAGCTGCATTCCGTAGGGTGCGGTTTGCGTTCACGGCCCATGCTGGCCGGACCCCCGAAGTTGAGGTAGCGCAATGCAAACGGGAGCTCGCGCGGGTCCGGACCTTTATTTTCTGCCTTAAAAGGAGCAGGCACGCAGTGTCCGAGGAGTGCAACATGTGGGACCGAGGGCACACGGCTGCATGTTCTTGCAATCTGGGTTGCTTAATCTCGATTATTCTATAAGTTGTTCGTATTTGACTGCTTGTGGTATAAGTTTTGTTATTCATAAGCTCAATTTGAATAAAAAACTTTAGTACCAACAAAGAAATGAATCATATGAATTTTACATCAAAACTGAAGCACCTCTTTTGGTCTTTTGTAGTTATCTCAAAAGTACTACTACAACTAAGCATTTTCATATACGAGATCGGTTTGGCTATATGGATTCTTTGTTTTCACGTAACTCTATTACGTGTCATATGCTAGCAGTTAACCTAACATAAATTAAATCATTCTTATAATATTTTCCCAACATTTTTGTGATCGTCCTCTTTCTTTTTTTATATTTTCACAATCTAATTTTTCATATATTTTTACGAGAGCTTGATCGTCTTTCTACATATCCAAACCATCTTAAATATCATCTTATAAGTTATTCATAAATATGAGATTTTCATTTCTCAAAACAATGATCATATATGATTGTAGGCTATTGTTCTAGGATCAATAGCTGACACTACCATTCAAACAAACCCTTAAGAAGTTCGAGTTTCTGTTGTACTAGCTAGGTGCTTTCTTTGTATTTGTAGATTAACTACCCTGACTAAGCTTTTCGATCATGACGAAGAGAATATGAGAAAAGACCAACTATAATACGTTCTTTTGTCACGTTAATTATTTTTTATATAGCCTGCAAAGTTGTGTAGGTCGTGAGAAGCATGGGTCACAAGTGAATGGAACTATTGGTCTGATAATTTCAATTAGGTACTTCAAATTCCGAATTTTCTGTGGAACTCAGGATGCGGTTCGGGTTGGTTTTCGATCTTCATGTCGCGTTTGAACCCAACCGTTTAGGGGTTGTTTGATTACAAGGCCGGGACTTCGGAACTGGAACTATGCAGCCTATCCCAAGGAGTAGGCTGCCGGTGGTACTCATAGTTCCAGCACTCGGACCGTTAGCTCAAAGGTAGGGCGCCCTAGTGCCGTTGTTGGTAGAGGCTTCGACTCCAAGAGGGTACTGTTTCGTTGCTGTTGGTGGAGAGTTCGATTTCAAGAGGGTACATGTGTGTGTGTTAGGCTTCGGCCTCCTCTTGAAAAAAAAAGGAAATGTAGTTCGAGTTATGTAGCCTAGTATTAAGGACACCCTCTTGTGTCCAATCCACCGTTTTGGATTTCTTTTGGCGCGCGGACCCCCTACGAATTTGCCTCTGGCCTGGCTCGCGCGCTTACCAGGTAAAGATGACGTTCCTGTGCTTTGTGCTCGACCTCCGTAGCTTGTCACATTCATCGCTCAAGGATCTGAAGCAGGTAAGAGTCTGTCTCCGTCTCTGTCTCTCTTTCTTCGTCATCCGTTTCTCTGATCTCACCCTCCTTGCCTATCAGAATTTGCTCCGACTCGCGAATCTGTACGCGATCTCTTCATCTAGATGCGGATATAGATCTGGAACTCTTGACGATCTTATCGGATTATGCTACATCCACAGAAACAGATCGTCTGGATTCGATGAGGTTCTCTTCACCGATTTCTCACTTACTTGGTTTGTTAGTACCGCTACTTCCATGAGAATCTGCGGTCGTGATGTCTCCAAATGCATCATTGACTTCGTAATTGATCCGGATAAATGTACTCTCAGTTTCTTATTGAGTCTATGGTCTCCTTGTTGAAAACGCTAAAGCAGGAAAGTAGGCTATGCTTCTCGTGTAATTGTTCATTTCGAAAATTGGGTGATCATCTTGTGTTTTTTCTATTCATCGACACTTCTATAATTTTGTTATGTTTCTCTTTTTAGAACTTTGCTTCCCGTATACTAGTAATACTTTTATCTTTTTCATTTAGCATTAAATTTAGAAATAAATTACCTCAACTTTTGGTTTCGCGCTTTTCAAACATTTTGACTTACCTGCCCCCACACTTCTTTTGGTAGGCATTTCCTCCTAACCTGATTAGAATGATAGTAAATCTGTTTCTATAGTTCAAGCTTTTGCAATATGTACTTATGCAGCATTGATTTTCTGGAAATGAGACATATACTGATAAAATTCTGGCTAATAAAAGCACCGTGATGCTTCCACCAATTGTGATAGGTAACATACTGATTTGCAAATTTCGAGTTTTGCCTCCTTGCACCGTTCATTTTGATATAGTTTTCCAGATCATTCAGATTTTTATTTAATCTAGCTTCCTACTATGAATTTAGTAATTGCATTCTTTATAAATTAAAACACTAACAAGCTATTTTCTTTTCCTATTAGAAAGTAATGTGCATTTCACTGATAAGAGGGTTTTGCCAGCTTGAGATTGCTCACTGTCCGCAAGGGGAGTTTAATCTCCGTGGCTTTCATCATGCTGTAAACAGCTTACCAGATGACTGCTTCCTGACTAGCATGGATCCTTTGGTGACAGGTGAGGTTGAGGGACAGTATTTGTTCGTTCCTTCCAAGGAATGCATAAATATTCTGCACTTCATCATTGAAACGATGTTAGAGAGGAGCAGTAGCAAATATTTTTCAAACTTCGTTCTTTCTTCGTTCTTGTTTGGTGAGACAAACCCGTGATCGCTATGTTTGATCGCCCAATTGTCTATGCAATTTGTGAGATGAAGGACTGAATTCAGACTGCCACGATTCAAACTTGACAACTTGAGTTACACAGTAACATGAACCCTACTTCCTTCGATTTCACCCTAATCCAAGAAAAAATGTTTCTGTAACTTCTCTTTTTGCTGTTACTTATTCATGTTTTACCTAATTTCAACTTAATCTGAGCCTACTCAGTAAAGAAATCTTGGTCCATTGTAATACCATAAGTTCTTTTACCAGAGTTCCTTATGAACCAGCAGAGAAATCACGAAGCAGGATCTTAAAATGGCCTACAAAAATTCGTTTTGGAAATAGCACTGCAGCCATGGAAATTAGGATTCCTATATCATGAGGGTTCTGAGGCCATATTTTTACTTATTATAAGTGATTTGAGATTTTACTTCATATATTTCATTCTATGAGATAAAGGGTTCCTCTGAAAGTTTGTCTAGGGTGGGGTCCGTTGTCTCTAGAGCTATGATTCGCTGCCAGGGAAAGTATAAGGTCCCAATGACTAGAAGAATACTGTCTTAACTCCTGCATTTATTATTGTTAAATGAAAGGACTTGACAGCTGGTCCTTCCCTGTCCGAGTGACCCCATAATTTCTCAGGTTGGTTTGCTTGGATGTTTTGCTGACAGTGTCACTGCTCTCAAAGCTTTTTCAGAGTGATTACCTTTACTCTTGGGGTGGTGAAACTACTCTAAAGAAAGTTTCTGTAATCAGCTCATTATTGGAGGAAAATATTTCACTATCAAGGGAGGTGCTTATGGTAAAAGAAAGGATGTAACCTTTTTCCCATTTGATTTATTTTGGGTTTTAGTTGTAGTTACTTCAAAGTTCAAACAAGCTTATCTCAAATAATTGTGGGTATTGTCTTATTTTAGGACGATGCCAATAAAAGGGTTAAGATGGAGTTTATACTCGTAGGAGAACACCAGATTGATTTATGCAGCCAAGCAACAGGGAAGATCAAAGATTTTGTAGATTGTACTTCTGACATGGAAAACTGTATATTCAAGAGATTCCCATGCGGTAAGCACAATAAGAAATTCCATGCAATATCTGAATCTCATCTTATGGCAACAATGAAGCCAGTTCCAAGTTCATGATTGGCATATAATTTGCTTCATGTTGGACTCAGTTTGATGAGTTTGGTCATGTCAATCGTTATTGTGAATCAAATCACATTTTCTTGAAAACCAGTTTGTTAGATGGTTTTTTTGATCATTCATGTTTGAGTCTGGGATTATGAACAACTTTCTGAAATCCAAGGTGCTTGATGGATCTGATTAGGAGTTAAACTAGACATATTTGATGTGATCTCCGTTCGACCCAGGTGCTGATCATGGACAGGTGAATAAATTATCGAGATTGTAATACACAAAGGCTGAAAATCTGGATTGTAATACATAATGGCTGCCTCTCACTTGATACCCTTCTCACGTTAACCCTATGAATGAAGGTGATGTGGTATTCCATGTGAAGAAAACTCATCAGTCTTATACAACAACAACTAAGCCTTTTCCCATACTAGACGGGGTTGACTTCATGGATTCTTTGTTTCCACATAGCCCTATCATTCTTTATTGTTTCTTTCCAACACTTTTGACCATCTCAAATGATTTTTTCTGATTTTATCCTCTATTAGTGTCACTCCCAATTTGTTTCTACTAACCTCATTATGCATATTATGTTTAATGTCTTTCCTTGTATGACCACTCATCCATTTCAATATCTTCATTTCTGCCACGAATAACTTTTGTACATGTCGATGATTAACTAACACTCATAATCATAAACCATAGCATGTCTAATTATTTCTCTATAATATTTACCTATTAAAACTCCGCCCATGTAAGGGATCACCCTTTCATTGCCGGTCCCAAGCCCGGATAAAGGAGGAGGGTTGTGTTAGGCTTCCGACAACCAATGTAAAACTTCGTCAGATTTTTATAACATGGATTACAAAAATTATGAGCATTGCTTTGGGGCGTCCCCGCCTAGTGACGCGTTGCAGAGCCCAAATGTAATGATAAGTAAGCAAGGGCCACTACATTTTCGCCCGAACGTAGTGAATCAATTGCAAAGAGGGTTCCCACATCATAACGGGTATGGGTAAAGAAGTTAGTCCCGCTACATTGCCGCTCGAATGTAGTGAATAATTTTCAGAGAGGGTCTTCGTATTTTGAATATGGATGGATGCGGGGGGGGTGGAGGGGTAAGGAAGCTAGTCCTAGATAATAAGATTCGTATTGGTTCTTGGAATATCGGAACATTGTCCGGTAAGCTAATGGAGGTGGTAAATACTATGATTCGGAGAAAGATTTATATTTTATGTTTACAAGAGACAAAATGGGTTGGAGAAAAAGCAAAGGAGATAGAGGATACAAGTTTTAAATTATGGTACTCAGGTAAAAAAAAAGCTCAAAACGGAGTTGGTATTATCATAAATAAAGATTTAAAGGATAGTATAGTAGACATAACGATATGGTGACCGAATCATGACGTTGAAATTAGTGTTAGGAGCAGAGGTTTTGAATATAGTTTGTGCTTACGCACCCCAAGTAGGACTAGAAGATAGTATAAAGACAACTTTTTGGGAAGAGTTAGATAAGGTGATTCAAAAGATTCCACAAAGGGAGATGATTTGTTTAGGAGGAGACTTAAATGGACATGTCGGTAAAGAGGCATTAGGATATCAAGGTATTCATGGAAACTTTGGTTTTGGGGATATAAATGAGGAAGGTAAGGAGATTTTAAATTTTGCTATGGCATTTGATCTCTTTATAGTCAATACAATCTTCAAAAAATGAGATGAACATTTAATTACTTATAAGAGTGGCTTATCACAAATACAAATTGATTACTTTATTTGTAGAAAAAAAGATAGCGTGTTGTAATGATTGCAAGGTAATTCCAGGAGAATGCTTAACCACCCAACATCGACTTTTAGTTATGATTTACAAATAAAAAAAATGGACAAGAAGAAAATAGTGCATCGAGCTATTCATACTAAATGGTAGAACCTCAAAAGTGAGAAAAAAGATATATTTAAACAGAAAGTCCTTCAAGGAGATGTTTGGAATTATGTTGGTATACCTTGTGATATGTGGAACAATATGGCTATACATATTAGGAAGTACAACAGAGAACCAATTTGGCTTCATGCCAGGTAGATCTCCTGTTGAAGTGATTCACCTTTTGAGACGTCTTATTGAACATTTTAGAACAAAAAAGAAAGACCTTCACATGATATTTATATTGGAAAACATGGTTGCACAACAGAGATTGAAAATCACAAAAATAAAAAAGAGAAAATGTGGAGATCGAAGGAGGGGGCGAACCTCCAATGGAGGCCACCCCCCTCTTTCTTTCTCTTTCTTAATCCCAATAACTTAAACCCTAATACAACCTATCAGCCCTTATATAAGGAGCTGTAAAACGTAAAATGACCAAAATACTCCTAATACAAAAAATTACCAAAATACCCTTATGACTTCGGACAATTACAATAATACCTAAAACATCAAATTTACTATCCTAAGACATCAACCTTACTAAATCTGACTCTAAAACTCATTCTTCAATACCCCCCTCAAGTTGGGAGGGAGATACTTCGAACTCCAAACTTGCCAAAAAACTGGTTCTTTCTTCACCACATGTGCATGAGCGATCTCTTCGAGGCTTCTGTAAAACGACTGAAACAATCAAGAACACATGGGTAGCACACGACCCTTCTATGGGTGTCGATCGCTCTCTCTCTCTTTCTTCTTCTCCATAAAGTAATTCGACAGCTACACTTAAAAGTCATGTTTCTTCTACTCTTGAGAAAGCTGATCTTTTGTGATAGGAGATACTACTCCACCATACACACTTTATATGGCTTTTCCTACGCCCCTTCACATGGTGGGTGCAGCCGGTGTGTTGGTTGGGTGCCCTCTCTCTACCACTTAAATAGTAGAATACAGACATCTGCTTATACTAGTCGGTCTGCGCCCCTTCACATGGTGACTGCAGCCGCTTTTATAGCCCTCCTAGTTGTGTACTTCAACAACTAAAGGTTTTAACTTTCATGCTTTTTGGTGATACTGCCACATTCCATACCATCAAATTTTTCTGGCCTCTTCTATAATTTGATTTGTCATGCATGTGTAGTGAAAAAAACTGATTTTTTGCATTCCATCTTTCCTTCTATTTTCATTTGGTTGTTTTTCCAATGAAGAAATCATCACTACTACTTCATACCTTCTTCAATTTTTTTTTCTTCTGAATTTTTAGCCCTCTTGAGCATTTGAGCAAACACTTGATATGTATGCAAACATCTCTCTGAGGCATTTCATCAAACACTTGATGTCCAAGTGAATATTTATCTTGAACATTTCATCGAACACTTGTCCTGAAGAGTTGAAGTTTCTGTGAAATATTTCATCAAATAGTTGATATGTAGGTGAATATTTCTCTTAAACATTTCATCGAACAGTTGTTGTGCATCACTTGTAGATTACGAAAGCTGATGGTTTGTCGAATGATCTGATTGAATATGAAACTGCCAATGGACTTGACATGCAGGTAAACTTTAGTGGCAGTCATTATGGGATTACACACTCCAATCACGATAAGCCATTCTGGGTTCTTGACACGGACTGCATCTTCCTGTGGGTCTCGCAGTGAACCGACATCAACACTATTTGCAAGCTGGATATCTTCTTCTATCCGATGCCTAATGAAAACAGGCTTACTAACTCTTCATATGGCTCAAAACTGAAGAAGCAGACTGAGAGTGAAAATATAGTGGATGTCTCTTTTTAAAATCTCAAAGCATAGTTGGGGAACATATGTGTCCTTTACTAGAGATCCTATTTCATCCTTATAAAGACCTCTTAAGTATCTCCAAGGACTTTCATTTTCTGGGTTAGCTCTAATGGCTTTGGCCACATATCTTACTTCTGACTCCCTCTTTGTTGCCAGGCCACCAAATAATGGAGACCTCGTAATGACAAAGTACTGCTGATTCCAAGCAGAATTATTGAACAAATCATCTTCATGCAGCTGATGACAATACTCAAGTTCGGACAAACCTTCCTCCACTCAAGACAGAGACAAACCTTCCTCCACTCAAGACAAAGTATGCAAAGGCCCTCTTGGTGACCGATGGTAACAGGTGCTGCAATTTCATTTTTTTTCTCGTATGTTGACAACCACTGCCTGCTGCTCCCATTAATCGAATGACTCTAATACCATGTTGGAAAACGTGATTGCTCAGCGGAGATTGAAAATCACAAACATAAGGAAGAGAAAATATGGAGATCGAATGAGGGGGCGGATGGAGCCCCCCTCTTTCTCTGTCTTTCTTAATCCCAGCAACTTAAACCCTAATACAACCTATCAGCCCTTATATAAGGAACTGTAAAACGTAAAATGACCAAAATACCCCTAGTATAGAAAATTACCAAAATACCCTTACGACTTCGGACAATTACAATAATACCTAAAACATCAAATTTACTATCCTAAGATATCAACCTTACTAAAACTGACTCTAAAACTCATATTCTTCAACAATTTATTTATTTAGAAAAAGCTTATAATAGGGTACCGAGGGAGGCTATTTGGAGAACTTTGGGAAAAAGAGGTATCCCATTAACATACATTAACCTTATAAGAGACATGTACGATGGTGCAAAAACATGTCTGAGGACTCATGAAGGAATGACAAACTTATTTGAAGTTAATATTGGGTTACATCAAGGATCAAAGTCCATACTTATTTATAATGGTGATTGATGAGTTAACAAACATATTCAAGATGAAGTACCTTGGTGTATGTTATTTGCAGATGACATTGTGTTAGTGGAGGAGTCTAAGGAAAAAGTTAATAGAAAATTGGAACTATGGAGAGAAACATTAGAAAGCAAAGACCTCTGACTTAGTAGAACAAAGACAAAATATATGGAATGTAAGTTTTGATCATTTGGTTACTTCAGAGGACAAAGAAATTAAAATTGGGCACACATTGCATCCCTCAAAAGGAAAGTTTTAAATACCTAGGGTCAATTTTTCAGAGTGATGGAAGAATTGATGGAGATGTTACGCATAAAATTAATGTTGGTTGGTTAAAATGGAGAGGAGCATAATGTATTATTTGTGATAAGAAGATATCATTAAAGTTAAAGGTAAATATTATAGAGCAACAATTAGGCTTGTCATGTTTTATGGTTCTAAGTGTTGGGCAGTTAATCATCAACATATATAAAAGATGTATGTAACATAAATGAAGATGTTGAGATAGATGAGTGGTCATACAAGAAAAGACCGTATACATAATGAGGTTATTAGAAACAAATTAGGAATGATGCCAATGGAGGATAAAATGAGAGAATATCGTTTAAGATGGTTTGGACATATAGAAAGAAGATCAAAAGAAGAACCTCTAAGAAGGTATTAAAAGAGGTAGAGGATGACCACAAAAGTGTTGGAAAGAAACAATAAAGAATGATCTAGCTTATTGTGGGTTAACTGCTAACATGGCATATGATAGGGATATGTGGAAACAAAGAATCCATGTAGCCGACCTCGTGTAGTATGGGAAAAGGCTTAGTTGTTGTTGTAATATTTACCTATTAACTTTAATGATATCTTCTTGTTATACATAATATCTAATGCCCCTCTCTATTTTAACCAACCTGCATTAATTCTATATGTAACATCTCTGTCAATTTTTTTTATCACATTAAAAAATTAATCCTAGGTATTTAAAACTTTCCTTATCAGGGATGTAATGTGTGTCAATCTTAATTTCTATATCCTCTAAAGTAACAAAATGATCAAACTTACGTTCCATATATTCTGTCTTTGTTTTATTAAGTCAGAAGCTTTTACTTTTTAACATTTCTCTCCATAATTCTAATTTCCTATTAACTTTTTCCTTAGACTCATCTACTAACACAAGGTCATCTGCAAATAACATCCATCAAAGTACTTCATCTTTAATATATTTTGTTAACTCATCAAGAAACAATATAAATAAATATGAACTTAAAACTAATCCTTGATGTAACCCAATATTCATTTCAAAGGAATTTGTCATTCCTTCATGAGTCCTCACACATATTTTTGCACCATCGTATATGTCTTTTATAAAGATTTATGTATGTTAATGAGATACCTCTCTTTTTAAAAGTTCTTCAAAGAACATCTCTCAGCACCCTATCTTGTGCTTTTCTAGATCAATAAATACCATGTGAAGATTCTTTTTTTTTACTCTAAAATGTTTCATAAGACATCTTAATAGGTGAATCGCTTCAATGGTAGATTTGTCTAGCATGAATCCAAATTGATTTTGTGTTTTACTTGATACTTGTGTTAACCTATGTTTAATAATTCTTTCACATAATTTCATAGTATGACTCATTAACTTGATCGCATGATAATTTACACAATTATGGAGGTCTCCCTTGTTCTTCTATATGGGGTATAAGTATACTTATTCTCCATTCCTCATGTTAAAGAGAAGTGCTTCTCTTTGACTTTATTCTTTTGAATACATCGGTAGAAATTACAGTTTATATACTTTTATGATTTTGTTAACTCTCATAAACTAATACTAACATTTATACTTTCATTAAAAAGTTTATAGAAATAATTTTTTCATCTATTTTTTATATCTAAAACTCCGCCCATGTAAGGGATCACCCTTGTATTGTCGGTCCCAAGTATGGATAAAGGAGGAGGGTTGTATTAGGCTTCCGCCAGTCAGCATAAAACTTCATCGGATTTTATAACATGGATTACAAAAAAAATTATATCTATTTTTTATATCTATCATTTGCTACTAGAATATTCTCATCATCTTTGCTATATCTAACAAAAGTAAGATCCTTAGTTTTCTTTTGTCTAGACTTAGCTATCCCAAAAATATCTCTTTCACCTTGTTTTGAGTTAAGTTTTTATATAAATCCTCTTAAATTTTAGCTTTTGCTTCACTAACGCTTTTTTCGCTTATTTCTTTGCTTTCTTATAAGCCTCCTAAGTTTAAATAGTCTTCTTTGTTGAAGACAACACTAGCTAGGAGGTGTCGAGTGACTTCAGCTCTATAGTCACTGATATCTTAACCATGACACAAAATCTACAATAGGATAAATTGCATTATTTTGGGAAAATATAATTTCTTGAAAAAGTAAGAAGCAATTGAAAGATCAAATATAGGTAAAGGAATATGGTTGATTTCATTGATCACTAAACTACAAGTAAAAGTCAAGCTCCCAATACCACTAATACGTTAATGTGTGAGATTGAGAGACATAGGTGAGACAACTTTAGTTGTTGTTCCTCCAGCCACCATCAATCTCCAAAAGTGTCCAGGAGAGTTTGGGTAAGAGATTCCATCATGGGTCAAGTTGAAAGCTTTGTGTGATCCCTTCTCGTGTACATGCAATGGCAGGATTGGAGGACCTCTCTGAGGCTGGGATCATAAGAGAGACGGGCTATGTTTGGCTAAAGAAGCAGTAGAAGAAGGAACATTGGTTCCAGAAGATTGAAAAATGGTGTCCTACGCGACGAAGGTCATGGCCTACGCAAAGAAGGAAAGGTTCAAGAAGATAACCGATGTGAAGAGCAAGGAGCTCTTGATGAGGGTCAACCTCACTGAGATGTTCGTGGACGGTCAGAATCTGAATCCTGTTGGGAAGATCACCTTCTTCGGCCATAGAGGCATTGGTCGGAGCTTCCCCGTGTTTACCTTCCAGATTGAGGAATAGGTGATGATTTTCATCGATAATTATGGGCATTAACTATTTTTAGTGCATAGAGTGCTTATGTATGCAAGACATATGAAGAATTGTCTTCTCTTTATGAGTGTTTGGGCTTTGCCCATCAATTATTTCATGAAATGCCTGAACGAGATGCAAGCAACACAATGATGGCTGGGTAATGCAGATACAAGGACTTCAAGAATGCAAGGGATCTTTTCTCTAGAATGAATGTGAAGGATACATCATCATCGAATATTATATATACTGCAAAGAAGGAGATGTTGCCATTGATAGGAAATTGTTTGATGAAATTTCGATATGTGCAGATTGGAATTGTACTATTTGTGCATTTATGTTTTGATGAAATGCCTAGGAGAAGTGTAGTCTCATGGAATGTGGTGATTACTTGTTACGTACATAATCGACAATTTGCGAAGGCATTGGATCTGTTCCAGGAGATACAAAAGTCATAAATTAGGCCAAATGAGGTCACCATGGTGGTTGTTCTACCAGCTTGTGGTCATCTGGGTGCCATGGATCTAGGACAATGGATTCATCCTTACATTGATAGGAATAGAATTAGAAAGGAGTGTATGTCACATCTGGACCCATAGACCTGTAGGGTAAATGTGGAAATCTGGAGGAAGCACGACGAGTTTTCAATGGAGCAAAGCAAAAGGATGCATTCTCTTGCAGTACCATGATTGAGGTCTTGGCATTAAATGGAAGAGTTGAGGAGGCTTTTCAGGTATTTTCCTATATGCATAGCTGCGGTTTGAAGCCAAATGGTGTTATGTTTGTGGGGCTCCTGAAAGCCTACAGCCATACAGGATTGGTGGAGAGGGGTAGGTTGTATTTCAACATGATGAAGAGCGAGTATGACTTAGAGCCTAAGTTTGAACATTTCAGTTGTATGGTGGACCTTCTTGGTTGTGCTGGATGTCTTGATGGGGCTCATAAACTTATCAAGAGTATGCCCATGGAGCCCCATGAAGTTGTCTGGGGTTCTTTACTTAATGCTTGAAGAATTCATGGAAACATTAGGCTTGCAGAAGACGTTGGCCATCACCTTATGGAGTTGGACCCTCACAATTGTGGAAATTATGTCTTATTAGTAAATATTTATGCAAAAGCCAATAGATGGGTTGACTTTGTCACGATCAAGAAGATGATGAAGGACACAGGGTTTGATGAAGATGATCCCTTAACACTATGATAGGAATATCATCCTTAGGAACTCCAATAGGTATCACCATTTCAACAGTGGGTCTTGTTTTTACACTGAATATTGGTGAGTTAATGCTACTGAAGGCTTCCTTGACCAAATGCCTTAGAGAAATAAAGTATTTGATGATTTTTGGGTTCATGTATAATGATGTCACCGAAAAGCTAAATATGCACAAGTATAAATATGTGCAGGAAGTATGTTGGAGTGTTGAATTTGTTGGGAAGAAGTGTAGCAAGCCGAGTTACTGCAGAATGTGAACGAGTTGCAAGAGAGTAGTTCTGTGTTGTTTTTAAACAATAGCACTAGGAGGTTGCAGACAGAAAGGCTACTGAATGTGTACAACAAGAAGGGCTGCTGATTTTATTCAACCAGTAAGGCTACTAGTGTGTGCAGTCAGGAGAGCTGCCGAATGTGTATAACCAGGAGGGTTGCCGAATGTGTGCAACCAAGAAGGCTGGTGAAAGTGTGCAGTTAGTAAGGTTGTTGAAAATATGTACAACCATGAAGGCTGATGAAGTCACTAAGGCAATTAAAAATATGTTCAGCTAGGAAGATTGATGAATGTGTGCAACCAAGAAGGTTGGTGAATGCGAGAACATTACTTTGGTAGTGTTGCCAAAAGGGGTAGTAGTATTGCTGCCCATTCATAGTATGAAGAGAAGAAACCACCAGCCGCAAAGTGTCTATCACCGTGAGTGTGGTGAAACAGGACCAATTGCTGGAAGTAATTCAATTTCTTGTACTTGATCAAGGTGTTTATGTGTTTATTAACCATTTTTTGACAAGTTAGGAGTTATAAATATCTCACTCTCAACTTGAGTGGGGTGTTTAAGACAACATTAGATAGGAGGTGCCGAGTAACTTAAGCACATGGAAGACACAGTTGAAGCTATTTTTCTTTATTAAGGGTAATTTTGTCTTTTAAGATATAAAGTCCATTATATAAGGACTTAATCCAGTATAATAGGAGAGGGTGTTCTGGAATAAAAAAGAGAGAGAAAGAAGGGCAGCCCTCCAATGGAGGGCCAATCCTCTGTTCTCCATTGTTCTCTCCTATTGTTCTCCTTTGTCTAATCATGCAATTCTAAACATTCTTGACATAATGCAATTTGTAATATGCCCTCTTTGCCTTAATTTTATTTTGTACCACTTCACTCCATCACCAAGCATTTTTTTATAATAGTATGCCTTCATTTGATTCACCTAAGACATCTTTTGTCACTTTCCTAATATGTATAGCCATATTGTTTTACATATCATAATGTGTACCTACATAATTTCTAACATCTCTTTGAGGAACTTTCTGTTTAAATATATCTTCTTTCTCACTTTTAAAGTTTTACCATTTAGTCCGACCAAATAGCTCTATGCACTCTTTTCTTTTATGTTTACTTTTTTACTACAAAATCTATAACTAAAAATCAATTTTGGTTAGTTAAGTTTTCTCCTGAAATTACCTTGCAATCTTTATAATATGATCTATTTTTTTCCTACAAACAAAATAATCAATTTATGTTTATGACAAACCACTCTTATAAGTAATTAAATGTTGATCTTATTTTTTGAAGATTGTGTTGGCTATAAAGAGATCATATGCTATAGCAAAATTTAAAATCTCCCTATCTTCATTTAAATCCCCATAATCATAGTTTCCATCAATACCTCGATATCTTAATGCCTCTTTACCGACATGTTTATTTAAGTCTTCTCCAAAACAAATAATCTCTTTGTGGAATTCGTTTAATTACCTTATCTAACTCCTCCCAAATGCCTCCTTTATACTATCTTTTAGTCCTACTTAGGGTGCATACGTACAAACTATATTCAAAGCCTCTACTCCTCACACTACTTTCACCATTATAATTCAGTCCCCATATTGTTGTATATCTACTACACTAACCTTTAAATATTTGTTTATAATAATACCAACTCCATTTCGGAGTTGATATTATTATAAACAAAGATTTAAAGGATAGTATAGTGGATATACACTCATCAATCCTGTAATACAAGAAATGTATTGCATTACCCAATCAGTGGTGGATCTACATACATGCAAGGTGGGTTGTCTTCACCACCTAAAATTTGAAATATCAATGAATGAAGCTATAGCTTGTAGTTGAATCTGTGGTTATAATGAATAGTTCCCCCCATCTTAATCAGCATCAAGGGATATCCGCCCCCACCCGATGCCAATTTCTAGATCCAACACCGGTCTTGGCTCTTTGTGAAGTTTTCAGGTGATACAATATCATTGGTTGCTTTCTTCCATTGAATACAGAAACGGTCCGAGATAAGAACTTGATAAATAAATTGTCCTTATCAGCTGCATTTTCATCTTGAAATCGGCAAGTAGTAATTCTTTTTCTTTTTAAAAAATTGAACATGTAGAGCTGATAATCAACATTTTTTATTGCTTACTTTTTGACTAACTTCGTTCAGAATACCAGTTCCTGTGCCTTTTAGAATTTGTGAGGTAGTTTAACATCTTGTCTATATTTAGATGACTGGCTGTTTTCTGGACTTGTTAAAAGTTGGCTTCAAGATCTCGAGGGTGATATTGAGGGGCAACTGCAAGCAGTTTTCTACTTCAAGAACAATTTGCTAGGCTCTATTGATTATATATCCTGCAATTTGTTTGTCTCAGCAATTCAGATGCTCGATGACTTTGTTCCTTGCAAGGTTAGTTGGAACATGCAGACAATTATGGATTTGAACATTCATGCAAAAGACCACTGGAATTAAGGATTATTTGTTCAAAATGCAACCAGGGTACATTCTGATAAGTAATATGTCCAAGCTTTCTGTGCATCTGGAAGTTAGCTTAGAGAAAGGCATAATAACCAGACAAGCAGCAAAATAATATTTTTTATAATACACTGTAGATTAACTAATTTAAATCAGTAAAGGAATAAACCAAAACGCTTCTCTCGAATTTTGGTTCCTCTGGAAGTACCTTTTTCTGTTTGTCATTTAACATTTCCAAGCGCATGGTTCGACATGTCCCCTTGCTTATGAGCCATTTTGTACTGGTACCTTGGCGTATTTGTTACATGTTCCTGATTGATCTCCTCAGATCATTGACCTTGAATCTGAAGACAAAAAGCAGAAGATTTATATCTCTTTTTAGTGGAAAAAGCATGGGTTCCTGAAGTACTGGTCTCTACTTGTTTCAGTGAAAAGGCATAGAAGCTGCATCTGAGAATGGACCTCAATACAAGGAACCTGAAAGAATTTCAACCTGTCTGAGATAAATCGTGTCTAAATAATATTATTTCTGAAAAGTAATGAACAGGGATTAGTGGTTGCCAAGAAATCTCATATGGTCAGTTAAATTTGTTATTGGGGAACCAACCGAAATTTCTAAGTTTAGAGACACCAGCAGTGCTCTATTGAAGAGGATGTTAAGAATTTGACCATCTTCAGATTGGAGGACTTTCAATTTCCTAAAATTATTGCTCTTTGTGAACAGACATGCAGGTGTCATGGCTTACCCATCAATGGCAACAGCACTAAACCATACATGTCTTGTCCTGCCACGAACCAACAACTTGCAGAGCATGAATTGATTGAGACAGGAGTGATTGTCGGAGATCATACAGTTTTGCATCTTCCCTCCTTCCACAGTTACTCGGAGCCTCAAAGAATTCATGGACCTATTTCATTCAATGTCGTTGAACGGACCAACTTATCCTCTTTGAGTGAAGGTATAATGGCTTGAAGGGATATCTTTTGCATTTTGTCTCACATCATTAATCTCTGCACGTGCAGTCTCAACTCTCAACGGTAGGTTCTCGTAATGAGCACCATATTCACAAATCCTTATTCTTGCTATTTTATTGAATTAATTCGCAACTATATCAGAGTCTTAGATTTCAACAAATGGTTAACTCACGTTCAAATTGGAAAAAGGATGTACCTTTTGCTATGTTTTCTTACCTTACATAAGCATCTTTCCTTTGTGATCACCAGCTATAAATTTTGCTTTTATAACTTTGAACAGGTGCCATAATAGGGACTTCATATGTTGTGGTTCCTCATGCTGCTATTGGATCATCTTCAGCTGAATTTGAGAAACAGGAACTGAACACCCAGTGTAGGAAAAAACCGCTGAATTGATGCTTCTCTACTTTTCTTGGTGACTCATGCTTACTCCTGTTCTTCATACCTCGAACGTGACAGTATTCTATGGTATTTGTGGAGCATTGCATTCTTTGGATCAGGGACTGGTATGCGTGTCAACTTGCAACACAGAAACAATGAGAGAATCAGGCTTCAATCGATTTTATCTTCTGCAGTCATCAGAGAAAGGACCAATGCTTCTCCGGGTACATCTATTTCCATATTCTGCTACCAAAACCAAGGCTTCTGCCATCATAAATGGGGGTAGGCCACATGGGTTCTTAGCAACATTGTACTCAATGTAGTCACCTACTTGTATTTAACTAAAAAAGAAGCGAGATCAATTGTTTCCTTCCAAAACTTTAGAGCTTTCCATCAGCGCATTTGCCAGCTTACATGATTATCTATAGCTTTCCAACCCCAGAAAATGCTTTTCATATTGTAAGAATCTTTGTTGAATTTATAGAAGATCACTAGCTCTTCTTGTCAAGGTATTCGGCGTTAATCATAAAGTCCATAGATTCTTCAAGTCAAGACTTACCTTTGTAATGAAGATCTATGTCATCTACCCGGAATCCAATGCCCATGCCTCCTGCAACTGGCCTATGCAACATCTTCCACTCAACATGAGTTTCCAAAAGTATCACGCTTACGAGAATCTTGAACTCAAGCATCCAATAATCCGCGCCATAGCTAGGAAAGTTTTGTCCCCGCTAATCTCCCTTACATTCTCAAAAAAATTGATCTTGCAGAAGCTTGCTGGATCGGAGGAAATTATGCCTATTCCTTGTGCCGCGGGCGCAACCGCACCTTCCAGCGTGTCGGTTGAGATTGAGAGCTCCATTCAGGCCAACTTATTGAAGGTACGACATGTTTGCTCATTTCATAAAATACCTACAACCTGTTACTATTTGCACTTCTCTCTGCCCAATGACCGGAACTTGCATTAATAATTAATCGTCTACGTGAAGTGGGGTCTTTTCGTGTTGCGGAATTAAAGAGAAGCGGATTCAAGCCGCTGACTTGAGATAACTGGTCTGCATAGGAAACGCGCAGGATAGTTAAAATGTGATGGGTGCCTGGATGCTTTTGGCTCTGGTAGCTTGTCATGAATATGATGCTCTAGAGAAGCTTTGACATTTGGGTATGGGCATGAAGATTGTTTTTAAATTTAATATAATAAAAACCATATACCATGTGAACTGACAACAGGTTCGGCATTATTCACGTTGATGTTAAGGCTCAAATGTCATGCATCATGTCCCATAATCTCTTAAGATAACTGTGCAATGATCAGTTCAGATTTAATGGTAGAACGTTCTTGAAAAAATGCAAAGCAACCTTTTGCTTCGTTTATTTTAGATGGATTTAAGAACCTATAACCCGTTGCGGCATGAGCTTGGATTCCACACGAAGCTTAATGCGCTTGTGAAAGAAAGCCTACAGATCGGGTAAGCAATGTATAAATTCCTCGTTTCCTGCCTTTTCAAACAAAACCATTCTACGTTTAGTGCATTGCTTTTACAGGACAATAGCTCCAAAACTAAGTAAGCCAGACTCCAAGACTAGCAGACAACAACAGGAATCCGCAACATCCTTGCTGGATAGTCAATCTGAAGATGATAGAATGGTGTTGACACAGACTACAGACAAAGAAAGGGAAGCATGCATTGAGGATGAATGGGTTCAATTGGTAGTTAATGAACTGAGCGGCAGCTTATCCCCTGCCTTGCAGTCATTTAAAAAGAATCAAGCTAAATATGCGGAGAAGTCTGTGGCTGAAAAGACTTCAAGTATTCTAGAAAGACTAGAGCCGCCGAGAAGCCAGAAACTGCGTTCAACTTCACCGGCTGTGGATGGTTCTGATGTGATAAAGCAGATGACCCAACCGGCGGCTAAGAGGCCACTGATACCATTTGAACAGAATGATAAGGGAAAAACGTTTTCCTTAAGTCAACCTCTGAAGCCAAATTTTCAGCGATTTAAGCGGAAGGTAAGGTGAGACTCATAATAGTGTGTGAACGTGTAGGCGGCAGTGCACAAAATCCATTAATCTTTTTACTTCACTCTCAATAGCATCAAACCTCCGTGGTATTCGTGAATCGTGGTTCAGTTCTGGAAAGGGGTCCAAGTTTGTGTGTTCGTGTTTGAAACACTAAACTGAAACGCACACGAATCATGCTTCCTCCTTGTGCGTGTGACATTAAATTTGTGACCTGTGAGGATCAACAGTTCAAGTTTTCACTGCATAAGGCAACGAGTCAACGACCTTCAATGCCGGTGATCTGTATATAAATTAGTTTCGGGCTTTCAGGTCGACTTGCAGTTCGTGTTGTAGACTGGGTTAGGCTTGAAACTCCTTCGAATAGGAGTAAAGTAGTAAAGATGTTGAGAAGATTTAGGTGAGAAACGCGGTGGGTCATTCATGGACTGTGCCTACTCTTTCGTGTTCTATCGAAGCTCTTTAAACACGATTCAAGAGCTATTATTTAGACTGGAATTCTTCTAACTATTAATATAGAGTATTAAAGAATGTTCAATGGTATTCACGTGCACAAACCACTTACAATCACACGATTTAACATTTTTTAGACTTTTACCTTTATTAATGATTTAACAATTAAGCTCTTAAAGATATTTATCATGAATTAAATATAATTAAGGTTAGGTAAACTTAATTGGTCCCAACAATTGATAGCATTACGTTATCATCATTTAGTTGCCCATTTTTCATAAAAATCAGTTGTTTTATATAATATGCATTCATCGCACTTCTTGAAAAATATCTCTCCAGATATTTCGTGATAAGAACAACTTCGTGAATTTGAAATTATCAATTTCTAGGGGATGGAGTTGGGTGGCCAATTCCTATTCCACCGCCGTGGAGTGTGTTATTGATGGCTGGTATAGTCGCTCGGTTCTATCATAGGAAGGAGGAAACTGAATATCCGAATGCTTCTTGAGCGGAGGCGATAAGCCTATGTCCTGCAATTTTGACATGACCTTTAAAACTGGTTCTCTACAGCTCACACAAATTTGCGAATAAACTCTGGCGATTTCTGCACTGCAGGGTTGGACCAATGCGTTAGCTTTCACGTAGGAGTCTACTGACACTTCAAGGACGAAGACGATCCAGGAAAAAAAAACCATTGTGATTATTGTTCTTTAACAATTGGTTGGAGATAATTATAAAATAGAAAAATTTTGGTTAACATCTCCTATTGCTGTTACTATTATCAAAGATGAAATCGCAAGATAGAGAAAATTAATGCCATCATGTTTTACATTAATAAGTGTTTATCGTCGAGAACAACTCAACTCGAATTCGAATGGAGAACACAGTTCCGCTTGATGGCATTCGCGGAATGAGGAGCATGCTAGAGAACGTCCACCTACCGCCTGCAAATGGTAATAATAATAGTGAGTCAGGTGTCGTGCCATAGTTTGCAAGCATACAAGATAAATGTCACTTATATATAGTAACCAAACTTGGGGATTGCACTCCAACCAACAAATGAGCGAATTCGAAGCACCTGATCAGTGTGCTCAAGTGTCCATATAATTAGGAGTTATGCACCGTGGGTTCATAAAAGTTTAACTATTGTAAAATTGTATCAGTCGATTAAGTGGGCTTGCACGCAACATGAACTTGGAGAAACTTTGGAGTGTTCAAGCTTGGTTCAGTCAAAGATTTGCATCGTGCTTGGCTTAATTCAGCTTTGTTTGGCTTTACTACCTAGTAAAAAATCCTCTTTCAGCTGTTAACTAAGTCAGCAAAAGGAGCAGCTTTAAAATAGAGCTGAGCATGTTTGAGACGAAGCTCAACTTTGTTCATGTACTGTTTTAACTATCCACATCACGAGAAACAACAGCAATATCGGTCCTAATGCATCGCTCCTTTTGGTGAACGACTCGAAACAGAGCCTAACAAGGTGCAAACTAAGCAGGTTGGGTTGTTTTGTTCCCGGCACAGACAAGCTCTTCATATTAAAAACTTGAATCTTGATTACCAAGAGAAACCAACAGTAATAATTTATATTCATGTATATATATATTATAGAGAAAGAGAGAGAAATGGTATATATAATAGCAAACTTAGGTGTTAGCAATTTCAAACAAATCTTAACTATAAATGATTGAAATTTGAATTTAAAAAGTAAATTTTTTCATGTGAATAAAATATACTATAAAAATATACATCTACTTTTTACTTTTAAATTTAAATTTCAACCATCTATTATTAAAAAATGTTTGAGATTTGTTTAGATTTACTAGCACCTAAATATTCTAGCTCTCTTTCTATGTATATTATTAAAAGAGGAAGATTATGTTAAGCTTCCGACATCCAACATAATACTTTGTTGAATTTATCTACTATGAATTATATTAAATCTTAATTCTATTATTGAATTCAGAAATTGAATGATAAAAATAATTATATAAGATTATACATGTATTTAACACTATATAGATATGGAAACGAGTGGACGGTAGGCTCGAAGATTAATGGAGTGAGCATGGCAGGCAGTAGATACGCTGGGGTTGGGCCAGTCTTTACGTGTAACTGTGCGAGATGGAATTTTGTCACAGGCAGTACATTTTGGCAATTTGATGGTCTTTCAAGGTGTCTGTCATTATTTACAAAGAAAATGCGGCAAAAAAAGTTGTGGGTAACAGGGCCGGTTCCTTTTTATAGTACCCATGTGATGTGCATAGGAACTCTTCTTCTAACTAGAAAACATAGGCTCAGTTTAATTATCTCCATGTGCTGTTCGAGGAAGTTTCTCGTCAAGTGGGTCCGAAGTTGGGCCTGGCCCCTCAAGTTAATGTTAGGTCCATTAGATCCGTTATTCTTTTTCTTTCTTCCTTTGTTTTTCCAGAAGCCGATTAACCATCTCAGCTACTAGAGTTGCTCAACAAAGTACTTGCGAGGTGTGTCTTTACTGCCATTAATAGCTGCTAGTGTACAACATGGGTCATTGTAGCTCTGTCATCAAACTGAATATAGAAAACATACATGCATTTACCCATGCACGCCAAGGGTGTTCAAGGAACGGAACGGAACGGAACTGGCTGTTTGGTTCTGTCTCCTTTGTTTTGCGTGTTTCTTCTTAAGAGACAAATGCATCTTCTCTTTTAAGAGAGATAAACGTCTCACACATTTCTCTTAAAAGAATAGATGTGTATCTCTTCTTAAAGAGAGAGATGCATGATATGTTGATCTCCCGTCTCCTCTTAAAAAGAGATGCATCGTTCATACGTCTTTCAAAAGGGAAAAGAGGGTTTACGGCTAAGAGAAGAGAAGGCTTTCCACGATGGTGGGTAAGACAAGACAGGATGAGATCTCCTACAAGCATGACGGCCGGCAACATGAGGGGGAGAGGCATGATGACCGGGTTTCAATTTTAAGAGAGAGAGTAGGAGAGACGCTAGAGAATAAGAGAAACCAGAGAAGATAATAAAGTAAAACGAGAGGAGAGAGAGCGGTGCATGAACGCAAGGGTAAAAGAAGAAAAAAGTGTGCATTTGATAATTAAGTGTATGCAATTAGTAAGTATGTATTATAATGGTTTGTTTTGGTTGTCCGAAATTAAGAACCATTTGAACCTGAGGCTCGAACCAAGATACATGAACACCCCCGCTAATATATATATATATATATATATATATATATATATATATATATATATATATATATATATATATATATATATATATATATATATATATAAACATTTTGCTAAATGCTGATGGTGTCTCTCGTTGGATATTAGACAGTATTTTAATCTTGGAGCTCTTATAGAATAATGTCTCTTTTTCTTTTCTGGGAAATGAATAGTAAGAACAAGCAGATAGCCACGGCCCTCCTGGATAGGCAGTCGACCTGAAAGAATTTTCTAAGGCCTTGAGTTCGATGCAGGGGCAGAGCAATATCCAATAGCAGTCTGCCTAACCCAAGCTTACCAATAGAAAAGAAGAAAGAATAGAAGAGTTTCGTCAGGGGAAAGATGCGCACCTAACAGCTGATTCTGATGGTGCATGTGCGGCCCTTCTTCATTCTCCATGTGGTGGTGGATGCGCTCTTCTTATGCAGCGCAGCGTGGTGCAGTTGATTTATTTAAGAATGATCTGTGTTTTCCTTCATATTTATTTGAAGAGGAACAGATTTCCTGCTTCGAGGAAAGGGCTCTTTACTGTTTTACTTTGTTCTTGCCGTTTGCAAATCTTGAATTGTATTGGTCGTGTGCATGCACCACACGGATACCCATAACGGGAAACCATTTAAGATACAGAGAACACCTCGCAAGAACTGAGAGAGCTGCAACAACCCGAGTATTTAAACATGCATTACCATCTCTTGCAATTTAATGAGCTCTGATAATCATTAATTGCGGTCTTGTTCCATAGACGCCACTAGGTTAGATGGTCCTAACTCTAGTGGTTCATATGTTCTTAGCATTACATCATCTTCTCGCAGGGCTTTCTGACTCCCATACTGTCCATGGGGAGCTATGCTCACGGGGTATGCATGCTCGTTTATTAGGCTTCAGCCTCCCATTGTAGCAAAAAAGAAAAGACTCAAGCACACAGGAGCTAATGGCCAGGGGCTAAGGCTCTCTTGGCCAGGGGATCGACCCCAAAAAGGCCTTCTGACGATCATCCTGGTCAGGCCGAGTCTAACTTGAAATTTAAAAAAATTCAGAAGTTGGTTATTATATATAAGAAAATACAAATAGTTTGTGAACGTCAAATATAAGTACGCCGTGCACCTTACTCTAAAAAAATTTTGGTCCACTTTGGGTGTGCATATGTTGTCTCCTGCAACAGCATGCATAGCTGAAAACAAAAACCTCAAGCACAACCCTTCTTCTGTATGAAGCTGGTGAGGTTTTTGGGTTGTACCTCCTGCATTGTGCAACTCTCCGGCCACCGTAAACTGATTATGGTTGTATAACCGTCCTTCAGCGGTGAAACAAGGCTCTTGGCCGAAATGCTTAGCTATTGCACATAATCCACAGATAGGATCGTTTTTTAAATTGATGTGATTGATTGTTGTTCCCACAATAGAAGAAACTTCATAAAAATAAATGACTTTGTCATTAAGAAAATATGTATACCGCGGATTCTGAATGCATCATTAAAAAGGGAAGGAGGAAATTAACCGTCAGTTGGGACTGCTTTTTCTAGAATACAAGATCAGTTGGTCAGTTTTCTACAGTTGAGTTTTTCTTTTTAAAATTCATATTATTAACAACAATTTTTTATTACTATTATTTACTGTTATTGTCAAGATAAAGTTCGGCAGATCCCAACCGGTTACGAAGACTTCTTCTATCTTATTGCATTTCTTGAAGGTAGGTAGCTTATGCGCAATTTAAGCAATCAATGCTCTCTAACATTGAGCCCAACTTTTAGGTTTCGTTTTCTCGTTTAAAGGGACCAATCTCAAGAGCCAATCTACGTCTAGGATTTGTCCCTAAACATGTTTGCGTAGACATTAATTGGTGGTCTTGTGTCTCCCTTGAAGAAGAAAAAAGTAAATGGGTCGAAGTTGAGAGAGCTCACCGACTCCCATCTCACAGAATGATGAGTTTGATTCCCATGGCGTGTATGCATGTATGTGTGTGTTAGGCTTCCGCTTCCCGTTGTCATGATACCAGTAACATACATACCAACTTCAACGCAAGTTTCTCGACATCTTTTCTGTGGTTCAGCTGGAAATCTTTTTGGAACTCATAATTAAGAGAGTTTTGCTACCAAATGCTTCAAAAATGGATTCAAGTCAGTTCCCGGGGCCGCGTTTCATGAAGAACAAGATGGCAACATGCATGGGCATAAAAAGAGTTGATCGAATACATGCATTACCATTCCATAGAGCAACTCAATCTGTATAATCTCAAATTTGAAGCTAAACAAGCACATGACTGAGCTCGACAGCCCATACAGTGAACATAAGATGTCTGATTTTTCATTTTATTATTAAAATCCATCATCACACTTTCCCTCGTCCAAAGAGCCAACAAAAGCCTGTGAACAACACCCCAACATCATATCAAATCACCACACAACAAAACCCATAAAAGTCTACCAGGAAAAGGGCGCCTTGAAAGAGAAACACGAACACTCAGACATCTTTATCCCTGGCGCATTCGGCTGGCATTGTGGGAATTCTCGCTCTATCTGTACAATAATTATAGATGGTGTATTTCTGTCTAACCCAGCTTAGCTTCCTGTACTGCAACCCATCAAGATCCTGAAACTCTTTCTGGTCCCACCATCTCCGCCCCTGAGTTGCGCACACCTTCTCGTTCACCGACGCCTCACATCCATCAATGTGGAAACTCCTATACGATGCAATGAACGGCGCCTTGCTCCAATCCGTCTTCTCCAACCCTCCCCTTGTCGCCCAATCATCGGCGTTCCACAGGCTAGAGTAAATCTTCATCGGTTGGTCGAACGGGAACCTGATTCCTAAGTCCTTGCAGTTCTTGAAGGTCCTGATGGGTACGTCATCTACAAAGAAACTAGTGCACGCAAACAAGTTCAAAAAGAATCAATCTTTTCTTTCTGTTGACAAAACCACGAAAGAATAACAAAATGGCATTGTTGTTTTTGGATGAGAAATTAAACGTACACTACATGATACATATTCCAGAGAACAGAGTATGAGTGGTAGTCTTTTGTGGGATCAAACCACAGATAGATCCTCTGCTCCCTGTTTCCCTTGCCCCCGGTGAAAACATTGGTTTGTAAAATATATGGTTGACCGCTTCTGTTGCCCAAGAACTCGAAGTCTATCTCATCGTGCTCGGAGTTTTGCGAGGAGAGCTACAAGGTGAAACCATCATACAAATATTAGACCATTTATCATAAAGCAAGTCAAAAGCTATAGCAAAGTTTGAGAGGGAAGAGAAAGGTATGTCTGCCCACTCACATAGAAAGCGGTGACGGTTCCTGCGGAGTCACCAGGTACCAGCTTCATTTGCATACTGAAGTGGCCGAATAAGTATGAGCCCCTAGACTGAAAGCCAGTGCCTGTTGATGAAGAGTAAGCACACAGTAAGAATCAACGTAATGCTATTTTGTTTCTTTTGATGCAAACAGAATTTTCTTTTGCTCACCTGTGGACTTATCTAACACGAGTTGCACTTCAGAACCGCCATTGAAGTACTTGATATGATCAAAGGCCCAGGTAGGCGCATAGTTCTTCTGAAATGGCACGTCAATGGGCCTCCGAGCAACGAAGGCATTGGTGACAGAAGGCAGGACAAAAAAGCCAAAGAGCAAAGCAGTGAAAGCAGACGCCATCCCCAGCTTCATTTGCCAAACCTGCTAACGGAAAGAAAAGGTTGATGGATAAAAGAGAACGATGGGAGGACTCAATGCCAGTCGACCCCCAAAGGCTACCAATGTGTGGATGGTGATGAGAGGAGAGACCCTTTTGTAGGCAAACGAAACATATTTAATTACTTGGGTTTTGTTACTATTCTTGCTTAACTTTCTTTTTTACCACGAAATGCAGGGAAAAAGTTTTAGTATGGCCCTTTCTGGTTGAAAATAATTCATTATTTAGGCATCCGTAAGATTACGTTTGGACTATACGAGTGTGTTGTCAGTCTGTGGGGCTGAGGATTGACCAGAGTCCCCCCTTAGTTGAACCGAAAGCATGAAGACACCTTATTTTATCTATATCCATCTCTATCTCTCCCTTTCATAATAATAGTTCAAATAGTGCAGATTTCTTCCTCACCTTTTGAAACAACAAGCTCCCATTAAAGCACGATCCCAACAGCAGAGACGTAGGAATTTGTTCCCACCCTTTTTGTGGCTTGTACCCTATCCTTATTTGAAGCTCACTTATCCATTTCTCTCATGGTATAAAAGAAATTTGACAGTCCACAGTGAAGTGAATCTTATTAAGGAATACTGTGTGGTTCTAAGCTGTGCATTCTAGAAATTAATTTGAATCATTAAGAAATCCAAAGTTTTTAGCTTAGCTTAATGAATTATTGAGACAGGTAATGACACCGTCAGGTTGAGTGCAGAAGCAGGTTCTCTCTGTCTGTATAATCTCTCAAAGAGGAGGACACGTGGCAACATATGGCTTCCATCACAAGCAGGCGCACATGCACCCACTGCACATTATTGGGCGGAACGTGAACGAATCGCCAAACTCCCCACAACTCACGAGTCATGAGACTTGCTCTCTCTAAATTCTAGTTTTGCAGATAGACTAGTGCAACAAGAATCGTCTTTGCATCATGTCATGGCAAAAAGTGAACTGGGTCTTAGTATTCGCTGCAGCAACATGATCTTTTTGCGGTCTTTTTGTGCTTCTCAAAAGTTTTGAGTAAGTATTTCGAAGAACAACGAAGATGAAGCGTTTTTTCTTTTTTTTCAATTAGAATATTATGTCTACTGATAGTATACCTTTGTAGGTAATCGTTTTCAATCAATGTCCTGTTCTTTCATGGTATAATGTAAGATTTAATAATTTTCACATAGAAGATCCATGTTCCGTTGTTGGTATTGTTCTTCCATTGTATATTGTTCTATGGAATGAAATGTGTGTCTTCTGATGGAATAAAAGTCGATGCATGTGATTGATTTCATTGGTTATGG
Source organism: Brasenia schreberi (assembly GCA_036023115.1). NCBI lineage: Eukaryota > Viridiplantae > Streptophyta > Magnoliopsida > Nymphaeales > Cabombaceae > Brasenia > Brasenia schreberi. The sequence goes on from JAYKKT010000077.1 coordinate 8,896,213, forward strand.
CCTAAAAGTGAGCGTAACCCATCCGCCACCGCACTTGGCCTGTACCGGTGGGAACTAGCTGAAACGAAGTTCTTGATTTCTGCACAATTCTTGTCTTGAGTTTGAAGTTCGAACCGAATAGGTATGGCTCAGTAGGTAGACCGCCGAGCACCGTTTCTAGTGACTCGCGCCACCAAATCTACTGGAGCAATTCCGTGGGCCTTGAACAACCAAGAGGCATGACTGCACAGGGCTCCTCAATCTTCACAATTCTTATAATATCTTTCCTTTTCTCTTTAAGATGGAAGAATTTATTTCATTTTGAATTCATGGTTAAAAACCATGGTCAGGTAGTGCGTAGCCATCGAATTTCTTGAATGAGAGAAAAAGCCAAAATCCACGAACGTTTCCCTGTTCATTCTCCGAAAGAAACGCCCAAGAGCTATTCGGAAAGATGACAAAGTTCCTCACCGAAAGTACAAAAACACTATTCTTGTGTGAATCCACCAAGAACTAAAGTTTCACACGGTTTAAGATGCCACGATTGTTGAAACCATATAAAAATTTTAGAGATGCCAATAAGATAGCAGTAAGAAATGTCTTTAGAATGCCAGAGAATTATTTTTGAGTAGTAAGTAGGAATTCTTTATGGTTGGCCAGTTCATTCATCATTCCATAATGTAATACTGCTATAGCAGGTATGGGATATGAATGAAGTGCAACCTAAAAGCAATAGCTTGGGCAAAACATCCATCTGATAACAGGGCCACGTCTCTTTGTTAGCTGTAAGGCTCAAAACAGAACAAACCTTACATACTACTGGTCCCGTAATCCAATGTTAATGCTAAAAGTGGAGGAACAGAAAGAAAGGGGCCGTCTTCGAACTTTGGGTGTGGCACTCTATCATATTCAGTGGATTTGGATAAGTCTCTACATTGACATTGACATTGACATTGACATTGACGTGGGTTTCCTGTAATCTTAACACTCAACTGCCCAGTTGCATGCAATGGTTATTGGATATCTTTGAATTGATTACAAGTTAAAATTGTGAGGAACGGAACGTTTTGATATGTATGTTGGTTCGATTGAGCCAAGTTTGTGAGGAAAGGCACAAATATCTAATATTAACATTCAATTGGGATCACAATTTCATCACAGTTTGTCATAATTTCACCAGCATGAATGAAATAGAAAAAGGTGCACACAAGGTGGTGTATAGATGCTGAGAAGCGCAGCTCATGCTTTTCACACTGTTTGAACCTTTTAGTGGTGGCAAGGACTGGCGCATGTACAACAGAAGAGTGAGAAAACTAACGTCCCTAGCTTATTATCAATAAAGCACTTGCATCCTAACCAACTGTATTGCAGGGTTGTGCTTTGTTGCTTTGTGAAAGGAACTTCTATAAACATTCAATTCATTTCACAAGGTTTCGCTAATCACAAATGTGATATTGATATTCGTTAACTGTATTGGGAATGTTTAAGCTGAAAAATACGAAACCCCTCAGAAGAGTCTAATGAGACTTCCAACCTTTAAAAGTGTTTGGATACCCGATACCCACATAAAGAATTTTCCTCTTCAATCAGGTACAAATACTTGCAGTGTAAGGATCACTAGATGGATAAGTGGAAACATTTTACGAGGACTATGTCGACCTCCAGAGTATTTGTAGCAAATAAAGGTGAAATCTTTCAGGCATGAATTTCCGTCATGGAACCCCAGAATTCATGGCAGATATTCAGTACAATAGTAATGCCTTTTGAGATGAAAGACAAGGGGCAAGTTATTTAGCCGATGGTATGATAAAATAAACCTCTGAGATGTAGCTGAATAAGGATCATGTACCAAACTGTTTTGAATACAAACAACAACTAATCCTTTTCCCCTTGTTTTGAATACAAAAAATTACTATTATTATCACTGACAAGAAGTGGGCTCCATGTACCCAGTGGAGATGCAGTGGTAAAGAAAAGAATAAGGAGAAGGAGAAGACCCTACATATTGCATATGTACAGTAACCCAGTATACAAAATTATGTTTCCACGCTGAGCAGGAATTAGAATAACCAGTGTTTCTTTCGGGGCTTCGGCCTTGTCATGGCATCTGAAAGAAAAAGGATGCATTTCAGAAAAACTTAGTAAGGGTTGAAAGAGGACGGCAGGTTCAACTAACCTCGGATGTCGTACAAAGAATTGTAATGCACTTCAGACCAAAAGCTCATCCAAAGCACTGCAAGAAAACACCGATCGATGATGTATTTATAGAATCACAAGCCTAAAAACTACGAGAACATTGTATGCCGAGCAATCTGGGCTCCATAATGTTCTAAAGTAGTTTTCAGAGGGATTCTGCAAAGACACACATGCATGTCCTAATAGCATGATTCCACAGTGCTGCACTTAGATTAAAGCTTGAATTTCAGTTGGAGAATGTAAAACAATATGGGTATCTTGTCTTACAAATCAAATAAAGCCCCTCAAGTCTTTGAATACTCACACGTTACAATTAATATGGGAGACACATCTCAAACCAATGAATTTTGCAGCAGCGGACTTCACCATTTCAAGCTGCTAGATACTCAACAACAACAACAACAACTAAGCCTTTTCCCATACTAGACGGGGTCGGCTACATGGATTCTTTGTTTCCACAGATCCCTATCGTGTGTCATGTTAGCAGTTAACTCCCAATAAGCTAGATCATTCTTTATTGTTTCTTTCCAACACTTTTGTGATCGTCCTCTACATCTTTTAATACTTTCCAAATTTAGTTTTTCTACCCTTCTTACAGGTTCTTCTTCTGATCTTCGTTCTATATGTCCAAACCATCTTAAACGATGTTCTCTCATTTTATCCTCTATTGGTGCCACTCCTAATTTGTTTCTAATAACCTCATTATGTATACGGTCTTTTCTTGTATGGGAGACACTCCTAATTTATTGGTGCCACTGCTAGATACTCAACCTTCAGAAATCAATTATTGTCAAAATCCAGTAGCGAATAAATTAGATTTTAGTAAATGATGAAGCGTGAGTCAGAAAAGAATGTGTAGAGCGGAATATGTACAGGCTGGAACCGAGAGAAGAAAAGGGAATATTAATAATCCACTGTTAATTAATTAAGAGCACAAGCAAGCTTGCCACTGTCTTTTGTAGTGTTGATGGAAAGGTATCACGTGAATGATAGGAGAATTAGGTAGAGCATCCAACTCAAAGAACAAATACCATTCACATTTTGTGAGTACAACAGGCCAACACATCATCCTATGGTGGGGCTATGCACACCACATGGAAAAAACACCATTTACCTATCGCTTCTTTTTTCCAAAAACCAGAAGCTTTTGTCATCATGGTACGTGAAGAGATATGTTAATTTGTATTCCTGACTTCTATCTTTGCACAAGAACTATAGCATCATATCATTAAATTTTCACAAAAACATGGGCAATACTAATACAACAACAACTAAGCCTTTTCCAATACTAGATGGGGTCGGCTACATGGATTCTTTGTTCCAAACAGCCCTATAATGTGTAATGCCAGTAGTTAACTCAATATAAACTATATCATTCTTTATTGTTTCTTTTAAACACTTTTGTGGTCGTCCTCTTCCTCACAATCTAGTTTTTAATATCTTCTTATAGGAGCGTCCTAGGTAGTCTTTCTACATGTCCAAATCATCTTAAATGATTTTCTTTCATTTTATCCTCTATTGGTTTTTTATCCTCTATTGGTGCTACTCCCAATTTGTTTATAATAACCTCACTATGTATACGGTCTTTCCTTGTGTGACCACTCATCCATCTCAACATCTTTGTTTATGCTAGAGACATCTTTTGTACATGATTAACTGTCCAACACTCAAAACCAAACATAGCATGTCTAATTCTTACTCTACTTGATGCCCTCTCCATTTTAACCAACAACAACAACAACAACAAAGCCTTTTTACATACTAGACGGGGTCGGCTACATGGATTCTTTGTTTCCACAGATCCCTATCATGTGTCATGTTAGCAGTTAACTCCCAATAAGCTAGATCATTCTTTATTGTTTCTTTCCAACACTTTTGTGGTCGTCCTCTACCTCTTTTAATACTTTCCAAATTTAGTTTTTCTAACCTTCTTACAGGTTCTTCTTTTGATCTTCTTTCTATATGTCCAAACCATCTTAAACGATGTTCTCTCATTTTATCCTCTATTGGTGCCACTCCTAATTTGTTTCTAATAACCTCATTATGTATACGGTCTTTTCTTGTATGACCACTCATCCAACTTAACATCTTCATTTCTGTCATGGACATCTTTTGTACATGTTGATGATTAACTGCCCAACACTCAGAACCATAAAATATGGCAGGCCTAATTGCTGCTCTATAATATTTACCTTTTAACTTTAATGGTATCTTCTTATCACAAAGAATGCCTGATGCTCCTCTCCATTTTAACCAACCAGCATTAATTCTATGCGCAACATCTCCATCAATTCTTCCATCACTCTGAAAAATTGACCCTAGATATTTAAAACTTTCCTTTTGGGTAATGCAATGTGTGCCAATTTTAATTTCTATGTCCTCTGAAGTAACCAAATGATCAAACTTACATTCCATATATTCTGTCTTTGTTCTACTAAGTTGGAGGCCTTTGCTTTCTAACGTTTCTCTCCATAGTTCTAATTTTCTATTAACTTTTTCCTTAGACTCTTCCACTAATACAATGTCATCTGCAAATAACATACACCAAGGTACTTCATCATTTTAACCAATTGATATTAATTCCATGCATAGCATCTCCATCATTTTTTCTATCACTTTGAAAAATTGACCCTAAGTATTTAAAACTTTCCTTGTAAGGAATGCAATGTGTGTTGATCTTAATTTCTATGTCCTCTGAAGTATCCAAATGATCAAACTTATATTCCATATATTCTGTCTTTGTTCTACTAAGTCAGAATCCCTCAGTTTCTAAGGTTTCTCTCTATAGTTCCAATTTCCTATTACTTTTTTCCTTAGACTCATCCACTAACACAATGTCATTTGCAAATAACATACACCAAGGTATTTCATCTTGAATATATTTTGTTAACTCATCAATAACCAATATAAATAAATATGACTTATTGGTTCATATTTATTTATATGAATAGAATTAATGGAGAGAAATATTAGAAAGCAAAGGCCTCCGACTTAGTAGAACAAAGACAGAATATATGTAATGTAAGTTTGATCATTTGGTTAACTCAGAGGACATAGAAATTAAAATTGGCACACATTGCATCCCCCAAAAGGAAAGTTTTAAATACCTAAGGTCAATTTTTCAGAGTGATGGAAGAATTGATGGAGATGTTACGCATAGAATTAATGCTGGTTGGTTAAAATGGAGAGGAGCATCAGATATTCTTTGTGATAAGAAGATACCATTAAAGTTAAAAGATAAATATTATAGAGCAACAATTAGGCCTGTCATGTTTTATGGTTCTGAGTGTTGGGCAGTTAATCATCAACATGTACAAAAGATGTCTGTGACAGAAATGAAGATGTTGAGATGGATGAGTGGTCATACAAGAAAAGACCGTATACATAATGAGGTTATTAGAAACAAATTAGGAGTGGCACCAATAGAGGATAAAATGAGAGAATATCGTTTAAGATGGTTTAGACATATAGAAAGAAGATCAAAAGAAGAACCCGTAAGAAGGTTAGAAAAACTAAATTTGGAAAGTATTAAAAGAGCTAGAGGACGACCACAAAAGTGTCGAAAAAAAACAATAAAAAATGATCTAGCTTATTGTGAGTTATCTGCTAACATGGCACACGATAGGGATCTGTGGAAACAAAGAATCCATGTAACCGACCCCGTCTAGTATGGGAAAAGGCTTAGTTGTTGTTGTTGTTTGTATTGTTTCACATATCTGAAGGTGTACCTACGTAATTCTAAATAGCTCTATGCACTCTATTCTTCTTTGTCCACTTTTTTACTTGCAAATCCATTACTAAAAGTCAATGTTGAGTAGTTAAGCTTTCTCTTGAGATTACCTTACAATCTTTACAACAAGATCTATTTTTTTTCTACAAACAAAATAATCAATTTATGTTTGTGACAAGCCACCCTTATAAGTAATTAAATGTTCGTCTCATTTTTTGAAAATTGAATTGGCTATAAAGAGATCAAAAGCCATACCAAAATTTAAAATCTCCCTACCCTCCTCATTTATATCCCCCAAACCATAGTTTTCATGAATATCTTATATCCGAATGCATCTTTACCAACATGTTCATTTAAGTCTCCTCCCAAACAAATCATCTCCCATGGTGGAATTCTTTGAATTACCTTATATAACTCCTCCTCAAAAACCTTCTTTATACTATCTTCTAATCCTACTTCGGGTGCATAAGCACAAACTATATTAAAAGCCTCTACTCTAACATTAATTTTACTATCATAATTCAGTTACCATACCGTTGTATGTCTACTACACTATCCTTTAAATATTTATTTATAATAATACCAACTCCATTTCGAGCCTTTTTGAATCATAATTTAAAACATCTATTCTCAACCTCCTTTGTTTTTCTCAAACCCACTTTGTTTATGGTAAACATAGAATGTAAATCTTTTTTTGAATCATAATATCTACCACCTCCATTAACTTTTCAGTCCATGCTCCAATATTCTAAGTATCAATACCTATGTTATCGATAGCGGTTAGCGGGTTGTTAGCGGTCGAACCTGATATAGCGGTAGCGGGGATATAGCGGATTTAGCGGTACACTTTTATTTATGATTAAAAAATTATATATATAATGGGTTCTCTAATTTCTAAAAAATATCAAGATCTTAAGTAGATTATTGCCATAAATAGATAATAACACATCAATAGCAACAACTAATCAAGCACGGTAGCACCTACCAACAGTCTCAAGAACACATGATACTTGCACAAGTAGAAGAATCCAACGGATGTTAAACTACAAAATTACATGCCATATGAATTAAAAATTTGAGTAATAGGACAAACAAATAAAAAAAATTATAGGACAAAACTTTAGCATTCACAGTGAAAAGAGTATCAAATGTCACATATGCATGCATGCACACTCACATGTAGACAACCATGCATGTGCATGCTCACACTCATGCATGCATGCATGCACAAACACACATACATATATTAATATATGTATATATGCAGAGAGAACCTCAAACCTATAATGTCTATGGTTTACCTTAAACACCATGTATGGTTCATTAATCTCAATATCAAAATCACTTGAATTGTTCAAGTACTTTGTGAGAATGTCGATAGGTCTCGTATGGCCTTTACGCAATCTAATCACCGATAATTCTTTCCCATAATTTCATAGTATGACTCATTAACTTGATACCTCGATAATTTGCACAAGCCCCTTAATATCATAAATAAATTCATTGCCAAGGTTTTCTATACTAAAATCACGTTGGATGTCAAGAAAAGTCTTTACCTCACCAGCACCAAGAAATAGGAACATGTGCTCAGCAAGGGTTCCACAACCGACTTCAAAAGATGCAACAAGCCCGGCAAGAACAACAGCAACAGTTCCCTGAGAAATCCATTTTTTAGAACAGATGGGGAAAGTGTTTTGGGAGAAGCATCACCGTGATCATAGAATTACATTACCTGTATATCATCATTGAAGACAAGATGTGTTCCGATATCTTGCAAGCAACTCAAAAGCATTGTGATTAGCAAAATCCTCAAACTGAAAAGTAAACAAGACATAAGGATATCACTTTGAGGGAGACGCCCACTGTGATGCACTGTAACCATCATACAAAGCCAAAACATGAATCGAATGGGTAATGTAAGACATATAATAGAGAACATGGAAACCATTATAAGAACTTTCTCCCCGTAGTTCTGTTTAACGGCACACATGAACTCGTGCAAGAGCTCAGAGTATTCCTGCCAGTTTGCTGAAGTTAGCGGGAGAGAGAGAGAGAGAGAGGGAGAGAATACGGAAGGAGTACCTGTCCTGTCGCCCTCTTCTGTCTAAGACCTTGTAGAATTCACTATTCAGCAACTTATCATTGTTTGTTCCCACGTCAATTGTGATTGGCAAACACTGCATAATAACATAATGTACTTGCGTTTCTCAAAGTAACTAGATACGTTTGTGAGAAAGGTCACTAACGCTATAATCCATATCCCTGAGAAAATTGAAGAATCACATCAAAAGTATATCTTGGAAGCTTACAGCAGATGGTCGAATCCCTCCAAGTGTTGTATATAGAGATAATTTGCCAACAGGAATCCCCATGCCCTACATGTTTCAAAGGCCATCATATGAGCAACGCATCGGCAACCATATTTTAAGAGTGATAGAACGAGTGACAAAAAGGAAACATGCATTCTTTAGGACATGACACAGATATTAAGATTGAAAACCACAGACACGGGAACTACCTGACAACCAAGATCACCAAGCCCAAGAATTCGCTCACCATCTGTCACAACAATGACCTGGATACTTCTTTCGGGCCAGTTCTTCAACACCTCAAGAATCTTCCCCCTGTGAAATTCATGTCATTTCAGTAGTTGATGCAACCAGTGAGTCAAAGACAAAGCAAGAGGAGAAAAGCAAAAATGTACGTTAAATATCTAATTACTTAATGTTTCATCTTACAAACTAAAACTAGGACAAACAACATACTTCTCTTTCAAGCATATATAAAGGCCCTGTGGACACCTGAAAATGCTTCCATACTTTTGGCAAGCTTCACCAACAATAGGAGTATATACAATTGGGAGCAGCTCTTCAATGTTGTCTATCAAAAGCTTGTAGAACAGCCTTTCGTTTCTCTCCTGTTTGTTATTAAAAAGTGTTTATTAGAATTTGTTTGACAGTCTCGCAAAAAGCTCCCCAAAATTTTATGTTTCCTCTATCACATGCATAAAATGCAATACCTGAAGATCCATCAAAACCATGTATCTTTGCAGTGGAACTTGATATTAACGAAGGCTTTGCATAAGTTTCTTCTCCTGTAGAAACAGGTGCATGCAACAAAGTTCAACATCAAGCCTACACCATGTGCTATCAAAATTTATTGCTGCCAACTTGGTTACTGGCTCCATTCTTTACACCGAAGTGCATTACGAAGTGCCAATTAATTTTTGCGGAAGAAACTTTGAGAACATTCGAGTCCAAAAGAACAACATTTTGCATAAGACCCTATATTGAGAACCGATACATGCCTGAAGCTCCTGTGTAAGACAAGCTGGAGGTAGAAGTCCTCGCAAGTAATGAGCATCTCTTTCATTCTCTGTGAAGGCAAGCCCCTTGTTGAAACGTGGATCTCTCAACAATGAATAACCACTAAAGACAAAGGGCATCATCAAAGACAAGAACATGAGGTTAACAATACGGTTTTAAGATAGCACCTTTGTAGCTGTGCCTTGTTTAAATCCTATACCAGAAAAGATGCCAGTTTAATCAAACGATGGATGCCCTTCTGGGAACAATGTTGCCTGCACACCAGGCAACTGATCTTCTTCTCCAACGGAAAATAATCGAACCACTGTTGCAAACTTAGGATGGGAAGAAAGAAAAATAAAGAGGGAGACTGAGAGATATCCGAGGGAGAGTGAGAGGCGACAGAGGGAGAAGTGACAGAGGGAGAGACAGGAGAGAGAGATCCGAGAGGGAGAGTTACCTCAGAGGAAACGACGGCAGGACGGGAGTGGAGGCGGCAGAGGGAGAGGCGAGAGAGAGAGATTTAGCCGAGAGGGAGAGAAGGCAGGACAGGGACGAGGGCTTCATCAATGTATTTATATCATTTGGATCGGGTCGATCCTGATCGACCCGACCCGATCCATTATAAACTAAAACGTCCGATTATAGTGCTATAGCGGGCCGCTATAGCGACCCGCTATAACGCTGTTAAGGGCGCTATAGTGGTCTTTCTGAGTCGCCCGCTAAGGGTTACCCGCTATAGCGTTTTAAAGCCCGCTAAAACGCTATTGCGCGCTATTGATAACATAGATCAATACAAATCTTATTATCTAGGACTAGCTTCCTTACACCTGCATCCGTCTATGCTGAAAAATGCGGAGACCCTCGTTGTAACTTGTTCACTACATTCGGGCGACAATGTAGCGCGACTAACTTCTTTATCCACTCTCATCCATGATGTGGGAACTCTTTCCATAATTTATTCACTACATCCGGGTGAAGATATAGAGGTCATTGCTTACTTTTCACTGAATTCGGGCTTTACTCTGCGTCACTAAGAGGAAACGCAACACAGTGCTCATAATTTATAGAATCAATAGTAGATAAATCCGACAAAGTTTTATGCTCGTTGTTGAAAGCCTAACGCAACCCTCTCCTTTATCTGGACTTGGGACCGGCCATGCAAGGGTGATCCCTTACATGGGTAGAGTTAACTACTACCTAAAAAAATAGCAAGTGGAAACATAGAATACGTAGATACTCAAAAATTTGGTTCCCAATCCCTTCCAAAATATTTGTTAGTTATTTTTTGAATATAATGGAAGAAAACCTTTGTACAGGTGAAAACCCTACACAACCATCAACCTTAAAGTCATTTGAATGCGCTTTCCTGTCCCATCTTACCACGTTGAGGGGCCTGGTGTCGTGGAACAATTTCAATGAAGCATGTATCTCTGAAAGATGTGAGCAAACAGATTTTTGCACCAAACTGCACATTAAAATCATAGCATAAAATATTTCAGCATTACCTCAGATGGTGGTACCGCTGCTACAATGGTTAGCAGCGACTCCTTCAAAAGATAGGCATGGAGCAAGTTATACACTATGAATTAGAAAACCAATGAGACAATTGCAGCAAATAAAAACTGTCTTGAGGTAATTATCTGTACTAACCTTATCAGCAGCTGCCTGGAGAGTGACATGATCACCCCATTCACCAGATCTGCTTGATGCATTGTATTGGTCAAGAAAACATCAGGAGGGCAACTAAACAATATAAGTTCCAAACTACTAATAAAGTTCAATAAGAACTTGTGTAAATTAATCATCCAATCAAAGGAACATACTTGCGCATTTTTTTGTAATAGGACTTATACTTCATAGGAACATAGCCTTCATATAGTGAGGGGAATTCCTTGAGCTGGAAGAAAGAGATGAAGGGTGAGAAACAACGCGAAAATCACTAAATTAAGAATTACTGTAGAACACGAACACCCACATCCAAATACACACAACTTGTACATTCCACGAACAAAATATCAGTGTTGTGAGCAACCTGAAAGGCTTTTATTGTTCCAATAGATGATAATTTTACAATACCAATAATTCTTGAAACTTTTCTTTTCCGAATCTCTATGTATCACTTCATCTTGAAATTCTTAGATTTTGCAGTTCTTCATTTTTGTTTTCTGGAACAGCCAGTCGTGTCTAGCACAAGGAGACATGCCTCTCTTGGATAAAGGTCAACTTAATGGAAAAAGTAGTATTATTGTCATTGCAAATGCACTCTTTTCTGAGGAACAATATTCTTTTAGATGTTAAGAAAACATTTTTATGTCTTCAACATCAAATGACCAGTATAAATTATATAGAACGCCAATTACACTTTTAACTTATCACACATCAACATACATTGGCAGCAGATCAACAGAAACTAGAAATATGCAAGTAAATACACAAGTTCTCTTGGTACATATTCACCAATACATTTCATGATAGATGCCTAGATAATATGAGTCAATGTATATCTCTGTAAGTCACAGAGACTTTTTTCCGAAGCTGCACCACCTAATGAAAGAAGAAAGCTGCCTAGGACCATGCCCAGTAATGCTGGAATTCAGAAGCAAACTCAAAACACGAGAAGCACAACAAGTAAAAGTTATACGTTCAAACGTGTGCGCATTTGCAGGAAGTGCGCCATGCACATGGTAACAACAATGGCATAATAATATGTTGATTCCTATCTGGAAACTTGATATCAGTCCAGATATAACACATATGACATGAGGCTGATTTTGATGTACTCCACACCATATAATCAATAATCTGAGGAGTTCAAATTAAAAGCAAATCTGATACAGAAAGAGAGATTGGTACGAACAGGACGAGGCATAGAGAAAAGACAAAAACCATGACAACGTTTGGCTTGACTCTTACGCTCCAAATTGACCATAATGCTCAATTTAGCTAAATTTAACAAATAAAGAATAAAAAAGAATTGTGCCTCATGACAAACAATAAAGATAGCAGACAGACAAACAAGTAGAAATGAAAGAATGCTACTTCAAAATTCTACCAGAACAATCAAATAACTGCATAAGCTCGCAGACTCCCATTTGAAGGTAAAAGTCATATCCCCTTGTGTTAAATTTTATTTGTCAGAAAAAATAGAAAGGTTTCACAAAGAGAACTCTTAATGCAACCAAGCACTTAAAGGAAAAGAGTGACCAAAGTACTCAGGAACTCAAATCACACTCCAAATCCCCAATAACTAAAACCAAGAAACACAAATAAGTGATAAAGCAATCACAAGTAAGTCTTGGGTATCTGTACGTTCTGCACACCAAAGATAGGCAGCCATGAGCTAACATGAAAAAAATACCAGTTCAATGATGGGATAGATACTATTTGAATTTTAAATGTTCCATGAAGTGAAATGCCGAATATGCACCTGCTTTACAATCTCCTTGCGCACATACTTGTGATGCTCAGGTGACCTAAATATTTGATCTGAAAGAGCTCGGAACTAAAAAGAAAAACACACTGATTACAAAAGGAAACAAATTCTACTCTTGGTGGTCCAAATAAGGTTGTGAATTGAGGAAAGATTCACGCTAAATGGTTCACAAACCTGACAATTTCCATCACCAGAAACCTTTACCTCATGAAGTCCATAAGCATTTAACCTACCAAGATAAGAAAATCCAAAAAGAACATTACATAGAAAAAATAATTAAAAGACACTTGGGTTTTATGTAACAAAAAATAGCAGTTGAGAAAGTTTTGGCAATCCTATTAGCTAGCAAGACCATATAAAATTCAGTTTGTCAGTTAAGGAATTATTGTGGGTTGAAACAACTGCCTCAGGCTCCGAGTATGTGAAGCCTATATAATTGGAAATACTGACCCAAATGCAGAGCACATAGACTGTACAATCAGGACAAATATAGTTGACTAGGTTAAGCTCAACTTTCATTTACAGATAATCCGTGTCTGGTTTGAGTGTTTGTAAAGTCAGAATCTAGTTATAGACACCTGGCCTCAGAGATAGACCCACGCTTGTCCAGTCAAAGCCAGGTTCAATCTAACCTGGATATGGTACTAGGGCTTCCAAGTTTAGGTTAGGAATTAGTAATTTTCCAGCCTACATCTTGCCCGCTAAGATTCTAACTGAGAAAAGAGACAGAGAAAAACATATAAGAAAATTAAAGTTGCAATAATCTTTGTGCACAAGAATTTGATCCTGTGGTTGGTTGTAAACTGAAGAGGAACATAACCATGAGGTCCTGAATCCTGATAAACTTCGTCTCGGTGGATCCAGGCACAATTTGTTACAATTCATCAACATTATGCAGCATTTTTATCTGTGTTGAGACTGTAATTAGTTTCCACTATTTAGATCAAATAACCAAAAACTTCTGATGATTCAGAAAAGTTATCTAACATAAATATAATGCTACATTTACTCATGGTGAAAAAAAATTATGTCATTTATTCTGAACATGGGAAGGCCATCAAAATACTTTAATATGTATGGTTGCAAAGTAGGCTCATTCCTTTCTACATTGCTTTGTTGAATTACTGTATCACTAAAAACTTCCTCCATCCTTGGAAGATCAAACAGATAAATTTTAAGGAGAAGATACCATACCTTTCAAATAGCCTTTGATGATCTAAGGTTGCATCATTAAAGCTAGGAATACTTGAATTGATTCGTGGAACATGCTGAAGATAAAATTTACATGATTCAGAGCTCACACTTTAATCCCAAATTTAACCAAGGGTCACATTCATAATTTGTATGCATGTCTTTCTAATTAATATGAAACATGAAATAGTAAGTAAAAGATGACATCATACAAATGGCAAATATTTTCATAAAATGATTCTACTTGAATATGTTCGCATGCAGGAACTCATCTGAGCCATACATTGGGTCACTTCTGGTGGTATAATAATCCACTCTGTCTAGAAATGCCAGTCTAAGTCACACAAACACTTCTAAGGGGTGGAGTGTCGACCTTGACACTGGTGCGACACCGACACCGACACTGTGTCGGTGGGTGTCGGTGTAGCATGGCAAAAAAAAACACAATTTTTTTTTTGTAACTCATGGATAAATGGGTCTAGATAATGAAGATTGATTTGTGTATTATGATGAAATTAGTAGTTGTATACCATTTATGTGTTTTGCTTTAATATAAAGTTGTGTACTTGCTATTGTAGTTGTATACAATATTAGCTTGAATGATTTTGGGTGCGGACAATTGGTTTCTTATTTCTCAATTTGATTGGATTCTTGACTCCATACAGTATGCCTTTGCACAGAATAATCTCTGTCACCAAACACATTTAAAGACCAGGAACATTGCCAGATAAATAGAACAGAAGAGTATGACATCACTAGTGGATCCTAGCACAAATACTAGTATATGATATATCCTACAAAAGATCTGGAAACTCTTTGAATCCATAACTTGGATATTTTGTAGCTCATAAAATCATTCTAAGTTTTAGATCATTATGAGAGAACTTGCTAATTGATACCTACGTGCACCCAAAATTAGCAAATACTAGTTGTATTATGATTGATTTATGTAGCTTGAATATTATATATAATATATAATATTATATACCCTAGCCGTGTCGCCGCACCAAAATTTTTGAAATTTGTGTGACATAGATGCCAATGTATACTAAACCTAGGGATACTGATAAGGATAGCTGCAGGTATTGATTAGATGACCGCTGATCATTTTGAGACCCATATGAAAGTAGTGAAATCTTAATACTTTTTCAGTTAAGCAAGGCCTGGATGTTCATAAACGTAATGTAGAAATTGAGAGTGGCAAAAAACACGTTCAGATCTCATCGAGTGAGCGACATAATTTCGCCCTCAATCTAGGAGAGGTTGTAATCTAGCCGACCCCATCTAGTATGGGAAAAGGCTTAGTTGTTGTAATCTAGGAGAGGTTGGATACATGAATTCTTATTTCTTAGACACCATTGTGATATATCTTGGATTGTAATGATTTATAGTTTCTTTCCAGAACTGTTCAGGCATTCCTTCACCTCTTTTATAGTGCACATGCCCCAACCTGTCATATCCTTCCATGGAGATCCTTTTGGTCATCTATCCTAATGTTCAGACAACCTCAACCGTATCTCTCTTGTTATATTTTGTTTCATTTTATTGTTTTTTCTTGTAACAGCCTCAGTACATAATCCACCTTTCCTTGTGCAACTATGTGTTGACCAAAACACATGCAACACTATGTGTCTTACCTCCATTTTATGAGCTATACTTTTAATTGGAGTGGTATAGATTTATAATACGTCTTCCAAATTGTATGGTGTATTCTACCCACAGTTTACAAAGAACACATGATGCACTTCATCATTCCTTATATCCTGTATCAGTCTTGTATGACATTTTCACCAATCTTTCGATCTTGTCGTCCCACTTACCCTAAGTATTTTTAAATGTCCATGTTCCTTTTCTTATTTATATCCTTTTTCTTCTTCTTCTCTTTATAAAAATGTTTTTGTATAACGTTTTCACCAAGAAATAGCCAAATGGTTACAAAAAGAGATGTCTTGATACTGTTCCTGAATTTTATACATACATATATATATATATATATATATATATATATATATATCGAGAGAGAGAGAGATGTAACAAAGTTGGAAAGACTAGTGGGAACATCTTAGATGGTCGAATTGTTCATGAATCAATCATTGCCTGATTTATAAGAAACCCTTTATTCTGGTCCTTTTAGAGTGTTTTTTATTTACAAGGTTCTCTATAATTTGCAAACTCTATGGGAAACCACTTATAAAGATAATTGTTCAACATGCAATAAAATATAAAATTTCGTTAACTCCATACTGAGTAACAGTCTAATGTTGAAATTGTCAAAATTGGACATACTTGCATTCAGCATGACAAACGCATAAGAAAGACGCCCAAAGTAAAAAAGTAAAATAGGGTAAGCACTTCCAAAACATTTGAAACGTCACCTATATGCAAAGAGAAGGCATTTGAACTTGTCTTACAGGAACAGATTGCAAATCTGAAAGTCGCCTAGCTACTGCACCATCTAACTTTGCATATTCTTCTGAAAGAACGGCAGCAATCATTAGGTCATCATCAGTTTCCTGTTGACTGTTCTGAGAAAGAGAGCTAGAAGACCCCTCGGTGCTGTGAAGCCTGTTTGTCATGCTGTAACTAAGAAAAACCTGAAGCTAAGCAGAAGCAGAAAAAAACTACAAATTGGAACTCGGTACATGCATATCTGCTACGAAATCAAAACACTATGTTGTTCAAAATAAGACAGAGTTTTGCTCAATTAATACAATATTCTCCGTTGTAATCAACTAACGAGGATCCATAATCAACTTGCACAGGTACTAGAGTTGATACTTTATAACGATTTCTAGATTGACTATGAAGCTCAATCTGCAATTTCACTCCAAGAAGGACATTGGAATAATCGTGTAGCTGTATCAATATCTAAAATTAGCTTATACACAGTTATAACATTGTCAAAGTTACGTGAGAACAAGAGAGCATAGTAGGAAGTTATATAAGAAACAAGTAGGACAATTGAACGTCAGACTCTTGAAATTAAAAAGATGAAAGCTAATTCAAGTTTTTCAAGGAAGAAGCTGATAGTTTCAATCATATTTCCGATTCCTCCCCTACATTTATCATGAACCAGATTTAACCAGGTGAATTGGGTGAAATTGCCAATAGGAAAGAGACTTCAAGCCATCTATATTCACCAGTTGACATATCATAATCACAACATAAGCATGACATCTGAATTCATGATGATTTCACCAAGATTTTTGGGTTGCCATCTCACCGATTTAAGTCAGGTTTATCTGATATCGCTAAAACGTGTGACAAACAAATATGTGATCTGAGACAGCTTGATCGTACAATGAGTCACACCATTGCCACAGCCAAACATTCCGATTCCCATTAGGGAGTATGGAGTATACTACAATGACAACATAGACTGAAGCTAAAAAGTTGAAAATGTTCAAAATCATAATTAGAAACTGACTTATAGATGCCACATGTGTAGATAGCAGAAAGATAAACAGCCAAGCTCAAGACAGCGCCCTCCACATGGACGATTGAAGTCAACCCTAAAATTTAGCAGCATAGGGCAACACCACATCCAAATCTATACAGACATCTGGATCCTAGATCAAAGAATTAAGCAGGTAAACCACATCCACTGATCAGCTAACTAAATCACCGCAGTCAGAAAAAGAAAAGCCTCATTTCACAACCGGGGCCATAACATGCAGAACCGACCAACCAAAAGACCAAAAACACGAATAAATAATACATAGAGTTCAAGTAATCGGAAGAGGAGATGCTTGAGAATCAAACTCGCTCAATTCCCCTCAATCACATAACCCATAAAAGTGTGATTTTTTGGCTCCCCATTTCGACAACCAAAAGGAGAAGTGGGGAGTGTGCCGTCACAAGCAACACAAAATCGCGTGCACATACAATACCATCAGAAACATAAGAATGAAAAAAAACATGAAGAACCAATAAGATGCTACCGGGACAAAAGAACTAAGTGAAATCAACACTAAAGAGGATCATCCGATATTTGGTAAATTAAATTTCAAGAAAACAACAGAAAGACTATAGATGGTAAATACAAATTTAGATTAGAAGAGTATTCGTACATTGGCAGCTTCAACAGATGAATGGGGATTGGAGGGTCGGAGGAGGGGAAAAGGGCAGAGGCCGCGGGAGCATGAGGGGTGGGGAGCGGTTGGAAGAAGGGGAAAATCTGTGGGAACGGCGTTAATAAACTTAATTGGGGAAGCGGCCGTTAGCTTACGGGAGCGTCCGATAAATCCCACGCCACCGACATCTCGTTGTACCGACCAGGAGAGCGAAGGAAAAGGGCGCGAGAAAATCTAACCGGGCTACTCTCAATCTACGAGCCCGTATAGATGGATTCATCATGATTGGTCTTACACAGAAATCAACTTACAACATAAGCTTTTGGTAAGAAATATTTAGATCGTTTAGCGTTTCAGTCATTCTCGTTCTGGATTTTAATGATTTAAGCATGTTCTAGCCTTTCTTTGGTTGACTTGGATTAGATCAATCCCAACATAGCACTGATAGCAATAGATCACCTGGCTAAGGACCTGGGTTACGTGTTCGATACCCGGGCCATGCGCGTACCTGACTTTGGATTCTCCAGTGAAATCAAAGAAGACAAAAAGGGGAAAACCATCCATAAGAAGGGATGAGGCCTCACAATAGGTCTCTCCAGATCTCTCTCTACCCTGTTAGTATTATGAAAGGAAGCCTGATTGCTGACCAAGGACAGATTAATGACTCAAAACTTTGTGGAGCTCTAAATGTTTAAGATCAAAGCCCCTTAGCTCATCTGGCAGGGCTCTTTCACTCTCACGTCACATGTGGTGAGTTTGATTCTTGAAACATGCATGCACGGGTGTGCGTGTTAGGCTTCAGACTCCCATTTAAAAAGAACCTATTATTGATCACCTAGATCAACGCACACATACTATCTTGAATGGACCCCGACATTGAGTAGGTGGAACACTATTTGATTGGAGTGAAGATCACACGGTGCACATTATATGCAATCCTGAAACCATTAATAAGGTTAGATTTGGGTCCAGATCCAAGTCAAAGGCATGCATATATCAGTTCTTCTCCTTTTTTCTTCATATGAATGTGTATGTATAGTAATGTTGGCATTAAGCCGATGTCTTATTAACCGGTATATCGGATTTCATTCACCATGATAAGATCGAGAAAGACTATAAAAGTATTGGAAGGAAATAATAAAGAATGATCTAGCTTGTTAGTAGAGCACAATGAGACTGTATGAAAACAAAGAATTCATGTAGCCAACCCATCTAGTATAAGAAAAGGCTCAGTTGTGGTTGTGGTTGTGGTTGTATTCTAGTCTCCATTATTGGTTTGCTCAATAAAAATTTTGGATTTTTTTAGAGTGAGAAAATTATACCCAAACTTGTTTCCACTTTTCTGATCATTCTAGATATAATTTTCAAATATTGGATCCTTCATTAATTAAACTGAATATCTCCTTCACTTGTAGTGATTTATCATTCATTGATCTAGTGAATAACTGATTTAATCTGACAAAACAAAGAAAATTGTAATGTCACAATTGGGATATCATAACAACTCTTAACTTAGACATGGCCGATTTTTGGTTTTCTTGAAACCTAGAACTGGAGCCGAACCATGTGGTTTGAGTCCTAAACTAATGTATCCCTTGTCAACAGTCCGTTCTGGTTTGGGTCTTAAAGTAGCTGAAATCGGAGAAAAATTATGAAATTTAAGGAAGAAAAACTGTTCACATTCCAGTTTCATATGGAAGATGAAACCAGAACCGGGCCATGTGGTCCCTGGCCTTGAGTTCCGTGACATATATACTCGTATAGCCCTGAGTTTCGTGACAAATATACTTGTATATATGATTGTTTTTGTGTAATCCTACGCACGGTGTCATTAGAAATAAATGAAATTGGATACTTTAGATTAGATATGGCCGGTTCTTAATCTGCCTGGCTGTTCTAACTGGAACCAGGTCTGAAACCGAAAACCACCTGGTTTGGTTCCGGTTTTACCTCTCACAAAACCAGAACCATTTTAAAAAAAAATTCTTATGTTTTTCAATTTTTTTAATAAAAGTACCGATTCTAAATTCAAACCAGAACCACTCCAGAATCGGTTCCAAACCGATTCGATTACAGGTCTAGGTTCTTAGCTAATCGAAACCGGACATGTCTCTCTCACACACATGCACACACACGAGCCTTCTCGCGTACATGAGTCGAGTATGTTAGGATGAGTGTGGGCGGCTACTTGGTGTTTGAAACGTGGCTTCACTTGGCTCGCGCCGATTTGTAGGTGGCTATTGACGAGATGAGCTGGGCCTTGATTGAATGGGTCCGTTCGTGTACCGACGTGATCAATTCAAAGACGCGTTACCTTTATTTGAGGGCTTTCTGTCATTATGGGTCGTCTTTAATTATGGGCTCTCCTTGCACCAAGAGCATTAGCTCAATGCTTTAGTGCCGTTGTTGTTGGTGGAGAGTTCGACTCCTAAAAGGTGGATGCGGAGGTGTGTGTTTCACCATCTTCTTGTACAACAACAACTAAGCCTTTTCTCATTATAGATAGGGTCGGCTATATGGATTCTTTGTTTTCACAAGGTTCTATCATAATTTGTAGAATCTATGATAAATAAGTCCGACAAAGTTTTACGCTAGCTGTCAGAAGCCTAACACAATCCTCTTCCTTTATCCGAGTTTGGGACCGACCATGCAAGAGTGATCCCTTATATGGGCAGAATTGCTTCACAGTCTTCTTATAACAAAAAAAAAAAGTTTGGCTCTAATTCAAAGTTGTACTTTGACACATAAAGTACCAAGCGTTGGTTCAAATTACTTGGCAATTTGGATAGAAAAAAGTTCAGCTATTATTTCTGGCTTGGGTTCAAACTGGATCTGGCTTTGATTTTTGGTTTTGGTTCTGGTTTCAAGAGGACCTGAACCAGCTTTATTTTTCAAGTTCGAATTTCGTAATTGGTACCAAGTACAATCCAATGTGAGCTCTCTTAACCTCATGGTTCTTTACCATTGCACTCACGAGAAGATAACACAGCAAAGTTGCTGATTGCGTCCTACGTGACACGATGACACATGACAAGTGGCACATCATTTATGTTTGAACAACTTAACACTTCAAAATTCAAGTAGCAAAACATATAACTGATCTTGATGATGAACAACCCATTTCAGTTTCTTCATCTTGATCCTCTCTTGCCTTGTTCGTCATCAGCTCGTGTACAGTTTGTAAGGGCACTCCCTTTTAGTTCCTTGAACCAACCCCATTTGGACCTGAATCTTGATCCTGCTAGCGGCAACAAGGATACATACACAGGTTCTGTAGGGACTTCAAATCCAAGTTCGGACCTGAGATACAAACGTAGACACTATTTTTTTTCCGTTACAATGGGACGCCAAAGCCTAACAAACACAAGTGCACCCACTGGAAATCAAACTCACCACCTGTGAGTGGGTGTTAGAGTGCGTACCGGTGAGCTAATGCTCGGGTGCATATATACTCACTACTTTAACTTTCATATATATGTACCAACCAAACCAAATATATATATATATACGAAACACGAATTCTTAGTTTGCCTCCATCTTGTGTCACATTCTCTGGAAAAGGAACCATATCATGGTTTTACTCTTTGTACTGAGACTTTTTTTTTGTTATAAGAGGAGGCCGAAGCCTAACACACCTGTGCTCTGTTCTGATACTTTTGTATGCATTTCTTTATGTCTTTTAAGATAATTACGATTAAGCTTACAACACCTTCATTCGGTCATCTTTCTAAATGCAAGAGGCATCGAGATTGTCTCTCAATTTAACTTTCATTGTTGTCTCTGTGTGAAGAGGAGTACCTCTTCCTTGGTTCGCCATATTCGGATGAAGGCGTGCAGCTCCTTTTTGTACTGTTTGACGAATTCCAGTAAAGCCCTCTTCTTTAGTGAGCAGCTCCTATTAAGATGCAGCGGAATATGAAGATGATGATGGATACGAGGTTCCCACACAGGGTTCTCGCAGAGACGAAAATAACTCTCTATCTCTTTTGCTTTTTCTGTATTTTCACTGTATACAGAGTGTCTGTAATTCCTGCATTTATAGACAAGTGCTCCCCCTTTGTCGTGCTTATCCACCAGCGGCTTCCCTCGTTTGGGAGCTTTTAACGGATGATCGTTACCGAAAATCCCGGTAACGATTGTCCGTTACCGATCTGGCCCTATCCTTAAGTAACGGACTGGATGGCCAGTCCAGCCGTCATCCAGTCCGTTACCTGAGCCAAGAATGGCCACTATGCTATAATATCTCCCACTTGGTCATTCGAGCCAAGTGTATCAACATACTGGTTTTCCTCCCACTTTTCAAGGGTTTTCTCTAGTTATGTTGATTTCTGATTACTTTTGCAATCAGAACCTGTTGTGTGGTTATTTCCCTACACAACAAATCATCCGTTGTATGGTTATTTATCTATACAACAATATGTTAGTTGTATGGTTATTTACCTATACAACAATCAAACATATCTCAAACCCATGTTAAGTTCCTCTGTTATGCCTTTTGTTAAGGGGTCTGCCAACATGTCTTTCGTTGGCATGTATGACATGGATATTTCCTTTCTCATAATCATATCATAAACATAGTGGTATTTTACCATTATATACTTGCTTTTCGAGCAATTTGCTCCACTCTTAATAAGAGTAGTTACTGCATTGTTATCACAATAGATAACCACTAGCTCGTCTGTTATTTCTAACTTCAAATATCGTATGAAGCGGATTATCCAGACAACACTAGTTGCAACCATACAATAAGCAACATACTCAGCTTCCTGTGTATGCAATACTACACAACCTTGTTTCTTACATGCCCAAGAAACAACACCACCTCCAAATAAGAATATTTGTCCCGAGGTTGATTTGCTGTCATCTTTGCTCCCAACAAAGTCAGCAGCTGAGTATCCTATCACCTTCAGTTCATTTGCTTGAAAACGTAGTTTCAAGTCCTTCATTCCTTTCAAATGTCTTAGAATCATTTTCACAGCTACCCAGTGCTGCCAACCAGGATTACTTTGATATCTACTGATAAGACCAACAACAAAGCTGATATCAGGTCTTATACACAACATAACATACATCAAGCTGCCAACAACTTGTGCATAAGGAACATTAGGCTTATCGTCTCCTTCACGGGGACAATCAGCCTTACTTAATTTAACCCCTTTTACATCAGGTGTATCTGCAGACTTGCATTCACCCATTTTAAACTTCTTGAGGATATAGTCAATATATCTCTCCTAACTCAGGCATAAGAGTCTAGATCCTCTATCTCGAGAGATCTTTATACCTAGGATATAAGATGTTTCCCCCATATCCTTCATTTCGAACTTAGAGTTTAACCATGACTTGGTTTTGACAATCATCTCATTGTCGTTTCTAGTGAACAATATGTCATCTACATACAACGACAAGATGACAAAGTCACTCTCACTGTTCCAAACATATACATAATGATCAAGTTTGTTAGCCACAAACCCAAGTTCTATAATGGCATTTTGAAAGATCAAATACGATTGGCGAGGTGATTGTTTCAAGCCATATAAGGATTTTTTCAACCTATATACTTTATCTTCTTGGCCTTCAACCACAAATCCTTCGGGCTACTGCATGTATATGATTTCTTCTAAATCTCCATTTAGAAAAGCTGTCTTTACATGTAACTGATGTAAATCCAAATCATAGTATGCAGATATTGCAAGGATTATTCGTATGGATGCAAATTTCACAACTAGAGAATCTGTCTCAACATAATCTATCTCCTATTTTTGCGAAAAATTCTTTACAACCAACCTCGCTTTAAACTTGTCGATTGTACCATCGACCTTGTATTTCTTTTTCAAAACCCACTTACAACCTATAACTTTCCTTCCTTTTGGCAAATCTGTCAATTCTTAGACTTGATTTTTTTTAATGAATTCAATTTCCTCATCCATGGCTTTCTCCTAGTCTGTTGCTTCTTATGAGTTCATTGCTTACTGCTAAGTCAAGTTATCAGTCAACTCATCCAAATATACCGAATTACACACTTCCTATGCAAGATAAGTGTGATAATCCTTTAAGTAGGACGGAGTGACTCTTGGCCTCTTATGTACACTTAAGGTATCGGTAGTTTCAGGAAGATCTTCTATGGGCTCAAAATATGATTGGTCTAAATCTATCAAATCATCAACATATTCCTCATTGTTATCTAGGATGTCATTGTTAGTATCCTTTAAGAATTCAACATCTTATATGGTGTAGTGAATACAGCTTTATACAATACTCTATTCAGTATGTAAACAATTGTACTTACTGCTTCTCCCCAAAATACCCTTTAAAGAGAGACATCAATCAACATTAACCTTGTCATATTCAGTAAGGTTCTATTATATCTCTCAGCTATACCATTTTGCTGAGGTGTCCTGGGCATTGTATTTTGTTTAGCAATACTAAAGTCTTTGCAAAATTTTAAGAATTCTACCGAGGTATATTCACCTCCTTTGTTTGATATTAAGACTTTGATCGAACGCCCTAGCTGATTTTCCACTTCTTGCTTATATTATTTGAAAGCATCAAGTGCCTCCGATTTATGCGCCAAAAGATATATATACATATATCTAGAGTAATAATCAATACAGATTATAAAATAACCCTTTTTCTGATGTGTCTTTACTCTAAAAGGTTCAAATAAATCTCTGTGAATAATTTCTAACAGGGTTGTTACCCTTTTTGTTTCCTTAGAAAAAACTTTCCTTTTCATTTTTTCTTTTATACAAGCTTCACACTTGTTGAAAGTCTTTTCCTCAAATCCAGGCAATAAGTCAAAGTTGGATAATTTTCTCAACTTTTTCAGACTTATATACCCTAGGCATTTATGTCACATATTCACATCAACAGTAAATGCACTCTCAATATAAGCAGAAGATTGATGACTTTTATTATTTGATAATTTGAATAATTCTTGTTCTACATCAAATTTCCCTAAGAATAAGATTCTCCCATGTTTGCCCATAGTCACATTGTTAGGAATAAACCTAACTTCAAAACCCTTCTTAATTAAGGTAGGGATCGAGACCAGATTGCGTCTTATAGATGGCATAATTAACACGTCAGTCAGTATAATTGGTTTGCCTTGTATAAATATCCTAAAGGATCCAATACCTAAAACATCTGAGAAAGTATTGTTTTCCATATACACACAATGTTTTACAGGTTGATATTCCTTAAGGTCCATTGCCCCTTACTTGATCTTCGAGATATGTCTTGTAGCTCCTGAATGTATTCACCAACCTATCACCGGGCGGTCCAAATACAATCATTCTGAAATCACACAAATTATATCCTACTTCTCTAACTGTCCGCGTTGTGGGTTGTTTCCTCTACATTTCTTGTTACGGCAGTCCCTTTTGTAGTGTCCTATCTTTCCACAGTTAAAACACTTGATCTGAGAAGCGGCTTCATGCGATTTCTTAAAACTTTGACCGCCTTTCTTATTATTCTTGCCAAACTTTTTATTTGATTTTTTTTATGGTTGGATTTGGAGCTAGACACTAACTCATCCTGGATTACTAGTAATTTCTCTTTTTTGTTTTTGAACATATGTTCTTGCTCTATTATTAGTTTGAGGGGCAACTCAGAAAGGTTGATTTCTGACCCTAGTCTTAGAGCAGTGGTGATCATGTTCTATGACAAAGGTAGACTATTCAGTATAGTTGATATCTACATCGGTTTGGGGATGACTGATTTTGCTACAGCTAAATCTCTAGCCATTATCAGCATGTGATTTACACGCTCTACTACATTTTCCTCTTCTTTTATCTTGAAAGAATTGTATTTTTGTAGTAGTAACTGCACATGTAATTTTACAGTTGTATCATATTTAGCTGTTAATGAATCAAACAACTCTTTTGCGGTCTCAAATTTTTCAAATACCCTAATCAGGTCATCTTTCATGTAGGTTAACATGATTGTTCTTGCTATGGTATCATCCTTTAGAAATGTTTTATACATTTCTAACTGTTGCTCACTTGCATCTGGCGGTGGAGGATGCACGGTTTCCTTTAAAACATACTCTATACCTTCTAGTGTTATAGCCAAGGAAATTCTTCTCTTGCATGTTTGGAAGTTCAAACCGTTCAACTTTTCTGTTTTTGTCAGTTCGAACATACATATCCTAGAACTCATTTTTAAGTGTTTGACAAAAATAACAATAAAGCGGTCTAAAAAGGAAACCATTACAAAAACAAAGGCACACATAGCAAAAGACATGTTAAAGTGATGTATGATATGTAACAAATAATCCTTTTAAAAATTTTCTAAGGGGTTTTGTACCTTTATGGCCCTAAAAGGATACCAATATACAAAACTGTAATTTTATCTATTTATCCCTTTTTTATAATTTTGTAAAACCACGAGGACAAACTTTTAAAATTACTATTTGGTATTCTTGTAAAATTCGCAAATGATCGGGGTTAAAATCATAATTTTAACTCTCAGGGTGAATCTGTAATTTTCCAAAAGAATAGGGGTAAATTCATCTTTTGACTGAATGGTAGAAATAAAATTATCCAAACTAGGAAGGTTAAAACGTAAATTGACAGCCCGGTATTTGGTAATTTTCATAAACAGCCTGATTTTGCAAAGACAGTCTTTTTACCCGAAAATATATGGACAAAAGGGTAATTTTGCCCAATGACAACTATGTAATATCTGAAATCGGACAGGAGTAGTTTAGTCTTTTGGCCATGATCCCCAAGGCGATTTTCGGAAACCACTAGCGTTTTGGAAAACCCTAAGCGGTTTTGACGGTTTTCCGAAACCGCGGATTTTATTTTTTTTTTCAGTACATTTATTATAGAGAGAGAAAGAGTCTGTACAAAAAATAGAGAGAGCGGAAGGGGGTGGTCGGGGGATTTTGTCCGACGGTTACCTCCGGCTGTTCGTCGGCTGTCAGCATCCCTGGTGTCTTCCTTCCCTAGCCTCTCAGCCTGTCTCCATGGTTTTGCGGTTTTATGGCTCTGACTTTTGCTGGCCTCCGCCTCTGGTTTTTGTCTTTCACTCTTGTCGACCTCCGCCTCGGGTTTTTGCCTTTGGCTCTTGGCTGTGGTTGTTACGGCTTCGGCCGTTTGGCCTTAGTTATGGTTGTTCTATCTTCTACGCCTCTACCGACTGCCGCTGCTTCTTCCTACGATTTTTTTTCTTCTTTCTGTATGTTTTTCCTTTTTTTTTTGCAGGGATGTAGGCTCTGATACCAATGTATGAAGAGGAGTACCTCTTCTTTGGTTCGCCAGATTCCGATGAAGGCCTGCAGCTCCTTCTTGTGCTGTTTGACGAATTCTGGTGAAACCCTCTTCTTTAGTGAGCAACTCTTGTACAGATGCAGCGAAATATAAAGATGATGATGGATACGAGGTTCCCACGCAGGATTCTCACACAGACGAACATAACTCTCTGTCTCTTTTGCTTTTCTGTATTTTCATTGTATACAGAGTGTCTGTAATTCCTGTCTTTATAGACAGGTGCTCCCCCTTCGTCGTGCTTATCTGCCTGCGGCTTTTCTCGTCTGGAAACTTGTAACGGATGACCGTTACTGAAAATCCCGGTAACGATCGTCTGTTACCGATCTGTTCATATCCTTAGGTAACGGACGGGATGGTACCTTAGCTGAGAATGGCCACTATGCTGTAACAGTCTCATTTATTGGATGAATGAAACCGAGTATTTAAAGTTGTCTTGAACCTTAGCGCGCAGCAACGTTAACTTTCGCATCATTTGTTCGGTTAAACTATTGAACTTGCATTTCATTTTTTACATATTTAAACTACCAAGTCAAAAAAGTTCTTCTGGTTCATTTTTCTCCATGTTTGGGAAGTCCTTTTATTAGCGGATTGGACTCACTGGCGAGCCAGTCTTTCCAGGTCGAGCTAGGTAGACAGCTCTCCCTCTTTGTAGAGGAATATTACCAAATTCTTGTGCACAATGGGGAGTCAAAGACAGATGCAGGCCTGGGGTATTGAACTCATGATCTTCAACTTGTGAGTCGACCCTTTTGCCAAACGACAGGTTCGTTGTTCATCATGCATGTTACCGAAATTCCTGTTTTTGACATTGTGGTGAGGAGTACTCTACCATTGAACTAACTATCGATTTATGTTAAAGGTTTCCAAAAAATATATTTAAAGTTACATGGCTTAAAATCGTCGGTTTCAGTTCAGTTTCTTAAAGTCTCGAACCTTAATCAAACTGGGGCTTCCCGGTTCTGGTTACTGCCGGTTCTATAGATAGTTCAGTTTCGGTTCAAACCGGTGATGTTCATTCAAGAAAAAAAAATTCAGTCTTCAAAATTTCAGGAGTAACGATCAAAACCACGGGCAGGGGGGAAATCTGAAAAAACAAGGGGCGAATTAAACAGCGGGATTGTTGATATGTTAACCTGAAGATTTTATAAAAGGGAAAAGGAAAATCAAAGGAATGTGTGGTTGAATAATTGACACAATTTCAAGGTCAAGTAGGGTAACCGTCAATATCACAATTCAGTCATAAATATAAAAACAAAAAGCCTAAGGAATCTTCTTTTCTTATTGGCATAATGGGGAGGCCAAGGCCTCATACATGACCCTAGTATCGAACTCAGGATGTTCAACTCATCAGTCGACCATCTAGCCAAGTGAGCCATTGCTCTTTGTGTCGAGGAAGCAATCTTCCTACACCAACTAATGCTTATCGGGGATTTTGAACAAGTTGTTTGTGTTCAAGAAGCGGTGCTTTCGGTTGTGACATGTTAGAGGTTATGGTGGTGCCGCCACAAGGTGGATGATTATCATATTACCTTCTTTTGTAGAGACATATACCAATATACTTTTTTGTGTATGTCTTTTACACCGAGAGATCTATTTTGTTTGATTGTATATATGCTGC
The DNA here is from genome assembly GCA_036023115.1 of Brasenia schreberi. NCBI lineage: Eukaryota > Viridiplantae > Streptophyta > Magnoliopsida > Nymphaeales > Cabombaceae > Brasenia > Brasenia schreberi. Next base: position 8,925,013 of record JAYKKT010000077.1, read on the forward strand.
TCTATAGAAGCCACTCTTGTATCTTCTTCAATAATGATTCTACCTTTGACGGAAAGAGAAGTTTTGTTTTAGCCTGGTTTTAGGTTTCAGGTCCAGTACATACTAGTTTCATAACTAATTAATTAAAAAAATAAAACATAAATAATTGTTTAGCTTAGTTATTTAGCAACAACAATAATTGCTAAAGGTAAAATTAAAGTATATTAAGTCAAATTGGAAGATAAATAAATAAATACGTTATTATTTACTTCAAAAGTATTTAAGACCAATAAATAATCTATGTAACTAATAATCTTCTTTTTCATTATAAGGAAAAAGGACTAAACTATGCCCTGTTCAGGTTTTTGCCAGTCGGGTACTTATTTTGAAAGAACCAAACAAAAATTTGGGTATAGGCTGGTTCAAGCTTAAATGGGTTTAGATCTAAATATTTTATACCCAGAATCCAGCGCATTTACCAAATGAATCCAAATTTTCTATCTGACCCAAGTCCATTCTCTCTCTCTCACACACACACACGCAGAGGATTCGCCTTGCACTACCAAGCCGACGAAATTGAACCAAACAATAAAGTAGTTGAATCCACAACCCTATACATAGAGCACCCACATTAAATATATCTAAAGAACGACGTGATCCTGCAAGAACCTTCCTTAGGTCAGCGTATTAAAGGATTTCATTGTGACGTAACAAATGCCCACAAAGCATGTTTCGAAGGGCAGTTTGTCTCTTTAATATCTATCACATATTGCCACCAACGGTGGGTTTTCTGGTTGTTGGCCTTTGCACAAAGCCACCGTCCCCTTCACCCCACTGATTTGCACTAACACATTCAATTAATGTTTCATGGCAGTTCTATTAATTACGTTAGATGCATCAAGAGCGTTAGCTCAACCGGTAGGACGCTCTGACACCTTTGCTACTGGTGGGGAGTTCGACTCATGCAGTGTTATAAACTCAAAATTTTGGCAGGACCGTAATTATCTACAGCATGTGTGGCATCATCACTGCGAAAAGCCTTCTCCCAAGTAACACAACCTAAGTTTGTGGTAACCACCTTCGCCAACCCTATGTAAGGTTGGCAGGAGGTTGTGGTAACTACGCTCAGCCGCCGCCTGCCACCATCCTGCTGCACGAGGCGAAACCTCAGCTTGTGCTCAGGTGCATGCATGTGTGTCTTAGGCTTCGCCCTCCCCTTGGTATTCTTGTTTCGTTTGAGAGATTAGGCATCTTGTTCCACGCGGGAGGCATCAATTTCTAGCCCTTCATCTAGATGAACAGATGCATTAACTGATTAAATGGAAAACGTGAAACTACGACTACTTTGTAGTTTTGCTAAAAGACATAACACCGTTACGTCTGTGTCTGTACTTACCATCGTTCTTTCACACTCCAATCTTTCCAATATCTAACTTAGGAGATTTTTCCTTCTTTTGAAGAAAATAGTCCCCTTTAAAGACGTCTATTATATCCTAGTGCACAAAGAAAACTAATATATATAATATATATATATATATATATATATATATATATATATATATATATATATATGTGGAGAAACTCAGAGATGCCAAATACTTGAGAAATGTTAAACATCATCTTATACCAAACTCTAGTAGATGGTATGGATCATTCGTGTGATCGCACAAACGCAAATCAATTTACCCATCAACATCAGTGTGAGACCTTTTGATTATCACCGTATGAACTTATTAAGTAATACTTATTAGGTGTACTCTCTCTCTCTCTTATATATATATATATATATATATATATATATGAAACTGACTAATATTGACTGGTGACAGGGATACGAGGTTGCTGTAATTACTATACATAATGTGAAACCTTTTCTTTAAAGGTGGGCCTTCAAAATTTGTTAGTGCACATTTTGACGAGTTGAAGTGGCGAAGGAAGGATAATGGACCTAAAGAGATGAGACTACCAGAATTCTGCTTTCACACACACACTCTCTCTCTCTCTCTCTCTCTCTCTATATATATATATATATATATATATATAATCCTGCTTTCCCACTCTCTCTTTCTAGAGAATGTGACATTGTGAACCCAGCAAGAATGGACTTTAGGTTTGCTCCGCCCAATATGTTGCTTTATTCGTTCTCAAAAAAATGCCAGTGAAAGCAAGACACATTTCCAAAGAGAAACATTAAACTGTATATCTAGCTCTTTTGGGCCCTTGTTCAAATCGCATCGAGTACTGATCTGGACTTGGCTTTGTAATAAAAATGTACAGTACTTGCAGACTTAATTTTCGGGGAATTTATTGTTCATTTATGTGCATCAAATCTGCTTCACGCCATGCACTTAAACCCATTGATCGTGTCTAAGTTCTAAATTTCCGTTTCTTCTGCAGTGGCCAAACATGGTTTAGATACGGATCTAGCTTGTAAATACTTTTGTTTTGCTTGGTATTAAGTCCAACTTCGTATATGCATATACCAAGCTAGTTATAGTCAGTGGAACCATTTGAGATGGGGTAAACTATTTATAATGGCCATGGCCATGGATTCAATCGTCTTCTATAACTTTTTCATTTTTTTTTCAAATTTCAGGTAGACGGCGGCCCACCTCGTCTCAATGTAGATCGGTCACTGAACATAGCTAGTTTCAAGGTCCTGTAAACAAGGTTTATTGGATCACGGCGGGCATGAATACATCATCCATCTGATCCTAAGGGAGATAAATAGAAATTTAAAACAACAAAGGTCGTCGTCGATCCAATCAGTGGTATTTAGCAGCTAACTAGGCCATATCAGAGATTATCGTTCTCTACAAGTGGAGCCCCTGACACCGACTGTTACCTACCGGAGGAAAGAGATTGAAGCATATCTTGCTAATGGGTGCCAGCATTGTGCTAACACAAGTTAGAATATTCGGCCAAACCAAGATATTAAGCTTTGTTACTCTTACAGAATTACCCGGTCAACTTGTGCCGGAACTTATTGATTTTTGGGGATCCGACGACCCGTCGGCCACCGAAACAGGAAGCTGACGAGTAATCACGATTGACGAAATAGTGCAGATCTTCGGCCAAAGAGAAGTCCTCTTCATTTTGGTGCTGATCGTCCTTTTCACCACTGTGCTGTGAGACAAAAAAGCTGGCCCTGGTAGCATATGCAATGCAAATTTGCATCTGTCAATCGATTCAGCAGCTTTGTTTTGGTAACTTGCCCATCACATCCTGGATAAAGACAACTCGTGATCTCTTATAAGGTCATTTGTCTCTTTCATTGCCGTAGATCCTTTTGATGGACGGCACGGCAATATCAGCTTCAATTTTCTTCTCGTTTCGGGCTCGACGTTGATTTGAGGATTTAATGAAAACGCTGAAAATTTTGTTGAATCCATCAATTCCATCCCAGCTGCAGATAAGATACCTATCTACTAACTACTCAGATTATTATATCAGCAGTATGTTAATGGTGGAATTGAAAAGCATCTATATCTAGGGCTGGGGTTCCCGCAACTAAGCTAGAGGCATCACGTTTCGGATGCCAGGTTTGACGTGAACCACCACACCACCGGCATCCAATTAGTCCAATTGGAACGCAAAAATGCTATTGATTTTCCAGCATTCTTAATTAATTTAAGTGGAGAAGTTGCTCTCTTGCCTTTAGTTCTTGGTGTATATTATTTGCATATACCATTATGTTAATAGAATAAGAAATTGGAATTATAGAAAATAATTAAAAATAAAGGCTTTCAACTTAATAGAATAAAGATAAAATATATCATTAGAAAGTAAAGGCTTGACTTAGTAAAACAAAAATAATATATGAAATGTAAGTTTGATTATTTAATTATTTTTGATGATATAGAAATTAAAATTGAAAATTTTAAATATCTAGGGTCAGTTTTTCAAAATGCTAGAAAATTTTATGAAGATGTTACTGTAAAACTAATGGAGGTTAGTTAAAGTGAAAAGGTAAACCAAGTATTGTTTGTGTCAAGAAGATACCATTAAAATTGAAAGAAATATTATACAGTAGTAATTAGACCCGCTATGTACTATGGTCATGAGTACAAAAGATGTCCGTGACATAAATAATATGTTGAGATAAGATGAATGGTCACATAAGGAACGACTATATAAATAATAAAGTTATTAGAAACAAATTAGGTATGGCATATAAAATGAGGAAAAAATATTTATGGTTTGAGCACGTAAAAATATGACAAAAAAACTTTGATAAAAGGGTATGAGAAATTATATTGTAAAAATGTTAAAAGAAGAAGACTTGTTGTTACATGCATCTTTCATAATTCGTTTGTCGGTGGGTATATAACTAAACATTTAATTAGAAGTAAAAATACAAGCTAGATAAGTATTCCTTTCAAGGAAGAATAACATTGATATAATTTCACCTAGAATAATTGTACGTACTCTATGCATGTGAACGTAGCAAGCGTCCAGTCTACAAGGAAGGGAAAGCACAAGCATTTCAAAAGAATGAAGCCAATTACGCACGATATAAGTGTTAAATTATTGAACAGGTGCAAAAAGTCGGCAAATTTCTAGTTAGCTTCAATAAATTCGTCGACAAGCTCGTACCCATAAAGTTAGCTCAACCACTAAGGCCCTCTAACTCCTCCGCTGTAGGTGGGGAATTCGATTCCCCGGGGATGCACGCGTGTATGTTTCTCTTTGTAACAAATAAAAAAGAGTATACCAACTATATTATATATAATATATAGTTGGTATACTCTTTTTTATTTGTTACAAATACACGCATGCATCCCTGGGGAATCGAGGAATCTCCGCTGTAGGTGGGGAATCGATTCCCCAGGGATGCATGCGTGTATGTTTCTCTTTGTAACAAATAAAAAAGAGTATACCAACTATATATATATATATAGAGAGAGAGAGAGAACTTCGGTGAAGCATGGATTTTCATGTACACAGAGACAACCCCACAGAAAAGAAGACGCCATTCTCCTTCACGGGTGGAAAAAGAAGACGAAGGAGAGGAAGCAGGGGGCGCCAGCTTATTCGACCACGAGACAAATGAAAATTAGAAAAGGAGCACGAGGGACGCTCCGCGACGACTAACTAGACGCCCCTGAACGTCTGAACATGTGAAGACGATTTCACTCTTCGCAACCCCCCACTACTGAATAGTTAAATCCATAAAGAGACTATTTTTTTCTTGCCGAGCCACGGTCAAAGCCTTCCAGAAGCCGAGAGGCCACCCCCTTCGAGCCATCCATCCATCTCTGATATAAATGGGTCGTCTCCCCTCTACATGGACACGTCAAACACGCGTTCTCAGGCAGCGAGACGCAAGAACTCATCTCTTCCTTCTCGATCTCACTCTCACATCGTATTGCTTCTGCGTGAGAAGGAACAGCTCTTCGGTTTCCTGAAGATACAGTTCCCACTCAAGGAGGAGCTGCCTGCGAATCTCACGTACATAGATAGGCACAGGGAAGAGCAGTGGACTACGTGAAAATTGAGTTGCTGGAATAATAGGAGTTGGTGAGACGACGAGAGAATCGTTGAGGATGGGGACGGGCGAGGGGAAGGGCGTGGCGGACTACGAGACGGAGATCACAGGCAGCGAGCGGTCCGTGTACAGCGGGCCTCTGAGCGGTCCGCTCACCACCAGGCGGACGTCCAAGAAGAGCGCCCGGTTCAACCTACCGCCGGATACCAGCAGCAGCGGGGCCGAAGGAGATGAAGGGTACCTGGAGATCACGTTGGACGTGCGGGACGATTCGGTTGCCGTGCACAGCGTTAAGACGGCCGGGGATTATGACAGGGAGGACCCGGAGGTCACTCTGCTGGCTCGCACCCTGGAGAAGAAGACGTCGTTGCAGTCCCTCATGCGCAACGCCTCCAACCAGTTCCGGCAAGTCTCGCAGGAGCTCAAGCGCCTCGCTTCCGGCGCAAGGCGCAATTCCAACGCCAAGCTCGACCGCTCCAAGTCGGCCACCGCAGGAGCTCTCGTCGGTCTCAGGTTCATCTCGAAGGCCGACGGCAAATCCGGTTGGGCATCCATCGAGAAGCGCTTCAACGAACTCTCCATTGAGGGTGTCCTCCCTCGTTCCCTCTTCGGCCAATGCATCGGTCAGTATGCAGAAAGAGTCTCCTCTTACCTCCTCTCTCTCGTTCTCGTTTGGTGTTAGTTTAAAATCTTCTTACCGTTTCCTGATTGTGGCGCGTTTGATTCGTGGCAGGGATGAAGGAGTCGAAAGAGTTTGCCATAGCGTTGTATGATGGGTTGGCCCGGCGGAGGAATATCATAGCTCCTTTCATAAACAAGGAAGAGCTTCGGGATTTCTGGGATCAGATCTCGGAGCAGAGCTTTGATTCCAGGCTCCAGACTTTCTTCGACTTGTAAGATTTATCGACCATGCATAATTAATCAGTTTCTCGACTCTAAGTTCATCTTCTTCCAGCTCTCTTTAGTCCTTATATTTGTATATGTATGAATTTTGTCAGGGTTGACAAGAATTCGGATGGCCGGATTACAGAGATTGAAGTTAAGGAGGTTAGGGTTCTGAAACTGCTATTTAGAATCTAATTACAGGCTTGAAATCGTTTTAGTTTGCCTTTTAATCAAGGTTCTCAAGTTCGTTTCCATTTCTTTGGTCGAATTGTTTAGATTATCTCTCTTAGCGCCTCCGCCAACAAGCTGTCTAAGATTCAGCAGCAAGCAGAAGAGTATGCGGCTCTAATTATGGAAGAATTGGACCCCAACAATCTGGGTTACATAGAGGTAGGAGTTTTCTGTCTCTTCTTCACAGTATAAATTTCAGAGACAGGAACTTTACCCGTGTCAATTTGGAATCTTGAATTCGTCTGCTCAATGATATCTTTGTGTATGGCTTGGTTTATTTCTAACGATATGCGCCTATGTGTTGGTCAGGTTTACAATCTAGAGACGTTATTGCTTCAAGGGACAACCCAAATGGCACCGGATTCCACTAGCAGGGCGCTGGTCAGTCAGATGCTAAGCCAGAAACTGAGACCCACCAAGGATAACAACCCCATCCGAAGTTGCTTCAACCAGACTAAATATTTCTTACAGGACAATTGGAAGAGAGTGTGGGTCATCCTGCTCTGGCTCGGGATCATGGCAGGGCTCTTCACCTATAAGTTCATACAGTACAAGCACAGGGCTGTGTTCAAGGTCATGGGATATTGTGTTTCCGTTGCCAAGGGTGGTGCAGAACTCACCAAGTTCAACATGGCTTTAGTTCTTCTGCCGGTCTGCCGCAATACCATTACTTGGCTCAGGAATAGAACCAAACTGGGTGCTATTGTCCCCTTCGATGACAACCTGAATTTCCACAAGGTAAAATCAATTAGTCTTTCATCAATTTATGTTCCAGTATAAGATCTTGTATTCTTCAACTCACAAGTTTAATCTTCTTTGTCTGGATTGCAGGTTGTTGCCGGGGGAGCAGCAGTAGGAGTGGGACTGCATGCCATTTCTCACTTGACCTGTGATTTCCCTCGCCTGCTCCATGCAACCGATGCCGAGTACGAGCCATTGAAGCAGTTCTTCGGCGAAAAGAGACCTCCAAACTACTGGTGGTTTGTCAAGGGAACTGAAGGGTGGACTGGAGTTACGATTGTGGTGTTGATGGCTATTGCCTATACACTTGCCACGCCCTGGTTTAGGCGCAACAAGTTCAACGTGCCCAAAGCTCTCAAGAAATTCACTGGATTCAATGCCTTCTGGTACTCACACCACCTCTTTATCATTGTCTATGCCCTCTACATCCTCCACGGACAGCAACTCTACTTGACCAAAGAATGGTACAAGAAGACGGTACGTGTTTATCACTAGCTACTTGATCTTTTCTCTCGCTAGCGTTCTTGTTAGTCTTCCCCTTCATTTTCTTGGGATTTTATACGCATCATTAAGCATGGTTTTTCCTGGTTGCAGACATGGATGTATCTTGCGATCCCGATGCTGATGTATGCTTGTGAACGACTGGTTAGAGCGTTCAGATCGGGCATAAAGCCAGTTAGGATTCTCAAGGTAATTGCAATATAAGGTTATTAAAGAAACAGACGAATTAGAGCGTTAAGGTAATCGCAAACTTATTCATCTTCTGACGCTTAAATCATCATGTTGCAGGTTGCTGTTTACCCTGGAAACGTACTGACACTGCAGATGTCGAGGCCTAATGGCTTTAAGTACAAAAGTGGACAATACATGTTTGTCAACTGCGCAGCTGTTTCCCCATTTGAATGGTACTTACCTTAATTATATAAACAATCATTTAGTTTCTGTTGAACCAAGCAATGTATTGTTCTTCTTAGAAGAAATTTATGCTAGTGAGCTTATCTAATTGAAACCATGAACAGGCATCCCTTCTCTATTACTTCCGCTCCTAGCGATGATTATTTGAGCGTTCACATTCGCACACTGGGAGATTGGACAAGCAAACTTAAGACCGTCTTCTCTGAGGTAATTTGTGGGGAAGTGCATGTTCATTGTGTATCTGTGCTCCACTATTCCTTTTCATGTCTTAATTAGCTCTCTGTTTCTTCTGATGTAGGTTTGCCAACCACCAGATCTTGGCAAGAGTGGTTTGCTTAGAGCGGATTACAACCACAATGGAAGCAGCCCAAGGTTCGTTCCCTTTAGTAGCAGTTTCATTACTAGCCATTTAGATACAGACAAGTCGCTCTGGGTCATCTTTTATGAAGAAAACAGGGAATCAATTGGAGCATGAAAGCTAGAAGTCGATTGGAGTCTAGTCTCATCAACTCAAGCTCACCTCACTAGAACAAGACACTTGTCCACAACTCGTTTTTCTTCTCATGAATTATTATGAACAAGGACATACATATAACTCATTTGCCCTTTTACTACTTTAAAGGGGATAGAAAATTTAAAAGCTCTTGACTAAATGATGTTGCTTATGCCTCTGTCTGTCCGTGTAACAGCTTTCCAAGGGTATTGATTGATGGGCCTTATGGAGCACCAGCTCAGGATTACAAGAAATACGAAATTGTGTTGCTTGTTGGCTTGGGAATCGGCGCAACCCCCTTCATAAGTATCGTGAAGGACATAGTGAACAACCTAACGGCCAAGGAAGAGGAAGAGGATTTTGAAAACAATGGTGTGAAATCTAATAAGTCCTTTATGACAACGAGGGCCTACTTCTACTGGGTGACCAGAGAGCAGGGCTCATTCGACTGGTTCAAGGGAGTCATGAATGAAGTCGCCGAATCCGATCAGCACGACGCGATCGAGCTCCACAACTACTGCACAAGCGTATACGAGGAAGGCGACGCAAGGTCTGCGCTCATTGCCATGCTCCAGGACCTAAACTATGCCAAGAACGGCGAGGACATCGTGTCCGGCACCAGAGTGAAGACCCACTTCGCCAAGCCCAACTGGCGCAGCGTCTTCAAGCGTATTGCTGTCAACCACAGAGATGCTACAGTTGGTGAGTTTTCAGTATCCTATATGCTTTTCCTTGATTAAATTTCTTTGAACAACCCAATTGCTACTGAAGTAGTCTAAATAACTTTAAGTATCATGCATGGTTTTGATTAAACTAACTACCTAATCACTGTGAACCCTCTTGGATTGATTTTTGCAGGGGTGTTCTACTGTGGAGCCGCAGCATTGACCAAGGAGCTGGGACAGCTATCACTTGACTTCTCAAGGAAGACGAGCACCAAATTCGACTTCCACAAGGAGAACTTCTAATTGAACGGATGCAAAAGTCCCTGTGGATTTCCCCATTACATATTGGTATTGATGTACAGAGTAGCAAGTGTTTGTTCTTTTCTGGTGATTGCAGAGGAATGATCCGAATTGGCTTTCCAACTGGGTCCCCCCAACGACGATTTAGAAAGATAGCAGGGAATCTCATGCACTAGGTGTGGAAGGCTGACAACCCGTTTCCCACTGTCGTGTCGTAATATACATAATCTAAAGAGATTGGGTAGGTAATTGTCCACATGATTCAATATAAGGAGCCAGTGGGGGAATTCCTTCAACATCCAGAGAACCATTATCTGCAGTGAAATGAGATGGTCACTGTAGATGACGAATTAGTTGATCAGTTAGGAGTGATTTATTTGTGTATGTTTTCAGCTTCTAGTAATGCAAGTTATATATATCTGGACAGCTTTGGAGGCATAGTGCTATTTATTTTATTTTTATTCCAGTCTGCTCTTTCCCTGTGTCCTAAAATGTGATACTTCGATTTTGTTTGCAAGAGCTGCGTCCAGAGGCAACTTTTCAAAGTGGGGTGTCATCGTGATGGCCCAGAAAAGATGGGCTGGTCACCGTAATAATAAATGGTATAGTGCAAACTATTAGAGAAGGTAGGCGAGTGGGTGTTGAGGTTCCCAAACACGAAACGTCAGCTGAATGCTCAATCATTGATGGGTAGTTAGGAGCTCGAAGCATGTAAAAGTATCCGTAGGGTTTCAGAGTCGATGCAAGAGAGAGAAGATGCCCCTAATCGACGCTTTGATGATAGTGAGGGCAACGCATGAAAATGGCCCAACCAGTGTGGTCACAATCGAATGGAATGAAATATTGAGTGCGAATCAACAGTAATCTGATTCAACAGAGAGGCCGATTCAGGAAGCAACAAGAATCGTCTGATATTTTGTTGAGTCACGTATGTGAATTTGTGGACAGATTCCAAGACTGATTTGGTGGGTGGGATTCAAATTTTTATTGATTTTTCATTTTAAAATTTATTTTAATTCTCTACAGCTAATTCAGTGCAAATGGATTTGGTTGATTTTCGGAATCTTTTTTGACAAGGACTCCATTCAAAAACTGGTTCTGTCAGGAGACATACAAGCTGTGTTTGCTTGGGGCTTTACAATTCAATGCCGATGAATGCAACACGACTCTCTCTGAATAGGCGGCCGATCAATGACGGAGACAACAATCACCAAGGACCAAAATCAACAAACTGGGGCCGTGCATATTAATTGCTGACTTGCATGACCCTTTTGACAAAAAAATCCACATTATCCTCTACAACAAGAAATAGGATAGACTTCAACACAAAATTGAATAGTAGCCGCAGCAGGTGATTGAGTTCAGTGGTTCATTGTATAAAATTATTGACTCTATCTCGGTAATACGATAAAGACAAAATTGTTTGAAGCACAGATAGAAGCAGAAGCAACCCCTATTTCAAAGAGCAGACGAACTGAAAGCTAAGCAGTTGCAGTTTTGAAGAGCTCACTTAGCTAAGGGGGTTGACTCACAAGTTAAAGATCATGAATTCGATAATTTTGTACCTGAAAGAGAATGATAAGTTTCTCAAGCTATTTCAAATACATGTACAAACCATTACATGAAAATTGGTTTCACTTTAAAACTAAAAAATACATCCTAATTAATTACTCTGTTGGCTTCCACAATAGCAGGCAGATGGAATTTAAATCACTTTCTTTGGGGTTCTCTATCTTAGCGGCTAAAATCATATTCTAATTAGAAAGTGGTTGTGATTATAAGAGGAAACGAAGTGTGCAGCCAAAATGCCAACAGAAAAAATGCTATCAAAATAAAAGAACAGGAAAGATGTACTGGGTAAAGACATTTAGACTCAAGTGGGGAAAACACCGTCCCGATGGCAATCATTTCTAGATCTGCAAGGACAATAGTCCAGGACAGAAAACTTCAACAGGCAGAAATAACATGCCCATAGAATATCTTTCTGAAGCAAACTGGATTGCCATGGATGCTTGCATCAACAATTACTGAAAATCTAACAATAACAAGATGAAAATACCCCTGGTTTTAGAATATTATAACCTGAGCTTCATTTCCACGTAAATCTTCAAGAGCAATTGTTACCTTTACCTGCAGTGTCATGTTACATCATATTTGTTGGTTTAGGACTTAAAATCCATGGAATTTGGAAACAATCTTAAGCAGTATCATATGAGTAACTCTATCCTACACACTTCTGATCCTCATGTATTCCCTTCACATTTTGGAGCCATCAGTGGTATTTAGAAAGTTATATATGATGTTTGAGAAAATATAAAAGACATCATTACACTCCTTAGTTTACTACGAATCCAGTTTTCAACATATAAACATATAGATTCCCGGACACTAGGGAGACCGTGTGTACAAGAGCACAAGGATCACAACAAGAATGTCACTGTTCGTTCCTTATTTTTTCATAACAAACCCAAAAAGAAAGGTGAATAGCAGTCGCACAGATTTATCAACAGTGTCTAATACAGTGTTGGTATTGTAAAAACAACCACGCTTTGACCATAAAACCTTAGTATTTTCCTGCTAAAGAGAGAAGGCATGCGAGCAGGCCTCAGGGAGACCATATTATAAATTACTCATGCAGGCTAGAACAACTGGAAACGTCTCTCGTCCATACCCCTATGCAAAGTAAATGGCCTGCTTATACGAATGTCATCTTCCAAATTCAAATTTACCTGCTGTTGAAGATTTTCCAGAAATATGTTTCAGAATCTGTGACGGTCAGAGATACCAGTGATACCAACAACCACGCACAATTGAAAGTGAAACCATGCTCTTCAGATCTGGAGGTATTTAGAACAATGCAGTCCATTAATGTGATATAGATTGTTCACGTTCCCATAAAAGGAAAATCAGAAGGCAAGAAAATTTAACAATTCATTGAGAACAACCTATTCTAAAACACGTTGTCAAAAAAGCTCCAAGTTTTCAATTTGATCAATGTAAATATCCGTGAGGTATTAGTTTTGTCTTCCTACATCTAACCAACACTAATCTACTTTCAGTACCATCGATTCCCATGGATCTGCAACAGTACATGAAAGCAGAAGTATACTTACTCCTTGTGGTCGCTGTTGAATTCTTAAAACCATTTCGACAAATTAGAGAAATAGAGAAGGTTCGACATCGTAAAAGGAAAACTAATAATGTCAATGCAAGAGAATATTTGTACAGATTCAAAATATCAAGTGACACTGAACGATCTTAGTTTGACCTGACCCGTGATGATCAAACCATATTCACACTTCGAATGCACTGCAATTCGGGGAAATCAGATATCTCGTATGGTTCTTAAGTTCACAATTTCACTTTGCTTCGTTCATTTGGAAAATCCGGAAAAGCTTCCTTATCCTCTAGATCTCGTGTGAGCAATACTGTGGGTCAAGTGGTAACCACAGAATGTTATGGTTAAAGTGTAAGCATTAATCTGGTCTCTCAGAGAATGAGACTCTAAAGTCACCACTCTCATTTCTTGATGTCAAATCATTCAAGGGTTCCTAACAATCTCCAGAAGATTGCCTCTATGTTTTCATCTTGAATGTTTTCACATCAAAGAAGAAATCCTTTTTTGGTCTTAGAATTGGAAAAAAACAGAAGCTGGGAGCTTCCGGCAGCAGGTTGACCATAGGATCTTGTACTGCCAGTTTAGATCAACCTTATGACTTGAATGAGGTTTACGGTGTTGAAAATGAGAAAAAGAGGATTAAAATTCACCTGTCAACACTAATTGTTCAGCATTACTTTCTTGCCTTCCCTTCTAGAAACAAGAAACCCATATACTCAAGCATGTGTTCTAATTTAACCTCTGTACTAACAACATAAACACAACGGTGTGGCACGATAATGCTGCCCCAAGATCTTCCTCTCCTCGCCATCACAAGGACTCGTCAAATTCAATTGATGTTTATCTCTCATCTCACAAAAAATCGCAGAAAATTATTCCAAGTATCAGTGGGCATTGAACACTCAGATGTTCTCAGAACATTTATAGTAAAATTAACCAAAAGACGAGCACTTCCGTATTTGTTTGAACTGGGGTGCCTTGAGCAGCTGTAGATCACTAACATTAAAAAAGTTGTTGCAAGCATATGTTCAATTAGTTGTCTGGAACTTTTGTAGGAAAACCCAAATGCTTTTCTTTATTTTTTAAACTTTGAAGCCTTGTTATTTGAAGAAGAAATTCGCACAGCAGGAGATTAAATAAACACAGAAGAAATTACAGATAGTCATGACATAACGAAGTATAACAACTTAAGCAAGCTTACTCGGATGAAACTAGAAACTACAAGGGCTTGCCAATTATGCGTTGGAAACTGTTTAATTCTTCCTGTGTCGTTTGCACATAGCGCTGGTACACTGCATGCATGTCCTAGCTTGCTTGTGAAGTATTCAGTTTTACTCACAAGGGCGTGAAATTTTTTCTTGAGGTTTCTGTCTTTTTGATGCATTCAAAGATGACCGTGATATTTTGTGCGTTATTCCTGTGGCGTGAATGGGATTTCTAACAGAGAAATCAATTGTCACACCTTATTTGTCGATTATGTATGCAAATGTCACTTGGTCTCTTTATATCCCAAAGATCATAAACTCTTTTAATAGAGCGTTTGTTAAACATAATCACGACGTTCAGTACATATTAAAGCTCTATTTCTAGAAATGTATTTATGTTTGCGTATTGGTCTTGTTTCATAACTTTTGGGTTCGCCTGTCTTACTTTGGGGATTTCAAATGCGTGCAGATTTTAATCTGGTACCACCACCAAGCCTAATTTCGATGTTGGAATCTAATACCACAGTTTCATCCATTAATATTGATTGGCATTCTTCTCTTCAAGTGTATAATTCGTTGACGTCAGGTGTAAGATTTGGCACTTCTCGCAGTACGCGATTTAGCAAATGCTAACGAAGATTCATCTGAAGAGTTGATAGCTAAAAACAAGGAGCTCCAATCTCAAAATGAAAAGAGTTGCAAGTTCAAAACTGTAGGTTTCTTGCTAACAGTAAAGAAGTGAACGACTTCTCATCGTTTGCTAAGAGTTCCAGACAAAAAAATATGAGTCGACCTTGACAGATTCAGTAAGATCACTACAAAAGCCAAAAGCATGCGCGTTGTGCTTAAACAAACTGTATATGCTTGTTTCGCTTATATGGATCTGTATGTAATATAAGGATCAATTACTCTTGCATATTAGAAGATTTCTCGACAAAACTTTTATTACATGTAATGTTTGATATTGTAAGATTTCTATGGTACACATATTTCAGGTTTCTTTTGAGTGCCCACTCGAATTTCTTCAATGATTCCAAACTTTACCACCCAATCGCCTACAGGAGCCCGTTGGTACACATATTTCTATGGGTAATGTACCTTAAACTTGTATACTGATTTGAAACAAAATATATGGCCAATTGGTTGAAATTTAACACACTCGGATTTTGTGATATTAGTGTTAAAAAGCCACCCATTAGTAGTTGAAATTCAACAATTGGTACACATTTCAATGTGAGGTGGATGGTTGAAAATTGTTTGAATGTCATATAGCAGGTTCTCTCTTTCTTTCTTTCTCTCTCTCTATATGTATATATATGTATGTATATATGTGTGTGTATATATATATATATAGTTTAATGGGCCCAGCATGTGAAGGCCATAGTTTGGTCCCAAGATGCTAGACTGGCAGCGCAGTGGGCTCTGGTTCCCCAGTATCGAAAGGCTAGAGCAATATGTTCAATATCAACTCAAATCCTAGAAAGATCACTTCAAACAATTTGAATAAAACAGACAAAACAGTGGAAGAAGGACGGGCATATATATACACACCCCAGCCTTATCTCACCTAGATTTGGCTCAATTTGCAACCGCTTTCTCATTTTCCATCCACATTTATTTTATCAAAGTTGAAGATCAGGCAGCGGGGCCCTTGCTCGAAGCGATAGTATTATTATAGAATATGCTTCATCAGCTTTTCTGTTTGAGTTGGAGGATCGTATGCATCATGGTTTTCGCATTGCTTTTCAAGCTATACTTTCAAATTTAACTTTTTCTGTTTGGGTATTGTCAAGGGATGCACCATTTGATGATAGGAGGATAGCTCGGTGGACGCACTATTTGCTTTCTGTTCTTTTCATAGGTTACCTGGTACAACTTCCCAAAAGAGGCTCACGCTACACAAAGAAACCAAGAGAAAGAAAAGAGTATGGATTCGTTGAAAAGTGATTCTAGATTCTTGACAAGGCTGGATTTGAGGAAAATTTACCCACTTTCCCCCACCCATAATTAAGCTTGGTAGTAGTGATAAATGCAGAATGGCTTTCAGTGCATAACTTTTATAAACATCAATCCATCATTCACTTGACATTTACATTAAATGTTTTTTATTTTATCACTTAATAGTTCATTTTAAAAACTAAAAATATTTATACAAGATTATACATAAAAAAATATTATACATTTATCACTACCTCGGATATATATATAAGTATGGAGAAATTGGATGCACTCATATCTCATAATATTAATACATTTTATATTAATACATATAAAATAATATCACTTTGAATATGAGTGTAATATTAATACATTATATATATTAAAAAATAATGTGCGACAATGCATTGTCATGCCGGCTCTTTGAGTATAATAAGAGTGTTCTCAAACTTCTTAAATAACACTCATATCTCGTAAAAAAAAAGAGTATGAGAAAAGGTGTGCACCATCCCACTTTCCTTATAGATAGAAGATTATCTACATAATATTTATGTGTGTTTTGTGTACGTGCTTGCATCTTTTGAGATGAAATTCTTTAAACTAGGTGACGGGCAATTAGTTGGCGACTACAGATTAAACGGAATGAAGGTGTCCGAAAGGACTAGTATTATTTTCAAAATTTGAGGCATCATGACATGTTGAAGTCATCCCTGTCATCGATTGTGGAATCAATGTCGGTATCCTTCCAGCTTCTTGTTTTCACGTTAGGCAAGTCACATGCTACACACACACAGAGAGAGAGAGAGAGATGTTAAAAAAGAAAGAACGAGAGATAAATATAGAGTACATGGGTTCACCCCAACATCTAGACTTGCAAGCCCTTTTCTTCCTTCATTGAATACAAATTAACCATCGATCACATATATATTCAGGTTATGATACGAAAATCATATGAAACATGACGATCAAACAACTAATTAAATTAGAATAAGATATAGGTCGGAGTCTTGGAGACGAAATACCTTATTTTATCCATTATTTAGATCTATCCAACATTTGATAGATTCTACTAAATAGGTCGGTTATCCACCCATTATAGGCCAGCCACGCGCATGAGGAGAAAGAAAAGACTGCAGTGCTATCGTGACATTATTTTTCGTTGGGAAGGTTTCGATCAGTGGTGGACTCACTTTAGGGTGAGGTTAGGCTCCTCTTCAAAATTCAAAAACTTCCTAGATTCACCACTATACATAGGCAAATACAAATACAAGTACATCGTAGATGTGAAATATAAGTCTGTATAGTCCGAAATACAAGTGTCTCACTCCGAAAATTTTTCTGTCTGCCACTGATTCAGACAAATGAGAAGATTTACTCAAGTTTGGTGACATATTCAGGAACTAACAAGAGATGTTTATATAATAAATCTTAGTGCACCACCCATAACTTTGCTTTAGTTTATCGCCAATGTACATTGTAGTTAGTACTTTATTAATTCTCTGATAACACATGCACTACCTTCGACCTACTAAAGTAATGAACATCATGATTTAATTTCCTCGAGCTAATCGGTCAGCATCAATTAATGAAGGCAATCACAACCAGCCAACATTTTTTGCAAAGAATGGTAGAAAGCAATGTAAACAGCATCTCAAGCTTTTTCTTTTTGTGTAGAATCTAGAGCTTTAACTATGCATATGTAATCTTTAACCCAAAGGATGAAACCTCACATGAACAGGACTTGTTTGTATCGTAGAAGTTGAAGATGGTTGGTATAAGTCTATTCAAATGAAGACAAATCGATGGACTCGACGGTCCGGCTGCCTGAATAGAAAATTTCTCGACTACAGACAAAGTTAGGTTAACCTATTTTTGGTTTGCAGATCATGATCTTGTCTCGGAAGGAATAAAGAATGAACTAATCAATGCAGCTGGATGGATTGGCCATGGAGGGTGTATGATACATGCTGTAAATCGAAAGAAATGTGAAAGCGAGATACAGATATGGAAGTCCTGCAAAGTTGAGTGTTCTACTTGGGAAGAGCGATCTCTCAGGATTAAGATCGAAAGGATATGCTCAAAGCTTCCAAAATAAGTTTATTGGTTTCTTCATGATGGGGATAAATAATCAGCTCTTTAAGCTAAAATCATCACAAGATTTCACCACCTTTCATCTCATTACTTGTAAACAATTTGTGGGAAATCTTTAAAATTGATGGCAATCTTGACTTCAAACTCGAAGCTAAGTTATTGTTTGAGATCATAAAACAACTCATGTTCAGAAACATCTGGCCTCGCCTTGATACATTTGAAACGAACGATCCATCTACCGTAATCAAATTCCGATGTAAATCCACTCATAAATGATCAAACATGTTACAACAACAACAACTAAGGCTTTTCCCATACTAGATGGGGTCGGCTACATGGATTCTTTGTTTCCACATAGCCCTATCTTGTGCTATGTTAGCAGTTAACTCACAATAAGCTAGATCATTCTTTATTGTTCTTTCTACCACTTTTGTGGTTGTCCTCTACCTCTTTTAATACTTTCAAAATCTAGTTTTTCATACCTTCTTACACGTTCTTTTAATCTTCTTTCTATATATGTCCAAACCACCTTAAACGATATTCTCTCATTTTATCCAATATTGGTGTGACATATAATTTATTTCTAATGACCTCATTATGTATACGGTCTTTTCTTTTATGACCACTCATCCATCTCAATATCTTCATTTATATCACAGACATCATTTGTACATGTTGATGATTAACTGCCCATCAAACATGTTAAATTTGGGAAAATCTTATACAAAAGTTGGTAGGGTTGTATGTAATAACGAGCAAAATTTCAGAAATTTTGGCCTTTTCAAGTTTGTTGATTAAGACAAAACTCACGAACTAAATTTAAGATTTTCCCTAAACTTAGAGGAAAGTTTTTCTTTAAAATAAGTAACATTGATACTTCATACCAGACAATGACGATGAGTAGAATCTGAGGCAGAACAAGATCGATTACAAGTAGTAACTGGTAATAATAAAACGAACAACGGAGGCTCCAATGGTGCACATCTCTTACAATCAGTCCGAGCTAGTTAATCAAGCCAAGTTCAATTAGTTTAAGTTCGAGTTTCCTATAGTTATATTTAGTTTGTGATTTTAACTTAACTGGAGCTGAGTTCGATATCAAGCTCAAACTCAGTCGCACAGAGAAGACAAGCTCAAGCTTTAAAAGTTTGTCCTACTTGAATTAAACCATCTAATAAATCGACCAGTTCAATTGAAGCTTAAACGACTTGAATTGTGAAGAGGAGGACCTTAAATGAAGAGATGCATAGTGAAGGGAGTTTTCGGTTGAAACTAACCATTTATTAAAAGGAAAAAGACATCGTATATATGATTCTTTTTCTCTATGTAATGTCTGATAAGGTTTCGTTCTAGGCCTCCGATCTATTGATGCTGTGAGTGGATTTACCAGAACGGAAATGACTCTCTCTCTCTCTCTCTCTCTCTCTCTCTTTCTTTTGTGGGACCATCCATGTCAGATTCGTTCTGTAAATTCCTAAAGTTATGCATATTAGAGAATATTATTCACAAACTTGCATTATCACTTAAATATTAGATCTCCCCCGTCTAGACGTGGCCAGTTCGAAACTGGCCCAGTTGTTTGAACACAAACCACACCCCAGGTAGAACCAACGGTAACTGAAGCGATCAAACTGCTACCAGAACCATAACGAAGGATTCCTCAGTTTTGTTATGGTTCATGGTATTCAGAAATCAGCTTGAAACTGAAGCCCACGGTTCCAAACAGCCACTAACTAGGTTTTATGTATATATTTGTCAGCACTTTTTAACACAAAGTCATTAGTAGCTCAATGACCGTTGAGGTTCGTGGGGAGTTCGACTCCTAGAGAGTGCATTTTTTTTCTTTTAAAAAACAATATGGTTTGAAACAATTTTGAAACTGAAATCATCCCAAAACTCGTGATTTCGAAACGAGAACTGGAATCGCTCCTGGAGTGCTTTAGTTCCAGTTCCAAGTTTCAAGCAACTCAGAACCGATGGGTTGAAAAAGCGGCTTCCAGTTTACCCGAAACCATACATGTCTAGTTGCATCAATTGACGATTACTTTAATGTAACAGGTCAATACAATATATGATAGTCCAGATTTTTATATGGGTACATGCTACTCTAGATTTGATCACTTCTTATCTATAAGTCAGATTTTATCACTTTAGATGGACTTGACGACCTTTTCTTTTTATGTAAAGTATTTCTTTATTTTATGAAACTATCTGCTCCACATGATTCTTCACATTAGATAACATGCAGCAATACATTTTTTAATACATCACGTTCCCCTCATAGCTATGATAAAATACTGAAACTATCCTCTGGCTTTCAACTCTGCATAATTCAGCAGAATCTGGAATTATGTACTGACACCCTCCATTTGCAGAGATGCATGAAGACACCGTGCGCTCCCCCCACATGTCGAAGGAAGTACCCGAATCTACCTGTTTTGTACTGCCCCTCTGCTTTTGATTAATATTCAACTTTGATGGGAAACCCGATATAGGTGAAAAGATTCCTTCTGGCAATAATATTGTTTTAGAAGTATCTGCTTTTTCCCCTTTCATGCATTTTCTTCAGAAAAAGATTTATTCTCCATATGTTCCGTTGGATGTGATTGACTCGTGGACGAAGACTTTTAGAATAGAGGCCAAAACATGGAGTTTTGTGTTCGGATCCTGTAAAGGATTAAAATTATGGTGGAGTCGTGGAAAGAAAAAAACTTGTCAGGATTCGTTTCTCATCAGACCAGTCACATGCATTAGTTCAGCATCATCATTATCTTAGATTGATGCAAAATATGGTAATGGTGAATCTTTCCGACCCTGTATCAGATTAACAAAAGAAAAGTTCAGCAAAGTGGCCACGAACCTAACATTTTACGCTGTACATACTCATCAAATCTTGTAAAGTGAAGGAGTATGCAAACCAATTAAGTGTGGAAGTCGGACGCGAGGCTGCAAGAGGTGGATCTCATGTCACAACCCCCCTTCTTCCCCCCGCCTTATTAAATACACCTCTCTCTCTCTCTCTCTCTCTCTCTCTCTCTGTGTGTGTGTGTGTGTGTATGTGCGTGCGTGCTGGCAGATTAACAATGCATGGAATCCAATGCTTTACTTATTAGTCCTTAATTCAACTCATATGTGTAGATTATTGCAAGATGGACTGGGTTGATACATTGCTTTTGTATGGGTTTCCGTACATGAACGCGGGAATGTACCAGCATCCAAGAAACAGTACGCAGAGACGATGTTTGGGGAACAAAGGGAGGCACTTTTGTCCTAACCTTTGATTGGCATCCTCTACCTCATAACTATGATGTAAAAAGAGGGTGGAAGAAAGATAAATCTCTCTCACTCACGCACAGAGGAGGGAGGAGCAATAGTGGAGGCTGAATTTAGGGGCATTTAAATATGTGAGGGCCCTATAAATAATAATGAGAAGGAAGAAAGAAGACCAACATGGGCATGTGATCCTATCTCTATACTGGTCAGACTTGCCTTCTTCTCCCTTTCTCGAAAATTTTAAAGGCAGAAAGAAGGGGAAAAGAGAGAGATTTGGTACTGCTTATCACCCTTAGCAGATTAGTTAAAGGTTATCACTTTTTGACGAAACCGCTCAAGGGCACTGTATGTGCGTTACGGCTCGGATTTGTTGGGTCGTGTTGGGACAATCCTTTCATGCGTGGGTGGTCAGGTTTAGGATGAACCAGAGACGGTATATATATAGAGGGAGAGAGATTAGTATATGCGTACACCTAACCATGCTCAAATCCACATAAACATGTCCACCATTTGACCAATTTCATTAATAGTAGAGATTTAAATTTGAAAAGTAAAAAATATCATTATACTTATTATAATTGGCAATTCATGCACTCATTAAATACTTTTGAATTCAAACTCTACCATTAGTCACGTCAATCAAATAGTAGAGATCTTTCAATTGATTTAAGTATGAATAAGTATGTGCATGGATTATGTTGTATATACATACATATCTATATATGTGTATACATATATATATATATACATATATATATACATATATATATATATATATATATATATATGTTTAGTGATCGAATCCTGACCACCACTCACATTGCTCACACATATATAACTATTGATTTTTTAGATTTAAGTTTAATAACACTGTCTTTAAATTACATTCATGTCACTAAAATGTAATAGATAAGTATGAGTAAAAATAGTAGAAGTATGGGGAGGATCCGGTTTTTCTATATATACATGCTTTATAAACATGTGTGTGTCCAATTAAATAATCTTAGGCCTTAGTGAAAAGGCTGGAGTTACATGTTACTGTCATATGCTATAAATAAGAGAGGTATATGGCAATCACATATGACTTGGGCTTTCCATTAAATTTTAAGATTGTCTATTTAATTAAATAAACAAAAGGTGTATGTAATTCAAGCGGCTACATATTTTAAAATTATCTTTAATTAAAAACCAATTTTTCATAATAAATGCTGGTTTGATTGGGTGAGGGTGTGTTTAGTAGGTCAAATGAGGGGCAAGTGAGGGTAATGAACCCTGAAGCCCATGGGAGAGAATGGAGCTGGTTATGAGGTTTAGTTTTCTAGTGCTAGGTGGATTTGGGTGGCTCACCAACCCACCCCATCGCATCGCTATTTAGTGCACCACAAAGTGCTTCTTATATGAGCTAACTTCTGGTCATCTTAATTTAAGTATTTGCTAGATTATTTGTAAGGCTTTTAGTAACTAAAGTGGAGAGACGCGGTAAGAAAAGAACTGCTTTTGTATCATGTTTTTCTTGAATGAAATTTCTGTCTTTCATGAAAAAAAGATCCATCATTAATAAATGAAGCTTGCTAACATACGGATGAACTAATTGCTCCATGTTCTCCTTCTACCAAAAATGAATTAGGCCTTTGCACCGAGAGCATTGACTCATCACTGGGGCTCTTTGACACCCCACTCGCAGGCATGTATATATATATATATAATATAACAAATATTTTGAGGAGGTAGCAAGGATGTAGAAGCAGCTAGATTGTGTGTAGCTCTAGTGAGTGTGCGTGCACGCGTCTCTAACTGGGGCAAAGAAAATGTTTTGAGCAGGTGAAGTTGCCCGTTCGGCCATTTGACTTTCCAAATTGCGTCCATGGTAGATGGGGAATCAAGATCAGGATGGAGCATCCTGAGGAGTTGAGTTCCGAGAACACCAAGCGTATAAATAAAAATGACCCAAAATATCTATCACACAGCTAAAGTCCTTTGATTTCGCCAATTCAAAGACCACGGGAGGGGCGAATACAACAGGGTACATAAACATAAACTTGTCTTGGGCCAAATTCATGTTCAACCATATCATTTACATCTCTACCAGTGACAGATCTACATTGAGACAAGGTGGGGCATTCTGCTCACCCAGATTCCGAAATTCGACTTAAAGTCCATAACGCATGGTGAGATCGATGGACTTACTCCACCCTAAACCATTTGAAGGGCTATCTACCCCACCCTAAAAGAGTTTCTAGATCTGCCATTTGGAGGGCTATCTACCCTACCCTAAAAGAGTTTCTAGATCTGCCATTGATCTCTAGCTTTTGGTTCTCTATATTTGCTTCCTTTTAATTTTATTCTAGCACAATCTTCTCCTAAGAGAAAATTATTTTTATATACTGTGTTTGATAGATGAATAAGTTTCACAATTCGTCTAAAATCAGTGACC
Source organism: Brasenia schreberi (assembly GCA_036023115.1). Taxonomy (NCBI): domain Eukaryota; kingdom Viridiplantae; phylum Streptophyta; class Magnoliopsida; order Nymphaeales; family Cabombaceae; genus Brasenia; species Brasenia schreberi. The sequence goes on from JAYKKT010000077.1 coordinate 8,948,769, forward strand.
TCATTTCAAAACCAGGGATTCACATCCTTGTCCGTTGGCTTAGAAGCCAAGTTTTGAGGTTGGATACATACTTTCCCCCTACCAAAGTAGACTAGCGACTGGAATTTCCTGCCTGTGGGAAACATCAAATAACAACAATTGAACTTCGTCAATCAGAAAGCATGATTCTTCGCACTAGAATGAATGATTACTAAAAGAGGGTAGTCTTTGATCGGGTTTGGAAAATATTGGCGAGGTTTATTCAGTATATAATGACAATTATTATTCATTAATACAGAGATATCCAACAATTTTGTGTAGGTTAGGTTGCCCACCCAGTGAAGACGCACCTGCGGGGTCTCTGTCTGTTGTGTGCCATGAATAAGTTGCTTCTTTCTGCTATTCAAACCTAATTTTGTCCTTCGTTGAATCCTTCTCCTTATGTGCCCACCTTGTCTCTCTCTCTAGGGCTTATCTTTGCTCGAAAGAGAAGGGAATGACAAGATTTCCTTGTTTAAACTTGTTCAGAAGACACTCACACAAAAAATAAAAGGAGGGTTTCCTGAAAAGTGCCTGAGAAAGGAAGAGAGGCCAGAGACCTGCAAACGCAGGCGTTACTTGTGCCTGTAGGGGAGCCAAAATCGTGATCTTAGAACGTAAAATCTGACGAGCTTACAATTCACGAGGACGCTGGTGACTTGACTGGTGATAAAATCGTTGATTTCTTATAAACCCCATACATTCGATGAATGGGATTAAAGCACACTATTTATGTGTTAATTACGTTTGAGTAAAATCGATCGAATTTAACCTCTACTAATTCTATCTAGAAACTTGATCCTGACTACCCCGCTGCACCTTTTTTTTTGTTACAAGAGGAGGCCGAAGCCTAACACACTCACATCCACACATGCACCTTCTGGGAGTCTGAACTCCCCACCAGCAACAGGCTGGTTACGCTAGCCCACCCCCACCCAGCCATCCAAAGCATCATAGGGTGCCTTGAGGAGGCGCCCAACACCTGACCCACTGTTAATTTTCTGCACCTACCGATGACCATTCACCAGCCAATGCTTGCAGGAGGGTGTTAATTCTTCCGGTGACTATAAAAATGGAACTTGAATAGATCGCCAACGTCTCTCTCTCGCTCTCTACACGACCTGCCAGATCTGGATCGGGTTCTCAAGATTTTGGTGAATGACGCGACGAGAAAAAAAGGAGCTCGTGACACTTTGGTGAGCAAGGAGCCCACATTAAAGAGATTTTCGTGGGCCACCAATCGAATGGGTCCGTAACGAAAGAGTACTTTTTGTTGGGTAGTGGGTGCTGCCAACCTTTTTCTTTATTTCCCCTAGGTAGGACCCTCTGAAACAGATAGCGTAAATGCACAAGGGAGAAGAAAAGGATTAATATTTAAGTTAAAAGCGCCGGTCGCTCTCTTCCTACCACAGCAACAGCAACTATAAACACACAGAGAGAGATTGTCAACCATGAGAATCCCACCCTCTTTTTCCTGCCACTCCTTTTCTCCTTGGTTTCTTTCTCACCGCCCAACTTGTGATAATACCAACAACGAACTAAAGATATTCAGCAGACCTACCATTCTCGCATTTAAGGTCTGCGTCCTGTCTAGTCTCTCCTCCCCTACCTATTGTCATAATAAGAACAACAACGATTATGAAAGCAAAAGAAAATAAATAAAGAATTCCGGGCTCCCTCTTTTTGTTTGTTGGTTCATCTTCCACCTGTGAGGCTATGCCTGTGAGTTTCTACCTTTCCTTTTCGTGTGAGAAACGCGTTCGTTTGTTCCTTTTCGTGGGTCCTGTTTGCAGTTGGAGTAGACTTGACTGTTTCCAGTACAACCAAGAAGTAAAAATAAAGGTGGGGACTAGTGTGATTGATAATGATGTGCTGGTGCCCGGGCAGCCCCCTCCCCCACTTTGAAGCTAAACCGCCTTTTCTGCTTTCAGTGGCTTGCATTTCTCAGTTGTGCATATACACCCTTGGTAGCAGAAGGGCCATAGTTCCCAGCGAAAGGGCCTGCACGTACTGGTTGGGAATAAAATATGAACTATATATATTGTGTTGTGCGGATTTTCTCCTTCACCTACATCAACAGTGCTTGAAACTATGCATATAAAATGTGTCTTTGTGCTTGTGTGTGAATGGTTCCATCTATCACAAAGAACAGTGAGCCACGAGTACGACTAGCTGCTGTTTCTTTTCTTGGCCTTTATGAGGATGGGCCTCCCCTTGTTGGCACCCTCACCTCACATCTAATTATGAGAAATCAGAAACCATGTTTTCACATGCATTCGAGGAGGTGGTCAGAGAAGTTACCCAGCTTTTACCCGTCAGATTCAGATACAAACAATGAAATTACTGTAGCCCAACCGACACGACATCTTAGACACCCTAACTTTCAGAACAATAAATAGATAAAGACATAAATGGCGATCATATTGACACAGCTCTGCTTCACGATGCTGTAGATGACCCAGGGTTTCATGGTGGAGAGAGGGAAGAAAAGTATGCATTAATATATGAATAAAAGAACCCTCTCTCTCTCTCTCTCTCTCTCTCTCTCTCTCTCTCTCTCGCTCTCTCTGTGGGAAAGGTGAAACTGAATAGTTTTGTAAACGTCAAATGGCTATTATCATAAATGAACACAGTTGATACCATTCCATAAGGATGTCGTAATTTCCCCTCGAACAGTTTAAAGTAATGCTTTCGCTGCACAGCAAAGTTCACAATTGTCATTCAATCAAGGGATCTTACGCATACAGTGACTTTGACAACAAGCAATTTCATGACGCACCAGTTTGCAATAAAGAAAAGCTGGTGTATGTGTTTGATGCCTTAACTTGAGCGCAGATTGTGGAATTAATACAATCACTTGATGCTTTTGTAATATGGTTGACGTAGCGGAATTAAGTTGTTTTTACAAATCTCTCTGTGCGAATGGGATACGTTTTGAGTCACTAATACACTGTTTGTAGGGTAAAGGCAACATAAATGTATAAAATATATGTATACGGATGGTTACCTACATGAAACATTACTCCTGGATGATTTGACACGTAATATTAAACTTCAGATACGTTCTCCTAATATTAAAGATTAGTATCTTCTTTTTTTGTCACAAAGGAAGGCCAAAGCTTATGATTCCAGCCTTAGGTAATCGAACTCCACATCTACAACAAGGGAGCCCAGACAGTTCAGCTAAACGCTTTGAGCGTAAATGTGACCTTTCGACCGCAAGTGTGATTATGGTCATGTAATTAGGTTCTTGTGCCAAAACACTTGGGTGTGGGTGACTCTAGTACTTAGTTTTGAGTTTCCTTTTTTTAGTACTTAATAAAAGTCATATCATGCATTCAGAACTGTACACATGGTCTTAGTCATACATGATTTTCTATCAATAAAATCTTACTTTTATTAAAGTTTCTTTGTTGTGTTGTGTTATGTTATGTTATATATATATATTTTTTGCTTCCATTGAATCACTATAATCTTGATAAAAAGTGGTTTATCGAGGTCATGAGTATCGATTTATTGGAGGATTCCAATGCTAACAATAAAGATAAAATCAACATAAAAAATATAACAATTATTGGGGTTATTATTATTATTATTATTATATCCAAAATTTGGATATGTAAATGGGATGGAAATGTAACAGTAGCATCCGTTTTACATCGTCAAACTGGAAAGGTGGAAAGGACCAGGATTGGTGGGTCCGCATTGACATTGGGAACTCTGCTGGGATGTAATTGTTGCCCAATCTTTTTAAATATATGTGGACCCCATGATGGCCCTTGCAAAACTTGCATCACTCGATAAAATAAAAAAACAAAGAAAATAAAAGAGGGGCATGTGAGGCCCCGCCATGGACCCCATGATCCATTTATTCTTTGATCACAGAAAGGGTTTTCAATCGGATTCAAAAATATAATCGTGTCAATAAGTTTAGAAGAAGATGAACTGCAATTAGAAAGTGCAAAACGAAGGATGGTACTTGGGAATTAAGCTTCTCATGGACCCCGCGGCAGTAGGGATGATAATTTGGACTCGCTCCTTGTTTCGACTCGTGTCACGGCGGAGTGGGGGTTTGCGATATACCGCCCAGGATATATAATAGTGTTTATTTATATAAAATATATGTTCATATGTGTGTGTGCATGTACGTACTTATAAGTATTTTATGCATTTATGTGTTTAGATATTTATATAATATAAGTATATATAATAATATGTTTTGGTTTAATAATATAAAATATTATAAAAGAATTTTATATTTTCTGTAAAATATATAATATTAAATATTTTTTGTAGATTGAAGTGGTATGAGAAGGAACCGAGTAGTAACAAGAGGTGGGTGAGCGAGTACATGTTTGATCCCAAAATCCTCGAGATAAGACGGAGCGGGGTGTATAAAGAAGATTCTAGGGCATGGAGTGAAAAATCATCTCACTCCGCTCCGTTGTCATCCCTAAGAGACAACTGCCAATCTCATCGATTAATCTTCAAAAATAATGTAGAACAACAAAAGAGAAAATATATTATATTATGTATATATTTATATTCATATATACAAAAGAGTTTAGATTTAAGAAACCCACAAAAATATCTAACAGGCACGCAACACTTGAGGTGAATATTTGAAGTGCATTACATATACATAACAATACTTATAATTCAAATCTATATCATTAATCATATCAATTAGAGGATGGAGATAATAAGTTTCTTGTAGTTCTCTATTTTCTATATAAAAAATTCTCTCTTTATATATAGATAGAGAGAGAATTATCATAAATTATTATTGTTCTGTACTAGAAAACTGCACGAGTAAATATCCTCAACCTAATCTCTCAAATTGGAGGCAAATGCGATTCATTTACTACAAGAATTGCTAAAACTTATATAGAATTTTGTTACATATCATCATTTTGTACAGTGCAGAAAAAGCATGCTAGTCGTGTACGCAATGTACACACGTGCGACGTGCACACATTTACTGAATAATGGACAGCGCAACCTCTGAGTTTTATACTTCTTTACAAGTTTGATAATAGATGAACAAATCCATCATCTGACAATTGCTTTAAAATATAATAAGTTTTATGACTGTTCACTGAATCATTTATTGGTGACATGGTGTACGGTTCTCAAATGTCTTATGGGGGGGTTGAACCAGCTGGTTGATTCATAGAAGTGAAGGTTTAAACCACCCCAATAGCTACGATCTTTTGAAAGGAATAAATAAATCCAATCAACAAGGATTGGCTAGAACAATGTGGGTGTCACCCCTTGTATAAGTTTGAAGGTCAACTTCCCAAAAACATGATGGCGAAATGGTTAATATGGATTTGTTTGTTCGTTTTCCTTCTGAATTATACATGATAGATAAGATTGCTGATGCTATCAATAAGCTAATCAACCTTATTAAAACGAAATTTATATGAAAATGAAAGAAGAGGAGAAGGATATGCAAGTTTAACACAGCCACATGGTTAGGTAACGTCAGGGCCTCAATAATTCGATTCATGCGGACGGAAGGACAAGATGGTGTTGTTAATAAATGTAGAATAGAACAATGCTGCACGGGAAAGTTTGGGTTTCTCCACCTTTGGAAGCCAACATTATCACAAACATATTAATTGGTCAAGGAAATAATGCGCATCACGCCGATGAAAAGCTATTCCCTTCCCTTTCTTAACGCAACAATCTCACTGTCGCAGACCGCATCATCATCGCCACCATGGATTCCTTTTTTTATTTGTCAGGAAAAGATTGCTTACATAGAGAGGGGTGTTGCCCACGTGTATAGTTAATAGTTGATATCATTTCAATGATAATAACAAAGTTCAGGAAAACGAAGAAAGAGTGCTAAGATGATCTAGCAACAAAAGATGTAGGCTTGGTTGGCACGAGCTGCTATTACTTCGAATGATTGTAAGTAAGTTGTGAAAGAGAAAGGAGAAAGAAAAGAAGACGTATGCTGTTGGTACGTGGTAAGGAACAAGGGAGATGGCTGTTCGAGCAGTGAAGTGGTGGAGGGATCGCTGTCGCGTAGCTCGAGTTCTGCGCCGTGAGAGGCACACACCACACCAGATGGCACCGTTATATATATATATATATATATATATATATATATATATATATATATATATATATATATATATATATATATATATTATCGCAAAAGTAGAGGAGACATTAAGCATCGGAGACAAAGGATGCAACGCGTGAGTGGAGGATCTTACACGCATAGACACCCAAAAGGAAAAGGTTAATGTTTTATTAAAAAAGTAAAAAAACAACTTTTTTCAGCGTAATGGAGTCCCATCTGCTCTCCATCTAAAGACACAACACAACCCCCCCTCCTTTTGTAAAAGAGAGAGAGAGAGAGAGAGTATTAGGTTGGAAAGAGATTAATCAGAAGCAAGGAATTGAAGGGAACGGACAGGACGCGAAGGTTCCCGGCTACAACGACAGAGCCGTATGGGGGAGCTAAACTTTCAATATAAGGACAATCTTAGAGAAACTTGACGATAAGAAACGACGAGAGAAAGTCCAAGGAGTGAGATGAGAATGACAAAAGAAAAGAGAAGATGATGGGTGAGATATCTAAGGGGGTGGGTGAGGAGTCAGGATTGTAGGCAGCTAACGGAGGAAGCTTGAGCCATTGTAGCCAGAATTTGACCGCTAGCCGCCTCTATGAATGAAAAACAGGGCAGTCACGGTCTAAAACGTTGACCAGAGGGGATTAGTATTACTTTTACAGTGAGAACCAATAAGACCAATAATTAGAAATGATCTCTCTCTCTCTAAGAGAGATTGGGGTCGTCTAGAAAACCTAAGAATGGGAGCACTTTTCTACTTGTTCCCCCGTCTCTTACCTACATTTATATATATATATATATATATATATATATATATATATATATATATATATATATATATTTATATATATATATATATAGTTTATATATATACATAAAGAAAAGAGAAACCGAGGCTGCTGATGGGGCGGGCCCAACGCCAATTGAGATTCACGAATAAAAAGAGATCGGTGAAGGCAATGGAGCTTCTGGCTGTCAGTCACTCTCTCTCTTTCTCTCACGTCCCAACATGACTTTAGACCCGTCAATAGGACTCTCGTCCGTTTCCTTCTCTCCCTCCATATATTTATTCTCGCGCTCGAAGCCCATTTCCAGCCTCCAACGAGAGAGTCTATCCTTTTAAAGCTCTTCACCACCGTTACATCCACGCTTGTTCCTCTTAAGCATACTTACGTACAAAAACTCGCACACGACACCAATCAATCAATTTGCGCCTGTTCTTACACACTCCTCTCGTGGTCTTTCATCCTTCCTTTAAAGCGGAGCGGTTTCTGACCATTAATGGCGGTGCATGCGCATTATCCTTCCAGCGAATTCAAGCCGGAATTTCGGAAACGGTAAGTTCGAATGCACCTTCCTATTCTTAACACTTCTCCTCTTTCCTTCATTCGCTCGTCCGTTCTTCTTCTTGGTTTTGACTCTCTTATACCATTGCTTCTGGCTCGTCTTCCTCGGGCATCAGGTTGAGGGACGCCTTGTTTGCAGACTTACAGCGTTATCACGAGGAGAGCGGTGGGAGCATGTTTATTAACCATGGCGCGCTTGTCTTGAACGGGAACACGGTCTTCAGCGACCTGGAGAGCGACTTGACGTGCAACGTATCGGCATCGAGGAAGAGAAGCCGTGACGAGTCGCATCATATGAACCTCATAACGCAGGAGCAATTCCTGCAGCAGCAGCTTCGGTTGATGGTGAACAACACGCCCAAGGCTCAGGAGAAATCCACAATGAAGACTATCTCTACTGCCACTGGATTGGGTCCTTATGAAGACAGCCGGATGAACCAGTCGGATGGCACGTCGACGAGCGGCCGATCCCAGGGTCATGACTCGATGGCGTATCTCTACCAGCAGCAGAAAAACGACATCGAGGCCCTCATCCGTCTTCAGAACGATTGGCTGCGATTGGAGTTGGAAGAGAAACGAAAGAAGCATTGGAGGTCCGTGCTATCCTTCGTGGAGCAGCAGGTAACCAAGAAATTGAGGGAGAAGGAGACCGCCTTAGAGAGTGCGAGGAGCCGGAACGCCGAGCTAGAGGAGAAGGTAAAGCAGATGAGTGTGGAGAACCAAATATGGCAGAACGCCGCGAGAAGTAGCGAGGCGGTGGTCGCGAACCTGAAGAGCTGCCTGGAGAGGGTTCTGCTGCTGCAGCATCACGCGGCTGTTGGAGAGGAAGGCTACGGAGAAAGCGAGATAGGTCCATCGGCAGCCGCGGCAGATGATGCGCAGTCCTGCTGCTTTGAAGGGGGCCACGAAAGCGACGCTGCGGCCATTGAGAACGAGGAGCTCCGGCGACGGAGGATGTGTAGGTTGTGCCATGAGAACGAGACGTCCGTGTTGCTGCTTCCTTGCCGTCACCTCTGCATCTGCAAGCAATGCGATTCAAGGCTGGACTCCTGCCCCATCTGCAATGCCCACAAGAGCGCCAGCCTCCAGGTTTACTTGTCCTGATACATATTCTTTCTTTCCCTCTTCTGTTTTGCTGCGTTCTGGGGATTGCACTTTCCGGCCAGTCGTGAAGACAGAGATGGCCGTGTCCGATTTCGAGGCGGTTGAAACGGAAAACTGGGGGTCGTGTTGTCGTGGGTGATTGATAGTGTGTTGTCCGAGCCTCGACGACGACGGCCATATGTAAGTTGTTATTATACAAACCGTCTTCTTGTTCGTGTTGTTTAGTTTCTCTCGTGTTGCTCACAAGGAAAAGAAATGGGTTAATTCTTCTTTTACTTTCTCTCCATCACTACGGACTCACGGAGTACCAGCAGTAACAGAACGTTGTGTCCATGTATATAATGTAGCATGTGTACCCACTCTGTGGGTTGAACCGGATCCCTTCTGAAGATAACATTGTTCTTTTCAACGCATCTTTTTCTTTTATGACAGCATTTTATTGGTTTCTATGAATGTATACTTCACTGGGTGGCGTGGTACTGCAAGATCCAGCTTTCCTGGCCGGTTTGTTTGATGCGAATGAACGAATAATGCCCAACGGTGGGGCAGAGTAGACAAAGAAGTGTGTGCCACCCTGCCATGCCCCCGCTGCACTCATAATGGGAGAGAGAGGGAAGTCTCAGTCGCTTGGCAGTAAGTTGTACGTTCACAGTGAGTGGATTGCAGTCAGAAAGATTCTCACGGAGGGAGATGTCAAAGGAGCAGGGAGGACTTGTTTCTCAAAAGGGGAACCACCGCCATTGCAGCAGCACCCTCATCGCCTCTCTCTCTCTCTGTCTGTGTTGTGCTTTTCAGTAAGAACTAATCTATAAGACAACCAAGCCATTGACAGATGAGTGACCGAACATGTAAAAAGCTCACAGTACAAGATGAAAATAAAAGATTTGTGTTGGTGTCGGAAAGCACGGGCTGGCTTGACCCGAGCACGGATCACCACGCTAAAGACTCTTCATGTTATTACAAACCTAAAATTAAAAGTTTCTTATGTAGTTACCTCCTTCAGGATATAGAGGGGGTTATGAAGTGATGTTTCATATGAGTTGGGGCTAAGAGAAAAACCGAAAAAATTCTGAAAGGTCATTGCTTCACACCGTTCTTCTTTGTCACCGTAAAATCTTCTTCCCGAACTTACTAGTGAAGTAATTTCTGCGTAACAACATGCTGTGCCCATCACTGGTTGACTTAATTTGTTCCTTGGAAAGGATCATCCCTGTCTCGGAAAATCAATTCCTTATTCTTTATTTCGGGTTGCCGACTGCAACTGGTTCTTGCGTTTACCAACTTTCATTTTGTTATGGAGAATATTAGTCTGAAAACTCTCTCTGCACATGACGTTAGACATCATCATCACATCACCCACTGTATAACTCCATTTCACTTGCTGGTTTGATCGATTATGGGCACAGTGGCTGACGTAAAGGCACGTAGGGAACAACATACCCGTGGTTCAAGTGGCATATGGCGTGCTCTTTTCACGCTCAGAACCTTGCATGCCATCTGTTACAAACACTGATGGCATCCAAAACGACGCGCACAATGGACGATCTGTTTTGTTTTGCCTTCGATACAAAAACAAAAGAAAATAGAGAAGAAAGCACTACCGCCCCTTTAGATCTTTTTTATAGAAAAGGCAAAAGAAATCAGGAGCTCTTGTTTTGTTTTTTCTTTTTCTTTTTCCTTTTGTTTTTTTTTGTCACAACGGCAGGCTGAAACCGGGATGCACACCCCGGGAGTCGAAATCGTGGTCAGTCTTCACGTTCAAGGGTTTTCTAGGTTTAAAATCGTACGCCTTGTTAACTAAGGAAAGGATTATACAAGAATGGTGGTGAACCTTCTGAACTGACATACGTTGTTTACTAGGGAAGTGGAGCGGATTGGACTCGACACTGAGTTTACGTGAGAAGAAGAGTTTTCGTTGGTTTTGATTTGGTATTGGAGTGCGAGTGATCAATTTTATATATAGTAAAGTCGATCTGTTTGGTGTCATGGTTCTTTTCCTCATCGATCTATAACGTAATGTGCTTTGCATTTTTCTTCTGCTTGCAATATTTGTTGCTTGTGGTTGTTGGGCTCATCCATTGGAGCGATACACACATAAACAGGAAGTCCACTATTTTTGCAACACCAACACTATTAAAATAATAAAAGGAATATCTACTTATATAGCATTATATACTTGTACTTGTATGTATTTACATATACATAGTTATAATTCAATAACAAAATTGTTCGATGAGGCCTTGGCATCAAAAGGAAAAATTTTGTGATCCTCTGAATTTTGTGTTTGAATGAAAATTACCTTTTTATCTATAGAACTTTCTCTAGAAAAGATTCTATATGTTAAATGATTTGATAGCTAATTCATGTATTAGCACAAAGAACGTACCCCAGCACTCGTAGCTGAGTAGATGATTCAAAAGTTAAAAGAGGTGAGGGGAAATTACCCCAGCTGATGAACACAGTACTTTGTGAATCAAGTGACATTCACGTAGCAGAAAACAAGTTCTCCAAAATATTAAAAATCAATAGGTAGAACGGTATTCTTTCTAAATAATTGAAGTATTGATGAATCAATGACATCGTTTGCCCACATAACAGAATTCATGTACAGTACTAGAAACACATTGGGCACCTGAATCATTTTGAATGTGGCCTGAAAATATGTGCCCGGGAAGAAGAAATTGGCTTTCTTGAGGCAGTCTTGGTCCAAATTTTGTCAAGCTCAAGTTCATACAATGAAATGGATTAAGCAGGAGAAAGTCTAGCCTGCATATTCGTGAACATTAAGTTTGGTTGTCAGGTGTGTGAGATTTTAGTTTGTGTGCAGGTCACTACCTGAACCGACACAAATATTGGAGTCTTGGTAATAGACAGAGCTGAGTTGAATTAATTTTAGTCACGAAAGTGGAACTGATCAACTACATTAGTATATAGAGAATGATTCCGATGCATGAAATTTTCTCAAATATCCTGCCTTACCAGAAAGATACGACCATTTTCTATTATGCAAGATCCAATTTTGGGAAAGATTTGTTCATCAATTTATCAAGATTGACATGATATGGAACTCAGACCCGAAGCACTGTTATTAGGATACATTGATCCGTTGCACAATGCATTGTTTTGATGTCATAAGGGTGTGTGTGCGTGTGCACGCACTTGTTCTTGTGCACGTGTCTGCGCGCGGGGTTAGGCAGGCTCCTAGTTGCAAGATACAGGTAGCAGTATGGAGTACTGGTAAAGTAAAGATTGTGCCTAATATATTGCTTAATTATAGTTTAAACATGACCATCAATACAATTGCAGGTACGGGTGATGGATAGTCTCCATGCAAGTTCGTTTCAGAAAGAAATGGAAAGAAATTAGAAAAGAGAGCATGCGGTACCTAAAAAATGCAACCGGATGTTTGATACAAAAATGCATTGCTGGTAATATAATTGATCAGAGTGAGGAGACGAATTAATAAGTCTGGCGGCCGGCCGCTGTGAGGATGATGAATCGATGATCACTTCCATTTGTTGGCGACGATGTCAGCCAGGTCCACCACTCTCTGCGAGTATCCCCACTCGTTGTCATACCAAGCAATCACCTTCACCATGTCGTCGCCCATTACCATGGTAAGCGACGCATCGACAGTCGACGACACGTCCGAGCACCGGAAGTCTACCGACACCAGTGGCTCGTCGCACACCGATAGTATGCCATTCAGCTCGTTGTTTGCACTCTCCCTGAATGCCGCGTTCACCTCCTCGGCGAACGTCTTCTTCTGCACCTGCACCACCAAGTCTACAACCGATACGTTCGGAGTCGGCACCCTCAGAGCGATCCCGTTCAGCTTCCCCTTCAGTGTCGGCAGGACCAGTGCCACTGCCTTCGCGGCACCAGTCGACGTCGGCACGATGTTGAGAGCCGCAGCACGTGCCCTTCTCAGGTCCCTGTGGCTCGCATCCAGCAGCCTCTGATCGCCAGTGTATGAGTGAGTCGTAGTCATGGTCCCCTTAATAATGCCTGCATGGCGGTGCTGACTTTTAGTTTTCTTTCTTCCATCGTGAGTTCCTCAACTTAGTACTGATTCTCTAAGGAAGTCTCAGGCTTAATTTCTTGTATGACTTACCGAACTTCTGGTCGAGGACCTTGACAAAAGGAGCGAGGCAATTGGTAGTGCAAGAGGCATTGCTGATGATGGCGTCCTCGTGGGTGTAGGCATCTGCATTGACACCAACGACGTAGGTGGGGATGTCTCCCTTGCCAGGCGCCGTGATGAGAACCTTCTTTGCTCCGGCGTCAATGTGTTTCCCTGCCCCTTCCTTGTCCACGAAAACGCCCGTCCCTTCGATCACAAGATCGATCCCTAGTTCCCTAAATGTTTCACCAATTTCATCCAATAAATAATTAAGATGATTGGATTCATTGTTGGTTTCTTCACAGATGCTCTCAAAAAGTAAAAGGAAGTTATCAGTTTCTCAATCTTCTGTGCTAACAGTAGTTCGTTTATACAATATGTGTAAATATATTTTAAAAAAGGAGCAGTGGATAGCAGCAGGTCAGGTTCTGAGCTTACTTCCACGGAAGAGTGAGAGGATTTCTGCTTGAGACGACTTTGATGACCTTCCCATCGACGGAAATGGCATCATCACCGACAGCCTTGACGTCGGCATCAAAGATTCCAAGAGTGGAGTCATATTTGAGAAGGTGGGATGCCTGCTTCACACCTCCTGTGTCATTGATGGCAATGACATCAAGTGGAGAATCCTTTCGTCCGTGCCAACACCTGAGGAAGTTTCTGCCTATCCTGCCAAAACCATTTATAGCTACTTTGATCTTTGCCTCTGCCACTCCCTTCTTGTATCCCGAGCTCGAAACCTTTCAGAACCAACATGCAGGACAGCATGTTAAATACACATATACCAAGTACATACAGAGTATAGGTTTAGTTTTTCAATCTATTTAGGATATTATACCCTTTCAAACAACTTGACAGGGAAAACTGAAAAAGATACATATGGGAAATACGATACAAAGTTTACAAAGCCAAAGCATGTAAGGATGCTAACTTCTGTTGCTTGATCCATTGTTGGGTTAGACCTGTCAACCTTGATTCCCTTGTTAGATCAGGACATATTGTCAGAGGAGGAAAGATCAGGTCATATTGGATACGACATCAGGTGAATCATATAAACTGAAGCCTCCAACTCTTGGGTGGTTCAAGCGGTTCGGCACCGCTTCCCCTTAAGCAAGGTCTCGAGTTCAAAACCGGTGAGTGGAGAAAACCATCGCGGATCACTATCATTTGCCCCAAGTAATTTGTCTGCATCTATTCTCAGAAAACAGAATACTTTCTTTTCAGATGTGTGGCTTAGTTGAACAATTCAGTCAAAACTCTTTTCTCTGTTGTAAACGCTATGCACTCATGCTGTAGGATTATATGTGGATAGAATGGTTTTTCTTGATTTAAATGGATTATGGTTATTCAGAACGCCTGCAATTGTGGATTTCTTTCGCGGTGCCAATGTGACACCCTGGCAGAACTTGGCCCATTGGCCGAGGTAAATTACAAAGAAAAAGTTTAGTTTAATCTGTACATTTAAAGAAAAATTGGAAATATAGAAGAAAGCTGGCGCATGATGGACAAGGTCAATTGTAGCTATTGATTAAGAACTTATATATCGATGGGTGCGGCCAAGCAGGATGAATCCTCTGGGAGTGGTACACGATTGAAATGGCAGGAGATAATGCTGATGACCTTGATCACGTAATAGTCACGTAAACTGTGTTGAACATATTAAGAACTTGATTGACTTAGCTTGACCCAGTACTGAGTCAAGCAATAGCTGATGATCTAGCTAACAATGATCACAGATGAAGTAAACCTCATTTTGAGACGATGGCAGTATAGTCCGTCATTAGTTTACAACAAATAATATGTAGATCATTAGTCTGTAATAAAGGGAAGTATGAGAAGTTCGCCATGTAAATAATTAATGGTACAAGCCAGTGGTGGACCTGTTCATGAGCGGGGTGAGGCGAGCTATACACCAATTGGTAAAACAAAAATCAGGAATGTAGTTTTGGTCATGAACACTTCGGCAAGATTAACAGTTAAAATCTCTCAAAAAATGGAAGTTGTTGGAGTTACTAACCACTGAAGTCTGAGCGGCAATCACACAGTGGAAGTCGTCAGCTGGTTTTCTGGTAATGGGGAAGGTGGCGGAGCTCCGGAGGCCCGTGAACTCCGAGAACCCTTTGCCAGTAGCCTGTAAATTCATCAACAAAAGGCAATTAATCATCCGGCACGAGGAATCAAACCGTCCGGCACATGCCATGAGACGATGGAAAGAATGGAAGAGAAGAGATCGAGATGAGGAAATTGAAGGGAGTAAGGAGGAGACCTGAACGGAGGCTTTGGCTACAGAGGCTACAGAGAGTGTAGCCGATGCCATGGCTGCCGTTGGCCGGCTTCGGAACAGGGAAAACACTTGAGGTGAAAGGAAGAAGTAGAGATGCGGCAGGGAGTGAGGTTTGAGTGGCAAACTGAGGAGAGTGCGATGATAATAGAAACGATGAGATTGAGGATAGCCTCACATTGAACGAGTGGCTCTGCTTTGGTGGGCAGCAGAGCTCACGGTTTCATACAAAACCAGGCAGAACAAGAGATCGTGTTTATGTGGTGGCCAGTGTAGCTCAGGATCAAGGCATTTGTAGCGGCTAGTCTTCTTTTGGTATCCCATCGTCCCAATCATACAGAGGTTCGATCCAGTGACCTCCGGTCCAATCAACCCATCGCGATGTACGGCGTTCAAAACGCCTCGAGCGAGTCCAGCCTTTCAGGCCCATGTACATCAGTTTGAGACCAGCTCCCAACCTCCTTCATGATCGTTCCAGTTTCGGTTTCATGGTGGAATTATGGGAGCAGGCCCCTTCGTCGACCCTGGCTGATCTAGAAATCTGTTTCCGGTGGGAAAGGCTTTAAAAGCTTACATTTTTTTTTGAAATTTCAATATGCAGATGAAATTTGAATGGCGCCCACCACAATGTGGACCGGCCAACATTCGTAGTTTCCCTAGTTGAGGAGTCGTGTCTGGTATAATTTCACGAGGGTTTGTATCCCAGTTCCAGTTCTAGTTCTAGTCTAATACCGCTTTTATTTGAAAAAGTAATGCAGCAAAGATGGGATTCTGGAACAAATAATGCTAGAAATGTAGAATTTTGGAACAGGAACTCAAGATTGTCTGGAACTGCCAATTTCGAACGGTCGATTTTAGTTTGGTTACCTTATAGGTGAAACCTAACCTAATCAAGGCTCTCCAATTTGGTTCTTATTCCAGTGTCACTTGGGCTGCTAAAGTAGTTGTGGTCCTCTTTCACACATGGGAACTAAAGGGCTATTATGTTGATGTAGATTGGGGAGGAGATATCAATGAGAGAAAGTTCACCCCTGGATCTGTTTTCATACTCGATGATCGTGTTAAATCATGTACTAGTAAGAAATAATCGTGCATATCCTTGTCCATGATGGAAGTTGAATTCGTGGGATTATCTTAGTGGTCGAAAAGATTTTTGGATCATTTAGATGTTACTGAAAGTAATATTGATCAAGTGTTAGTCAACTGTGACAGTGAAGCAGCAATTGCATATACCAAGGATCAAAATATCATTGTAAAACCAAAGACATAGATATCAAGTATAACTTTAAAGACATGGTTGCACGAAAAGAAGTATACATGAAGTATATTTCTATACGAGATATGGTTGCAAATTCACTAATGAAAGTTGTTCATTGATATGTATTTATAGAACATATAAGATTTCAAGAATTGTGTAGATATTGATGTGGTTCTATTTTCCTAATGTTTATAAACAAATGACGATGAAATTTATTAGCACGCATACATTTGTAAATATTTCTTGTCATTCTCAAAAACTCAATTATCCCATGTTCACAGTTGTTGATAATTGAGGAACAAAATGTCATCACAAGACTCCCAATATTTTCACACTTCTAAACAGTCTAAGTTTCACATAATCAGTCATAATATTTGAATAAAAGTAGACAAGATGAGTTAAACTTATAATAAGGAAATTGATACCCATATATGTCAATAAAATGAATCTTAGAATGAATTAGAGAGAATTTTAGAGAGACTATTTTTAGAGAAAAAAATTGAGAGAAAAAATTGAAGACAATATTTTGAGAGAAGAAACTCTAAATTTTCTCTCTCTAAAAAAATACTTAGGAAGAGAAAAAAAAAAGTTAGAAAAAAGTTTTCTACATTTATGTTTGGATCATAGATAATGAGAAAGAATGAAAAATGAATGAGAAGGAAAATAACTTTCATTATTTGAGAATTTTTAAAATACATGAAAATAGACGCAGATCATGAAGAGCCATTTCACACTCTTTGTGGAAATGTCCAACTTTTGTTTCACTAAAATTGAGGTGGAATGAAGAAACACATCAATAATGAAGTTCAGATTACATTACATTAATGAAGCTCAAACAAAGAAAATTATAATTATGTTTCATTGTCCTTTACTTTCCCTTTCTAGTCCATCATTACTGATTCCATTCTGTTTCATTAATGAAAATACATTCAAATAAAATTAGAGATGACTATTTTTTTAGAAATTTTTAGTGAAGAAAATTTTTTTTGAGAGAAATTATTTTAGAAATAGAAAATTTTTTTGAAGAGAAAAAATTTATAATTTTTAAATTAATATTATTTATAAAACATGTTAATTATATTAATTTTTGTTGAGTAAAGTGATAAAGGATAGAGTTATAGAAACATATCACATAACCTCCATTTCCATTCATCTCATATTTTTGACTCCCAAACAACGAGAATGATACACCCCCCCGTTCCCCTTCCCTTCTTTCCCCTTGGATCCCCTCCCTTTCCTTTCCTCAAACTCTCAAACATACCCCAGGCATGCCAAGCTTGCGACTCTCTGGGACAGGTAGTGTAAGAGTTGACACCAGACAGGTACAGTAAAATATAGGAACCAGCAAAAATTATATTACTTTTTCTCTGCACAGGCCCAGCCAAAAAAAATTAAAACACAAATTCTGCTGAACTTAGCTATAATTAAAGTGGTCAAATGAAAAATAAATAAAAGCGGTTTTGGAGGGATAAAGAGATATGAATCATTCATTCACCAAGAGTAAACAAGTATACCAACTAATTCTGTCAAAAATTCCGACAAAGAATTGTAACTATCTTGCATTTTCCAATAGTTCTGCACTGTTCGTACACACCCTTCTTCAGAAATGTGGCATTAATCTAGTTGGCATTAATCTATATCTCACAGGTGTCTAATGCTACTGCAGCAACCAACATTTAGTTTGAACTTGGAAACTTGGAGCTACGACAGTCCAAAATTCTCTAGAAAGACTCTGTCCCCACTAAAGTTACATAGGGTGTACATTTTCTAGTTCTATCCAACTGTCCTGTAAGATGGATATGAAATTGCCAAGGACACAGGCAAAGCAGAACAAAATACAGGCACAGGCTCTTCTTTATAAATACTTAAAATCAAGATAAATAAAACTAACAGCAAAATTGCTTCTGTTGAGAGTTCTTTATTAAAAAGGTGTTGCTGCCGGACTTCTTTGGCTTCCAGCTGACAAACTGCAAGATCACCCAAAATGAACATAAGCCAGTTAAATAAAAGCCAACATTTTTAATGTTAATAATTCATATAATAAATAAATCATCCACATTAAGTAACATATAATTTGCTATATTTTTCATGGTCAATAGGGCCCAGAAGGCCAGAAGTTTATCTAAACCATTAGAAGGAGTGCCGACAAAAGTTCAATGTAGATCCGCCACTGACTAAATCCATCGAATGAACAGGGGACTCGCGTAAATGCTTTGAGTTGCAAGATCATTATGAGCCTTTGGAGGAGGACCATAGTTGTAGCAAGATTTGCCTCTCTCTCTCTGCTGGTAGAGTTTGATTTTTCCGTATCCTGAGCTCTGGGAATTTTCAATTAAGGGATTCATCACCGACTTCTAAGGAAAGGGGTAGCTTCGTTCTGGGGATGGAGAAAACGCAAGACTTCAAGGTGCAGATTTATTGTAGCGCCGTAGCTTCTCATAGAATTCCCTTTTATTTCGCCTTTATGAGATTGTTTTTTGGACGGATTGATGTGGCTTTGATTCTTTACTTCAGAAGTGGGAACTGAAGGTTGATGGTAGGCAATTCTTTGTTTTGATTCGTCGCCCTCTTTCTTCTTCCTTCCCAAAACAAAAAAGAAACTGCTCAAATGATCAAGGTGAGTAAATTTGTTCCATCGTTGGAAGCTTATAGGAGTAAATATGCTTAGAGACATGTACGATGTTTATTTAGCGTGCGTTGGTGCATGGTTGTGTTGGTAACAGGGGTATACAGGGTAAGTGTGGATTCAGCAACGTCGAAGGTGACGGTTGAGGGCGAGAGCAAGTTGAACTCCGACGTCCTCATCGAGAAGCTAACGAAAACCGGCAAACCAGCTGAATTATGGGCAGGGGATCCGAAACACAAGCCTTCCGACGATGACAAGAAGGCATATTCAAAAGTTGGTGGTGGAAAAGAAGATAAGAAAAAGAAGAAAACAGAAGATGCAGGAAAGCAGGACGACGAAAAGAAAGCAGATGGGGAGAAGGACGACGGATGCAGCAAGGCAACATCTGCCTCTGGTAGTAGCAATGACGAGGATGATGTTCGAGAGGCGAACGGGGACGTTAGGCAGGATCTCAGTCACCGTCGACCACCGCAGAGCGTCATGTACAACCCAGCTTCAAGCTCGGTCATGGCTCCCTACACGGTGCACTATCAGGTATAAGCCGTCGATCCATGCGCCGTTGTGTACCCTTACGGCCCAACACAATCGCTTGACCTTGCTCAAATGCCGCAGAATGCATACTCAGTATACCCACCCGCTGATCTGAGGTTTCACACGGACATATTCAATGACGAAAACACCAACAGCTGCACTTTGATGTGAGGTAGTTTTCACGTGGTTCGTTTCTCCTAATTGTCAGAAAGACCGTGTCCATAGCCTCTGTTTAACTTTGTTTAGGTAGTATAAGGAATCCCGGGTTGGTGAGAACTTCTTGTCTACCTATGTAATTAGTGACGTCCACTGATGTATTGTTTAAATTGTTTGCTACCTGAACCTTTGAATCTTCTGAGCAATGTATAAATTCAGGTAAGAATGCCTATATATATATATATATATATATATATATATATATATATATATATATATATAGAGAGAGAGAGAGAGAGAGAGAGAGAGAGAGAGAGAGAGAGAGTACCATTCGCCTTTGCCAAGTCCGATTTTTGTTTGAGGACCAATGAAATAAAACTGATAGGGGCTTGGTGTGAATTGTTTATGTACATGACGCCCTTTTTCTATTGCAAGCTGGTAGACAGCGCAGGATGGAATTCGAAGAATGGAACCCATACTTCTAGTAAACAATTATTACTGGATCCCCGCCCAGTTCTTGCTGTTTAGAAGCCTAGTTATTAAAAGTAAATGAATTCTCTGAATCTCCATTGCTAATCAGCAGTGTAGCTACCACTTACGAATTCTTTTGGCTTTGTTCTGGAATAAGGTCTTTATATTACATATTATCATATGCGCTGGTTTCTTCAAATGCAATGCAATGCTTCTAAGGCCCTTAACATCTGAAATGTGCAGAGAAATTCGATTTAACAGATACGAATTCAACCCTGTTTCTCGTCATTTCCCACACAATGACTCGTGTCTCCCCTGTTTTTGTGAGTCGATGCATAATGCTGCTCAAAGCACTGGAATTTGGTTGTCTTTTATCCTATAACTTTTTTGAGGAACTTATGTGTTTGAGTATTGTGCGTGTTTGGAAGTCTTTGAGGTGGGCTAGTAGGAATCCATGGTCGACTGCCACTGGACCTTTTAAGCTCAAGTCTGCTTTGAGAGGCTTTGACAAAGCCTCTGCCTTGTGAAAGGCTTGCAAAGCATTGGTAACACCATAGAAATAACAAGAAAACTAACAGATGTTCATTATAATTTAGTCTTTTCTCTTCATTTGTAGCGAGTCTCCCATGCATAAAAAGTATATTCCGTTATTAGTTGAGCTTTTCTAATTAGAACTTTGTATTCTCCACCTTTCAGATATGTAGTAAAGATTGTTGCTTTCACCGAAAGTGGATGTAGGCTTCTGTGCCGAACCACCTTAATTTCCAGCATCTTTGTTTGGTTGGGACTGCGTTAGAGAGAGAGAGTCAACAAATAAACTCCATGGATGTATAAACCATAGCAATTACTTTATTGCATTAAGGACTTTAAGAGTCTAGCTGTTTACTTAACCTAAATAAATCAAAGTTCCAAAACAAGCCTCAGTTGTCAACATCACCTGTGAAGTCAACAAATGTACTAAACTAGTAAGGTCAACATGCACAATACTCAAAGCCCAAGTACATTGTGAGCAGAACTAAAAAAGTACAAGTCCTACCAATAAATGGTGTTCAATCCCCTCAAAATTTGGCTTTTCTGTTTTGCACTTCACAAGCGTTATCCATCCATGCCTCAATCAGCAATGAAACTATATGCACATCCGTCCAATGGACAGTCACTAAACTGTAGGAAAGGAACTCAAAACCCATATAGGGGGTAACAAAGGTTGCACACACACACTTCGATCACTTCCTCACAGAGAAGAAAAGTTAGTCCGCTTATTATTTCTGTCAAAACAAAAACATAACTATGTATAATAAGTTTGGTTTTCGGGGGATGCCCATGTGTGTTAGGCTTCAGACTGCCCTTTTAACCAAAAAAAAAGACCATGTATAAGTTGAATATACATGTTTGTGTGAGAAAAACAGGTAGGTATACCTGAATCAATCTTTATTGGATGCGCCTCTCAAGAGAGGTTTTTACATAATCAAGCTATGAGGCTTAGAATACGATACAATGTTAGTTGTGAAGAGCTAACCCAACGGCTAATTTATGCCCTGTTGGTCTGGTTCTGCGGTTGATTGGGTCATGGTGACCTTTGGTTCTAGTGGCTCCAGTGTATCAACTAACAGTTTGCTAGAGAGTGATTGAAACCTTATATCTGTTCAATACTTTTTTTCGCTCCTTCTCGCTAGGGTTTTCAAAGAATTGAACTGAAGATTCAACAAGAGCAAGCTCCATAGTGATGTTTTAAGGGAAACTATTTCTACCATTGTTGGTGAAGCAAAAGAGAAGAAACGCAAGTTCACCAAAACCGCTTTGAGACGCTCGATCACCCTTGCACACTCCGCCACTGCGTCGCGTTTGTCCCCTCCGTGAAGCATGGTTGTGAAGGAGCGGCGGATGTATGGGTCATGAACATCTCCATCACTCTGTTGATCCGATCCCCGGCACCTCCCCTCTCTCCTCATAAAAGCTACAAGCAAACATCGGAGGTCTCTCTAACTCTCTTTTCTCTCTCACTCGTGCAGAGAGTGGAAGCCCTCTCTGTGTTTCTTGCAGGCCAGATCCCCCTTCTTCTCTCTCTCTCTCTCTCTCTCTCTCTCTCTCTCTCTCTCTCATATATATATATATATATATATATATATATATATATATATATATATATATATATATATCACCAATGTCACCAACACTCCACCATTGTGAAAAGGGTGCCGGAGATCAAGCTCACGTCGACAAGCACTTCAAGCCATCGCCTCCACCTCTAAGGTGCGAACATGTGCTGCCACTGTTGTCGCTGCAGATCTCCGCCAGAAGGCTGCTGCGATGCCAGGAATGCCATTTCCAGGTGACAACCACCGACGACTCCTTGGTATCCCATCCATACAAAGACAACGTGAAGGAGACACTGCAACATGTACCCACAAATCCACACCCAAATCGAAGTGGTGGGTTTCTTTGAAGAGATAATGACCAAGGATTCTATGATAAAGACAACGTTTCAAACGATGTCAAGAAACACAACGAGCTTTGAGTATCTCCAATCGGCACGGAGCACTTTGAGCTGCCTCACCGCCGTATGTCGGGCCATAATCAACGATCCTCATTCTCACCTCTATCGATTATCGATTAGGTTCTCATACCATGTGAGGAAAACAGGTAGATATACCTCTCAAGAGAGGTTTTTACTTAATCAAGTCATAAGGCTTAGAATACAATTTATACACGATGTGTTTATATACATATGAATTAGCAATTAGCCAGCATCCAATAGCTAAAAAACTAGCCATTGGATGCTTGCTGGTTGTGAAAGGATGGCCCACCAGATAGTTTGGACCATGCTGGCTCGGTCCTGCTGGCCTTTGGCCTTTGGTTCTAGTGACCCTGGTGCCTCAGCTATCCCTAAGGGTTTATCAGTGACAATAAGGATCAGAAGAGATACGGTACCCCTTTTATGATATAGAAGGGAAGAGCAGATACAACCTATATCCAGTTATCCACAAAACAAAACGTAGCGAAAGTACCAACTTAACTTCTCCATTACACGGTAGGTGCTTCTATAAGATCATGAGGTGCATTCTTTCTCTTCATCCTTGTGCCTTTGTCACGCCACATTTCAGGGCCGCGAGCTACTCTGTGACAAGCAGAAAAGCCGGAAGGATGATCACTTGGAGAAACAGGGATTCTACGATGAAGATCATCATAGACAAATCATTGTAACATGTATCATTTGTTTAGGGCCTTAGCTGGTCTTCAATCACTTCGTATTTAACAACCCTCCATCTAGTGTATCCATCTCATCATATGAAATATGAACAAAACCACTAAGAATGATCTCCCGTATACTTGCAATCTCTACATTTATCATTACAGCTTTTACCTTCACTTGTGTGCATCAAGAAAGCAATTGAAAAGTGCAAATTTCTGAAATCTTCCCATCCAAAGAAGAATACACGATTGACCACAATCGCACATTCAGAACTACATCACTTGTCCAGCACTGTCCATCTTTAACATGTGTAGAAGGAATCTCCCTATCACCATCGATCTCCTAGGTCACCCAAAATCCTCCACTAAGATATCCATCTAGATAGAGCATAATCAATAATCAAATTTGTTCTCTTGGTATATCAAAGAGACAGAAAAGCTTCCAGGCCAAGTTTCCCAATAAGGAAATAGACACACTCAAATCTCATAAATCATAATCTAAAGAGACACCAGTAAAAGAAACAAAAAGTACCATATACGAAGTCAAGGATATTGAACTCATTAACAGCTTTCAACCAAAGGTTTCTAGCAAAATTCTTCATCCAACTGCAGATCTAAAAGCATATGCAGGCCATTAAACAAAGGTAAAGAGGGGAGAAGTTGTCTCCTAGTGTGGGCAATATTTCTATAAACCTCGGACAGCCTATTCCAATGCATCAGATCAAAAACGTTGTTTTAATCCAATCAGTTACACAAAGGAAAACAAGCAATGCAAATTCATGAGAACAATCTCCAGTAGACACCAAAGCAAACAAGATTTACACGATCAAAAGGTCATGCAGTAACGCCGAACCAAACGGCGAGAGTCAACAGAATAGCAAATAAAGCCTAAATCAGCATTCCTAAGTTGAAGAGAAAAACAGAGACAAGAAGGCAAGAGAACACACACGAAAAACCTAGGTTTCACGTAGGGAGCGCGATATCGATGATTCTTTAGTAAAAATTACCAAATGATGCAAAATTTACCATGAACGTTCTTCAAAATCCCCAAACCACCACTTTCCATATAATGTCCAAGAAAAAAGGCGAATATGGAGGAGCAAAAAGGAGAAGAAGAAGAAAAGCAGAGGAAAGATTACAGTGTGGACAGGTTCAGAGACGGCAATTGGCAATGAAGCAGAGATATGCTAACAGGTTGAAGAAACAAACGAAAATCTCAAATTGGTGATCCTCATGTTGTAGTTGCTATCAGGGACGAGATTGAACAGGGTTGGGTTGGGACTAGTCAATCAAACCCTGAGGATCTGCAGCTTGGTGGAAAAGGCGATGGCCACCCAGTCAGGCTGCGATGAGGACCACTGAAGCTGCTCGATCTCAGCACCGGCAGTGTAAGCGAGGATGGGGTCGAGGCCGCCTTCGACGGGTTGTCCCATAGACGAGAGGTCCCATATGAGTGCCTGCGAATCGTCACCGGCGGTGCAGATATGGCAGGAACTGTGGGGTGCCCAGGCTATAGCGTTGACGCTGGCTTGGTGCCGCTGGAGTTCCACGACGGGGAGGGTTGGGAACCGGATGTCGAGGACGACGACCTTGGGGCTATCCATGATGATGGTAGCCATGTACCTCGGGTCCTGCTTGTTCCAACCCAACCGGACGAGAGGGGTTTCGGGAGTACTCGCTGTTCTTGTTGCCGTTGAGGACGGACTTGAGCTCGACCCGGCTGTTGTGCTGGGTCGGGTTCTCGTCCAGGTCGGATACCCTCCAGACGCGGAGGGAGTCGCCGGACGTTGCGAGGAGGTCGGGACGGGAGCACTCCTTGTCCGGGATGAAGATGGCCTTTGTGGGAGGGTAGGGGTGTTCGAAGGAGAGGTTCGGGTCGGATCGGATCTCGCCCGTGGAGTCGTCTAGCTGGACGATCTCGACCCGGTTGGGATACTGCTCGAGGAGGGAGGCGATGGCCAGGCGGTACTTCTTGTCGCGGCGGACGGACCAGTTCATGGCGTAGATGTGCATAAGTATACACCATTTATGGAGCGTATGGTTCGGTATGCCTTTGTATCGTATAATAACATATTGATCTTTTGAACTTTTGGGGCTAGAGGTTATTTTAAACCCGATAAGACCACCTTCTTATTCTTTTCAAGATTCCTTTTTTTCTTTTCAAAGCTTAAGTCGAAAATTTCTAACACCGGACAATGATGGGCAATCCTTATTCTCATTCAATTGAGCACTTTGAGAACAATACAGAGAAATAATGGTGATGGATGCAATTTTCATGAATTATGTAAGGCATCATCTAGCTGAATGGACGTACATCATTGGTTTGCTCTACGTCAACAAGCCAAGGTGAAAATGTTAAAAGAAATAAAAGTATATGAGCGAGAAGAGAAGAACATGAAGCATTATGAGTACAAGAAAGTGTACAAGAAGAATAAAGAACATAACTAGTTTTTCTATCACTCTTGCTCTCATGAAGTTTAAAACTTTTATGGTGATTTTTTCAACTTTTTATTAAGAATTTAAGATATCTTTTTTGTGCATGCATGAAATTATAAATGTTACAAAATTGATTGTTATTTGTTGATATTCTTTTTTACTTTGTATGGTTTTGTAAGAAATTAAAAAATACACATGTATCATGTATCATATTGCATATACGCAATACAAACACCGATGCACTATTTACAACATTGATCTAAATTGCCTTGAATCATATTTGACATAAGATAAGAAAAAGAGAACTTTGTAAGAGCATTGTTGCAAAAATCTGGTCTGGGCATACCTGAAATAAGAAGAGGAGTATTGGCTCGGGTAAAATCTAAAGTATCTGCAATAAGGGAGGAGGTACTTCATATTTTACCTGTCAAAAACCCTCTGGTAGGAAGATGGCCAAACCCCAACTTCTAGATTCCTTTAAAAGAGGTTGGATAAAGGCAAATATCTCGCTAGTTGTTGATGTGGATAGTATACAGTTAGAAAAAGCGAAGGAAAACTATTTACTTAAATGATGCTTTCTAGTAGAAGAAATATAAGATGAGGAATGAACTACTACACCATTTTCAATAGGTTAATCGAGTCATCATAGAAATCTCAAAAGCTATATGGTTAGTTCCATTCGAGCTGCCCTAGCATGTGGAAGCCACAAAAAAAACGAATTCCAGCGGTTGTCATGTCATCTAGATTGCCCTATCAATGAATTTAAAACTGGTCCAACTAAATAATTTTGAGATTGAGAAAGCTAGATATAGATCTAATTTTATCACCAGTCATATACTTGATAAATTTAGCTAAGTTCAGAAAATTTTGAAGGATTCATCTTCTTTGATGGCACCCAACTGTTGTATATATTGTATACAGTTGTGTTAGTAATATTACGAGGAATCGGCCTAGGTCACTTGCCTCTCAAAAAACAATATCCGTGTTCGGGTCGTTTGGTGGCTACAAAATTTTCATCCAAGTTGGAAAGGCTCCTGTTGGCGTCAAAGAGGATGAGTCTTTGGATGCACTACGTTTCAATATCATGGAGTCGTATTAGTTTGGCATAACAATCCAAAATGCTTTGCCTCCTCATGTCCTGCTCATATGCATTGGTGTCCTGACTTTACCACCATCAGCTATTAGTTGAATATTCTAGGTGAAAGCAGCTCTGTGTACTGCAAAGTTCATGAGAGCACAACATTCAATTCAACACCCGAACTACGTAGCTGGAACCAAAATCGAGGGAAGAAAGAATATCGGTACAGAAAGTTAAACGCGCTTCCCAGTGAAGACTAGGCCCTTTTCATCTCATACCAATTGCTTCTGTTTCTTGTGAGCCCGTTGGGCATATAATCCTCCATAGGATCACAAATTCCAAGCTCTTCTTGGTCACAGAAAGTCGGAAGTTAGTCACGTGAGCAAAATATCTCAAAAGATCTATTGCTTGACGTGTTTGAAGCCCTTCATCCACAGCAAATGCACTTTCTCGGAAGTTGCGATTTCGAAATATGATGAACTTGGCATTGCCAGCATGATGGACCAAAAGAATTCCAATTTTGATCAGATTGTTAGGGCTAACTACTGATGTTCTGTTTGCGAGTCAAGTACCAACATTGGCAAGAAGCATTGGGAGCAGTTATTAGAAAGCAATGGATGCGATTTAGGAAATTAATCATGGAGGATCATTGTTCTTTCATGAACATACTTTATATAATGTATACACAAAGATGGCCTCCATGATTCATTTTCAAAATTACTCAACTGGTCTCAAGATCTTCCTGAAGTCTTACCCTTTTGTCCAAGTATCACAAGGTTTACCTAGCCGATATCAACTGGAAGTTTAAAGTTGTTGGAGAAGAGAGCATGAAAACATGCATAAATTTGTAAAATACATTGATGAGGAAGAAGGATTCTCCTTTGTTGCATGACCAACTTAAACTGCTACTTTAGAAAGGGAATAACACAAACCTCGCTCGGACGTCTTTCTTGGAATGCAGCTTGAGCTACTTTCTGGAAAACATGTATCTATAGACAACATTACCTTCAGTTCAATAAGATCATTTACGTCTCTGTTGTCCTATATATACTACATTCGCAACTTCATTTTTTGATCTACAAAAACTATACAATTAGCATATTTCGTGTTTGCCTTCAATATGTATATGCGTATATTGATATATACATCACAAGCAGATTAAGAATCTAAAATATTGTGGATGCAGTTGTACGCTGTCCGGTTTGGAGCACGATGATGACTACTGTTACATCATCATGATACTTTCTTCTCCTCTCAACAGGTTGGATTAATAACTCTTCTAGAGAAAAACCTACAGGAATAATATATCATCAGTTTCAGAATTTGACAAGCCTCGGTCTCACTGGCCATATTATACGCATTTCTAAATTTCATAATTTCACCTCTAGAATATTATGGGCCTTTTAGACCACAAAATACATCACAAAGATTGAGCTGCCAGTACACCTGTCCATGCTTATACCGATGTATAGTCATGAAGTAAATGTTTCTCTGCGACATGCATTTATAGCTACTTTCTCAATCTGGCAAGAGAAGAAAAAGTAACTGCACCTATGGAGCTGCCAGTTCACCTATCCCTCAAACTCCTTTGAAGCGATATTTCTCAAACCACTCCAGACCATTAGTAAAAAGGAGGCATAAGGATTAGAGGGGCGACGATTTATAGGTTCTGGGAATGTCTGTGAAGTGTATGTGCAAAGTTTCATTTATGAGCGAATGAAAATTTTTGCCCTACAAGTACAAACAGATGAATTTGTACCCACAAAGTAATATGAGATAAACGTACATGCTTTTTGAGCTGCTCTTAGCAATAGCTTCTCTACTAGATACTTTGCTGGATCTCCAGATGGATTATTCTAAGGGAAAGGTGTACCAGCTGAACAATTTCATTATTGCTGAAAATTTTAAACAGTCCATCACTTCCAATAACCACAAATGTATCACTATCTGACACTCTGTGTTTCCTCACAAATGGTTGTGTAGAAGCATATGGAGGGCTGCACAAGTTGCGAACTTGAAGAATTCCCATCAATGCTTCATTCATTTCTTTCTGAAAATACAAAAAGAGTAAAAGGTCACATGAATATCAACCTTCAGAAAGGACACGACATTGAAACTATAAGAAACAAAATTATGTTCACATCATACCAACCTAATGAACTTACCTTTTTCAAGTAACCCACTCCAAATGCACGGGTCAGCTTTAGTTTTCCCTTGACTTTTCCCCCTACAATTGTTGCTACATCAGCAGGATGATCAGTCAAGAGTTGTTCACGTTCTGCTTTGCTGTCAACTGTATCGTCTTCAGTTAATTGCACAACTTGCAGTCGACCATCGCCAAACGTGGCTGCCGGTACGGCCCTGCTGTCACCAAGGTTCAATGTGTACAGGTCCATGCCATGGAGAAGTACAATTAGAACTGATGACCCAATACATACTAAATCAGGCCGGTCTTCCATTTCTTGTTCAACCATGTGCGGAAAATCATTCTCAGCTTGGACAACAACTTTCTTTAGGCAATCCATGACACCTTGCTGAAAAAGTTGTAATGATATTTCTTTTGCAAACAGTGGAAACATATCCCTATCCATACCAATAGCAGGATCCTCAAGTGCAAGAGTAAGGGCAGATTCAACCTTAATGTCACTATCTTCTACAAAACCTTGAAGGGAGCTTTCCAAGTTTGAGTGCATGCTTCCTTCATGCTGATCATTTAATAGATGCAGGTATTTTCTTAGAGTTCCAGCCAAAAAGTCTGCTGCATCACGACCATTGAAGCCATCGTAGACTCCACAGAATAGCCATT
Organism: Brasenia schreberi; assembly: GCA_036023115.1. Taxonomy (NCBI): domain Eukaryota; kingdom Viridiplantae; phylum Streptophyta; class Magnoliopsida; order Nymphaeales; family Cabombaceae; genus Brasenia; species Brasenia schreberi. The sequence goes on from JAYKKT010000077.1 coordinate 8,978,281, forward strand.
CGTTTTCTTCAGAGAAAGCAACCTGGGCTCTGTCTTCACCGGCAGCTCCACCAGCCATTTGCAAGTCCATTTCATTAAAAAAACATGGTGTCTCTACACAAGTATGACCACTCGTAAATTTCACAAAATCGTCGTCATCTCGAAGGAAATTACTCACTTAATGCACTACCAGACAGAGTAGACATACTGCTTTGGGATGACGATAAAAGATCCAATCTTGAGAAGGATGAAGAAGATAATATTCGATGGAAACAATTTGAAGAATGAAGACCAGGCAGAATTTCTTTTCCAACAAGACCATTTAGTACAGTTGTGTTTGGCAAAGTGAGATTAGTGCTTACAGCAGCACCAAACAGACGAGAAAATGGTATATTAGGATTTGGAGTTACAAATCCCGTATTGTCATGTGCATCAATATGTGAAGAGGTGGCTTCAGTACAAGTATTGCATTAATGCCCTCGAGGATAAATGCTGCATTTATACCCAAAACTAACACAAAGTTCATCCGGACTAGTTTCTTCAATTCCTGAAATCTCTTCTGACAGGATGTAATCCTTTTTCCTCTCTCTCTCTCTCTCTCTCTCTCTCTCTCTCTCTCTCTCTCTCTCTCTCTCTCTTTCAAGACCTTCACTTTCATCAGAAAATCCCATATTCCAACAAAAGAGGAAAGATCAGAGGCCTGCTGATACATTCAACCTATTAAGGATGATCAGAAGGGAAGTCACCATTCCATACTGACATATGATTTAAAGTATCGGTGCATCAAATATATCCTTCAATATCAAGTACAAGTTCCTCTACATGTAATTTATGCGTGCTACTAACTGGGTGATCTATTTAAATATTCGACCCGTTAGGCATCTAAATCCTACATAATGCTTCAAAATACTATGATGTTCTATAAAGAGATCATGTGTGAAAACTCTATAACCGACTTCAGCTGCCACCTACACCTCAAAAGAGATCCAATAAACAACCGCATGAGAAGTCAGGGAAGCAATACGAAAAGGATTTCCAGAAGTTCCTTACAACAAAATTGTAGTCAAAAGTTACATCATTTCCCACTATTTATTGCCCTTCCGTTTTTGTTGGTGCGGTGCCTGATTTGAAACCCACTCCCTACATAGAGGCTCCCTACATTCGGAGGCTTCACCATGTACCATAACCACTTGTAAACCCCCTTTTGTACATACACCATGTTGTGCGTGTGTGTCCCTTGTAAGGATCGGGTGTGCTTATAAACCCGAGCCATGTGCGTGCGTCTAGGTCTAAGCTAAGTCACATTAGTCTAGGTCTAGGTTGGGTCAAGCTCGGACCCAAGTCGGGTCCGGTCGGGTTCATGCCATGTCGGGTTAGGTAGGTCAGGTTCCTGGTGGTTGAGTCAGTTCGGGACACCTGGGAGCTAACCGGGTGATGGTTAGCCTGTTGGGTGCAGGTGGCACCCAGGCATGAGGTGCCAAGACACCTCACCCGCATCCCTTGATCAGGAGCGGTTACAAGGGGTAACCGCTCCCTCCGAAGCGGTTACCCAGGGCAGGGCGCCTATAAGGCAGACCTCCAACCCTGTGCTGGGGTATTGAACAATCTGTCGTGAGTGAAGAGTGAGTGTAAAGAGTGTGTGAGACTGTAGGGCCAAGTACAGAAGCGTGGACGTTAGGGTCGGACAATGCCCCGTAGCAGTGCTGTGATCGGGTGCTGAGAAGCCGTTGCTGCGCAGGAGACTGTGCTGCTGATCCAGTGCAGTAGGGCGCCACGATAGGTCCGTGGTGCGTGCAGCAGTAGTAGCAAGACGTGCTCATCGGTGCAGGGCGCTCCCTAGTGCCGATTACCTTGGTGACAGAGACTGTCACAGGCGATGACAGTCTTCCGTTCTCTCCAGGGTGTAGACAGTGAGCCACCCACCCCGTTCAACAACAGGGTGCTCTCCAAGGCGCGTGCAGTGCGCCTCTCTTCAGTTCCGCTGCAGGGACGCCTCACTTCCGTTCAGCCGCAGGTATCACTCCACAGGGTGTCGCCAGAGTGCCTACCTTTAGCAACAGCCGAAGACACCTACTCCCAGCGACAGACACGGTGCGACCCCAGGGCGCACCAGACCTTTGTGTTGTAGCCGAGAGACAGGTGCAGCCGTGTGCACCTTGTCTACTGCAGCCGGACTTCAGTGCCGTGTACAGCCGATTGAAAGAGGGAGTCTACTTGGGCTAACCCCTCTTTGGTATTCCTGTTTAGGCGAGGTTATCTCTGCTCTGTTCCAAGTGGAAACCTAACTAAATTGGGAAAACTCCAGGTTGTACTAATCACTACGGAATGGTAATGGTTTAAGGTTTATGCCCGTGTTTAAGGTTTGGAACATAGGCTGATAGAATCACCGGGTGATTCTAGCCATCACAGTAAAACAAGGTTTTGAAAAAAAATTGGTTTTGAAACGACACAGTGACATAGTCCAAGAAAGCCTAGCAAATCCACAAAACTACCTACTTATCCGTCACCGGGCCCTTCAATCAAACCCAAATTCACCAACACAAGCAAGATTGAATTTTTCGCATGAACACAAACACAAGAAACATAATGAATCAATGATAAACACAAAAAGTTTCGCAAAGAGTTTTATTTATGAATTGTTTGCCGAATACAAGAGTCTTAGAAAAGAGTCACACACCATCGGGACCATGTCATCCGACGGGTGAATCTATTTGGTACCCAGTTCATAAGATATAGATGAGAAAGACGATCAACAAAAAGGTCCCGAACTCCCACCTTGCTCTAACTCTCTTCTCTCGAGCACTCTCTCAATTCTCTAATAACAAACCCCTAACTCAGTCTACTTGATCCCTTTTTATAGGTCAAGAGAAGTAGAACCGGTTACCATCAACCTAAGCGGGATGGAACATGAACCCATACCCGTTATTAGACTCACTCCTATACTAAACCCACTTCCACATAACAGATTTAAATACAAGACTCGTTCGTATAATGATCCAGACTCAACTCATGCACGGGATCCCCAGGTCGCTCGCGATCCACATAAGACCCATTACATAAGTTGGACCCAACCATGCTCTTCATCATCAAACCTCCTCGACACTCATGCCAGCTCCCTCCTGCACGCGACGGAACTGCCACTCTAGTAAATCCACAAAAGTAACTACTTATCCACCATGGCATCAGATTCAGAGTTAGTTGGGTAAATCGGATCTACGTAGAGACGAAGATGATGATAATCTGTTATTGGATTGCAAAAAATGGGGGAAATTCTGAAACCGCGCAGTCTCGATCAGAGTCGTTCAACGATCCTTTGCATTCCTCTGTATGCATGCAAACAAAGGGTCATCTTCTCTGGAAAATGGAACCCAGGTGATGAATGTGTTCCTCCCGAAAGCAGCATTATTATTGTCTTTATAATTAATAATGACGATCATTCAATGCTAATATATTGTCATGGTTTCACAGTGATTCTCTTTTTCTTTTCTTATGATGAAACGGGATGCCAAATCCGTGTATGCATGCATGCCACGTGAATCAAACTCATGACCTTCATCACGTGAGTCGAAAGCCTTGCCAAGTGAGCTCATGTTTGGAGAATATCATAAAAAGGGGCTGAAGCCAAATACACACATGCACGTGCACCCCTGGGGGTCGAACTCCCCACCAGGGAAAGGGCGTCAGAGCACGTTGAACTGACCACAGGCTACCAAACGGGCCGTGTCTGATTTGATCTCCAATATCCGTGTCTCTGTGATGTACGCTTATCAAATCCTCGTTTCCATGTGAGGCAGCCGTCTGTGCATAGAGCGTCTCGGTTCCCATCTTCCAGCTCATCGAAGAGGTGGGGATGCATCATCAGGGGAACCCCATCTCTAAAACAGCACCACAACCGGTTTCTCTTCGCATTACCAATTCGGCGATGAATCAATGAATGAAACTGTGAAAAGATTATTGTGCCATCATCGTCGACCACACAATTCATCATCCATGGCAGCGATAGAATCGTTATACCGGTAAAAGAAAAGTAGAAGAGATGACGGTCTGCATCGCGCGCACCGGCAGCGATGCGAGCCCGATACTTTCTTCTTACGAAACGGAAAGAAGAAGCGGTGATGGTCAGGAGGGAGTGTTGCTGCTACTGAGAAAGTGCAGGAGCGTCAAACAAGTGAAGCAGGCGCACTCTCGCATCATAAGGAGTGGCTCCGGCAACCAACGCATGGTTCTCACGAAGATGCTGCAGCTATACACCTCTTCCTATGGCAGTATGCGCTACGCGACCCTCGTCTTCGATCAGATCCCCAATCCTGATGCCTTTATGTGGAACATCATGATAAGAGGCCACACACGGCACAGCTCCCCCGGCGACGCCCTCCATCTCTACAACCTCATGGCCGCCGCGGGCATCCGGCCCGATAAATTCACCTTCACCTTCGTCGTCAAGGCCTGCGTCCTTCTTGGGGCCGTCCACAAGGGTAAGGAAATCCATGCCCACGCTATCAAGACGGGTTTGGACGCCAACACGTTCGTGCAGAACACTTTGCTCAGTCTCTACCTGGAAGCAGGGGATGCGGAATCGGCTCACCAAGCGTTTGTTAATATGTCTCACAGAACCATTGTCTCCTGGACTACCATGGTTTCTGGGTTGGTGAAGCGTGGGGATCTGAAGACTGCTCGCGTGCTATTCGAAAGAATGCCGGATAAGAACGTCGTCTCCTGGTCCACCATGATCAATGGGTACGCCCGAAGCAGGAAGCCTCACCAGGCACTGGATCTCTTTCACCAGATGCAGTTGGCAAACGTCAAACCCAACGAGTTCACTTTGGTGAGCCTGCTTTTGGCTTGTGCCGAACTTGGGAGCCTGAGTTTGGGAAGCAGGGTGCACGACTATATTCAGAAGCACGGGTATGAGTTGACGATCTTCCTGGGGACGGCTCTTCTCGACATGTACAGCAAGTGTGGTAGCATAAACGATGCTGTGCAAGTGTTTCAGAAGATGCCGGAGAGGAGCTTCGCGACATGGAACGCGATGATCACTAGCTTGGGAGTGCATGGGCGAGGAAAAGAGGCGATCCGTGTCTTTGCTCAGATGGAGAAGGAGAAGGTGGTGCCGGATGCCGTCACGTTCGTCGGTGTCCTGTGTGCTTGTCTAAACGCTGGTTTGGTGGAAGAAGGCTGCAGGTATCTGCATCGCATGGTTCAGGAGTACAATATCAGGCCAACTATGGAACACTATGGTTACGTAGTGGATCTCTTGTGCCGAGCAGGCAGACTTGCTGAAGCGCATGAGTTGGTAGCAAACATGCCGATCGAGCCTGATGCTTCCCTCCGTAAATCGTTGCTTAGCGCTGGCAGTACTCATGGCAGTAACATTAGGCTCGGAGGGGAGGTGTCGAAAGGCGTTGCTGATGATGATTCTGAACTAGAGGAGCAACAAATGAAAATGGAATTGGGAGTACGATGATCGGTCAAGAGGATCGAAATTGTCGGCTAATTTGAAGTTTGTTATGTCATTGGCATTTGATCACAGCCCTGGAGCTGCTTTCTATTATGTATAGCATTTTGATTAGTTGAAGGATGAGAACTTTGAATATTGTTGTACCATTTCCTGAATTCTCTCTAGTTGACATGATGCTGTGCATTTGTGTTGAAGTACACAATTGAAGAAGGGCTGGTAAATTACTCAGCTCATGCTACATAACGGCAGCCATGGTTTCATAAAGGAAAAGAAGTGATAATAACATCTCAAAATAGCGAAAGTCTGCCGGTGCAGTATTTCTTGGCGGCATGAAAAGAAGCCTACTCGCTTCAGACATAATTATCTAACCAAAATAGTTATGTGGGACACTGCTTTTGCTCTATTACAACCTGGACACACATGATCCACCTCGGGACACTCTCAAACCAAGTAGGGCGTCCAAAATAATCTCCGAACCCATGCAAATTAACACTATGAAGTACAACTCTGATATTTCAGCAACCTACTGTGAACTCAACAAGATGCACTTGTCAGAACAAAGAGAGTTCCTTGAGGTGCACTCTCAGCATGGATTGGACTTATAAAGTGTGATACACATTGTGAATGCAGATATGAGGATCATATAATATCCAGTAAAGGATAAGACCGGTTCCTCCGAGAAAAAGTAGCAAAGAGTTCCTTGAGGGCAAAAGTTGCATAAAGTGTTTGTTATACACGAGAAATGACCAAGAACTAAAGATCATATTATCCAGTAAGAAAAAGGATAAGACAAGTTCCTCCGGTCCAAAGTAGCAAACAGTTCCTTCAAAGCATAAGTTGCAACCAGATGTGCCTCGGGAAATGCATATCTACATCCCAAAGTTATCCGATTATGCAAATCGGGAACCATCCTAACGGATGCGATCTTATGCTGATAGTTCTTGTCCGAATGCCGGGTTGAAAATTTAAGAACATTATCCTTGGCCTTTCTGTCATACTTCATACATGATTCAAGCCGTAACTCAATGCTGGCCTCTGATTGCCAATGGAGGAGTATACAGCCTCTGCACGCATCATAACTAATGAATCCTTAGATTTCTCAAATAATACATTCTATTTTTAACTATTCTCTAAACCATAACCAACTAGAAATCCCACCTGATACAATCTTAAGCAGCCAGTGGCAATCAACAGGCAAAATATTCACACTGCAATAGTGCGACAGCCTCAGGTCCATCTTTTATATCACAAACACACGGAGACAAAAATGTCCCACTACAGCCAAGCATGACAATCGGAATTAGAAAAAAGAAAAGGTATACAAGAAGATTCAGATGTTCATTTTGTAACTATCTTATTAAAAGAAAATCGAGATGAGTCTTAAAGCATGTTTCAACATCCCAGTCCCTAATTTTTCAGCCGTATAGTTAACAAAACACAACACACGGCACACGGCACACTAACTCGGACTAACCATGGGACTACCCGCCCTAGCATCAAAGCATTTTTGGCGGCAAAAGAAGCCCATCCAGAAATTTACCTGCCACCACATGTCACACGAGTAGAAAATCAGTATCAATAATTTAATAACAAAAAAGGTATTGCTGAACGAAAGAAAAAAAACAATTATCAGTGACTACACAACACAAGCACCATTAAATCAAAGAATAAACATGTTGATTTTGCTGAAGGCAAATCATCAAGTTATACCATAAGTCACAACAAAGGTTACTTTCTTTTGTACCATTGTTTTCCTCCACCCAAGCATCCTAGGAATTTAACTTGCCACAGGCACTGTGGGCCAGGTGAGCAAGTTCTGGGTGCCACAATAAACGGTCACCCACAGGTTTAAAGCCACATGTTTCCAGCAATTTGCCAAAGCTGGAAATCAGTCCTCTTGATAATACTGTCCACTTAAAGAACATGATTTCTTTAAAGATGTCCTACTCATTCACATTCAGAACAATCAAGTCATATACATTTCCAATATTCAAAAATTAGTTCACTGTCTCAAAAATATTCCTTTGGTCTTTTTGTAGCATTGTTTTCATCCATTCTAACGTTCTTATATTGCATGTGTTTATATAGCAGATACCAGATGGATTATCAAACTAATTAGATTAGACTGGCTCATACATAGGTCTGTACATACATAAACACAGTAATGTATTGCTGAATCAACTATATAGTTTATTCGACACAAACTGCATTTTTCAAAGATCTGCTGTCATAACGAGAGAGATTTCTGCACATCCACCCAAATCAAGCAATAATATCAGAACCCAGCGAATTGGCCCAGACTGACTTACTAATAGGTTGCCCTGATATCGTACAGGATTGCTCTAATGATTTGACCAGTGTATACTGTTAAAGCACTCACATCTTATAGTTGCTTTGCTCGTTCCTTAGTGCTTTGTGAACTCACTAGCAAATATTATTATCATCGCTAATTGTTCTAACTACCGACTTAAGTGACAAGCAGGTCCAAATTCCAATCACCACCACCTCCAATTAAGATTAGATGTTGCAGTTGATGGTAGCATGTTTCAACATTCCCGTCCCTTTTCTGCATGCATCAGGCATTTAATTTATATCATGTGATAGTATTTTCATCCAATGAGCTTCATGTATGATCCTCTATTACTTGGACATAGATGCATGTGACACCTTGCAAGTATCCCACTATTGGGCAACTACATGGGCGAGCGCTATCTAAACCGTCATGCAGGTCAAATTCACACAGGTGTCTAGCAATTTATATACCCCTGATTTTGAAGATGCTAATATTCTATCCATGTCATTGGCGAGCCATGTCCAATGCCGATAGCTTGAATAACAGATATAGTTAGGTACTGTAGGTTATATGTGGCTTAGGAAGAAAAACAAATTGCAGTATCAGAAACTAAAACAAGAAAATATCATACAACAAATAAAAAACCTAAGTTCAATTCACACATTGGTAAGGCCTACATGTTGTCAAAGCATGCTTGAGTAAACGGCCCAAAAGAAACTAGTGCCATTAGAAGCCAAGGTGAACATGGGAAGACATTCAAACTGAACGAAGGGGAAACACAATTGATACCATGTATGTCATCAAATTTCACTTTCACGTAGACACTTCTACCAAGTTGCCGCACTCGTGTCTGAAACTCAACACTTGTAGTCTTATACCCCTCTCTTGTCCGACTCACGAGTACCTATCTTAACTACATTTTAAAACTATATGACTGAGAAATTAATGAATATTGACCGATCATTACTTTATTATTAAGTTAACTTATGAAAACAGTAATATATATACAAAGCATAATTATATATAGCCATGTCCACACTTATCATGATTGAAAATTACCGTCTCTCGCGCTCGCACCTGCACTCGTGTCCGCACCTACACCCGTGTGACATAGAAAATTCACGAGGCACATTTAGGTTGCTAGATTGCAGAAAAAAGTAATATGATATCCACTACCAACAAGGAAAGAACTTCAAATGAATTAACACATAAAAGAGAGAATCAGAGCCCACGACCACGTAACGATAACAACTTGCGATGCCCCACCTCAACCTTCACGTGATGCAAAAGAAGAAATTAACAGGGTTTGGTTTACGCGTAGAAGGAATTCGCAAAAACTTTTATCAATCGATGTTGTACTTCCCGCAATTCGGATCGGGGAAACAAAATTGCCACCCAAATAAAAATCCTAGTAAAATAAAACCATTATTCTACAGAGATTTAACAATGCCAATAACCAAAAGAGACTGCAATATTAGTTGCACATCCAATAATATGCATCCGCGGAGATCGACTAACCTAGAAGATGTCGATATACACCTTGGCAACGCAACACAAAGCCATAAGTTCCGAAAAACAAGAAAAGCGAGGAGAGTAAATAACAAAGCTCTGCTGTTCAGAATGCAGAAGATTCGGTTACCCATAAAACTCCGAAATCAAGCAAGACAGAAATTGCATAGTACTTCTTGTGCAACTGCACGAACTTGGAGTTCTTCAGATCTTCCTCTGCACAATCAAGACCAGGGTCAGGCCATGAAACAAATTGGGGGTAAAAACAGATCAGGCGAGATGAAGGGAACAAAAAGGGAGGGGTTTCCTACCGGTAAGAGAGGCGGTAAGCGTGGTGACGAGGGCACCGGTGATGGCGAAGCCCACCAAGAAGGGGAATTCCGGTTCCACTCCTTCTTAAGGAACACGTTCCAAGGATCGAACCTCGCCATCTCTCTCTCTCTCTCTCTCTGGTTTGCGATTCCTTTTAATCGACTTGCTGGCCGGAGGAGTGAGGGCTCTACTGATCGTTTCGTCCGCTCCGTGACTCGTAGAATGAGGAGCGTACCGAAATCAAACGCTAAGCCCGCTTTTCCCTTTTCCTTGCTACGAGGGGGAGGCCGACCCTATGCATGCCCCGCCCCGGAATCGAACTCACTACGAGCGTTTTGTGTGTCGAAGTGTCACGCCCTAACCGTCGGCAGGGCCGACGGCCCTCTCAACGTGACCGGCGCTCGACCAACACAGGTCAAGCCAGCCTCCAAGGATCTCACAAGTGCAGCGGAATTACTTGTTCAGACGGCCTCCGATAGGGAATGTGATCTGGGCTCCCTCCCCCGGATACTAAGAGCTTGGAATGGAACTTGGCATCCGATTGACTCACACCACAACACGGCAAACGTTTAAGAGTAAAGGCAATAAAGACACAACTAATGCAAAGCCATACGGCAAAAGCTTTATTGATAGCAGAAAGGAGTGCGCGGCCCCGGCGCGCTACACTGGGTAAGTTGGGGCGTCTTCCCTCTACGAGGGTTTATGAATGGAGTTGCCAGGGTGGTTCCCACGCAGGGGCCCTGGTTACACAACCATGGCACTAGTTCGCGGTAAAGGGGTTACATTCTCCCCCACCTAAACTCTTGACGTCCTCGGCAAGATCCACGGTGATGCTTCTGCAACTCTGAAGCTCTTGGCTCGTTCGTCGGCTTCTCCACTCTGCAGCTCCGGTTGTCCTCCAGGGCGCAGGTGCCCGTAGTAGCTACGGCCTGCACGTTCCACGTCCGCATGATAAGCCTTATGCTCGCATGGAAGGCAGTCAGCAATCCGTCATGGACGGGCTCTAGTCGGCATGCCCGATCCCCTACCCTCAAGATGACTGGTTGAGGACCGTCATCCTTCCAGACTGTTGCAGTACGCTGTCTAACCACAAGACCATCGCACCACTTCAGGTTCGTCCACTTCCTCATGCATGTCATTGCCTTCACAATCGAGCGGTTGGGCCAATCACGCCGCTCCTGTTCTTCAACGCAGAAGTTGTCCACGGTTGGCAGCATCTGGGAGTGTTGAACAACATCTTCGGTCACGCTTCCAACTGCCCTCTGAGTCCTTCGCTCCTGTGCACTTACCTTGCATTCTTCGCCTTTTCTTGCCAGCAAAACACATGCTTCGCGTCTTCTAGCCTCTGAACTTGGTACCATTGTGTTACCTTTGCCTGCCAGTCCTCCACTACTGACGACATACTCCTCCGTGTGATTCACAAAATTGTCACACTCCTTCATTTGTTTACGGCATCCGCCTCCGAAGACACCCTGCCGCGAGGTATCCTCTGTTCCGCACCTTACAGCGCCACCCACCCTGTGGCGTTCCCCTGCTTCTGATCTTCTTTGAGCCGAAGCGCTGACACTTTCTGAACACGACCATCATCCAAAGCTGACGTGCGAACAATACACGGTTGGTCGCAATCCTTGAAGACCACTACATTCGCGACTGGTCGCAACTCTGCACACACCCTAAAGCACTCCCATCCAGTAGCACCCGATATTTCTCAAGCGGCATCACTGTCAAGTTGGTTACCTCCGCACGCCAACTCACTCCGAGTTGCGCCTTTGTCAGCCACACCTACAGTATCCCTATCATTGACAATACTCGGCATGTACATGAAAGTCTTATCCCTGGGCCTGCATGACGTTGATCCCCCCACCTGGGCCTTCAACTGTCTCCTTGCACCAATCCTTAGAGTGTCTTTCCTTGATCCACCATCCGGAGTACCTATCCTTTGCACAACGTTACCAGCACGCGCAAAGTCGTCCCTCTTATGCTCACACTCATATGGTCCTGTAGTCTCTTGGTATAGAAGATCCGCCTGGGCTATCACGCGAAGTGTCTGCCACTGCCACTCTTCCAACCATTCTGCCATTCAGTGTCATATCTGTTCTTCTTCGAACTACTTGGTCGACGATTGTCACACAGACGTCCCGTCACCACTATCACTTCAGAAAGGGGTCTGCAAGTTGATCCTGTTCAGCTCTTTCACAACCCACGACTCCAGCCCATCAAGGAACTTGAACTAACTGATCTTCCGGGCTCCACGTCCGGATGCTCAACATAAGGATCTGGCATTCCTTCATGTCATCTTGCACGATCCGTTCTGCCTCAAGCCATCAAGCTTCCTTCTCTCGGCTACCGCAGTCTTCTGTGGGATAAACGTTATCGTAGAGCCTACCTGAACAGATCCCAAAATGTGGATGCGAGCGCGTCCTGCCTCGGCATCCTCTTTCCTGGCGACACCACCACCTCGTGGTATCGTCCTTCAGAAACATGGCCACACACATGCCAGTTTCTCAAAATCTGGATGCGAGCGCCTCCAGCCTCCACATCCTCCGGTTTGTGATGCCACCACTCATGGCATCGTCTTCGGAAACATGGCCACACTCGCCAGTTTCCCAAAATGCGGATGTGAGCGCGTCCTGCCTCCACATCCTCCTGTCGGTGATGCCACCACTCATGGCATCATCTTCGGAAACATGGCCACACTCGCCAGTTTCCCAAAATACGGATGTGAGCGCATCCTGCCTCACCATCCTCCTTCTCACGACGCCAACACCACATGACGTCGCCTTCGAGAAACCTGGCCACACGCGCCAGTTTCTCTCCTTCTTCTGGTAAAGGGAGTTCTCTAATACTTGCACATCGCAGTCCCCAGCAACATCTTTCAGTTCATGAACTTTGATGCACCATGGTCAGTCTACTCCCCCACCATTTCCACATCAGCTCATCCCCGTCTCCACTTGGTCCACACTCTGAACAACTTCCTTCGGCATCCCCCAGCATGGATGTAGTCCGTTGGAAGTTTGAAGGATCTGGGGCATGAACTTCCACGAAGCACTTAAGTTGGCCAGAAGGTTGGATGGTGCACTTGAGGTCTCATGTTATCAACGAGCTCCATCCATCTACCTGGCACTTGCATTGGTGCTTCAACCTCTGGCACTCCGCATCACCAACGCAACCACTGTGACCGATCGATCGCCCACACAACCCTCCGTTATGTGGCATCATCCAAGACCTTGGCACTACATATCAGGTATTGCTTCACCTCACCGAAGGTGGCCTCCCTCCACGTTATCGGCACCCCAAGTCAATGGGCGTGCTACGTCCCTCCAACCCATACGACGCTACCTTTCACGCTAGGACAACGTTGGCCACTGCGACGGCACGACTTACGTGCAACCACACGCTTCCATACTCACGCTGCTAAATCACGCCTATGCTCCGATTGGAATCTCCACGAAGGTACCTCGCCTCACCGAGGCTACCAGGACTCGACTCTGGTCCGAGCATTCCTCACCTGTCCATGAGTAAGCCAATCACCAATGCCCGTGCACTGTCTATCTTCACCTCTGTGGCTTGCATACTGTGATGGCGCGTATATCCTCTTGAAAGCGCCTCAGTGCCTCCACAATGTCCTGACACATTTCACCGTCCTGCGTAACCTTTCGCGCGAGCGACCTGGCCCACCTGACCAACCCAGGCACTGCGGTGTAACCACACGTCCTCATCCTGCGCTACTCCTCACGACTTACACTTGGTGACAATGTACTGAGTAACAGTCCTGAAACACCTCACCGTCCTGCGCAACCATTCGCGCGAGCGATATTGGCCACCCTGCCAACCCAGGCACTCTGGTGCAACCACACATCCTCCTCCTACGCTACTCATCGCGGCTTATCCTTGGTGACAATGTCCAGGGTCCGGTGGGGTTCGGTGCGCCCCCTTCGCACGAACGTTTCCACCACATGACCGTCCTAAGCTCTAGGAACGGCCATCATCCTGGGGGTAACCCAGAAGAACAACACCTCGTGTGTCGATCCTCCAATCCTCCTTTCTAATCTCCATGGCCGTAGTGCACCCCGTAAAGAGCAAACGAAGCTGAGATAGTTCGAGTCTCGATCTTAGAGTACACCAGGCTTCCGGATACTATCGTCTCGATAGGGGGCCACACCACCCCACTACCGATAGCCTGATCAGGGGTCGCTCCGCGTGCCTAAGGCTTCCGGTCTCTCACAACCGTAACTTCCCTTCGGCTGGCGCGCAAACGATGGTCCCTGACCCTCTCCTTGTTCTACCGTGTGTGAGTTTCAATGCATCCCCACGAACTCTTCAGCCGAACCTCCAACGAGACCGCACAGGCTCTGATACCAATTTTGTCACGCCCTAACCGTCGGCAGGGCCGACGGCCCTCTCAACGTGACCGGCGCTCGACCAACACAGGTCAAGCCAGCCTCCAAGGATCTCACAAGTGCAGCGGAATTACTTGTTCAGACGGCCTCCGATAGGGAATGTGATCTGGGCTCCCTCCCCCGGATACTAAGAGCTTGGAATGGAACTTGGCATCCGATTGACTCACACCACAACACGGCAAACGTTTAAGAGTAAAGGCAATAAAGACACAACTAATGCAAAGCCATACGGCAAAAGCTTTATTGATAGCAGAAAGGAGTGCGCGGCCCCGGCGCGCTACACTGGGTAAGTTGGGGCGTCTTCCCTCTACGAGGGTTTATGAATGGAGTTGCCAGGGTGGTTCCCACGCAGGGGCCCTGGTTACACAACCATGGCACTAGTTCGCGGTAAAGGGGTTACAGAAAGACCTAAATCCAATTTTATATATATGATAATTCGAAAATGCTTACCATTTTATACGTTATCCACTCTTGGAAATCTCAAATATCCATTAATAGAGATGAATGATTAGGAAATCGCAAATATCCATTAATAGAGATAAATGATTAAATTCAAAAGCCATAGATCACATAGAAGTATATACGTAAAAAATACATTTAAACTCAACCATTTATTTGTTCACATGGATACTTGAGATTTTCTATAGTATGACTAGCATTAAGACTTTTCACATTAATATATATAATTGGAATTTACCAATTATATATAACATGCACCCAGGACTTCTGAAACAAAGCGTCACCCAAGACTGTTCAAAGGCATATTTGTGGATTGGTAAGGGTGGAGGGTATCGAGGACAGCCACAAACAAGATTGCTTTTCATTTTTCAGATTGTTACCGCCTGATTCTTAATTGGTAGGGAAAAGTAGAATGGTAGACGACCCTAATATACGGTGATCATAGTTAACCATGTACGGAGAGTTAATATAATCAAATTGAGGATGACTAGGTCCGTTGGTGCTTGTTCATGAGGTTTACGACTAGTGATATGGGATCAAACAATTGGAGATCTTGTTAGAGATTGCTTGAGATGTATGCTAAAATTCGTGGGAGTTCAAACTTATTGGGCAAATGCCCAAACAACAACAACTAAGCCTTTTTCTCATCATTCTTTATAGTTTATTTTCAACACTTTTGTGATCATTCTTTTTCTTTTAACATTTTGACAATCTAATTTTTTGTATCTTTTTATTGTGCAAATACCCACGTTAAGAAAAAGAAATGATTCGAGAGCATAGTATGGCAGGCTTACACTTACAAATCCTTCAATACTGTAATCTCTTTCTCTTTTAACATTTTTACAATTAGTTTTCATATCTTCTTATCGGAAAATGGGCACATTAAAAAAAGAAACAATTCAAGAGCATAGTACGACAGGCTTAAACCATGCGGTTCGTTCACAATGTGACAGAAATTCAATGGTGTCAAAGGAGATCTCATGGAGTGATTCGGTGAATCCCATTAGAGCAACCATACAAAGGAGTCATGGACGGAGAATAGAGTCAATAAGATCTTGCATTTTACCTTCTCGCTTTTCTGAAATCTCCAAAGCTAAGTACAAACCCAGTTTGCAGCCATACATTTAGATAGATGTTGGGAGAGTGCAAAAGTTCATACATTTAGATAGATGTTGGTAATATAACAAAAAGGGTCGGCGTAACCTCCCTTGCCTTTAAAAGAGATTGCTACAGCTTCTAAAATCTGATCAAGTCATGCCACAAACGAGTCCATCGATGCTCCAGTCTCGCTGAACATCTTAAACAAATAAAGAGAGCCTAGCAAATGAACTAAGACTATTTACATCCTCGATATGAGAGAGAGAGGTCCCATCCCAGTCAAGAGTGCAGGCCAGAAGCATCTCGTTCTTCCTGAAGTAGAACTGCCGTTGTTACGTGCTCAAAGAATGGATTGATGCTTTTTTACAGGTCCTCGATGCATGCGATTGTATAGACCCAACTGTAGCGGAAGGCAGCAGAAATCTTTGCCTCGGTGGCTGCTTTCTACAGTTTTATCTCACCCCTTGTCTATGTCCGGATACCCAACAGCTTGAACTGCTCATATCAAGATTAGGAATCAGAAACAAATGATTAGTGTAAGCAAATGACTGAGAGACTCACGATGTTGTTTTCAGGGGATCTCCAGTAGAAACCCTGAAGTATGATAGGGATTACGTTGCAAGCCACCAAAATATATATTGCGAGGGCGTGCATCCCCATCCACTCAGCCAACTTTGTTGCTCGTCTATAGCCATGCACATCAACCTTCAAACGGAGAGGGTGAATCAGAAAACCAGGAAGAATGATCGAGTAAACAGAAGCTGGCTGGTTTTAGAGCGAACAGATATTATATGAGTAGAAGAGAGTACTGACCAGCATATAGATTCCAGTGAATAGAATCCCTGAAGCACCGGCAGTGACACACATATAACTGAAAGAATATAGTGCTTTATTCAAGTGCATTCCTGCGATCGGCAAAACAAAGAACTTAGATATAATTCAGACAGGGAAATTATCAGTTGAATCGAGCAGTCTATTGATAACAATCACTCACCACAAAAATCCAAGACAAGCCCAAGTAGCACAAAGCAAAATGACGGGATCATCCATTGCAAAATCCGTTCCTTATGATCCTAAACATGTAAAGGAATTTCTTCATGAGATAACATACAGTAAAACCACTAGTCAGTAAGAAGGAAACTGTATAGAATCTCTTTAATCGGTCTTCTTCAGAAGCAAATTCAGAAAACAACGGGGAATCAGAAATCATGAACTCAGGAAGACCAAGAACACTATCAATCATAACAATGAGAGAAAAGAAAAAAGGACCATAAGAGGCATAGAGGACCCTGCTTGATAGATTGGTTTGGCGGAAAATAGCTTCCCAAAAGCAATTTTGAAGGTTAGAGAGAGCTTCTAAAATGCATACCTTGAAATGCACGATAACATGTCCAAAGTGCAGACCTATTATGCACGTGATGATTGCCATGACTGAACTGCAATACAGTAGAGAAAGAAAGGGATCATAGTATCAGAAAGTTTTCTTAAATAAGCAATCGGTATAAGCATGAATAAGTTCAAGTGACAAAGGAATCAACATCTTTGGAACACGCATGGTATCTGATCAAATAAATCAACTACATGAAAATGGCAATTACTAAATACACTGTCCTCATTAATGCGTGAAAGTCTACAACAATATTTAAATACATGACTCCAATAAAAAATGATAAGTTATTTTTCTTTCATCGTAGTTTCACGATCTCTTTTCAATGGTAGCGTATTCTGCTCGAGGAATGTTGCCTCAAGCCGGCCTTGCAAAACAAGCACCCCAAAGTAGGAATCTATTTCAAAATCTATCATTAACCAAATTTAAAGATTATGTTGCAAGAATAAATATGATCATAGGAGCTAAGATCCTACTGCAAGTGATTTTACAACCTTGAAGTGATCATCAGAGATGCAAACCTCAAAAATGATAGAAAGAGGTAAATCACTACCTTACGAGGCCTTCAGGGTCGAAAGGGGCATGACACCATGAAGGTGCATTGGGAGGTAGAGGACCATAATCAGGAGAATTCATGCTGCAATCCTGAAATTCAGGGAAATGACACATCATAGTGAAGATAAGATTAAACCATGATTCAAGAAAAATTAGTAGACAATTTTGGAACTAAAGAGTGGTCGCCAAAAGCCAAATAAGCCACCACTAAGAAAAGCCATTGCAGCCCAAGAAGGAATCCCATTAAAGAAGTCATTCTGACATACCTTCAACCGTATGTATGTTGGCCGTGCGTAAAGATGGTTAATCCCCAAAATTTTGCGGTCCATGTATCCAACAACATTACAAGCAGGTCCTGTGTCACCTCTAACTCCACATTTCACCTAAAATCAAGAAAGACTTGTATGGTCATAAACACGAAACACATATAGGGCATCAAATGGTCAGTTCAGAAGTAGTAGAACTTACAGTGAATTTCTCCATGGGAAGGGAAGCTTCTTTTGTGGTTATCTCAAACTCCCAATCAGGCACATACAAACCATACAGGAGCACCATGTACACAATTGAAATCACAAGAGCCACCAACCTTTAACATAAACAAGATGAAGTTATTAGGACCATAAAATAATATTCGCAACTGCAAACCAGTTACATTCAACGCAGAATATAACAGCCAAACAATTCAAATACCACGCAAAAGTGCCCCCAAGGTAGTGTTATCAAGTATTAATTATATATACTAGATCTGTAACCAGAATAAAATCAAACATACCATAGAATGTCAAGGTAGCCAGATAAAATTTATGAGGAAAAAGCATAATAAACAGGAGAAGCTTTCAGACGAGTACAGACAATATGCAAACTTATTAATCATCTCAATAAGGAACAAACAAAACATAAAGTTACTTGCAAGCATAAAAAGAATGCGCACTTCCTACACGAGATTTCCCAACACAAAAGGTAGGTGCAGGAACTAATAAAGCAATTGCAAGAACAAACCATTGTAGCTTATATTTCTTCCACAAGGAGAGTCCACGGTCGACATTCTGATCACCCTTTAGCCAAATTTCACAAATTGCTGCCACCAAATAAGCTATTGCTATCCTCTGCAAGAGGTAAAAATCCAAAGATAAACATCGATGACTAATTAAGAACTAACTTATTCATCAAAGAGATATTGCATATTTAATTGCGACCAATTAAAAGCTTTCTACACAAGCAGTTTAAATAAGAAGAGGAAAGCGTACCCGCATCGCAGTTTTCCGCCATCTTTCAATATATATATTTATATACCATCCACCACATTCATTTGTTGGAAGACAAAGAACTTATATAAATAGGACAATATTTTGCCATTAAACATATATATATATATATATATATATATATATTATATATATATATATATATATATATTGTCGATTCTTAACCGGTTCAGCCGTTTCAACTGGAATCGAACCAGGTTAGGAGTCGGTTGGACACAACCGGGGTTTATCCCATTCGATTGTGGTTTTACCTTTTTCAAACCCGACACCAGATCCAAACCGGAATCACCAGCTCCGGTATTCTTTAAAATTGTTTTAATTAATTTTTTAATAAAATTACTTGTTTCGGATTCAAACCAGAACTGACCCGGAATCAATCCTGAACTGATTCAGTTACGATTCTAAGTTCCGAGCTAACTGAAACTGACGGTTTGATTCGGTTTAGTGAGATCCGGACATTCCGAGGTATGGAAGATGCAGGGTAGATATGCTTTAGGATTGAGCCTAGCGATTTGATACCTCTAACATAGAAATACAGCATTAATTTCACCAGAAGACATCTTCCTCTTCCTACCATTACCGATCGACATCTCCTGTCTAACAAGCACGCATGTAATTTAAGATTACCTTTTGATTTCAGTGGCTTAATGTTATGTTCCATCAGGCCCTAAAAGTTGTTGCTAACTCGGAAGAGTGACTATTTTAGCATCGATTCTTTTCTATGCGAAGCTAAAAGGGGTCAACCACAATAAGGCCAAAAAAGCAAATCTACAGTGACCATGAACTGTACCTGAAGGACACCCATCCAACGTATGCGTGCAATATCAACCCCGTAACTCAAATCAAAAACACGATGAATGTAGCCTCCTGTAAACAGAAACCACTAAAATATTTTGAATGCAGATCATCAATGTTCAAACGTATTGCAAATAAACAATGTTTGGCCACTAAGCAGTTACCTCTTATGCAGCCAAACATCTAACATTTAATTCTAGAAAAAAAGACATAAATAACACATTTTATATAAACAGTAAATCTATTAATCATATATAACTCTCAAACATCAGTATGAGACATAAATCTCCCCTATTTTTGTGGTCCTGTAGAACTCTAGAGAACCATTTTGTTTAGTATGGTTTGTGAAGAGTTCTGAATTGAAACTTGTGAGCAATATCAAATCATAAAGATTCTAAAGAAAAAGAAAGTCACTAACATAGTAGGACATTTGATGCCAATGCATGCCAGTCTCGCATGCACAATTGAATGACAGGCCATTCAACTATAAAATTTTAGAATATTAAACTTGGAGCACCATATTCAACGTTGGTCGATCGTGTCTAGAAGGTTTGAGAAAGAGAGACGTTGGAAAGAGAGAAGGGATGTTATAACCCTCTTTAGTCGAATAGCATGCCCTTGTAAGCCACATATGCAGTCTCCTTGAAGTAGTATGTGTGAACATATTTGACATCACAGAAGCTTTATATGAATCAATTCCAGAGAATGCAATGTCTAGTTAACGTAATAAAATCACAGGTATAGGCTGAGAAACAAAGTGAAATAATTTGAGAAAAGAAACAACAGAAAGACCACGGGGAACATTACCTTGAAGCATAAGGCCCAAGACCAATAGTTTGGCAGCTCGAAGCATAGCCTTTTTTGTTGCGGCAGAGTTATTTGAGAGTCTCTGCAAATGAAAGGAAAACTGTAGGTCAAATTTAGCAATTCACGATCGTAAAACCACTTAAACTGAGGATAAAGGTAACTTTTGACCAGGCCAGGATCACAAAAAGAAGATCTCCAACAGGAAACTCTGGAACTCATCATGGAGCATAATTAAGGAAGCTTGAAGACGTACCTTATACGTGAGCCCAAGAGAAACTCCAACAACAAATAAGAAAAATGGCATCACAAAATCTGCAAGAGTGACACCATTCCATGGTGAATGGTTAATTGCAGGAAAGATACCGCCAGCATCATCAACCAGTATCATAAGCTGCACAAATTCAGAAATTTAAAAGTCAAATCCATGTTCAAATTTAACAGCTACATATGTGCAAGATGCCACACATCTGAAGCATCCATCAGCAATTGTGAAAATTGTTGCGAAGCCCGGCAAACTAAGCACTTTCTTTTGGGGTTGAGGAGACACACTTAGCTCGTGTTGTTAATCTATCTTGGAAGGGAAAAGATCTCGTCTATTCACAGTGAACTCTTTCACAGGCTGCTGACACAAGTAGCGTATTCTTTTCAGATCTTCCACTGAAAAGACATATATATATATACTGTGTATACACACGCACACGCACTCAAATTGACAGGTTCAGGTATCGGTTGCGTGCGTTTGAAGTTGATACTGATAGTGGCACTGATGCAAACCTCCACCTACAAGAAGGAGAAAGCTGAAAAGGCCTTCCTCATCCTGCACAAAGGGGACCAAAAGCATTATTCGTCTGCCACATGGGCCGCCGGTACCCATGAACATCTCTTCCAATTAACCAGATACCACTAACGCCACGACCCAACCTCATGTAGCCAATACTCAACCATTTTTCTTTTAATTTGAAACATGTAAGCCACTACTCAGCGTTCATTACTCGAACAAAGATTTAGAAAATGGATCCCCTTTTCCGCGTGCTGAACTCTGCTTCTAAGCATCAAAATGAGAATCAAGAAGATAGTTAGCACGATCGATCATGGCGTCTTAAGGATTTCGCATCCTCTAGTCTTATCTAATGCTATGCAAATTGGCAGAAGAAGCTGCTTCTCTCCAGATTATGGCGTTGACCCAAACTTCTCTTGGGTGCAATGCCTAGGAGTCTGCGTGACCCAAACTTCTCAATTTATTGAAAAGGACTACCCAAATCCAGAACCAAGTGGAGAAGAAGCTGAAATCGTGATCCTGTCTTGGATTAGTAGCCGATTATACTTTTTTTATTTGGATAAGGTGCACTTGTAGTTTAGGTCGAGTGTATTTGTATTTTTTATTAAAATTTACATGTATTTTTATAACATATTTAAGATTTTTTTTAATTTCGGGTGAAGTGTATGCCCCATTTCACCCTAACGAGTCTATGATTGTCTTCGATCATCCATGCAACGGGTTTTAAATCAAGGGAAAAAAATTATTTGATAATGTGTCGGGTTAGCATAGAGCTGTTTTTACACGAGCACGACCCGACACGTTAACAAAGAGTGGCAACAAGTAGCACAGACGGCACAGATTGAAGAGCTTCGAAACATCATCCAAGTCAGTTAAAAGGCTATATACGACGAGGAGGTCGTACGCAATTAACGAACAGTGCGCAACAAGCTTGGTACCTTCCAATAGAGGACACCAGTTGTCTCTTAGCCCTGTGCTGCTCCAGCCTATTTAGAAAGCCCGCTAAATCAGCCTCACGGCCCGCGCCAAGCCCGTAACCGCTCATACTCGGCCGGTAGCACCGAAACGCACAGGCTTCCATGGCGACAACTCTGCAAACGACTTGTAGATCCACGACAGATCATCTCTCTTATCCTCCTTCGTTAAATTTTTTAACTTTACACCCCCCAGGAAGGACCAAAGCTCCGCAATCTATAGCGACGACAGATTTCTCATCTATTATGTTAATAATAACTTTGTAGGATTATATGATTAAATTTCTAAGACAAAGAAAGGATTGCTTTGACAAAACGAGATTCAGAAACAATCATTTACAGTGTGTTATCTAACAACAATCAATTTCTGTACGAGGCATTGCGGATTACTCTAATTTTTGCTTCACGAGGAAATCAAACAAAAGACTCATTATTTTTGTGCGATTGTTATCGCTGCCGGTCGTCGGCAAGGATACTGAGGGCATCTAGTCATGTCAAAGAAAGGTGGGGTTTCTATTCTGGTCGCGCATAAGAGCTATCGTAGGTTGGATCTGATTTACCACAAAATCAAGAGACAGCATAACAAATTTAAATCGTGGGAACGGAATCATATATTATATATTTAGAAACCATTCATCATGGGCAAAATGGTTCCCATTGTCAGTAGGAGTATGATCCCTGTTCATGGTGCTGGATCGGAAAGGAAACGTAGACGTGAATTGCTTGTGAAGAAAGGAAGGAAAGAATTAGGAAAGGAAATGCACATGCACGTAATATTCATGGAAGGCAATGCACACACTCATTTAAAGTTACAGACGGCTTGTTGCTTTTCGTTTTCAATTTTCCTTTTCTGTGTTGGAGAGATGGGTCAGATAGAACGGAAACGTACCGCGACGGTGATGCCACGAAAGACATCGAGCGAAACTAATCTCCGATTCGGGGAGTCTCCCTTTGTCACGAGAGTGTCTTTGGGGCTAGCAGCATTGTGCGTTGCCGCCTCCAAATCCCTCTCTTCTCCCAACGCTTGCGTGATCTTCCGGCATCCAATCTTGGGACCGTTCTCGTCCCCCTTTATGAGTTCGTAGGCACCCATCTGTAACGTCTCTCTCTATATATATCAGTAACAAATTTAATAAAACAAATGATAAGAAGGAGGAGGAGAAGTGCACCGTAGTCGGAAAAAGAAAAGGTGGAGAGGCGGTTGAGAAGATGAAGAATCGCTAAGGCTTATCTGCGATGTACGCAAAGATCTCAGGATGGAATAACGGGAATTACATATGAAACCTCTTCGGAACTCGTCAAAGGGGAGCGTCCCTTTGAAGAATCCGGAGAGGTTCCGTTCGGGAGACGGATTCCCTCGTCGACGACGCTGCCCAGGCTCCCTTCTGTTAAGGAACTGGATGACGAACTCGATCGATCGATGCAGCCTTCCTTCCGTTCTCTTCTTCCTGTTGGTTTATGGTGTGAATATCATTGTGTATATATACGAAATCGATAGGACGCCTAGCTCTCCGGTTTGGCCGCGCCCTTCGTCATCGGGACTCTTAACCGCACGTCTGTGATTTCCATAGTTAAAGTAGGAACAAAATCAAAGCTATCGTATATTTTACTTTATATCTTTCGGAGCACAATATTTTCTGTTTCTAATATTTATCTGTTTAGTCCCTCTACTGCTCAATACTTTCAAATTTAAAAAAAATAAAAGGCAATTAAAAGACACAAAAAGAAGGTCCAGGGGAGAATTTAATGGCATTGATTTGATGCCTTTTGTGATTGTAGTAATTGGTCTATGAAGTCACAAGACAAGACAACAGTAACAGAGAGAAAAGGATAAGAATCTGTGCATGTAGATGTTTCAGTTTGAACTACAACTACACAATTAACCATTGAGAATTAAAAAAATTTAAAAAAAGTTCAACATCAACAACAACTGAGCCTTTTTCCATACTAAATGGGATCGGCTACATAGATTTTTTTGTTTCCACAGTATCATGCTAGCAGTTAACTCAATATAAAACTAGATCATTCTAGATTATCTCTTTCTAACGCTCTTGTGATCGTTGTGACTTCAAGATATAGAATTACATATTCCAATTCTGATCCGGTTCCAGCTTCATTTGTGGTGAAACACAGAATGAACTCGAACAATGTATTCCTTTGTTATGGGTCTGATTTTTCCTCTAGTTTAGCTTCGGTTTTTTGTTTGAGGTTTAGTTGGAATCATTGGATTTGTTCTAAACCGGTCATGTCCATGTGCATGTTCAAGACACTATGGATTTGGTTTTTTTGACAAATAAAAATTCTTTTCTTGCCTTTTAAGGATGTGGATGCATTGTATCCTAAATTGATGGTGATTATCAGACCCGACTTAATCGGGGTAATTGAAGCCCGATATTGTACAGCAAACTGAAATACAAACTTGTGGAGGGGTTAAGTCCCTAAGATGCTTAAGTTCACTCCCACCTGTTCCTGATATATTCGAACCCGGAGCCAGGTGTAAGATTTACGGTGTCCAGATTGCACGCACTTGAAGCAAACTACTGTGTATGAATAATGCGTCCGCTCAACTGGTAGGACTCAACTGTCATGCTCTGTTCTGCTGGCAAGTTCGATTCTCAGGGAGTGCATGCATGTGTCTGTGGGGCTTAGCTTCAGCCACCCTTTGTTATTAAAAAAAAAGAACAAAATGCTGTGTAAAATTTAATACAAAATAAATGTCCAGATTGCACATATTCGAAGCAAACTACTGCCTTTTATGAGAAGATCCCCCAAGTCCACCTCAGACCCGTCTCATTGATAGCAATTGGTTACCTTGCGTGCCTGGCATTTAATAGAACACACGTACGATAAATATCTATAGATAGATAGGTAGATAGATACAGTAGTTCATGCTTTCATGATTAAAAATGATTTAAATGTTTAAAAAAACTTTAAGATTTCAAACAATCAATCAGAGGTTGAGATCTTTAATTTAAAAATGGAAAAATGTATTTAAGTATTTTTTAGGTATATTTATTGGACCTGATACTTTTTACTTTTAATTTTTTTTATTTATAAACTTCAATCATCAATGGAGAGAGAGAGAGAGAGAGAGAGAGGATCTTGTCCACCATTAAGATTGTTATTGGTTTTTATGTTCTCAAAATTGTTTTTTCAAGATAGTTATGAGTATGAAAACATTCTTTCTTGTTAATTTTTTGAAAATTTAAAAAAAATTTAAATTATAGTGATGTTATAATAAAAAATTAATGAGTGGGCATGAAAATAAGGCAGGGATCTCTCCCTATTTTAGAACTCCGCTTTCATCTTCGTCCTCGTCTCCACGACGAAACACCCACTTTTTACATGTTTCCCATAGAGAGAGGCCCATCGAGAAAGAAGACCTGCATTCTGTCCATTGGAAACTAATTTTCTCATATAAACATTGGAAAATCCGACGACAACCAAACTTCTATGAAACTCAATTGAAGCAAACTATAGATGGAGAGACATGAACTTTCTAAAATCAATTATAGTCTGATTCACGAGGCAAGTACCTGCTATTCTCGTCTATTCTTCAATTCTCATCGAAAATTTCACCGGTTCACCACTCTCCCGGTTCCACCCAGTTGGGAGCAGGTCCCTGCGAGGAATGGGGATCTCCTCGTCATGAACATTCGTGGATCCAATTTTCTTATATGTGTTTACGAAAATGTTTCTTCTTCGAGAACCGTAACCATCATTTATCACCTTGATAGATTGGTCATGATTAGCAAGTAAGAGGACCCTACATTCTTCTGACTCGGAAGAGAGAGCATTATTTTTCTACAAGTTCAGAGGATCGAATGCTCAATAAGATGTTTGTCAGTTACTCTGACTATTTCAACCTAGATGGCCAAATTTAGTCAAGCCTAATGGTTTCAACTGGAATTGAATCGGACCAAAAACTAAGACCAGATCTAGATTTGAGAATCATCCAGTTTGATTTTGGTTCTAACTTTCGCGCCATGTCAGAAATACAATGGTCAGTTTGGAACTGTCGGTTTTATATTTTATTTTTTAATACTTTTTCCGGTTTTGAACGATTTGAAACTCATAAACCGAAATTAAACCGATGATTTTGAATCAGAACCAGAACCAGCCCAATCCTTATTTGGTTCTGGTTCCTTGTTCTAGGCAAACACCAGCTTGAAACCGCCAAAAACCGGAGCTGAACATGTAAGCTTAATGGTGTTCTTGTTGGAAGCTTGAATAAGAAAGAAAATACAACAGCAAAATCAAAGATTTGGAAAGCAAAGATGGCATTTGCATGCAAAGGAACGGAATATTGGATGGTCTCGATTCTTGTCTCTCCCTTGCACTTCCCCACAGTCGAGCCCTACGGGTTAGCGAGTCTCCTCCTTCCAAGATTGTGGTCTCCTCTTCTAACCAGCATCCAAACGAGTCTGCACGTATTATCTTGTGCCTCTGCTTCTCGATCCTCCCCCAAGACTTCATTATCTTGTTGGTCTTTGTTTCATATATATACGATAATTTATATCAACTTAATTCGATTAAATTTTCACGTATTTTTACCGAAACATCCTTGAGTCGTCTTTTTATATGTTCAAACCATCTTAAACTATTTTTTCTCGTTTTATCCTGTATTGGTACTACTTCCAATTTGTTTCAAATAACCACATCATATATGCGGTCTTTCCTTGTATGACCGTTCATCCATCTCAACATCTTCATTTCTATTACATACATCTTTTATACATGTTGATAATTAATTGCCCGACACTGAGAACCATAAAACATAATGGGTTTAATTGTTGCTCTATAATATTTACCTTTTAACTTCAATGATATCTTCTTATCACATAGAATACTTGATGCCCCTCTCCATTTTAACCAACCGACATTAATTCTATGAGTAATATCTCCATCAATTTTTCATCACTTCATCCTCTGAAGCACCCAAATGACCAAACTTACATTCTATATATTTTGCCTTTGTTCTACTAAGTCGGAAGCCTTTACTTTCTAATGTTTTTCTCCATAGTTCTAATTTTCTATTAACTTTTTTCCTTAGACTCATCCACTAGCACAATGTCATTTGCAAATGGCATATACCAAGGTACTTCATCTTGAATATGTTTTATAACTCATTGACCAATATAAATAAACATGAGCTTAAAGATGATCCCTTACGTAATCGAATATTAATTTTAAAAGAGTATGTCATTCCTTCATGAATCGTCGAATTATTAAGGTTCTCTAAATTATGCCATGCCTAAAGAGTAGAGAAGGACGTGAATCCGCCAAGTTCAATACCTGAGAGTGGATATGGTAGCGTCTGCCCAACGCTAATTTCCCTTGGGAAAAACTTTAAGGAGTCGCCCATGGGTCTCGATAAGCTTTTCCTGTTATTTTCTTCCATTTTTGAGATTGAAGTTGATCAGGACGTATTGCTTACAAGGGATCTTGGATTAATTCAAATGACATCCCATAATTCAGTAATAACGAACCTAGTGCGTGCATCTTTGATTTTGAACGGTGACAATCTTGCCTCTGCACAATTTGATCAAACCAAAGCCATGTTGAGTTGCGTAGGATCCAAGAAATGGAATTAGTTTCTGCAGTGTGATCATATAATTGGCCGTTATTTTTCAATCACAGCCAACTTGAGAAGAGACGTTCTACCTACATTACCACTTGAGGATAAGCCGGAGACTGTGGTGTAACATACCCTTGGGTTTTTGCCGAACTACCCTACACTAAATTGATTGGAATGATCTCATGATCCACTTAGGACAAATAAATTGAACAATGGAGATAGTTATACACCATGCTTAATTGATGCTTGGCGTGTCTACCGCTTTCCGGCGGTATTTAATCAAGAACATCGAGTGGCCGTTTGCACGTTGGAACCAGTACTTTGAATTCCAGCTCCATGATTGTGCGCACAAAGATCTTGAAGTAACTGAAAGTTCATGTTCTATATAATTCGAATTTTTTAACATAAATTGGAAAGAAGAAAAGAGACGGGCTCTTTTGTCTGGGTGATCTTTTACCTCCCTCTCATGCCAATTTCAAAGGTAAGTGGTACCATTTCCAATACGACCACGGAACTTTGTTTCTCATGACAGGGTTCCAGACCTAAAAGTTCCACAATTTCCTGAAAATACTATGATGCAAACGGCCCTGAAACGATTCCTTTTTCCATTAGCGTTTTCAGAGCCCACTATCTAAAGAATATGGGAGGGGGAAAGGTGAGGAAGATCATGTCGGCTCGAAAACTCATTGATGCTCGAATTATTCGACCTTCTCATGCACGATGCAATTTTAATCTCAAAGGAGGACCGTTGTTAGCATCGTCGCCGCCATTCATCAAGCATTATTGTCTTACAGCCGGCGCAGGAAATGAAACAATGAGGATTAGATTGAGATTTTTCTGTGAGGCCTCCTCCTTTTACATCACCTACAAACCAC
This sequence comes from Brasenia schreberi, assembly GCA_036023115.1. Classification (NCBI taxonomy): domain Eukaryota; kingdom Viridiplantae; phylum Streptophyta; class Magnoliopsida; order Nymphaeales; family Cabombaceae; genus Brasenia; species Brasenia schreberi. Next base: position 9,006,803 of record JAYKKT010000077.1, read on the forward strand.
TTTCTTCTTTAGGAAATTCGCGAATAAGTGTACAGAAGAAGAAAATGTACGTCTGATTCTGATCATAGCCCCCCTAGGGTTTATACTCCCACAAGAAATGCCTGCCCCTTGCTTCATGGCCCATTCTTAACTGGTCTGACGGTTTCAACCAGAAACGAATCGGGCTGAGAACCAGCTGAATCCGGAGCCGGTAATTTCAAACTCAAACGAGAACTGACGGTTATATGCCCTTTTAGGGTTTGAAGGCAACAAAGTGAGTATATGTGGATGAGACCGGCTCCACACTTTATGCCGCTATCATTACAATTGTTAGCCTAGACCTACATGAGCTTGTAATGATGGTTACGAAGAGTCATGATTTTTTTTGTTTGATTCACGAGTGAAACTAATGCTTGGGTCTTCGCTTGAGGTGAAAACCATAGTTCTACACCAGGTTGTGTTTGATGTACAATGAAAATTGTATCTATAAGTAAAAAAAAAAAAAATTGAAGTCGAGTTCCCTTAGAAGCATGAATTAAACACGCACTTAAGTCAAGTAGAGAGTGCCGAAGCACCAGAATATGCACCTGTGTGTTCCGTTCCTTTTTCTACAAGCAAGAGGGCCACATGGTTCCTTTGCTCCACTATACGGTGTCATATGCCACCTCGAAACATTGACTTGAGAAGTACAAACATTGCATCACTAAGATACGTCTACTGTTCTCTTTCTCCACAAGCCACGAGGACTTGTTCTGGAAGAAACCAATATGCCAATGGAACCGAGAGCTCCACTGAGAAGCAGACAATCGAGAGTGCGGATAAAAGTGTTCTAACAAACCATAAATGGTGATTTAGCATACTCAATGGAAAATTCATGGCATTGTGGTATTGTACTCCCAACTGATGAAATTGTAGGGAACGGCTTGCAGTGGCAGATCCAGAAATTTGTCTGTAGTGGGGCGAATAGGACATGAGGCTTTTAAGGTGGAGCGAACGATAACGAGATATAGCGTTTTACATTCATTTTTCAAATTTTGGGTGGAGCAACAGCCCCATCTTGTCTCAATGTAGATCCATGGTTTATAAAATAAATAATTTGGATGTTAACCATGTCGGGAGACCAAACTAAGGGGTTACTAGTCTAGGTTGATTCTGCAAGTTTTACATGAAAAGATTTTGGAGAAAAGGAAACCAGTCTAGAAGTCAAATTGATATCAATCTTGTGGTCATATTATTTTCATCCTCATAGGATGATCAAAACACGAGAGAAAACAAAGAACTTTGGATGGTTCTCATAATAGTGACCGATTATAACTATTAGTGATCTAAAAGCATTAGTTTTGGTGATTTCAATGGTTGAAACAGATCCCACAAAATCATTGAAAAATAACAAACCAGAGATTTTACTCTGACTATTTGAGAATAGTTTTAATGATTCTAACAATTGAAATAAGTTTGCGAGTTCCATGGCTGGAATAAAACCTTTGAAAGTGTATCAGTTGGTGGTGGCTCTACGTGATAGTTTAAACCATCAAATAAGTACCTTCGATGGTGTGTAGTTAAACCTTTTAAAAATCCCACACTCCACCCAAAATGGAAGACGTTCTATCATTGATAATGAATTCACAGGTCTGCACCATAGTTCTTGTGAGGGATGCCAATGACTTGGGTTCGTGTCAGTATTGAGAATTCCATCACAGAGTCCAACCTATTTGGCGAGCCAGGTCCATTTTATTCTACATAAATAACTAAATGAAGTTTGGATGATCCATGCATTATTGTGAGCTGGCAAAGATTACAAACTAAATCTGGATACACCCAGTACTTGATTCCTGTTTCATTTACCATTCTAATTAATCGAACTTGGATTTGGGCTGGATCAGGACTCAGCTGTTCACGTGGTATCGGGAATGAATCTTGTCCATGGGATTCACGTTTGTCTTGGATTAATTCCAAAATAATCCTACTTGACTGGATGTTCAAAGGTATACCTTCTCGTGGCTGCTGCAAAAATTGCAAAATGGGGGAGAAAATTCCAATAGGCATTTCAAGCAGCAACTTTCTCGAAATTCTTATTCAAGCAAAATAAGAACAAATAGTTATTTGCAATGATAAAAACACGCACACACACAAGAAAATGTGGTATACGAGTAGCTTGGAAAAGAATCCAGTCTAATAGCCTCTATTGACTTTTTTGTACAAATAAAAGAGCACATGCAGTAGCGGGAGCAGCATCGGCAGCATGAGTTCCACCTTCCGCCAGAATAAAATACTCGTCAGCCGATGATATTCCTCTATTATTTGGACATCAATGGGACAAGTAGCCGGTGCGCTGTTCAACAGGTAATGTACACACAAAAGATAACAGGCTAGGCCAGCAACGGGAGCTGGTGGGTAGCCAGAAAAGAGTAGCAAAATTTGGATTCATACTCATCCCTCTACGATATTTAACAAGACATGGCTGGCCGCAGAACTCATTCACCAGAAGGAAGCCCAATGAAGCCAACACTGAAAAGAATCCTTGATGTAATGGAATTCACTTGTAAAGTGGACATCAGAAGCTACAAACCAGGTGGGAAATTGTTGACTTGGCCTTGTTCCAGCATGTCTTGGTTGTTCACTTTATATGCTATTCTCATACGCATAGCAAGAGGTTTCTGGTCACCAATAAGAGATTTTTCAGAAAGAGAAAAAGAAACCCGAGGCTCACACTATCTCCAACTCCGTGTGAGGAAAGAGAAAAGAGACTCGCATGGGTGTTGTGTTCTTAACTCCTTGGAGGTCTGGAAAAGACTAGAATACATGACAAGAAGAATCTATGTTTCACAGTATTCACGTTCGTGAGATTTGGACTTGTACCAGGAGTAAGATCTCGCATGAGATGTTCATGTTCTCGCAGCTGGTTTATCTGAGAGAATTGCTCTCGTGGAGAATCTAAAGGATATGGGAGTTACAAGTATGGCCCCTAATGAGGACGCCCATCCAAAATGTGGTATTAGAGTTCCGGAGAAAGAAACTTTCCCTTGTGTGTGTATGAGCATCTACATACATCCAGAATCAATAGGAGAAAAATCCATGAAAATGTCATACCTGTCCATGCAAGCTATTTGTAACAGTCAAAGTTTGTGTGATGGACCCATTCCCAGCAGCAGGGAGAACATTGCTGCTAGCAGGTTCTAAATGAAGCTGAACAAACTGCAAGCGGAGATTCATGTCACAAGGTGGACCTTTAGCAGTTTCCTCAGATATCTTCAAGTGGATGCATACATGTGATGAGAAAGAAGGAAGATTCGAGGCTCATATGACGTTGCATAAATTAAGCTGCAGTATCATGCCATGGATGAGTGTATGCATGTGTGTGTGTGAGAGAGAGAGAGACCAAACAGAAACCACATATGAAGATTCTTTATACTTTTTCTAGTGGTAAACATGATTCAAGTTTTTTGTTGATGAGGGCAGCAGGGAATTTAGATGATAAAGACATGAATTTTCAAATTAAGCTACGTACCAATTTTGGGGATAGGTCTTCATAATTATTTAATCAAACACATCTTAATTGGAAAGGTCAAAAAATAGACGGAGACAAGAACATCAGAAGTGCATCACTTGGGAACTATAGAATATTTATCTTCCATACCACAAAATCAGACAAGAGGATATAATGGCGAGAGCCACACTTTCATCAATTCCAGCATTTCACATTGGTATAACAGTTTAAGCAGGAATAGAAGAAAAAACAAGTGCAGACAAACGCAGTGTCATTTGACTATATCATGGTTGAAACTGTTTGGCACACCATTTTACTTGAGCTATACCTGAAAGTGCATTAATGATAGCATTAATAGGAATCATATTAAAGACAGATCTTTACCTTTGGAACAGCTGCCTGAAAGATAAAATCAGTATACGAAATGGATGAAGCATTTGTAAAGGTAGAGAGGATTGTTGTCGATGATGGTTTGCCTGGTTGTTTAGTAAAACTAAATTGCACCTTGACTGAATTACTTAGAAATGCAACAATAGATGGAAAAGTTTGTCCACCGTCTCCTGTAGGAAAACAACCAAGAAAAAAAGTAACAGATGAGATCCTCCTTGACGTTGCCAAAACAAAATAACGCACTCCAGATTAAATAAGTACAGCAACATTTGTGAGTTCATACCAGGTGCAGACGGTATAGAACTGAAGTCATCCATTAAAGTATGCAATGGAGAATTTAGTTGTGATTTTGTTGCTTTGTTTGTTTCTTGCATGGTTGCAGGAGTTTGTAGTTTAATAGGAGAAGATGCCTTAGCAACAGGCATGGTCCCATTACTAGTTGCAGGCGGTGAATTATCTTCAGGAGCGTTTCCGATTGATAATAGATCAAGCAGGATATCTGCACCACCTTTTTGTGCTTGGTTCATACCTATAGACAAAGAATAAGACAAAATTGCTCAGTGAATTTGATATAACACAAAAAAATAGTTATGAATCAATGCAGACTGGCCAAGATGGAGAGGTGCCTTAGTGTTTTATGTGATAACAGCATACCACTAAAATTGAAAGGTAAATACTGCAATACACGTAAGGTGTAAGAAACTAAACAGTGAACGGTTAAAAGGAGAGGAAGACTGCATAGGTGTTGGAAGGAAATATGACATGGCTTTTTTGGAAATAACTACAAATATTGCACAAGAATGAGATTTATGGTGTCAAAGAATGTGCGTAACCAATTGGAAATAACTACTAACACGGTTACAAGATTGAGAGATATGTCATCAAAGAATCGCTGTAGCCAAACCCGCCTAGCGTGAGAAAAGGCTTGCTTGCTTGTTGTCATTGTGGGAACATCACAACAAAATTCTCAGACAGATCGTGGTTGCAAATCATAAAGCTAGGAAGAATGATGTTGCCAAAAATGTTCAAACAAAGAAAAACAGAATCACTCATTACACAAGATACTTCAGACTATTACAGAAAAATTGTTCATCCCTAATCAAGAACAAAGCAGTCCGACGGTAATGCATTTCAGCATCTATAATATATCCCCCTATATTGGTCATATTAGAATAAGAACAATGAATGTACTAATGTAATATGGACACTTGTAAAGGGCCAACTAATTCATGCCAGGAGAAGAGCAAAAGTAGTGCTGCATCAACATGACCGGTGAAATCAAGAAAGAATTGGAAACTGCACAAACCCATTTTTGTATTGGATTTATATCAACAGCAACAAGATACTGTGCAAAAGGTCCATGTTCCACCAAACCTTGAACAAAACAAACCCCAAGGTGCGATCACACACACATGCACACATAGAGAGAGAAAGAATGGACAAACATGAACCAATAGGCTATGCTTGGACCAATTTCCAGCAAAACAACCAGACCATCGTGTTCAAAAGGGTCCATTTAGGGGGAATCAGCCTTTGTATCACAGAAGTCTGCTGTATAATAGCAAGTCACGGGATTAATTTAAAATTTGTTTGGTCTGTTCAACGTAATAAAATACTCATATACACCATACTTGGGGAATCCAAGAATGATGAAACCGAGGGAGCTTATTCCCCAAGTACATGTTTAGCTTTTCGGAAGAAAAAAATGTATTCTTCCACTTTCAGTCCAGATTGAAGTTCATTCATTCAACATCATATATAACAAACAAACAAACAAGCACACATGCATATGCACACAATCAAGAATATTATATGTATATGTATATGTGTATATATATATGTATATATATATATATATGTGTGTATATATATATATATATGTATATATATATGTATATATATATATATATATATGTGTATATATATATATATATGTGTGTGTATGTATATGTATATGTATATGTATATGTATACATAATGTTCCCCCATGAGCATGTATCCGGGCTAGATAAGCACTATGTATATGTATATGTATACATAATGTTCCCCCATGAGCATGTATCCGGGCTAGATAAGCACTCCACGGCAATGACCTAGAGGCGATAACCTACTACTCTTGACCTTTATTGTATGTGTATGTTTTGTTTGATATAGGGTGATGGAGAAATATCCAATTTGGATCATCACCTACTACTCTTGACCTTTATTGTCTGGGATTACTGTTCATAATCCCAAATGAACAGTAATATATATACATACATACGTTTCATATATTCCCAAATGAACGGAATGGGAAAACTTCAATGAATCACAAATAAATGAAGGGAAACAGTCTTAAACTCGTAGCAGCTTTCCAGTAGCAGGAATGAAGGGAAACAAACAGTCTTAGAAGCTTCCAAGTAGCAGCTAATTCCTTTTAGAAAAATGTTAACTCTTTGATACACTGGCATGAATGAAGTAACCATCAATGCACATGGAGGAAACTATCCAAATGTTAGTAAACTAAAAACCAAAACCACGCAACGCAAATCTGATCCTTGCACATCATTTCCCCCTAGTCTGAGATGGTTTTTGGACGTTTGATAAATCACCACCAAAAAAGGCAATTCGCAAACCAGAATATCACTCTACAATTTACAAAATGTGTTGCTTCTTATAACCTGAAACTATAAAACAACATAGATTGATAGTACAACTCATTAGATAATTAAATCCCAACAACATGAAACTTAGACTTATCATAAAACCTTCATGTTATTGCTACTCATTCAAATGCTCTGGATACACCATTAGAATATAAGAGAGATTCAGAGCAACCATAATCATGAACTGCATAGGTATTCATCAGCTATGCTTCAGAATATTTCAAAAGAGCACTAGAAGGAACTACATGCTTCTACGATTAAAAGGAGGGTGACCATCAAGGATGAGTAAGGAGAAGAATTGCAAAAAGATTACAGTTTGGAACTTCAGTTCAGGCACCTCGACAAACAGTAGGAGAACTTAGATACCATCATTTTGTTAGTATAGCAAGGAGAGAAAAGAAAGTAGCACAAACCAGATGATGGTGTACTGCTTGTCAAATCAACACCAAGAAGATCCACGAGAAAGTCTCTTGCAGGTTCACTAGGTGCAGGAGCAACATCTGAATCTAGATCAAGTAGATCAACAAGAGGTGCCACAGGTGGCTTACTCAGACCATTTGGAAGGTTCAATGGAGCTCCTTTTGATGCGTCAGATGACAATGCCACAGGTGATCCTTTCCGTTTTCCATTAAAAATAGCCTCATCAAGAACAGGCATCCTCTCCAGCAAAGATTGCCTGAAACATCGTGAACCAAGATCATTTGTCAAGGACTGAACACCAATATGCATTTTCTCAAAATTGTTCACTTCCAGCAATCTGTAGTAAAAAAATTAGAGAAAAAGCAACCTGATATTTTGATGCCTGTGAATAATAGAGCTGAACTCAATAGATCTTTGCTGCAGCTCCAGCACAAGGTCTCTCTTTTGGAGCACAACAATCTCTTCTATCCTCCTGCTCAGAAGGCCAAAAATTTTGAAATTTGAAAACTGCCAAACACCACACATTAAATTGAAGAAACAACAAGTGCCGAAAGTTCACACTTCAAATTACAAACTCAAAGAAGCAGTTGAAAACAATGAAGAATAAGAACTCATCCTATCACCTTTTCTGTTTGCATTTCCTTTGGTAGAATATTAAAATGAACATTTTTTGAGACTAAGGAACTCATCCTAACACCTTTGCTATAGTATTCCATTTTTCTCCAACACTTCAAATATTTTTGCTCACTTTGGTAGAATATTAAAATAAAAATGGTGAAATAACTTCAAAAATGAACAACTAAGACCAAGGAACAACTTCATTAGGTGGAGCATTCCTAGATCAAATAAACCTAAAGATCATACCAAAAAGTAAATCAGAATGTGTTCATGAAACTGCACTACAGAAAGAGGAAGCACAACTTATACAATGAAATGATGTTAGAAAATCTTTGACAACGAGAAAAGTAAAATCGGATGCAAATGCTCCTATACATACAAAAACATCAGAAAAGTTATGTGATTTATACATAGCAATCAATAACCCTGTTGCTGTAAGACCCTACGTTTGCCATGGGTTGATTTCCAACATCCACGGATAATCAAGGTTAAGGGCTCTATCCTCAAGAAACCTCCACATGCTTTGCATCAATAGGAAGCACAACGTTAACAAGAACAAGCATATCAGTGTTGGACAGATACGTTAAAAATATTCCTTAACCTGTGGGATTTGCATTGTCCTCCAAGTAAAGAATTCAAACTTACTCAGGCATCCTCCATGAAAAGGAAACAGAAAGGACCTAATGAAATATTAAGCTAAAAAGAAGTATTTCAACTATCTTACGAGGAACATGATGGAAAACGTGCAGAAAGCTTCAAAAGTGCAATCAAGCCCATCGCCTTAGTTGTGACATCTGATGTAGGGCGTCTCAATACATTGTCAAGGATGTCAACTGCATCAGTTTCAGTTACCTGTGACAAAGAATTGCTCAATTCAGACTGGTATATGAAAGTACAATTATCAGAAGAAGAAAATGTAATCAAACTGACAGCACCATTAGTAATCCATTATCGGCAAAGGGCATGAGTGATGATAAGAACGAATACAAACAACAACAACTAAGCCTTTTTCCATACTAGATGGGGTTGGCTACATGGATTCTTTGTTTCCACAGGGCCCTATCATGTGTCATACTAGCAGTTAACTCAATATAAATTAAATCATTCTTTATTATTTCTTTTCAACACTTTTGTGGTCATCTTCTTCCTCTTTTAACATTTTCATAATCTAGTTTTCATATCTTCTTACGAGAGCGTCCTTGGGTCGTCTTTCTACATGTCCAAACCATCTTAAATGATTTTTCCCCATTTTATTCTTTATTAGTGCTACTCCCAATTTGTTTCAAATAACCATGTTATGTATACGGTTTTTCCTTGTATGACTGCTCATCCATCTCAAAATCTTCATTTTTGCTACATACATCTTTTGCACATGTTGATGATTAATTGCCCAACACTCAGAACCATCAAACATAAATACAAGTCTAATTGTTGCTCTACAATATTTACCTTTCAACTTCAATAATATCTTCTTATCGCATAGAATACCTAATGCCATTTTAACCAACCGACATTAATTCTATGTATAACATCTCCATCAATTTTTCATCACTTTAAAAAATTGACCCTAGGTATTTAAAACTTTCCTTGTGAGGGATACAATGTGTGCCAATCTTAATTTATATGTCCTCTGAAGTACCCAAATGATTAAACTTACATTTCATATATTATGCCTTTGTTCTACTAAGTCGGAAGTATTTACTCTCTAACGTTTCTCTCCATAGCTAAGTCACCCACACACTTCTAAGGGATGGAGTGTCGACCTCGACACTAGTGCGACATCGACACCATGTCGGTGTGGCATGGCAAAAAAAAATGCAAAAAAAAAAATTTATAACTCACGGATAAATGGGTCCGGATAATGAAGATCGATTTGTGTATTATGATGAAATTAGTAGTTGTTTACCATTTATGTGTTTTGCTTTAATATAAAGTTGTGTACTTGCTATTGTAGTTGAATACAATATTAGCTTGAATGATTTTGGGTGCGGACAATTGGTTTCTTATTTCTCAATCTGATTGGATTCTTGACTCCATACTGTATGCCTTTGCACAGAATAATCTCTCTCACCAAACACATTTGAAGACCAGGAACATTGCCAGATCAATAGAACAGAAGAGTATGACATCACTAGTGGATCCTAGCATAAATACTAGTATATGCTATATCCTACAAAAGATATGGAAACTCTTTGAATCCATAACTTAGATATTTTGCAGCTCGTAAATCCATAACTTGCTAATTGATACCTACGTGCACCCAAAATTAGCAAATACTAGTTGTATTATGATTGATTTATGTCGCTTGAATATTATATATAATATATAATATTATATACCCTAGCCATATCGCCGCACCTAAAATTTTTAAAATTTGCCATATCCCGCACCCGCACCCGTGTGACATAGCTCCATAGTTCTAATTTCCTATTAACTTTTTTCCTTAGACTCATCCAATAACACAAAGTCATCTGAAAATAACATAGGTACTTCACCATGTTATCAATAGTGCGCTATAGCGGCCGCTATAGTGCACTATAGTGTTATAGCAGAACAAACACCGCTATAGCGTGTTTGCTATAGCAGAAATCCCTCCAGGGCATTGTTAGCGCCGCTAACACCGTTATAGCGGCCCACTATAGAAGTGTTAGCATACAATACCTATTTGGGTCGGGTCAATTGGATCGACCCGAACCAAAAAAACATAAAATGCTAAACCTAAACATGATGTGTCTGCATCTGTGTCTTGCCTCCCTCTCGTCTCTCGCGTCTGCAGCTGCGTGTGCTCTCTCCGCCACCACTAACGAGCAGCCTCCACCGACGGCCACTGCCTTCGCTTTTCGTTATCTTCCTCTGTTGCAGATAAGCTCTCACTCCCTTTCTCTCTTCTCTCTCCCTTTCTCTCTCTTTTTCTGCCACCTTCTCTCTCTTCGTGGATTTTCTTTCTTCTCTTTCTCTCTTTCTACACCGCAGGTAAGCTCTCTCTCTCCCTTTCTCTCTTTCTCCAGCTACGTCTACCGCCGCCTTCTCTCTCTTAACTTTTTTTGGTTTTCTTCAAAAAAGTGGACTGGGATTCACTTTCATTCGATACTCACCGAGACTATTGGCTCTTTCATATTCTAAGTGTAAAATTTTTATTATTGAATGTTTTAAGCCTAATGTTGGTTGTTATCTTTTACTAGCATGATTATCTTATAATCATGCAGCAGAGTGTGGATGAATGGAAAATGAGATTCTAAAAAAAATTTGATGTATAATGCTTTGTCTTTTTGTTTTCGATGTCTTTTTATATTCGATAATTCTTTCCCATAATTTCATAGTATGGCTCGTTAACTAGATACCCCGATAATTCGCACAATTCTGAATGTCTCCCTTGTTCTTGTATATGGATATAAGTGTACTCGCTCTCCATTCCACAAGCATCTTTTGGGTTCTCTATATTTCATTAAATAGTCTTGTGAGCCAAGTGATTCTTGTCTCTCCTAGGATTTTTAAAACTTTTATAGGAATATTGTCTCGTCCTACAGATTTACCACCCCTCATATGTTTAAGAGCCTCTTTGGTAGAAATTATGGTTTATATACTTTTCTGATTTAACTAACTCTCCTAAACTAATACTAACATCTTTATTTTCATTAAAAAGCTTATAAAAATAATTTTTTATCTATTTTTATATTATCATTTGCCACTAGAATTTTCTCATCCTCGTCTTCGATGCATCTAACAAAATTAAGATCCTTAGTTTTCTTATTTTTATCCCTAGCTATCCTAAAAATCTCTTTCACCCTCTTTTGAGTTGAACTTTTTATATAAATCCTCCCAAATTTTATCTTTTGCTTCATTGAATATGTCATTCATTCGTGAGTCATCACATATGTTTTTGCAACATCGTACATGTCTTTTATAAGATTTATGTATGTCAATGGAATACCTCTCTTTTCCAAGGTTCTCCAAAAAATATCTTCTGGTACTGTATCGTAAGCTTTTTCTATATCAATAAATAACACGTGAAGGTTCTTTTTTGCTCTAAAATGTTGCATAAGATGTCTCAATAGGTGAATCGCTTTAATAGTAAATCTATCGGGCATGAATCGAATTGGTTCTCAGTTGTACTTGATATTTTTCTTAACCTACGTTCAATAATTATTTCTCATAATTTCATAGTATGACTCATTAATTTGATACCTCGATAATTCGCACAATTCTCAATGTCTCCCTTGTTCTTATATATGGGTATAAGTGTACTCGCTCTCCAAATATTGGGCATCTTTTGGGTTCGTCATATTTCATTAAATAGCCTTGTGAGTCAAGTGAGTTCAATCTCTCTTAGGATTTTTCATACTTCTATAGGAATATTGTTTGGTCCTACAGATTTACTAACCTTCATATATTTAAGAGGTTTTAACTTTTATTTACATTCACAGTAAGGGATATAGGAGGAGGGTTGTGTTAGGCTTCCGACAGCCAGCGTAAAACTTCGTCGGATTTTTACAACATGGATTACAAAAATTATGAGCATTGCTTTGGGGCATCCCCGCCTAGCGACGTGCTGCAAAGCCCGCATGCAGTAAGAAGTAAGCAAGGGCCACTACATTTTTGCCCGAATGTTGTGAATCAATTGCAGAGAGGGTTCCCACATCATACATCATGGACGGGTGTGGGTAAAGAAGTTAGTCCCGCTACATTGCCGCCCGAATCTAGTGAAAAATTTTCAGAGAGGGTCTCCGCATTTTGATTATGGACGGATGCGGGGGGTAAAGAAGCTAGTCCTAGATAATAAGATTCGTATTGGTTCTTGGAATATCGGAACATTATCGGGTAAGCTAATAGAGGTGGTAGATACTATGATTCGGAGAAAGATTCATATTCTATGTTTACAAGAGACAAAATGGGTCGGAGAAAAAGCAAAGGAGATAGAGGATACAGGTTTTAAATTATGGTACTCAGGTAAAGAAAAGGCTCGAAACGGAGTTGGTATTGTCATAAATAAAGATTTAAAGGAGAGTGTAGTAGACATACAACGATATGGTGACCGAATCATGACGTTGAAATTAGTGTTAGGAGCAGAGGTTTTTAATATAGTTTGTGCTTACGCACCCCAAGTAAGACTAGAAGATAGTATAAAGACAGTTTTTTGGGAAGAGTTAGTAGATAAGGTGTTTCAAAAGATTCCACAAAGGGAGATGATTTGTTTACGAGGAGACTTAAATGGACATGTCGGTAAAGAGGCATTAGGATATCAAGGGATTCATGGAAACTTTGGTTTTGGGGATATAAACGAGGAAGGTAGGGAGATTTTAAATTTTGCTATGTCATTTGATCTCTTTGTAGTCAATACAATCTTCAAAAAACGAGATGAACATTTAATTACTTATAAGAGTGGCTTATCACAAACACAAATTGATTACTTTATTTGTCGAAAAAAAGATAGAGCATGTTGTAAAGATTGTAAGGTAATTTCAGGAGAAAGCTTAACCACCCAACATCGACTTTTAGTTATGGATTTACAAATAAAAAATGAACAAAGAAGAAAAGAGTGCATCAAGCTATTCGGACTAATGGTGGAACCTCAAAAGCGAGAAAGAAGATATATTTAAACAGAAAGTCCTTCAAGGAGATGTTTGGAATTATGTTGGCACACCCTATAATATGTGGAACAATATGGCTATACATATTAGGAAAGTGGCGAAAGATGTGTTAGGGGTATCTAAGGGAGGTATACCGGCACAAAAAGAAGCTTGGTGGTGGAGTGAAGTAGTACAAAATAAAATCAAGGCAAAGAGGGCATGTTACAAATTACATTATGCTACGAAAACTAGTAAAACTTTAGAAGCTTATAAGAAAGCAAAGAAGGAAGCAAAAAAGGCCGTTAGTGAAGCAAAAGCTAAGATTTGGGATGACTTATATAAAAAACTCAACTCAAAAGAGGGTGAAAGAGATATTTTTAGGATAGCTAGGGCTAGAGATAAGAAAACTAAAGATCTTAATTATGTTAGATGCATAAAAGACGAGGATGAAAAAATTCTAGTGGCAAATGATGATATAAGAAATAGATGGAAAAACTATTTTTATAATCTTTTTAATGAAAATAAAGATGTTAGTATTAGTTTAGGAGATTTAGCCAACTCAGAAAAGTATATAAACCACAATTTCTACCGACGTATTCAAAAAAATGAAGTCAAAGAGGCTCTTAAACATATGAAGAGTGGTAAATCGATAGGACCAGATAATATTCCTATAGAAGTTTGAAAAATACTAGGAGAAATAGGAATCACTTGGCTCACAAGGCTATTTAATGAAATATGGAAAAACCAAAAGATGCCCGAGGAATGGAGAACAAGTACACTTATACCCATATATAAGGGAGACATTCAAAATTGTGCGAATTTTTGAGGTATCAAGTTAATGAGTCATACTATGAAATTATGGGAAAGAATTATCAAACGTAGGTTAAGACAAGTATCAAGTACAACACAGAACCAATTTGGATTTATGCCAGACAGATCTACTATTGAAGCGATTCACCTTTTGAGACGTCTTATGGAACATTTTAGAGCAAAAAAGAAAGACCTTCACATGATATTTATTGATCTAGAAAAAGCTTATGATACGGTACCGATGGAGGTTCTTTGGAGAACTTTGGAAAAAAGAGGTATCCCATTGACATATATTAACCTTATAAGAGACATGTATGATGGTGCAAAAACATGTGTGAGGACTCATGAAGGAACGACAGACTTCTTTGAAGTTAATATTGGGTTACATCAAGGATCAACTTTAAGTCCATACTTATTTATAATGGTGATGGATGAGTTAACAAAACATATTCAAGATGAAGTACCTTGGTGTATGTTATTTGCACATGACATTGTATTAGTGGAGGAGTCTAAGGAAAAAGTTAATAGAAAATTAGAACTATGGAGAGAAACATTAGAAAGCAAAGGCCTCCGACTTAGTAGAACAAAGACAGAATATATGGAATGTAAGTTTGATCATTTGGCTACTTCAGAGGACATAGAAATTAAAATTGGCACACATTGCATTCCCCAAAAGGAAAGTTTTAAATACCTAAGGTCAATTTTTCAAAGTGATGGAAGAATTGATGGAGATGTTACACATAGAATTAATGCTGGTTGGTTAAAATGGAGAGGAGCATCAAGTATTCTTTGTGATAAGAAGATACCATTAAAATTAAAAGGTAAATATTATAGAGCAGCAATTAGGCCTGCCATGTTTTATGGTTATGAGTGTTGGGCAGTTAATCATCAACATGTACAAAAGATGTCTGTGATAGAAATGGAGATGTTGAGATGGATGAGTGGTCATACAAGAAAAGACCGTATACATAATGAGGTTATTAGAAACAAATTAGGAGTGGCACCAATAGAGGATAAAATGAGAGAACATCGTTTAAGATGGTTTGGACATATAGAACGAAGATCAGAAGAAGAACCTGTAAGAAGGGTAGAAAAACTAAATTTGGAAAGTATTAAAAGAGGTAGAGGACGACCACAAAAGTGTTGGAAAGAAACAATAAAGAATGATCTAGCTTATTGGGAGTTAACTGCTAACATGGCACACGGTAGGGATCTGTGGAAACAAAGAATCTATGTAGCCGACCCCGTCTAGTATGGGAAAAGGCTTAGTTGTTGTTGTTGTTGTTGTTTTACATTCACAGTGCTAAAGATAGTAAATGAACTAAAGTTAGAATAAAGGACTACCTTACTTACATATAACCAACACTAATCACACAAAGTTAAAAAACATGAAAATATGACATGAGACTAAAGAGGGTGAATTCTTTTCTATAATTATCACCAAACATTAGAGAGAGACTTTCACATCTTGCATCTTAGTTTTCTCACCTGACGCTACTTAAAAAGCCCATTAACAAGGACCATCAATGTAAACATGCTAAATTTTTACTTGTGTCTTCAGAAACTGATGACCACCACTTTCTCCTGATTGATACAGGGAAAAAATGATATCGGGCATCACAAGAAATTCACTATACAACACCATGAATCCTTCATGTGCTCCACTATTTACAAGTTTCTTCATGTAGAAGACCTTTCTTATCCATTTAGCAACCTGCCTGAAAACTGACAAAAGCATGAAAGATATTTCTTAATTCACAGAATAGATGTGATTTCAATTATAATTCTGCCATCATTCTGCATACAAAGATCCATATTGGGATCGGTTGGACTAAGTCTCCATCCCTCTCCCCTTAGCATGACTTAATCATTCCCAATCAGCTTTGAGGCTTCACTATGAGAGGCTTACAAAGTCATCCATGATTTTCTTTTAACGGTTAGAAAGCTAGATCATAGATAATACAGATCTATGGAGACAAGGAGCCAAAACCAACTAAAGTAGAAGTCATTAGGAGGAAAAGGGTAGGAAAAAAGACAGTTTTACCCATTGTCTCAAGTTGACAACGGTAATTGGCAAAAAAGGACCATCACCCTTAACCCAATCACTATTGGTGTCAGAATGTCATGTGAGCCAACGTCTCTATGTAAAAGACAAGTTCAAATAATATGTCAACACTGAGCCATGGAAGCTACTCATATCAATCCTCAAAAGGATGGCTACCATATGTTCTGAAATCATTACAATATAAACTATGCATTGGTGTTTTATGTTTGTAATCTTCAAGGTCAGTGTTGATCAACCTGTATTACTTCAATTTTTAAGAGGATGCCAGGTACAGTGGAAGGTGACCGTTTTTTACTTCCAAATGGGTTCACCTTCTCTTAACCAGTGCATTTTAGTTAGAACAACCTTAAGAAGTCTGATGACTGCAGGATAAACTACATACATTCAGAAACAAGTAATCCAGCATCCACACCCTGAGAAATAGAGACATTACTGCTAGATTCTTTTTTCACCATAGAAGATATTTTAGAACAGGTATATCTCTTTTCTTTTCTGGTCCCAAACCCTGATAAAGGAGGAGGGTTGCGTTAGGC
The DNA here is from genome assembly GCA_036023115.1 of Brasenia schreberi. Lineage (NCBI taxonomy): Eukaryota > Viridiplantae > Streptophyta > Magnoliopsida > Nymphaeales > Cabombaceae > Brasenia > Brasenia schreberi. Next base: position 9,023,317 of record JAYKKT010000077.1, read on the forward strand.
TTCCGACAGCCAGCGTAAAACTTTGTCGGACTTATTTATCATGGCTTCTACAAATTATGATAGGGCTCTATGGAAACAAAGAATCCATGTAGCCGACCACATCTAGTATGGGAAAAGGCTTAGTCGTTGTTGTTGTAGGTAGATCTCTTTTCTCCCCTTTAGAGTCTAGTAACATCATTTCTCTTCCGCACATTAAATAATGTTCTGATTTCAATATCTTCTACTCTACATAAACCTGGTGGACAGTGTTTCTAACTTTTATGTAAGAAACAGTGCATTCTTTTTTCTTTGATTTCAAATGTATCCAAATATACAAGGTTGTCCTAACATTTAAAAAATGGAAGGAAAAATCTGTAGCACGTACATATCCAGATATATGCGTAACTATGAAGTTGACTGAAATCCTGGGGACAAAATTTCAGCCAATGCAAGGAACCAGTGGCGTGCAGATAACTACTTATTTGCACAAAAATCAATAATTTAAAGAGATCAAAGGTCATACCAGTAAGCGACATGAGAAGAAAGGAATTCAAGGATGGACAGAGGATTACACAAAAAAGCAGGAGCACACACATAAGCTCATGACAAAAAATTCCCAATAGCTAATTATCAGAAGATTTAAGTACACAATGTGTTTTGGGACAAGTAAAAAATTGAAGCCTTATGCTGGTAAAATATGATCCAAATATTGCAGCCAGAACTGACAAGAAACAAATAGACATACAGTAATTTGTTCCTCTCCTTCAAGTTCACCAGAACGATTGACCAACATATCCCCATATTCACCAATGCACCAAAGTGCTACTCGAACAAGGCTTTCCTGGTTAAATATTGTAAGTATCACAGGAAGAACTCAAAGAGACAGAATATGAGATTGATTAGATGATGATGCACAAAACCTGATCATTTGAAGCTTGAAGAGTCTTGTAAAGAGCGCAAACAGTGTAACCTTGAAGTTCTGGTGCATTGCTTATGACGACTATAAGAGCATGGCAGACCTCGTTTTTGACATAATTTCCAGCCTATGGAATGGAAAATATTAGACTATCTAAACGGGAAAAATCAAACTAAGTTAACTAGAGAAAAACTGTCATCCGCAATATTTTGTAACATGTAAAATCAAATATCACAAGAATTTATGCTTACATGCCTCTCTGTTAAGCTTCACATGGTGAAATTTTTTCTATCAGAAAAAGTACACGGATAAACCCCATTGGAATGCAGATCCTAAGATGAGGCATAAAAATCCTTCATGATTTATATGCATACTTTAAGCACTAGATCCAAATAATCAATTAGCAATAGCATCAAATGATAAACATACATCCCTAATGAGATTTATTTTTACAAACTGCAGTGCATAAAAATCAAAATTGTTGTTGCAGGAAAAATACTGTGACAATTCTTGAGCAGAAGTTATTTGTATTTCAATGAAATCAAAAGCTTAAACCACCATCAGGAGCTCCAAGAAACAAAGCAACCAGCTGATTGCAGGATGCACTCTGCACAGTGACATACGGTCACTGCTTGTTTCCTAATGAAAGAATGTGTTCAGGTTGATCCTCTGCTTTATATGATATCGCTTAAATTTCTCAACAATCCATCTTTGTCAAAGCCTGGGTAACTTTCTCTCCAGTTTTACTAATTGTATTTCAACAATATACATATACATATATATACACACATCCATACATACACATTGCACATGAACAGAAACCACGTCCCACTACATTAGTCACATCCATTATTTATCCATTCAATTTACTCACCCATTGCCACTAATATCTTTAACCTAATTTTCTACACATTAAATAGCAAGGGCAAGTGTGCTCAGATACATGATACCTGTTGGAAACATCTGCTTTTTACAGGGATAGGAAATCCAAAACATCTTCTCCACATGAAAACAACTTACAAACTTAGAAGTATTACAGGACATATAAAATCATTTTTGATAACTTATCAATAGTTTGGATATATGTATGGGAAAAGGCTTAGTTGTTGTTGTATCAATAGTTTGGATATTTCGGTTTCTAGAAAAAAACAGACGTCATACCTCTGACAGAACCTTCAGCATCTGATCAACATACCACAGCTTATCAGATGAAAACCTGTGACAGAAAAGAGTGATAAAAGAATTCATGCACGTGGCAAATGTGTGCTTATTCAGACAGAGGGTACAAGACCAGAGTCTTAGATCCAAGAGAAAACAGCATCATACTTCTCAACAATAGAGCAAATTTTGGCTGTAAGGTCATCTTTGAACTCTGGATCACTAACTTCCAGATAATCAATAAGTTCCTTTATCAACTGCCTAACATTGGTGTCGTTCACCAAAAGAAACACTAGTTCAAGTGCCCTCTTCCTAATTGACGCGTCTGAATCCTGCATTTTCCACGTAAGTGATCACAAAGTACCTGAGACAAATAAACCGAAACCCTATTCGAACTACAAATATTGCAAAACAATAGGAGTCATCATGTAAAAGATCACACTGGACAAAGACAACTATTTACTGAATCTATTCTAACCTGCTTAAAAGAGAATTAGCAAGCACCTAGACAATCCACATATATTTCAAAAACTTCTTTAAGCCAATGAAATGCAACAAAGAAAATATAATTAAGTGGGAAAGTAGAAAATGCTTCCATTCAAAAAAATGATGACAGAGGCCAGTAACTTCCATTTAAAAAAATGCTTCCATTCAAAAAAACTCCGCCCATGTAAGGGATCACCCTTGCATTGCCGGTCCCAAGCCCGGATAAAGGAGGAGGGTTGTGTTAGGCTTCCGACAGCCAGCGTAAAACTTCGTCGGATTTTTACAACATGGATTACAAAAATTATGAGCATTGCTTTGGGGCGTCCCCACCTATCGACATGCTGTAGAGCCCGAATGCAGTAAGAAGTAAGCAAGGGCCACTACATTTTCGCCCGAATTTAGTGAATCAATTGCAGAGAGGGTTCCCACATCATGGACAGGTGTGGGTAAAGAAGTTAGTCCCGCTACATTGCCGCCCGAATGTAGTGAAAATTTTTCAAAGAGGGCCTCCTTATTTTGATTATGGACGGATGCAGGGGGTAAGGAAGCTAGTCCTAAAAAATAAGATTCGTATTGGTTCTTAGAATATCGGAACATTATAGGGTAAGCTAATGGAGGTGGTAGATACTATGATTCGGAGAAAGATTCATATTCTATGTTTACAAGAGACAAAATGGGTTGGAGAAAAAGCAAAGGAAATAGAGGATACAGATTTTAAATTATGGTACTCCGTACTCAGGTAAAGAAAAGGCTCGAAACGGAGTTGGTATTATCATAAATAAATATTTAAAGGAGTGTAGTAGACATACAACGATATGGTGACCGAATCATGACGTTGAAATTAGTGTTAGGAGTAGAGGTTTTGAATATAGGTTGTGCTTACGCACCCCAAGTAAGACTAGAAGATAGTATAAAGACAGTTTTTTGGAAAGAGTTAGATAAGGTGTTTCAAAAGATTCCACAAAGGGAGATGATTTGTTTAGAAGGAGATTTAAATGGACATGTCGGTAAAGAGGTATTAGGATATCAAGGGATTCATGAAAACTTTGGTTTTGGGGATATAAACGAGGAAGGTAGGGAGATTTTAAATTTTGCTATGTCATTTGATCTCTTTATAGTCAATACAATCTTAAAAAAATGAGATGAACATTTAATTACTTATAAGAGTGGCTTATCACAAACACAAATTGATTACTTTATTTGTAGAAAAAAGATAGAGCGTGTTGTAAAGATTGTAAGGTAATTCCAGGAGAAAGCTTAACCACCCAACATCGACTTTTAGTTATGGATTTACAAATAAAAAAAAAAGATAAAGAAGAAAAGAGTGCATCGAGCTATTCGGAGTAAATGGTGGAACCTCAAAAGCGAGAAAGACGATATATTTAAACAGAAAGTCCTTCAAGGAGATGTTTGGAATTATGTTGGCACACCCTGTGATATGTGGAAGAATATGGCTATACATATTAGGAAAGTGGCGAAAGATGTATTAGGGGTATCTAAGGGAGGTGTACCGGTACAAAAAGAAGCTTGGTGGTGGAGTGAAGTAGTACAAAATAAAATCAAGACAAAGAGGGCATGTTACAAATTACATTATGCTAAGAAAACTAGTGAAACTTTAGAAGCTTATAGGAAAGCAAAGAAGGAAGTGAAAAAGGCGGTTAGTGAAGCAAAAGCTAAGATTTGGGATGACTTATATAAAAAAACTCAACTCAAAAGACGGTGAAAGAGATATTTTTACGATAGCTAGGGCTAGAGATAAGAAAACTAAAGATCTTAATTATGTTAGATGCATAAAAGACAAGGATGAAAAAATTCTAGTGGCAAATAATGATATAAGAAATAGATGGAAAAACTATTTTTATAATCTTTTTAATGAAAATAAAGATGTTAGTATTAGTTTAGGAGATTTAGCCAAGTTAGAAAAGTATATAAACCACAATTTCTACTGACGTATTCAAAAGAATGAAGTCAAAGAGGCTCTTAAACATATGAAGGGTGGTAAATCGGTAGGACCAGATAATATTCCTATAGAAGTTTGGAAAATACTAGGAGAAATAGGAATCACTTGGCTCACAAGACTATTTAATGAAATATAGAAAAACCAAAAGATGCCCGAGGAATGGAGAGCAAGTACACTTATACCCATATATAAGAACAAGAGAGACATTCAAAATTGTACAAATTATCGAGGTATCAAGTTAATGAGTCATACTATGAAATTATGGGAAAGAATTATCGAACGTAGGTTAAGACAAGTATCAAGTACAACACAGAACCAATTTGGATTTATGCCAGGTAGATTTACTATTGAAGCGATTCACCTTTTGAGACGTCTTATAGAACATTTTAGAGCAAAAAAGAAAGACCTTCACATGATATTTATTGATCTAGAAAAAGCTTATGATAGGGTACCGATGGAGGTTCTTTAGAGAACTTTGGAAAAAAGAGGTATCCCATTGACATATATTAATCTTATAAGAGACATGTATAATGGTGCAAAAACATGTGTGAGGACTCATGAAGGAACGACGGACTTCTTTGAAGTTAATATTGGGTTACATCAAGGATCAACTTTAAGTCCATACTTATTTATAATGGTGATGGATGAGTTAACAAAACATATTCAAGATGAAGTACCTTGGTGTATGTTATTTAAAGATGACATTGTGTTAGTAGAGGAGTCTAAGGAAAAAGTTAATAGAAAATTGGAACTATGGAGAGAAACATTAGAAAGCAAAGGCCTCCTACTTAGTAGAACAAAGACAGAATATATGGAATGTAAGTTTGATCATTTGGTTACTTCAGAGGACATAGAAATTAAAATTGGCACACATTGCATTCCCCAAAAGGAAAGTTTTAAATACCTAGGGTCAATTTTTCAAAGTGATGGAAGAATTGATGGAGATGTTACACATAGAATTAATGCTGGTTGGTTAAAATGGAGAGGAGCATCAGGTATTCTTTGTAATAAGAAGATACCATTAAAATTAAAAGGTAAATATTATAGAGCAGCAATTAGGCCTGCCATGTTTTATGGTTCTGAGTGTTGGGCAGTTAATCATCAACATGTACAAAAGATGTCTGTGACAGAAATGAAGATGTTGAGATGGATGAGTGGTCATACAAGAAAAGACCGTATACATAATGAGGTTATTAGAAACAAATTAGGAGTGGCACCAATAGAGGATAAAATGAGAGAACATCGTTTAAGATGGTTTGGACATATAGAAAGAAGATCAAAAGAAGAACCTGTAAGAAGGTTAGAAAAACTAAATTTGGAAAGTATTAAAAGAGGTAGAGGACGACCACAAAAGTGTTGGAAAGAAACAATAAAGAATGATCTAGCTTATTGGGAGTTAACTGCTAACATGGCACACGATAGGGATCTGTGGAAACAAAGAATCCATGTAGCCGACCCCGTCTAGTATGGGAAAAGGCTTAGTTGTTGTTTGTTTGTTTGTTTAGAGGCCAGTAACTTACCTTCACACACTCTACTATTGTATTTCGATGCCTTTGCACCGCCTGAGTATCCATCACGATTGCCTTCATCAACATGTTTAGAGCAACATACCTGATCAAAGTGAAAAAACTTTTTAATTATACAAATTCAATCATCACTTGCAAAGCAATGATGAGACTACAATGCACAAACCACATTGGAGCTACCCCCCAATCCTCAGCTACTGGAGAAGATCTGAGATGCCTCCCCCCACAAAGTGATTTTGAAGTAAAAAATGCAGTATGCTTCTAGAACCATCAGACAATTGATGGGCTGGATGCTGTTACAGCTATGGAGAACCCACATCACCAATATTGAGCAAAGCCTATAAATTGCCAGCAAATGTACTGTGATCGTGATACTTAAGATTTTGCTTTCAACAATGAGTGTCGGTGCATCATGATATCACTGTAGATCATACTAGTTTTCCTGGCACCACCCACACCAGATTGGCTGGAAACTGTTGTTTTGGTAGCACCCATGCCTGTACCACTCAGGGTGACCAGCAATCTATCAATTCCAAGCCATTCAAGGTTTTGTGTGATCAGGAGTGTCATTCATAGAGCAACATAACAGAATAGCATGTTATACCCCTGAACCTCTATCCAGTATATGTGTACTATGTGCTATGCAGCACATGCTGCATAGCTATGTCACACGCATGCTGTTGCATGACATGGTCCATGCGACTGAAAGACACTACAAATTTGAAAGCCATAGAGACATGGACACAGTAATATTAAAAATCATAGGTGCATGGAGACGGGAATATATACGTGTACATTATTTTATATAGCCGATACTATCTCATGAAACTATAAGAAATTTAAAAAATTATAATAAAGTAGTTGAAATTGTAATGAAGCCTTTTGAGACATCTTATGGAACATTTTAGAGCAAAAAAGAAAGACTTTCATATGATATTTATTGATCTACAAAAAGATTGTGATAGGGTACCGAGGAAGGTTCTTTGGAGAACCTTGGGAAAAAAAGTATCCCAATGACATACATTAACCTTATAAGAGACATGTACGATGGTGCAAAAATGTGTGTGAGGACTCACGAAGGAATGACAGACTTCTTTGAAGTTAATATTGGGTTACATCAAGGATCAACTTTAAGTCCATACTTATTTATAATGGTGATGGATGAGTTAACAAAACATATTCAAGATGAAGTACTTGGTGTATGTTATTTAAAGATGACATTGTGTTAGTAGAGGAGTCTAAGGAAAAAGTTAATAGAAAATTGGAACTATGGAGAGAAACATTAGAAAGCAAAGGCCTCCTACTTAGTAGAACAAAGACAGAATATATGGAATATAAGTTTGATCATTTGGTTACTTCAGAGGACATAGAAATTAAAATTGGCACACATTGCATCCCCAAAAGAAAAGTTTTAAATACCTAGGGTCAATTTTTCAAAGTGATGGAAGAATTGATGGAGATGTTACGCATAGAATTAATGTTGGTTGGTTAAAATGGAGAGGAGTATCAAGTATTCTTTGTGATAAAAAGATACCATTAAAGTTAAAAGGTAAATATTATAGAGCAGCAATTAGACCTGCCATGTTTTACGGTTCTTAGTGTTGGGCAGTTAATCATCAACATGTACAAACGATGTCTGTGACAGAAATGAAGATGTTGAGATGGATGAGTGGTCATACAAGAAAAGACTGTATACATAATGAGGTTATTAGAAACAAATTAGGAGTGACACCAATAGAGGATAAAATGAGAGAATATCGTTTAAGATGGTTTGGACATATAGAAAAAAGATCAAAAGAAGAACCTGTAAGATTTGGAAAGTATTAAAAGAGGTAGAGGACGACCACAAAAGTGTTGGAAAGAAACAATAAAGAATGATTTAGCTTATTGCGAGTTAACTGCTAACATGGCACATGATAGGGCTCTGTGGAGACGAAGAATCCATGTAGCCGACCCCGTCTAGTATGGGAAAAGGCTTAGTTGTTGTTGTTGTTGAAATTGTAGTGAAACTATTGTTTAAGTTAGAATTGTTAATTAAAAATATTGTATAATTAATACCAAGTTGGACACAGAATAAGTACAAGCATTGAGTCAGACACAGGTAAGGAGCTCCAGTAGAAATGTTAGCGTGACATTGCTGTACAGATTATTGCCCAATATGGCGTGTAGCACAAATAGAATGCCATGTATATTGCTCAAATGCAATGGCACACTAAAACATTACTAACAACATTGTGGCGGACAAAGGCAATAAGGGCATCATACTACAAAATTCCCAGCACTGGATGCCTTCACATATTGGGAAATTGATTTGTACTCCATGAAGCACTAAGTGGCTGAAAACTAATTCCTACTCCAGTCCATGGTTAAAACATGTTGCAAGCCTACAAAAGCCAGTCACCCTACCAGCTCCTTTCCTTTACATGCAGATACAGAACCAACACAATATAATCCCGGTGCATCTAGCATGCTAGTGATTTTCGTAAATTCAAGATGTTACAATGAAAAAAAGGCAGAATAACCTGATATTATTGTCACGATTTGACAAAAATCTTCCCAGAATGTTAATAGCAAGCACACGCAGCCCACCAGTGGCTTCAATCCCCATAATTGTTTCAACACATTCATATAGTATGGCATTTCCAGCATTTTTGGTAGATTCTGTACCGGTTGCAACCTAAAAGAGAAACCAAAAGAATCAAAGTGTGGTGATATTAAATGAATTTTCAGAGACCAAAACAAGTGAACTTTGGTGAGAGCATGAAATGCATAGTGGCATTTTACGATTCACTAAGAACAGCTCCCTTAGTGTAAGCATCTCGCGTGGCATGGAAATCTTGCAGAAAAAATTTAGGTGTGAAATTGGCAGTATTCAGAAGATTAGACAAAGCCACAGGAAAACTTAATTAACAAAAGTGATATTAATGTAACAAGCTCTCAGAACAAATATACCATGGTGGTACCTAAAATGGTTTAAGGAAAGAGAAATTCATGTCAACTTGGATATTAGAGCAATAGGCGGAGACATTGTGTAACAGTACACGACCACAACACAAGGACAAAGGTGCCACACAAAAAAGTGATTGAATTTGACTTAACTATAACAACTTAAAACATGCAAGTACATAGGCCTTAACTGCCCAAAATACTCATTTCCTGAATATTAGTGCAGTTTCTGAGAGGTACAACAATATATTAGGAAAAGAAAAAAGATGACAGGTATTCTTTGAGAAGATACTCGAAGATTTAGGAGTGAACTAAAAAGCTCCAAATGATGCTTCAGGTTTTGAATGATGAAAGCAAGACAATCAAGAAAACCCACATATATTGGCATAGCCATTTTGAGGAAGGAAAAGAAACTACATTACAGTCAAAGACCACCATATGCACATACCAGAAACTTAACAAACCATGTTGAATTTCTCATCAGTAAAAAGTAAAACTGATAGATACAGTTGACCCGTTTCTAATGTATTTGGTCAACAATGTTAACGTCAAATCACTATTCATATAGTGATGAAAAATCAACTAATCATCTTCAGGACCACATAATCGGTCCTGCATTAAGCTTGTTATGCTGATGAATAAATATATCAAACTCAAAAGGCGAAAGTTATATGTGTACATGTATATGTTTGTGTATGTGTATGTATATATGCATATACATATATATATAAGTGTATATATATATAGGAAAATCGAATCCTACCAGAACTGATACTTCTCACTCATGCCCGACCATTGTTTTTTGGGAGTATGACGGTAATTTCAAAGGTTGTGAGAGTATTTTAAAAAGCATGAAGGACAACCTTGTTACACTCGGGCCACCGAAAAGCAATGGTCGGGCATTAATGGACCATGGCATTAGTGGATGGGACAGTGTTATCCGTATCGCACGATACGGTGTGATACGTATCGTATCGTGTACGATACAGGCTAGTGGTGGATATGATTTTTATTGCATTCATGAAGTGGGAGGCACTCTATTTAAGTGTTATTTGACGATTGGGATTTACAAAGTGCTTTTATTTTCAGGTTTTTTATTGAATTAAAGTACTCAATTGAGATGGCAGGAAGGGGTGTTAGAGACTCTCATTCTTGTTCTGATGATCCGGCATGACAGTGGGGTACACCAATTCAGGATTCTAGATTAAAGATAATATGTTTATTTTGTGAGAGGGTGGTTAGTGGTAGAATTTCAAGGTTGAAACACCACCTAACAAGTACTAGGAAAGAAGTTGCTCCATGCACAGGCAAAGTTAGTACTAAATGGCAATGTCTGCAGATAATTGAGAGTATACACGAAATGAGACAACAAAAGGATGATTTGGAGATGTTTGAAGAAGATGATGATGCTAGTGGATTTGGATTCACTTATAGTTTGCCTTCATATGCTAGAACAGATATTGATAGTAGCAATTCACGAACACCTAGCAAGAGAAAGGGTTACTGAAGACTTTTGAGGTAGTAGAAGAGGAAGTTCAAGAAGGAGTAGAGGAAGAGTTTCTTCTAGCATACATTCATTTTTTCCTCCTACTACTACACCTGGTGCTCAACCTGGAACTTGTGCAGAACAATTGCATGATCAAGTAGACCTTGCAGTGGGCAAATGGTTTTATGATTCATGCATTTCATTCAATGCAGCAAACAATTTTCATTTTCAAGTAATGGCAGATGCAATTGCTAACATCGGTCCAGGATACAAGATGCCCTCCTATCAGAAGTTGAGAGTAAAGATCTTATATAAGACCGTCATTGAAGTACAAGAATATTGTTCGACATTGAGAGAGTCATGGAAGGAGACAGGTTGCACTATTATGGCATATGGATGGACAAATAGGTGAGAAAGGACCTTGTTAAACTTTCTTCTCTACTGTCCTAAAGAACTTATGTTTTTGAGAACTTTGGATATGTCAGAGGAGAGGCACATTGTGGATATTCTACGACAAGAATTTTATAAGATTATATAAGAGGTTGGGCAAGAGAATGTAGTCCAATTGATTACAGATAATGCAGCTAACAACAAAGCAGCTGGGAATGAGTTAGCTGAAATTTATGGGACTTTCTACAGGACGCCATGTGCAGTCCACTATTAGATCTCATCCTTGAGGACATTGGTGAGATGGATGAAATTAAGGCAGCAACAGAGTGTTGCCAAGATATTACAAAATTCATTTACAACCATGCATTTGTTTTATGTATGATGAGGAGATATACAGAAGGTGTAGAGCTTCTTCGAACAGCTGCAACTCGGTTTGCAACAAACTTCTTATCTATACAGAGTATTGTGAGACAGAAGCAAGCATTCAAGAGAATGTTCTCCTCAGATGAGTGAGGACAATTTGCAGAGTTACCTCAAAACAAAATAAATAAAAAGCTAAATGAGATTTCCGAGACAGTCTTCAGGAATACATTTTAGAATGCATGTGTTAGACTGTTGAGAATTACATGTCCTTTAATAAAGGTTTTGAGATTGGCTGACAGCAAGGAGAAACCATCTATGGGTACCTTTATAAAGCCATGGATAGGGCAAAAAAAGCCATCAGAAATAATTTTAATAGAAAAAAGAGAGATTATGTGCCCGTGTAGAAAATAATTGATAATAGATGGAATAAACAATTGCATCAGCCTATTCATGCAGTAGCATATTATCTAAACCCATCATTCAGGTACTCATCAACCTTTAAAAGGGACGGTGAGGTTAATCGAGGCATCATTGATTGAATTAATAGATTAGTTCCTGATGAGAGCATAGCAGATGTTATACATCGAGAGATGGAGATTTATGATAATATTTTTCACTTGATGGGTTTGCCTGTAGCAATTCGCAACCGCACTACGATGCGTCAAGGTAAATTGTTTATCTTCGTATTTCAGTTTCATCTTATATTACTGTGGATTATGTCTCTAATGTTTATCTTTTTCTCCAGATGTTTAGTGGAACAGGTTTGGAACTGATTGTCCGAACCTTAGAGATTTTGCAGTAAGAGTCCTGAGTCAAACCTGTAGTGCAACGGGTTGTGAAAGGAATTTGAGTGTCTTTGAACACATCCATACAAAGAAGCGTAACAGGTTGGAACATAAGAGACTAAATGATTTAGTTTTTATTCATTGTAACATGTGTCTTCGTGAAAGGTAATGTTGTATTACTTAAATGTTAAATTCAATAAATTGTTTGACTTCACTTGTTCATATTATTTACTAATTGTTTATCTTTGTTTGTTGTAGGCAATTAAAAAAAGTAAATAGACAAGAAAGCCAATTAGATCCAATAACTTTGGATAATTTTGATATATTAGAAGATTGGATTATAGAAGATAGTGAAGAAAATGCTCTCCTAACAGAAGAAGACATTGTATGGATTAATTTGAAAGGACCGCAACAGAAGTATCAAGGAGATGAAGAATTTGATTTCCAAGCAGAAGGTGTTGCTCATGATGATGATGAGGATCTTCAACAAGGATAAGATGAAGATTATTTAGTTGATGATCCTGATTATAATTTGTAAAATGTAGATGTATTTCATTTTTTTATTCAAAATATGTAAATTTGGATGCAATTGTTCAATGTTGAATGCTCAATCTGTACTAAACTTTGCATTATATAAATTTAAAGCAATTACCAGATTTTTCAGATTTTTTCAGATTTTTCTTGATTTTTTTCGGATTTTTACTTATTTTTCTTGATTTTTTAATTAATTTTTATATTATTTTAATATTAAAGTACGATACAGGCGATACGATACAATACGATATGCCCATATCGTGGAGCCCAACGATACGCGATACGATACGCATCAAACAACACTGGGATGGGATCAAATCACTCTCTCTATCTCTCTATATATATACATATTATTTATTTACTCATTTATTTATGTATATATATTAATCTAGAGAAATATATATGCATATGAAGAGTGATTCTATCTTACGTACCTATGACACTACACACTCGTACACTCATGCATTCCCTTTGCTTTTAGGAGCATGAGGTGACACTACACATGTTAAATATGATGTAATAGGATCGCAGGCCATTAGGGCCCATGCCTCTTTGTGGAAACAGCACGTACCACACGGGCTTGTTGCTGGACAGTTGTTGGGAGACCCCAACGGCTCAACGGCACTCCAACGGCTGGCCAGCAACTAGCCGTTGGAGGGTTGCTCGTCAGCCAGCCTTGGCTCCTCTTTTCTCTCCTCTCTCCCCCATTTGTTGTAAACATTGCTCTATAAATAGAGCATTTCTTTATCAATAAAGTAAGTTGTAATTAAACTCTTTTAGTTTGCAAGGTAATTTCAGGAGAAAGATTAATCACCCAACGTCGACTTTTAGTTATTGATTTACAAATAAAAAATGAACAAAGAAGAAAAGAGTGCATCGAGTTATTCGGACTAAACGATGGAACCTCAAAAGCGAGAAAGAAGATATATTTAAACAGAAAGTCCTTCAAGGAGATGTTTGAAATTATGTTGGTACACCTTGGGATATGTGGAACAATATTGCTATACATGTTAGGAAAGTGGCGAAAGATGTGGTAGGTGAATCTATGGGAAGTGTACCGGCACAAAAAAAAGCTCGGTGGTGGAGTGAAGTAGTGCAAAATAAAATCAAGGTAAAGAGGGCATATTACAAATTATATTATGCTAAGAAAACTAGTGAAACTTTAGAGACTTATAAGAAAGCAAAGAAGGAAGCGAAAAAGGCCATCAGTGAAGCAAAAGCTAAAATCTGGGAGGATTTATATAAAAAACTCAACTCAAAAGAGGGTAAAAGAGATATTTTTAAGATAGTTAGGGCTAAAGATAAGAAAACTAAAGATCTTAATTCTGTTAGATGCATCAAAGACGAGGACAAAAAAATTCTACTGGCAAATGATGATATAAGAAATAGATGAAAAAATTATTTTATAAGCTTTTTAATGAAAATAAAGATTTAGTATTGTTATAGATTGTATCGTTACAAATTGTATTGTTAAGTGTCGAGTATTGTTAGGTGTCGTCCTGTGCTAGGTATCGTTTTGAGTCTTAATGTAGGCTATGGTTATTTACTAGTACTTAATGTTAATTAAGGGTAATTTAGTCATTCAAGTTAGACAACTTATATATAGGTAGATTAGGGTTAAACCTTGAGAATAAGATCAGAAACTGGACGGCTGCCAGTGTGGGCCGATTTTGGTGATTTGGGGCAGATTGGAGGAATGCCTCTAATCTGCCAATATCTGTAAGTTTCTTCTTATTTTAATAAATGAAGTTATTTTTAATAAATATTAGCTTAAGAGAGTTGGTCAAATCATAAAAGTATATAAACCACAACTTCTACCGACCTATTCAAAAGAATGAAGTCAAAGAAGCTCTTAAACATATGAAGGGTGGTTAATCGTTAGGACCAGACAATACTCCTATAGAAGTTTGGAAAATCCTACGAGAAACAAGAATCACTTGGCTCACAGGATTATTAAATGAAATATGGAAAAATCAAAAGATGCTCAAGGGATGGAGAGCAAGTACACTTATACCCATATATAACAACAAGGGAGACATTCAGAATTGTGCAAATTATCGGGGTATCAAGTTAATGAGTCATACTATAAAATTGTGGGAATAAATTATCGAACGTAGGTTAAGACATGTATCGAGTACAACAAAGAACCAATTTGGATTCATGCCAGACAAATCTAGTGATGAAGTGATTCACCTTTTGAGATGTCTTATGGAACATTTTAGAGCAAAAAAGGAAGACCTTCACATCATATTTATTGATCTACAAAAAGATTGTGATAGGGTATCGAGGGAGATTCTTTAGAGAACCTTGGGAAAAAAAGTATCTCATTGATATACATTAACCTTATAAGAGACATGTTCGATGGTGCAAAAATATGTGTGAGGACTCACGAAGGAATGACAGACTTTTTTGAAGTTAATATTGGGTTACATCAAGGATCAACTTTAAGTCCATACTTATTTATAACGGTGATTGATGAGTTAACAAAACATATTCAAGATGAAGTACTTGGTGTATGTTATTTGAACTATGAACTATGGAGATAAACATTAGAAAGCAAAGGCCTCCAACTTAGTAGAACAAAGACAGAATATATGGAATGTAAGTTTGATCATTTGGTTACTTCAGAGGACATAGAAATTAAAATTGGCACACATCGCATCCCCAAAAGAAAAGTTTTAAATACCTAGGGTCAATTTTTCAAAGTGGTGGAAGAATTTATGGAGATGTTACACATAGAATTAATGTTGGTTGGTTAAAATGAAGAGGAGTATCAAATATTCTTTGTGATAAGAAGATATCATTAAAGTTAAAAGGTAAATATTATAGAGCAGCAATTAGACTTGCCATGTTTTATGGTTCCGAATGTTGGGCAGTTAATCATCGTATAAACGATGTCTGTGACAGAAATGAAGATGTTGAGATGGATGAGTGGTCATACAAGAAAAGATCATATGCATAATGAGGTTATTAGAAATAAATTATGTGTGGCACCAATAGAGGATAAAATGAGAGAATATCATTTAAGGTGGTTTGGACATAGAAAGAAAATCAAAAGAAGAACATGTAAGAAAGTATGAAAACTAGATTTTGAAAGTATTAAAAGAGGTAGAGGACGATAACAAAAGTGTTGGAAAGAAACAATAAAGAATGATCTAGCTTATTGTGAGTTAACTGCTAACATGGCACATGATAGGGTTCTATGGAAACAAAGAATCCATGTAGTCGACCCCGTCTAGTATGGGAAAAGGCTTAGTTGTTGTTGTTGTAATTAAACTCTTTGATATTTGGTTTGACTTGTGACATTGGCTTGTTCTTGACTTAAATATCCTTTCTCGAGTATGTTTTATTTGACTTGTTGGTTTTACACGTGATATATGATCGGGTTGCTTCTAAATACGAATATCGACAATTGTTTATATACACACTCATGCATTCCCTTTGCTTTTAGGAGCATGAGCATAATAAGGTTATCCTTCCTAATTTTTTGAACACCATCCTTATCTTTCTAAATGAGACTCATGCCTCCAAAAAGCAAAAGGATGCAGTAGCATAAATTGTCACGGATTTGCAGAATCCGTGTTTTATGTATAGTTTACAGATTTGTACAAACATGCACACATATAATAGAGAAAGAGAGAGATAAAGGAAGAGGTATATACTCAATACTTAATAGTACTCACAAATGATAAGTGGGTGTAACCATTGCAACAAACGCAATGGAGCCAACCATCTTACCGTGGTTGACTACCATGGGCTTTGAGTATATGCCACTTCCTCTACATAGATACATACATGCATGCATGCATACGTATGCATATAAAATATATAGTGAGAGAGAGGCAGATTGGTTTCCAGATAGATTCGGGTTGGCTTTTGTTCACTTGCAACACGTCATTCAAAGAACTATATGTGGAGCAATTTGGCATAGGCTGATACCAACTCCTCGATCGGTGGAATTTCATGGGAGATGATGGAAGATAAGATGAAGGAGCATTTTGGAAAAGTATGGTAAGGTAACCCAGGTGGTCATCGTGGGAGATAAAGGTCACGAGTGGAGTAAGAGGCTTTGAGATCACTTCCTCCTCGATCAGGTTCTCAAGGATAAATACACCATAAACAGCAGAACCTTGAGTTACCTTTAAAAAAAAATTGTGTACCCATACCCCACCAACACGGTGTCGGGGTCGACACTCCACCTCCTAGAGGTGTCATAGTGACTTAGTCACTCACTCACTGCATGACTTTCAAATAAAACATATATACCTGAGCAAGAATATCGCTCATTGCATCACTTGCATCAGCATCACCTTGACCTAAGACACGAAGAAGACGCATCACCCTAATCTGTAGAAAGGGATCCGTGATTCCAGATACATCATATTCTGGCGTGTATCCACTAGACACCACATTCTTCAACATCCGAACCAGATCTTTCGTGTACTGCAATTAAAGCAATCAGTAGAATGTGACTTCATGTAACAATTTATGCATGTACGTTTAAGTAAATACCAGGTCAAAAATTGTATGCACCCTTCACTTGTTTGTACATGTAGGACTAACGATGAATAACAATTCTTTTTCAAAACTGATTTCTCTAATCTAAAAGTCAGAAAGTGAAAGAACACCTTTCTCAAATAATCAAGGGCCTCTGAACTGGCTTTGCAGATTTCGTTGCACAGCTGAACTCCAGTAATCAGGATCCCATGATGCTTTTCGCTAAGCAAACCACCAGCATGTTTCACAAAATTATCTGCAAGATCTGGTGCTTTTCTTATTATTCTAATAGAACACAACGCTGCCTGAAGAAAAGAATAAAAAGAGTTATTGAACATTTTGCAATTTATAATGGTGTGAATTGTCAAAAAGAGATAATGGGTTACAAGCTTAACGAACGCAAACTGAACTCTCTTTTAAATCTTTAAGCAGGATTTAGTCGCAACAATGAAACGTAAATATGGCACCAAAAGTTTATCATAGGCTGACCAGCAGTTGACAGCAATTGGTGAATTGCACCATTTATCCATTCCCAATAGACATAACTAACATTATGCTCAATTTCATCGATCCCTCAATTAGGTAATGGCTGATGCAGTGGCCCACCCACGATAAGGCGAGGTGAGACAAGGGCCTCCATGAAGCTCTTGGAATATATAAGGTGGGTCTCACCAGAGACTGAAAAAAACAAAAGAAGGATAAAGTTGAGCCATTAAGCTTTTAAAAATTTCTAATTTGAAATTAGTGCAAGACTTTATCCAAATCCATAAACCAATTCAAAACAGAAATAGAGCAAAATCAAGCCCTCTTCTGTTTCTGTTTTTTCCCTCACCTCCCCTAACTCTTCCGATTGAATCGTGATCCATTGGTAGCATGCACCTACATGCCGGTGCAGGCCTCCCACGTCCTCCACCGGCCCACACCCCGCCAATCTTGCTCTTCCCCTTCCCTTCTTCCCCCGCATCCTGATCCTAAATGTCCCACCAGACAGCCTCATCAGGTTACTCTCCCTGCCTCCCTTCCTACCAACCCCCCCCCCCCTCTCTCTCACACACACACCATCACTGTGATTTCGATTACTAAAATTTCTTCATAGTCATTTGCAGACACTTAACTGATGTTCCATATGAGGTGTTCAACAATTGCTCAAGTACCTGAATATCTACTGAAAAGCACTATCAGACAATTTATTTGATGCAGTGTATCCACCTTATTTGTTTTGCATTGTGAATGCACACAATGAAAAGTCAAAATCTAATATTTGAACCATGATATGATAGCAATAGTACACTTTAATTAGATAAAAGAACCTAGTTTTATTTCCTCGCATCTTAAGTTTTTAACTTCCGTTTATATTTCACCTATGGTTTGATTCATACTTTACTCATAGTTTGATTCCTTCCCTTTAATTATTGTGAATTTGGCGTTTGACTTTCATTAGGTTTTTTGTTTTCATTCAGTATTATCCTTGATACCAGCTTACAACAAATCTGAAGATGCTTGTCTTCAATTCTGCTTCTTGAATTGCTTGTTACTCCCACTTGTCTGGTAACTTTGGTTGTTCCTGTACATAGTTACCAGTACATGAACTTTTCTAAGTGACTCTGAGCATCTTGTTGCTCTTGATCCCTCTCCATACCGGATTCAGCAATCAGGCAGATTCAACACATGGACCACGTAACTGCACATGCTATTTGCATCACCATGCTCCCAAACTTCTATTACTAAAATCTCCCATGATCATTTTTTGACTCATCCTGATATTTTGTATGATCTATGAAGATTCAGTTCTATAAGGCGTTCAGCAATAATATAGTGAACGTATTAATTTAAGCTTTTCTTTCATATAATTTGGTATGCAAGAAATTTTGCCATTTGAAGTTTTGAACTCATTTTTGTCTCATTTTGTTTATCAAATAGCACATGCTAAGCTAACACCGAGCAGCTCGGCTAACTATGCAGTTTTGATGTTTGCGGCGTCAATCCCATGGGGTTTGGATACAGCCAGTGGTGGATTTAGAAAATTTTCTGGGGCGAGGGAAGTTCACTTTTGGTGCAATTTCAGTGATGTACTTCATATAAAGTTATGAAAACTTCAAACAATCTGCATAGATATTTCTAATTTATTCCTTCTGATTTTAGATGCTTGTACATGAATAGGTCCGCCATTATATTCAACCATGTCATAAACCAGATCCATTCTGTTTCAACTGCTAACCAAAACACAAGGCCTTCTTTACATTGTATTTGGATTCAACCTTTTGATCCCACATGAACATGCTAGCAGTACCCAACCCTACTTAATTGTGGGAAAGGATTTTGGTTTGGTTTGGTCATGAACATGGTAGCAGCAGCTCTTGCCTCAAACCAGTAGAGAGTCAAGTGTTTTGATGCCAAAAACAATAGGAAAATACATTGTGCCATGCACAGTGACATGAAACAACGGATTATGATACTGCAAAATAATATGATATAAATGTGCTATCTGGAATGTCGTGTTTCCTCTTTCAGGGAGATCTACAAAGCAAGGAAGATCTAGAGGAATTTCCTTATGAAGAAAGGTTGGTAGTTTGGGTAGGCCTTGATATATATATTGGTTGGTGTATGAAAACCTTATCTTATTTATCAAGTTCTGATGCAATATGAGTAATGAACCTTTAGAATTAGTTGGTGGTGTAGTTATTTCATTTGATCTTGTGTTGATAACCTAGATTTAATAATGCAATGTATCACACTTGTTTGCATACTATAAAGTTATTTTGATATTATTGACAACCATTAAATTTCCAGTATTAATTACACTATTATGATATTTTAAAGATATCATTGATACACATCAATACATTATCAGATCAAATATGTCAAAAATTATTAAAAGATAACATTTTCAAATAAAAATGAGTGAGTTATATATTAACCTTCCGGTGTAGTGGAAAACTGACATAGCAGCCCAATTAACTTTGTTATTGAGTTGCCTTGACTCGTCATATTTACTATGGTTCATCATATAAATCTACGAATGATCCATTTACAAGGAAGCATCAAAGTTATAAACAGTTGCATGCTGGGGATACTCATGCACATGAGCACACAAACGTATGCTCACACACACACGAAGCATTGATACACGTCATTACATTATCAGATCAAATATGTCAAAAATTATTAAAAGATAACATTTTCAAATAAAAATATGAGTGAGTTATAGATTAACCTTCCGGTGTAGTGGAAAACTGACATAGCAGCCCAATTAACTTTGTTATTGAGTTGCCTTGACTCGACATACTATGGTTCATCATATAAATCTACGAATGATCCATTTACAAGGAAGCATCAAAGTTATCAACAGTTGCATGCTGGGGATACTCATGCACATGAGCACACAAACGTATGCTCACACACGCACGAAACATTGATACACATCATTACATTATCAGATCAAATATGTCAAAAATTATTAAAAGATAACATTTTTAAATAAAAATGAGTGAGTTATAGATTAACCTTCCGGTGTAGTGGAAAACTGACATAGCAGCCCAATTAACTTTGTTATTGAGTTGCCTTGACTCGTCATATTTACTATGGTTCATCATATAAATCTACGAATGATCCATTTACAAGGAAGCATCAAAGTTATCAACAGTTGCAAGCTGGGGATACTCATGCACATGAGCACACAAACGTATGCTCACACACGCACGAAGATGGGCTCTGGAAACAAAAAATGACGAAATTATGGAAGAAACGAGCATTAGCATTTCGCATCAAAAATAGTCGAAACTTGAAGTGGCAAAAGATTTTCCGAGATTCTCGACGTAGAGATGAAAGTAGACCTTCTTCCGGATGTTTGGGTTGCTGCTCTGCAGTAGCTTTTCAACTTCAAGTGAGAGATCGCGTGCCATTTCTGCTGAACAAATGTTCCCGAGTGCGCAAAGAGCAAGTCCGGCAATATACTGATTCGAATGGTTCAGGTCTCTGTGTATCTGTTAAGGGGGTCTCATATAGCTTTAACTTGGTCATCTATTATTTTCAAAAACATGGCAAATTCGACAAATTCCTACCAAATTTATGATGATACTACATTATATCTGAAATTGCTTGTTAGACATAAAAACAGAAGGTGCATTCAGGGTTGGATACTGCTTCAACGAGTTGGTGACGAGCATTAAAACTTCCTGCCTTTCGTCGAGAAGTAGCATCAAACCAAGATATCCAATTCGCTTCTCGGGAAATCCAGCAGACGCAATCAACTTGAGGCATTCCATTTGACCGAAATGCGTAGGGTAACCAAGCATGTGAATAAACATAAGTTTTGCAAGATTCCTATGCCGATAATCTTGATCGTTCTCACTAATAGCAGTACGTATTTCCGCGCATTCTTTTCGCACCACAGCACGTTCCTCGGCCGCCGTTTTGCATGCACGTATAGCACGAATCATATCCCTGAAAAGGCAATAGTTTTAGCATCAGATGGAGCAAGCTCTCAAGAAGATAACTGGACAAAGTAGTGCTTTTCTGGATCTTAAAATTATTGGAAAGAGAAAATACCGCAATCGGGTGCCGGAAGAGAACGGATTCATGATGGTTCTCTCCGTGGAAAATCTTCCTCTTATTCTTCTTCTGGGTTCTCGTCGTGACCACTGGAGAAAGGAGTTCCCGGACAGAGATCTGCCAGTGACCGCACAAACAACTGGTTTTCGTACCAACGGATCGGATCTCCGGTTGCAGAGCGAAAACGACGCCAATCGAGAACGAATAGAGGGGCGTCGGAGATGAGATAAATGTAGATTTCGTCTACGGAATCGGAAAGTTTTGCAGCCTTGCGTTCCTCTGTTAAGGAAAGGGCAAGTGGAGGAGGGATCTGGGAGTTCTTCACCTTCAACCTCCCACCCCAGAGAAAGAGGGAAAGGAAAACCAAGAATGATGAGATCTCGACTCCCGAGGGTCCTACTCTACCGTATTCGTTTCTTCGTGTTTGCATAAACGAACGAAGGTGTCGTATCTGGGAACGGCTTTGTTTTCTCAATGGGAAGCGGAGGCCGAAGCCTAACACACGCGAATGTACCCCCTCGGGAATCGAACTCGCAACCTGACAGTGCGCATAAGAGAAGAGAGCCCAAACAGTGAGCTAATTCTCTTGGTGCCAACGCCTTTAAATGCACGGGATCCACTACCAGAGGTATTGCAAGTAGTGGAAAGCAATCGGGGGATGATCCTTTCTAGATTTCTCCATACCCCATTTACCTAGTTTGGCCATATAAATGGTTACAGAAAATTGAATCAATATTTTGCTTAAAATATTAACAAAACTATGAAAAGAGAAAATAAGATTTTACTACATTGAGAACTCACCTTTATAATCCACTTTGAAGCATTGAGTATGTGTGATTCGTGATTTTAAAAATATCGTACATTGATTTTTCATATTCATAGTTTCAAGTTTCGTTATGTATCAAACGAAGAACTCATCGATAGTATAAAACTATGATTTCAAGTACCCAATTTCAATAAAAAAACATTAAGACCAATTTCATCTATGAGGAAGAAGGTAAAAAAGTGAACCTATGAACTTCATGTGAAAAACTAAGTACCTTTTCTCCTTCAAGGTATCTCACCATATATCAAAAACCACCCATGTATCGGTTTCACTCTTGGATACAAGTCCATGTGAGTTTACGCTTGCAGTCACAAACCAAACACACTTTTAAAAGGATCGAGTGATGAGGATCAAGCGAGCTGGGATTTCTTAGGCTTCTTTATGATGAGTAGCCTAGAGGAAGGTCACATTCAACCAATCTATAAAGCTCTACCAAATCTACTTTGGCAAACTATACCCGTCTAACTTGGCTTGGTGGAGTATATTGTTCAACCAATTTTCTAAAAAAGTCGTGGAGTCTTTTGATCAATGATAAGAATGAGATTCACATGATTCTTGATGCGTTGGAAATCAGACTTTCTAATAAGCAGTGATTTCGATCAGAATCGAGTGAAGAGCGGTCTGATAACTTGTATCAATCGATGGAGAGCTGCCTATTTCTCTAATATGGCTTGCTTGTTGTGACGGAAACTCTCAGTCATATGAACTCATATTTTATAATTATTGTTTTGCTAAACTATATGAATAAAGGTTTAATGGCGAATCAAGAACTGATTGATTCTTACATTATTGATTTTTTTACAATTTGGGTTAGAATTTCGATGGAGATGCGAATTGTAGCATGTTCGATTGTGCCGCTTAAATAGACATTGGTCTCACAACCATAGTGAAAGAGGGCAAAGGTAAATATTTCCTTAAATTAAGACTATCTAAATCAATAGAATGTGTTTCTTACCAGTTGACATAATTTTGCCAAGCTTGAGCTCAAAGCCCATGCATGAGTTGAAAGTGTGAGATAGTAACAAAGTGAATTGAGGTTTAAAAAATGATGGAACCGGCATTCCAGAGCGCCGGTTTTGGTCCCGGAAAGGTTCCGGTCTCGCAGAAGCTAGAACCAAACTGGGTCTTCCTCAGTTCTGGTTTGGATCCGGTTGAAACTGCCGGGACGGCATATCTATATGGATAATGGACCGATCCAAGTTGAGCCAGTTAGACTATCGAGTCGAAGCTTGCTTGCCAAGTTCTTGACTTCGCGAGTTACATCATCTCCACCCTTCCATATCAAGCTTGACCTCAAGATCCAGTCATCAACCCTTGTTCAACTAAAATTCAATTTTAGTTTCGACACCAACTTGCAAAAACAGCCTAATTTGGAGTTGGATTCTTTGTGTATACATTTAACAAAAAAGTTTCTGATTAATGCAGCTAGCTTCTCAATCTTCATTGAAATGATAGAACACCACATGTTTTTCGATTCTCTTGAAAACAAACGAAGCATGAAGTATCACAATCAAGCTAGCAGGGATCTCATCAACCACTAGTTGATGAAGTAGGAAGAACACTTTAAAATTTCAACCAGAGGATCACTCACCTCTGAGAAGAATTAATGAGGACAGAGACAATCAAGGCGAAGGAAGAATTCTATTAATTGATAATTTCTAGTTTACAAGTAAAAGCTATTATTATTCATATTTAAATAATAATAACACGGCTAAAGAAACACAGATATGGTCGTGAAATTCTTCAAACGACTCCTCCGGGCTTCCGCCTGTTCGGCCGTAGCGTCTTCTTTTTGCTTTTCTCGTGTTGGTGTCATGTATAAGGCAAGTAGAATGGAATTAACCCTTTCAGCTTCGCTTTATCCCCAATGCATCAAGATTTAATGAGGTCTGCAAGGCCAAGAAAAAGAAGCCAATCAAAGGAGTTGCACGTATACCAGGAACCAGGCCAAGAGATGGAAAACTTGTAAGCGTGGAGGCCGGTCTCGTGAATCAATTTAACGTCCTCTTGAGAAACTTCAACAACAAAAGGTTACCTGCATGATCCAACAGTAAGATTCGAGAACAAAAGATGGCAACATCTGCCCATGGAGAAGAAAATGCTCGGTTGGGTTGATGCCTTTTATCTATGATATTGGTCCGCTGCAACCTCCGGACTACTGTTATCCAAGTTATTTCCTGGAAACTCAACCACCAAGTACAGTAAAGTTAGGTATTAAATTTTCTTGATTCCTGACCGAACAGTACGTGGTTAACACTTGATTCTTGACGCAGCTAAACTGCCCTGATGAGAGAGAGAGAGAGAGAGAGAGAGAGGAAGTACCGGCTCCGAAAACAAAACCAGGTAAGAAATCATGTCGAGTGTGGAGATTCTTGTGAGACACGAGGCCTGTGCAGAAGCAATGGCGAGACCAAAAGGGAGCTATTGATTCTCGTCTCCCCACAATAACGCACGTAGGCACAAGCCCGGAACGACTGAATCAGTCCCTATATATAGAAAAGGCTAAACCAGACAAAAAATCTGGTTATTGCAAAAGCATCGGTGATGAATAACAGAATGTAGTTTGGTCAACTCAATCAACTAGTTGAGTTAATGAGCTTTGCCGCAGATATGTACATACCCACCTTTTGAGATCCCTACATGATCGTCAGTTTGTTAGTGTTTGTATGAACCGGTCAATGCTGTTTTTGTTTTGGTTATAGAGGAAGGAGGGGAAATGTTTAGGTTGGAACTGGAAGATTGAGTAGCAGTAGAGTTTGAGGCACTGAACGAGGATGGCAACGGCGAGGAAAATAGTGCTGGTGGGTGTCGACGAGAGAAAGGAGAGCTTTCACTCTTTAGAATGGGCTCCGGAGCATCTATTTGCTCTCGACACACAGCGTTCTCTCTTTAAACTCATCTTGGTTCATGTAAAGCCGTCGCCGCTTTCTGTTTTGCGGCTCTCGGGGCCCGGTAATCACATATATCAATCTGTATCTGCTCCTCCCTCGTTCATCAGATGCCATGCACGACACTTAGTTTATGATTGATACTGACAAGAATGTCATTCTCTATCTCAGACATTTTCTCCTCTCAACCGACGATGGAACCCTAATCAACCCCGACGACGACGAAGACGACGATGGAGAAGAAAGGGATGTGATCGTAGAAGAAGGCCGCACTGGTGTATCCCTCGATGTCGTCCGATCGATCTCTGCCTTCGTCTTACTGCACTGGCCTCTCATTCAGACATCTTCCTCTCTCTCTCTCTCCACCTTCTCTTTCTTTTGTGATCGTAATCTTTTGGATTGCCTCTTGTCTGAAATTATGCTGCATTTCCACGGAAGTTGGGACCTGAAGTCCACGATCGATGTTGTACCAGCATCAGTATTATATGGTCGACCAGGATGATCTACCCGATTCGTTCTCTTCAGGCGATGTGCAAACAGCAAAAATCAAAAAACGGGAAAACTTTGAGTACATTGATGGATCGATTCAATCGAGGCGGATGACGACGCACACAACACTTCGGCACTACCATTGGCGCGCTGCGAGAGGCAGGGTGGAGACGGATATTCCTCGTGAGGGCCTTCGGTCGAATACCTAACCGATGGCCATGAGATCGGAACATTTGTTTGATGCTTTTCGTGGAACATATCATAGACGTTAAAATATTAAGAGAAAACACAGTGGGGGAGGACGTCGGGTTCGCATCTCTTTCTACAAACATCGTGATGATCGCAACAATGTTGTCGGGTTTCATCGCACAGTGGGCATCAGTCACGGTAACCTCGCTTTTCTTCACCTTTTCTTTTCTTCACCTTTTGATGAAGGCGCTCCTTTCCACCATGATTCGAATAAGATTCTAAGAGATCGATGGTGGATAGAAAAACCTTTTCGCAGATCCTTCACCGATAACCTTTAGAAGCCGTCCGTGAACCTGTCTTTTTTTTTTTTTTACACCGACGGTCACACTCCCATTAATCGAACGGTTATGGACCATATTGAAATTCGAGAGTAGTGTAGCGAAAGATCAAACATCAGATTGAAAAAAAAAACATAAGAGATGGAAAAAAGGGGAAAAAAAAACATAAGAGATGGGAAAAGGGGATGGACCTCTAATGAAGGCCACCCCACTCTTTCTTAATCATAACTTTTTAACACTTTCAGCCCTTAATAAAACAGAAAATTACTAAAATACTCTTAATATTACAGGCAATTACAATAATACCTAAAATATCAAATTTACTAAAAGTGATCCTAAAAACATATTCTTCAATATCTTCTTCCTCTCATCAAGAAGACAAATTCATTCTTTTCCTCCCTCTCAAATGAGGTCGATATTAGAGGGAGGAGTTGTCGCCTCCTTTTTCTTTTCTCCTGCAACAAAACTTAATCACCAAATGATTTTTTCTTCTTCTTCTAAAAATCACAATGATTTTTTTTTCTTCTAAATGTCGTTGCTTCCATCGATTCGATCGATCGAATGTTCTGATACCATGTTGAAAATCGTATAAGCACAATGGATGTTCGAATATCATATAACGATAAAAAACATTGAGGAGAAAATCTTTAGATCAAATGAGGGCAGGCTCTCAATGGAAGTTGCCCCCCTCTTTCTCTCTCTTTCTTAATCTAAATCTCTTAACCCTAATACAAGAAGTTCAACCCTTATATAATGAGTTGTTAAACATAAAATGACTAAAATACCCTTAGTACTACGAGTAATTACAATAATACCTGAAAATTAAAAAAACTAAAACTGACACTAAAAATAACAAATATTCATATTATTCAACAATTCTCAGGTGTATTACCTCCTAGGGGTCTTCTGTAAATCAACTACTTTGTCGTTTTTATTAGATCATGAACAATTCTGTGAAGCACTTAACCTTGTGAAAATTTTGAGCGATTTAAATGATATTGGCTTGTTGGCGAAGTTTCAGTGGCATGTTGCTAATTCTTGATGAAAATTGAACTAGATTCTAATATGATTTAGTTGGGGTACATCAGATCATTTTTCTCAAAATATGAGAGAAGGAAACACAAAATGACGGGAATGCTAGTTTCAAATGAATAAAACAACTTGGTGAAAAGAAATACAAAGTTGGGCATCAGCTCAGCTTGCTGCTATCAACGTGACCTTTTGAACCATGATTATAGGGTTCATGTGTGATTCAAAGAGAAATTGATTCTCAGTTACAATGAATACATAGATTTGATGTTTGATGTACTCAAAATCACACCCCAGATAAAACTCATCATTGAAGCACTAACACAACATAAAGTCTCATAATTTCATTATAGAGTAACATGGTCCAATTATTTGTGACCAAGCACAGGTAGTCTATCAAAGTAATGGAAATAAATATTTTCCAATCAAGATGGCATTTAATCATGAAATAGAACCAGACCCGCTCATAATTTTTTGAATTAGTGGTGTTGACCTGATGACATTGTTGTTTCCTAAGCCATGAAACAAGCACAAGTAATGGTCAAGCTAAATTGTTTTATTGATGGCTGGATTGAGTATTTTATGCACTATACAGGATGAAGGTGATTATTGGTAAAACTGAATTGTTTTATTGATATAAATCTGCCACAGAGACATCATAAGATTAAGATTATTCCTTGGTAGGATCAGTCTTCTGGGGGCACACGCATCCTCTCTCTTTTAATCTCACACACATTATAAACCCTAATCTGATAATTACAAAATATTTAATTAAGGCTTATAACTTAAAGGATTAATATACCCTTCCCTACTACGCATTTAACAAGTAAAGGAAATAAAGCAGATAAGACAGATATGGACTAATCTATGGGTCCAGACAAGATCCATATCCCTCAACAATTATCTTCTATATCACATGGCTACATGGAAAATATATCTAGACTTCAAAATAGGCAGCCAGATCTTCACCCAACTTGTACCATATCTTTGTCGAATAGCATATGTCACTTAATCAAAGTACTTGTCTGACCTTCAATTGGAACTTAAAGAATCAATTGGTTCATCAAGCAAAGGGTCTAGAAGAAGCTAACGAGTCTTCTTTCTTGGTTCTCTTGAAAGACCATGTAATGGTCAAGCTTTGATGGCCAAAACTTGAGCAGCAAAATGTGAACTTAACTGAAAATTCTCCATCTTTTTATGTTCATTCGTGGACCTAGACCCTGATCACCACACTGTTTCCAGTTGCTGAACGGTTGGAGATCATGCAAAAAAAGACAAATCCAGACAGGAACCTTGTTTGTCGTGCTCATGTTGTTTCAAATGATTCCAATCAGTATCCATCCAAATGCGTGGTAGGACGGTCTGTAGGGGCTGTCTAATCATCTCTCTGGAAAAACTTTGGGTCAATGAAATAGAAACTCAGAATTCTTCAACTACCTTCTAGAAGAAATGAAAAATCCAGCACACAAGGTTCGTGAAGTAAGTAGATAATACATAACCATCTAGCTTGTCCAGAGAACAACATACAGAAAATGACAACAAACGTCATAATTGATAGATTTACTAACCTTTGTAAGTTCATCTAGAAGAGCATTGTCTGTTGCCTGTTCTACTTCTTCACATTCCTTTAGTAAAGATTCCCTTACCTGATCATCAGAGCAGCAGACTTCAGCTTCACTAGAAAAAATGAACCAACTATGATGAGCTTATATTCATAAAGGGACAAATAACTGAGGAAAGAACAAAACCTGATCTAAGGTACTACACCCTGGAAGAAGCCTATCAGCAAGAGCATCGTCTAGTGGTGGTAAGTCTCTGTAAAATAGTTCTTTGCACTCAACCTGATAATTGCATGTAAAGGGTTTCATTCTCCATGTTTAGCAAACTTAAATTACAATGGTTGTGTTGATATGCATATGAGCCATCCTCTCTAAGAACTGTTGGTTTTTCATCCTTTATGCAAACTATAAATTTGAGAATGAAAGAGAGAATTTTCCCCAAAAGGAAAGGAATGACAGAAATTTATTTTATATCATGACCTATACTATACCCAGGCATCTATGTTCAGCAGTAACTAATTTAGGAACCATAAAGTTGAGAATGAATGAGAGGATTTCTCCAAAAAGGAAGGAATTTTAATGACAGAAAAGTTGATTGTACTTAACAATGTGATCTATATACCAGGCATATATGTTTCAACACTTACTCATTTAGGTTTTTTTACTCTCCTAACAGAATTTGACTGTGGTTGCAGTAATCCAACCACGTTATCTTTGAACTAAATTTGAGTAAGATAAACAGAAAACAATCTCTCAAGCTTCATTACGGCATTTCTGTTAAATGTAATCGGTGTTGCACGGGCCATTAAGGACCGTGCACTAGATTTAGTATGGCGTGGGACACTAGGGCCCTCGACCTGCGCAAAGCCGCAAGTGCAGTTACCGATCGCGCAGCGGAGACGTGCAATAAGAAATCCGTTTCGTATTCCTTTGACATTTTCTCGTATTTAACCATAACTTGATGCATGGAGAACAATGGATCTGAGATGCAAGGATTGGGATGTGAGACGCTGTCGACAAGCACGCAGCTGTTAGTTGTTGTAGTTACGGTAAGTAACAATCAAAGGGTACACAAATGATGACACTTTACATAGTAAAAGGCGCACGAATATCATAATATAAAGTATAATTCTATTCACCCAACTTGTTATAACTATTTTGAACCTATTTTGTAGAATCTCTAATTCAATTGTGTTGTCACTTCTTGTAAATAAATTATTAGTTTCAGTCTTATCTCCATCTTATATTTTTCAACTAAAGTTATTGATAAACCTCAAAGAATAAATTGTGTTATCTTTGTATCCAATAAAATCTATATTCATGACCTCATTAGACATAAGAATTGTTGTACACTTTAGTTTGACTTGAATGTATCTTCCTTGCTTTTGGTTGTTTGACCTATTTATCTTAACAATAGTAGTTATGCTATTATAGTATATTGAAATTGCATAAAGTGACTTTTTTATCGTAAATAAACTGGACATAAGTCTATTAAAGATATTAAGTTTCTAATATAGTCTTATCCAAAACATATGATTCTGAAGGTCAAACGAGCGAAGATAATTTGTTTCTTAGATTTTTAGTTGATGCACATGTATATACTATATATATATAATTTTTTATTATATTTATATATATGTAAAGTTTTCTTTGTTAGATGTATAGTATTTTATTATTATTATATATATATTTTATTACATGTGTATATGTTTTTTTTGAAACTTGAAATATTAAGATTGAATTTGAATTTTAAATAAATTTATATCAGATTTTATATATCCGATCCAATATCCACTGAATTTGTGGACTGGATCCGTGCCACTCGCAGGATCAAACGAGACCCGGTTTCAAATATGGGTAAAAAATCTTTGATCCAATTCACAGAGCCAAACCCATTTTGACATCTCTAAACATCATGTGATCTTGTTAAATATAAATATAAATATATAAATATATATTATATATTAAATCATATAGATAGAATATTTTAAATAAATACATTTATAAATCTGACCCTATCTGCTTTTCACATGCGCACTCGATAGCACGAGTATAATTTTAAAAAAATTATATATACTGGTTTGTCCATGTTCCTGCGATTGGAGTTTTTTCAGTTGCTTTAATTGCATTGGGCGGAGCTGCACCAGATCCGAAATATCCAGAACCTGACCCGAGCACAAAATTTTCTGGAGAGATCCAGTCAAAAGCAGGTCTGCTTTTATTATTGAGCGAGATCAAGTGCCTTGCGCAACCTTCTCGAAGAGTAACTGCAACCGTTCATTTTTACGACGGAAAAGCTCTCGACGAAGAAGAGGATTGCGTGTGTCCTCTATGACCGTTCACACAGTTTTCAGGATATTGACGGTTGATGGTGAAATTGTTAAGACTTCAAAATGATCGAAACATATGGTAGAGAAAGAAAATGCTCGTATAATACAAAACTCCATTAAAATTTCATTCGACCTTTTCTTTATTACAAGTGTAAAGATTTTTCATAACCTGTCTAAATCTTATGAGTTTTGACTAAGGGTGTTCATCAAATCGCTGGAACCGAACCGAATCATCATAACCAAATCAGTTCAGGTTCAGTTCTAGCAGGAAAAGGATTGACATTTGGTTCTCGGTTTCAGTATTGAAATTGAATCATGAAAACCGAACCGAACCATAATATAAAGTTTATCTACATCTAGATATTAATCTTTATAAGTTTATGTATATTAGTTTTATAATAATATATTTTATATGTGAATATATATATATAAAGTTTATATACATAGACATACAAATCTTTATAAGTTTATGGGTTTATGTATATGAGTTTTTTAACATATAAAATATGAGTCATGAATCAAAATAATTTTATAATACATTGTATTTTGTAAAACCGTTAAATAAGTAGAACTATGATTCATAATCAAATAAAATTGGGTCCGATGATTCAGTTTGATTCGATTGAGACCATAACACAGTTCAGTTCAATTCTCAAAAATTGAAAACCGAAACCAGTGGTTCGGTTCGAGGTTAATGTTATTAATGTTAG
Source organism: Brasenia schreberi (assembly GCA_036023115.1). Taxonomy (NCBI): domain Eukaryota; kingdom Viridiplantae; phylum Streptophyta; class Magnoliopsida; order Nymphaeales; family Cabombaceae; genus Brasenia; species Brasenia schreberi. The sequence continues at coordinate 9,055,252 of JAYKKT010000077.1, forward strand.
AACCGAACCGTGAACACCGCTAGTTATGACAAACCAACCACCCTAATGATAAACTTTATGCTAAAATATAAGCGAGCAGACTTTCATCAAACCCGTATATCAATTGCTGCACCGTGTGCCTTTGAAGGAAAAGGAAAAGTTGGCTGCTTTTTGAACGACAAAGCTGGAAGGAGTCGTTCTCCCGGAAGGAAAAAGGAAGGCCGCATTAATATAGAAGAGAGAAAAGGATAACAAGCCTAGTGAGATTACTTGAACTATAGTTAACCAAATTGCATGGGACCAGCCAGCAGTGCGAACAGGGATTCTTTTATCTTATTGTCTACGACTTTGATTTCATATACTAACAGAGTTGGAGTTTGATTGTGAAACCAGCAAACTTATTTTGGTCATGGATATTCAAACAGCACCCACAAAGAATAATGGAAACTGTCTATTTACTGGTTGCCTTTCTAAAGGTGGAGAGATCCAAGACAGAGATTGGAGCAGACGGCGTGTTATGAGTTGCATCTGCTAGCGCAGTAATTGCAGAAAACTTCCCAATGAGATTTGGTTAGCCATATCAAACAGGTCGAGAAAAGGAAAAAAGGAAAGGAGTGGCTGTCACGCAGCAGTGAGTGAAGTCCAGGATTTCACTTCCATGGAAATTACAGACACCGTATCATGGGTGTTTTCTTTTCCTCTTTTGTTTTTTTTGTTATAAAGGAAGACCGAAGCCCAACAGATGCATGCACCCTTAGAAGTCGAACGCCCCGCATGCAGTGGAGGATTCACAGAGCCCTGCCAGTTGAGCTAACGCTTTAGGTGCATTGGTGTTTCGTTTGAATGCAGTTCATTCATTCAAACAAATAAAGAAAGGGCGTGGAAGCACGGCAGGCAATGCCAAGATCTTGGGTGGGTGGGTGAGCGAGGGAGGTGGGGCCGAGTGGGTAGGTAGGTTTGATGCATCGGCGGTGTCTATCTTGAACGCGCCCTACCTAACATCCAGTTCACGTTCATGTGACACACGGCCTACTCGACGACTTCATTCATATCTGACACGTTCTCCTATCCGTGCTTCGCTTTCTTCTCTCAGCTGCCTCTTCCGACCGCTCCACCGAAGTAGGACTAGCCAGGCCATGGAGGCTGCGGGAATCGTGAAGATGATGGTGGTGGAAAGCGGCTGCTTCAGCCTTGGAAACTCAGGAAAGCAGCAGCAGCAGAAGAAGCTTCGGCCGTTTGCTGGGTCGTCTTCCTACTTCTCTCTCAGCCTGAGACAGTCGACGAGGACGGTTGGTCTGTGCGTGAGCGCTGCGGTAGCGGACGGTAGTAACAAGAGCGGTATGATTAAGGGAGTTCCCAATTCCAATTACGTGGTTCCGCTCGACAATCCTCCGAATTCCTCGTGCTTAACTCGCCCCCTCGTCGAGATCCTCAGGGACCTCAATAAGAGGGTTCCCGACAAAATCATCAAGACCGACGCCGTCCATGGCCAGAACTACATCCCCTGGTAAGAAAAATCTCACCTTCCCTCTCTCTCTCTCTCGATCAGATGCATATTCATGGTTCAATGCATATAATTCGCCTTTCGTGCACTGAGAATTGGAATTGAGATTCCCGCAAAGTTCAAACGAGGAAGACGGAAGTGCGCATTTTCTTTGCCTTTGCCTTTGGCTTCTTTTTTGTTCTTGATCTCATGGAGTAGAGAATTAATGATATCTGCGAGGATCTATGATTAGTTCCTTTTTTTCCTCCTGGATACAAAGCAAAGAAGAGATTCATATCTTCGATGCATATACTTCGCCTTCCGTGCGTTAAAAGTTGGAATTGAGATTCCCAGGCGAAGTTCAAATGAGGAAAACAGTAGTACCCATTTTGTTTGGCTTTGAATTGCTTGTTGTTCTTGATCTCATTGAATAGAAATAACGATATCAGAGAGAATATTTGTTTAGTTTGATGAGTTCCTGTTTCTTTCTTCCTCCTGGATAAAAAACAAAAAAGAAAATTCACTCGCAACAAGGGGAATCTGTGGTGATCCATGCCATTCAGTCCCTGAAACGTCAATCCATGGCCAATATTAGCCTTTAGAAATGAGTCTATGAGAAGTAGCTTAAAGGGTCGATTGTATGTATCTTTGCTGGCTGATTTTACCTTAATGAAGACTTTTAAAAGTTATATACATGAAGAAGGTGGGATGTCCGGATAAGGGGATGGCTCAAATCTCAAAAGTGCGTGAAACGTTTTCCAGTTATCCGTACGGACTTGGGCTTTCTGTAAAATTGTAATGAGAAAGGCCGTGCTTTCTTCAAGACGATGAACATGTTTTCACATGTCGAGCAAGTGCATTATACAGCACTATTTGATTCTCCGACTCTCCCAATCTGGTTTATCACAAGCTAGATTTGTTCTTTTTATGACTGTTTGTTTTCTTTTTTTTATTCTTCTGTTTTTTCATTCTTCTTTGCTGATTTTGTAGGTACCATGCCAACCGAATGCTTAGCTTCTTTGCTCCAGGTTAGACCTTTCTACCTATGCTTTCTGTTGTTGCTTTGTTCTAATTTTGTTCTGCCTTCTCATATATCTTATCGCCTGCTTGACTGGATTCTACATACACCACTTTTTGACATGTATTGGGAGTTTTGGGATATTCAACACTTCACTTTCTTATAAAAGGAAAAAGTGTTTGTGGGGTTATTTTAACTATATAAGCATGACCTTTACATGTCTTTGAAGTTTTTTATTGTTCTTCTACTTTCTTATGAGTGAGATGTTTGAGGAGTTAATTAGCCAGATCAGCATCACCTATTGGCATGCCTTAAAAGTTTTGGGGTTTCCAGCACTTCCGCATTCTTTCAAGTGAAACAACTGTCTGAGCTTTGAGGAGTTGATTGAACTGGATAGACTTTTGCATCTATAGCAAACTCTCTTACGTTCAAGAAGAGAGAAGTAAAAAAGAGGGTGTTAACGGAGAAGTGAAAATAATCAGCAAATGTGTATATAGCACGTAATATGTATATGCCACAAATAAGAGGAATGCGAAGATCAAGAATCAAGATCAAGCTCCAAATGTTTAAGAGAATTTGCAGATGCTAATGCCCAAATATAAGTTGCAAATCTAGCCCTCAATCCTAAAGAAGACAACCATCATCTGGCAGATACAATTGTTGACAATTCTTCTAGTGCAAATGTCATCCTAAGAACTTCATTCTCCTTCCCCAGCTACACTCAGATGAAAACAACTCGTCCCTACCGTGTGCTTTTCCATACTTAGGAGCTTGGAGATTCTCCTCCAGAAACTTACAAATGGTTCTATCATTGATTTCCTCAAGGGTTGCTCGAATTTTATATGATGTTTGCCTGCGGATGCAATCTGCATATGTACTAAATGCAAGTGTACTAGCAAGATTTTCTGCCATATGTGTTGAATTGTTGATTTTGTTGGTGCAGGTTGGTGTGGCGAAATACGAAATATTTTGTTCTCTGATGATGGGAATGTTACTGTTGTCTATCGATTGACAATCCGTGGATCTGATGGAGAGGTATGATCTGATCTTGCTATGTTTGCTTGATTTTATGCCTTTCCAAATGCTGAGCTGAACCTAACCTGAGTTTGAATTTAGCTTGTAGAACCTAGTGAACCATAAACTGGGGTTGCACTCAGTCTGTTGCCACCCTTGGTAGACTCCCTCATTCTTTTGATAATGAAAACAGTTCATATGTTCAGATTTTTTCATTTATAGTCTATTGATGTGGGATTGAAATGCCTTTGCATTGTTAATTCATGGGCATGCTGACTGTGTCATGCTACAGGGGACTGACTAGTCACAAAATTCTTGCTGAATAGGGTGCGTCTTCATTATCATCATCTTTTCGTCCTCAATTTATCCTAGTGTTGCAGCCGTCTCTTGTCTCTGAAAGATGATATCTTAGTTATTCTGTTATGTTGAAGGAAGGCACATTAGAAATTTGGTTTCCTTATTGTCCCTTCCAGATAAGGCTTTTGTCCTCCCTTCTTTTTAGAATATTTCCCTTCTACGTTCTTTCTTTCTTTGACTCGTAGGTTGAGGGCTCGTGTTTTTGCATATAATATGTATCAGACCCTAGTATGAACTTTTTGCATCGCTTCTGCGGAGTAATATACACGATGCTGACAGTAACCGTCTCTTGCTAGCGTTTTCTTCATTTGCACCAACATGGACTTCCTGAGCCTAAGCATTCCTCATTCTCAAAGTTGAGAATTTGAGATAGGGATCTTAATTTGTAGTTCATTATGGCTTTGAAATTGATTTTTTTAGCCATTCACATGGAGTGGTTGTACGATGGCTATAAACTAGTACACATGACTTGATCGCCCCTATGAAAGAGACGTTTCGTGGAAAAGGTTTAACGTACCTTTATACTTGAAACAAGTACTAAGTAGAGTTCATGAATGGTAGAATTTGACATTTAGAAGGTGCTTATTGATGGATTTGCATGCCTTTATGAGACATGGTACTTATTTCAGCATCATCAAGATTCAAAAGAGATTCTTGTTTATTATTAAATATTTATTTTAGTACTGAAATGTTTTAATGCAACTAGAGTAGTACAGTTTTACACCATTTTCCTTTCCAGCCTTTTCTTCTGTAAGGCAGGCATTAGAATTATACAATTGAAGAATTAATGGATAACATTGTTGAATCATGCTTTGCCTTTCATCATGGCATTTGCTATTTTTCTCCATACTATGCATTTCCAAGCATTAAAAAGAAAGCTGATAGTGTTATGCTTAAATGGAGGATCCTAAGTAGGGAGACTCGGCAATTAATATTTCACGTGCGGTAACCTTTTGCGGGAGAAGCATACTGCTCTAGCTAAGGAGTTGACTCTCCCAGTAGGTCGGAAGTTCCATCCCTTTGTGAGCATCTAGTTTGGGGTCTTCTAGCCCCAACTTGCTTGTCAAAGGAAAGAGAAAATGAAGATGAAAATGAATGTAACAGGGACATTACCCTGAGATCGTGAGATTATGTACATTCATCGCACATGGTATATGGTGTAGCAAGGCGTGTTTTAGGCATGAATTAACCTCAACGCATATGGGAGATATTATATCCCTGTATTAAGTTCTGTTTCTGCTTGTAAAGAAATGAATTCTTAGAGTCGAGATATCTACATGAACTAAATTTTCGTGTCAACAAAAAATTGGAACTAGCTGGATCTAGTTCACTTAAACTGATATTTTGTGATCACCGGCAGAAAAGGAAAACTGTAATAAGTTCTGTTTCTGCTTGTAAAGAAATGCATTCTTAGAGTCGAGATATCTACATGAACTAAATTTTCGTGTCAACAAAAAATTGGAACTAGCTGGATCTAGTTCACTTAAACTGATCTTTTGTGATCACCGGCAGAAAAGGAAAACTGTCATTTTTTGTCTAAAACTTAACTGCAAAATCACTAAATTTTGCTGCATAATCAGTATACACAAATGTCGGTTTAGATTCGGCATGACCCTATGTGTTGCACGGTGAATTGCTTATCTAACTTATCGTCTATTCTTGTGAATTTCGTTGTATCAGGCGTTCCGTGAATCTTGTGGAACAGCGTCAACTAATGATGGTCAGCTAGAGGATGCGGTTGCTGAAGCAGAGGTCATTGCTTTCTGCAGAGCATGTGCACGATTTGGCCTTGGATTGTACCTCTACCATGAAGATGAAGTGCTTTAGGAGCTGCGTGATACATCTTTTGTCTTGCAGGAACGACACTTTGATTTCACTACAATGGAATTCAAACATTTTTCTTTCTTATAGAAGCTTCTTCGATTTTGTTTGTTTCTTTTCTTGTGATAGACGACTAGCCATGCCTCCTTGTTATTGTAAATGGAGCAACTGTTCTCTCAGGGTATTCTAGTTTGTGGATTATTCGCCATAAGTGTCATTGATTCTTGAGTGGGTGTATTGCTCCATAGCGAGGGTGATGCTCGAGAGCTTTGATATGTTCTTTAAACTTTGCTAGGAGCTCATTAAAGAAATGCTAAATCTTATAGTGCTTTGGCGCAGCTACTGTCAACATTATAAAGCACAATCTTTTCTTGTTACCAATTCTTACTGGTGTTAAAAGAACTAAGTTTCTGCAATGTGAAACAAGCCTGAACTGCTACTGTAAGGTGGCTTTACCCTTACTATAAGGCCAAACCTTGGGATTCATATATTACATGGTTTGGTTTAGATGGATTCTACACAAAAAAAACTCGCTATTCGATTTGTGGTCCCAAAGGTTGTAACTGAATTATGAGAACCAACCAAACCATCTCATATATATATATATATATGTATATATATATGTATATATATATGTATATATATATATGTATATGTATGTATATGTATATGTATATGTATATATATGTATATGTATATGTATATATATGTATATGTATATGTATATATATATATAGAGAGAGAGAAGGAGAAAGAGAGAGAGAGAAATTGGTACATGCACATGCTCATTCATGTTCAAACTCTCTCAAAGATTTTTACCATTGGATCAATGTGGAGATTTAAAATTAAAAAGCGGAAAGTATCGTTATACTTTCATATTTGATATTTAATGCACATGGTGCATGGAATGTTTATGGTAATCATGCCGATTTAATGATAAAAATGTTTGATTGAATTTAAGCATTTAACATGTATATTGTATGTGCATGGACTATACTCTCTTTTTCTCTCTTTTATATATATATATATATATATATATATATATATATATATATATATATATGTGTGTGTGTGTGTGTGTGTGTGTGTGTGTGTGTGTGTGTGTGTGTGTGTGTGTGTGTATGTATAAACTGGATCCTATAATATTTTATACATGTATACTTATGATGTATGTATAAACTGGATCCTATAATATTTTATAAATGTATACTTATGACCATCCTTTACTTGGAGTATGATTTTTTTTGGTGTTTGAGAAAATATAAATGATATCTTATTATACATGCCCCCAAGAAGTAAGAGGTACCATTCGTATGTGTCAGATGTTTCTGAATTCGATAACCACACACACATTTTAATCCAAAGATATCTCAGACCTTAGATCTGAATCATTTGATAGTCTCATAATTGTTCGTGTTTTCCTTTGCCAAATCTGAAATATTTTTAAAGTTCCTTTTTGCAAACCCACCTCCATCCTCACCTCCTCTCCAGTATATATATAGTTCGAGGTTGAGGCAATAACTGAACCAAAACAGGACCCCAACACCCCTAATTTGGCTCACTTAGTGACGCGTGCTAAATCCTGATCTGTTTGTTGGTGGGAGATCTGCACATCGAGAGGTCGGCCATCACAAGTAGACGATTTGTCCTAACCTCTCGAATTGCAGTTTTGTGTTGTTCCTCAGCTTAAACGGACTTTGGAGTCGCGATAAAATGCAGGGAAGGACATAAACTAGCGAATTCCATAACACAGCAAAACAAATATAGCAGCTACTGGAAACTGAGGTCAATTGAATAACAGAACAAGGCGAATAGCAGACAGCAGGCAATGCAGCTGACACGAATTATAACTAAAATAAAGAAGGAAAGAATTCAAATTGTACATTAACTTGGGATAATAAGCATTCTATCCACCAAGTCACAATCAAAGATTGTATTCATAAGGACGTTATCATCCATATATTGAAAATCATACCAATGGATAATAAAATTTGAGAATCAACACCTTGTTTCATGAAAATTCCTGTCAAAGAAAGATAAAACCTAGCTCTCCGAGGTGAGGTGAGGTAGGTTGTCCTTCTATCTTTTGTTCTTGGTGGTATTTCTGTGTAGATTTAGGATTTCTTTTTTGTTAGTTTTTGCGTTTACGCGTTTGTTTTTTTGGGTGCTTCCTGGGCTTTAGAATTTGAAGCATATTGTTGATGTCTGTTATTCTTTGCGCCAAAGGAACACGAATGTTCACTTCTTATGACGTGTTTTCTCCCTTTTCTATTGTATCTAACGAAGAAAATGCGGTTTTATTCTGAAAGATTTCTTGCTTCATTGAGATGGGTGTTCGTTAACGGTCGTTTATGTTCTTTTCTTGTTCTGGTAGTGATGGATTATGTGTGCGCTTTCAGTTGCAAGGAAAATGAAAAGAACAGCACCTTGGGACGACGTGGAGGAGCTTTCCTCTGCTTCAGACGATGTTGGTCCGGCGGGAAGTTCAAGGAAGAGAAATAGTATGGCACCGTCGAAGGATACTTCATCTGAAAGTAAGTGGGGTTTTGGATTTGCAGCTTTCAATTAAAACGCAGGACCAAGTTTGAATATTATAACATTACCCCATTTAATATGCCAGTGCTCAGTGTAAAGTGTAAACCGTATTTGAACTTCCAATCTAGTTGATTAGAACTTCAGCTTGATTAGAACTTCCAATCTAGTTGATTGTCAGTACATATTTTGAGCTAGTTATGAGATTCTGGTTTCTTTTGAACTCAAATCCTTTTCTTCTTTTATATATTTCTGTCATTTACAAGGTTCTTTTGCGCATCTTTTCTCATTTTTTTGGGGTGGTGTTAACATTAATTTTTACAAAAGCTTTTCCTTGGTTATGTCGGATTGGATTGTGTTGAGCCGATGAAGTCAGGTTAGGCTTGTGCGTAAAGCGAAAAAGGATAACTCAAGGTTGATCTGTTCTTAGTTTCGAAGTTACTCGTCTCAAGCCCTGCATGTGCGCACAATTTTCCACCTCTATTTCCATCATAGTTCTAGTGCCTAAGACATTTTCGCCGATGATTGATAGGATTAGGACATTGCGTATAACAGAAACCATGTGAAAGAATCAACCTTGGAAGGAAAAACAACAGTCTAGCACCATCTGTTAACAGACCATCACAAGGAAACTCAGATAGAGCTCAGAGTTTCGGTGTAGTCCACATGCAGCATGCACCGATCACCCTGTGGAAAGATTATCTGAGAAAACCTATTGTAGGTTATGCTAAGATCTTCATACAAATTAGACAAAATCTGAAATCAAAGATTAAGCACACTAACTGAAGTTGCGATGAAGAATAAAGTTACCGAATAAAGTTACCAACTTTGAACAATGTCCTTACTTGATGCATTTGTAAGCATGGATTAGAACAAAATATTGATCATGATTTAGATTATGAATCTTGAACCTTTTTTGCACAAAGCAAGCACATTTTTAGGTTTCTGAGGAGTAGTTTGTTTCATTCAAGTCCATGTTGGTGAAGGCATGCTCACTCGATGTTGATATCTCATTAAACATCTTCTTTGTTGTCCCAGTGTATCAAGGAACCGGTTCATTCTCTCCTGTTTCCTCTGTAACATCTCCTCCAATTGTGGTTTAATGACTTTAAGCTCTTATTTCAACCTTCAACAACCTGATCATGTTGGGAAAACAATACCATATGGAGAGAGATGCAGGACTCCAGCCACCAGGTTGAGGGTCTGTGATCACGGTGATGGAGGATGCTGGGTTGGGGCTCTGGTAGACAGCGAAGGAGGGGCAGAGCGAGAGAGGGAGGTGGGAGGAACCAACAATAGGATAACATTGAAGGGAGAAAGGTCACAGGGATAGTTCAGTAAAAAAATAAATTTGATCTAGCTTTACCTGAGTATTTGGGTGCTAATTGTTCTGTAGACTGTAGAGTAATGTGAAGGGCAATATTGAGCCCAATCTAACGTTAGGGGCAATGCTGCACTTAGGTTAAAAAAGAAGATGCAGTATTGCACCTTCTCCTTAACAACAAATCTAGCACTCTGTCAGCAGAAGGTTCGAAACTGAAATACGACTAATGGAACTCCATGTGTGGTTCAACTTAGGTTTTGGATTCTGTGATTCTCAAAAGGACATTCATATGGATCCTGTTTCTATTTTGATGACCTTCTCTTTTTCAGATGGTAAACTTTGATCATCATTCCCATGCTTTCCTATAAAACAAGAACAGATCCTCCTTAGGATTAAAATGCAGAAGATGTGGACGTGGGTTGATGATACATGGAGCATTAATGATTGCTTGGACGTTGGTTCAGTTGTTTAGATTTTATTGTGCTTCTGCAGTTACCTGAATCCTAAATAAATTTAATCTTTTTTAGAAAGGACACTCTCATGTAAGGCATGATCGAGCCCTATGGAAACAAAAAATTCATTTAGCCAACCCCATCTAGTATGGGAAAAAGCTTCCTTGTTGTTGTTGTACACACTCATGTAAGGCCAATTTTCCAAGTCACCTTATCTTTTCTAAGATGTGAACTCTATTCACGTTGAATATAGTACATATATAATCAAGCTGTCCTACACTTATCCTACCTTCTTCTCTCGTGCATACTTATCTCTGTCATCATGCTTCCACTTTCAATGAAACTTCCACAGTTAAAAGTCTTCGCCTTATGAAGGAATTCACCGCCTCTATAGGAGCTTCAGAGAAGTAATTCAAATATGAACGGGAACTTTAAATATTAGTTCTTGATGAATGAAGCAGTGAACAACCGAAAAATGTGTAAAGAGAATTTGGAATGCAGAGAGTTTCATTTAAGTTGCATCATATGTTGAGATCGACATGCATTTCTCAAGTTCACTGTGAAGCAACTTATCTACTACAACTAAGCCTTTTCCCATACTAGATAGGGTCTGGTACATGGATTCTTTGTTTTTTTAGAATCCATGTTAAGTCCGACAAAATTTTATGCTGGCTGTCAAAAGCTTAACGCAACTCTCCTCCTTTATCTGGGTTTGGCATCGGCCATGCATGGGTGATCCCTTACATGCGCGGAGTTTCTCTAAAGCAACTTATGCTACCGGATAATATATGCTTTTCTCCTCCACAAGATACGGTGCAATAACGTGAAGTTTAGAGTGTAGGCTCTTCTTCATAGCAAGCCTACACAATGTTGAGTATCTGATGCAACTTATGCTGCTGTGTAGCTTAGCTGGACTGACTTAACCGAAATTTCTGCTTGTGGCCTGACCATCGACATAAATAGAGCCCCATAAGCATAACTTGGGTTGGTATGGAATGGGGTCCCTAGTAGCTGGAACCTTCCCTTTCTGCTGGTAACTTGCCGACACATCTATTGGAGCTTTCTTTGTCCCCATTCTCTTTTTGTTTTCCTGTTGGAGCCTTTGTAAGGTCTAGTAGAATTTGTAATGTGATAGGAATTCTATCTGTTCCAATTTCATTTATTTAAATTAACTTGTAGTAAAAAATGCTTTCACTTCCCCTCATAACCAAGTGAGACAGCAACCATGCCTTTCAATTTCCGACTTTTAAACCGCTTGACCACTTTCTTCCTTTTCATCCTTCCCATCCCATTCTTTCTAATTGAACAAAAAAAGAATCACATTAGCGAAGGTCTAGCAATATTACCTTATAATAAGGTTCATGTGAGCCTTCTGAGGCATGATTCTACCTTTACGACTGCTTTAGTTTTAACCCTCTCTCCTTACAGGCTATAAAGGGTAGTTCTTTTGGACTTATGACTATTCAAGAAAAAGTGCAATCTTTGAAAATTCAAATTTGGCTCGTATTGTTGGTGCAGGTAATTAAGACATTTGACTCAGCCTACCTGCACGGTCTCTTGTGGAGGTGTGAGCTTCTACTGAAAATCCTACACAAAGACAAACATAAACAACAAAATTGCCATATGGAGTAAGCGCTCTGCACAGATTCCCTTATTCTCCAATTTGAGTTTTGCTCATGTCTTGAATGAATTTAAGAATGTATTTGAGAAAATGGTGACCGTAGCTTGGAATCTGGAGTTTGGAATGAAACTCATGGAATTAACATAATCTTCAGGTTATTTGGTTTGACCAATTTGAGAAAAAGTGGGCACAGTGTAGTGGCCATAGTGTGGCCATCTTCCAAAAAGCAAGCTGTATTTTTTGAGCAAAGGTGATTACAACACCATCCTGACCAAGGACGAAAATAAAAGCGCTTAAGGTTATAAGGTCAAAACAAAACCTATAACTGCTGCCATGGCTCACTCATAAAGCAGCCTCGGATACTCATCAGTATAGAGCCATTTACATCTTCTCCTAATAGGATGTCAAGGAAAGGTTCTTCTCCTAATAGAATGTAAACGTGAGGTTTCTGGTGTCAATTTCCTTCCTCAAGTGCTAAGCTTTCAATTTAGTGTTCAGCGTGTCCAGTTGCAGCTTTCTAGTTCCACAAGCTAAAATTTCTTGTGGTAATTTCCTGTAGCAGTTGCAGGCATAGGTGGCATCATTCACACTGATGAGTATGAATGATACTTCTGCCTGTGGATCATTCACACTGATAGGTGGCTTCAGTTGCAGGCATCACAAGAGCTCCTTTTAGCATCTGCCGTGTTTCTTGTTGTTCCTATGCATGTAACACTTCGGTGCTTGTCGGCTAGGTCATAGATCCTTAAGAACCTCATAGGTAGATGGGTGGGGCTTTTTCTGCTTACTTCGTCTATGTGGCCTCTTTGTTCTTTCTAAACTGTTGCAGAATCTGTGTGCCTCAACCATGGAGTGCTGCCAATAGTGCAGGTGATCTAATCATAAGAGCAGCAATATATCACGAGTACATGAAAAGATCCACCGGCTGCCTGCTACCCGTTCGCCACACTGCAGGGTGTTAAAGAACTGGGCCAGAGTGGCCCGGCCCTGGCCCACTGGGCCATCAGGGCCAGGGCCCCTAGGGCCACTAGCCATTGGGGGTTGGCTGCAGCCAACCCCCTCTTTCTCCTCTTTTCCCTCTACTTCCTCTCACTCTCTCTCACTCTCTTTTCTCTATAAATACTCTTGTAAACTATTGTAATTTCAAGCCTTTGATGGCTAATGAATAACGATTATTTATTAAAACTCGTGCTTTGTTTATTCTCTTTTTCGCATACACTTGTTGTTCTCGACTATTCTCTTTTCTAAGGGCTTATGATTGCTACTTTGTGGTATTGTCCACTCGTTGATCTTCCGCAACTATATTGAAGCATATACTTCATTATATGGTATCAAAGCCATTTTTTGATCGTGAGAGTATTGCTTGTTGCCTCGGGAAGCGTGTCGATCATATTTTGTAAGTTTACCTCTTTAGTTTCTTTTTTCTTGAACTATGGATGATAAAAGGGGTTTCAATTTTCGTCTAACACCTTCGAACTATAAAACATGAGCCCAATCTATGGAAAACTATTTGTATTTCAAAAAATTATGGAGCTATGTAAGTGGTTCAAAGGTAAAACCCTCTATTAATGCCACACTCGAACAAAAAGAGGAATATGAAGGAGGCTATAGAACAATCCTATGGGTGCTCATGAATAATGTAAACGAGCACACTAGGGACACTTTGGCCGATTTCATTAACGCTAAAGAAGCATGTGAATATTTAAAAATATCCCATGTTCAAAGCGATGTGGCTCATAGGATGGCATTAAGAGACAAATTGGTCTCACTTAAACAAGGAGATAAAGGGGTAAACAAATTTTTTGGGGAATTTTCCAATGTTTGGAATCAATTGCATGGTTACAAAAAGAAATGTACACAATGTCTTAGTGAGAGACAATGTGAAGACAATGAGGACTTTGTATATCAATTACTAAGAAGTCTCCGAGAAGAATTTGAAGGGGTAAGATCATCACTCATTCATAAAAAACCTTTTCCTCCAAAAGAAGAGATTCTTATCGATCTTCAAATGGCGGAAATAAGAATGAATGAAGCAAGACACGGCCTTGGCCGCATCAAAACCCGAAGCAAATATGAAGACTTACCGACCTCCTCATTTTAAAAGTGAAGAATGAAGAAAAGACATCATTTGCCATCATTGTAGAGAAGCCGGGCATATAAGGCCAAATTGCCCAAAATTGAAAAAGAAGGTAGTCATAGTAGAAGAACATGCTTTATCTTCTTCCATTCTTGAACTTGAACAAAAATTAAAGCAACTTGAAGCCCAAATGAAAGAAAAAGCAACGGTTGGTGTGGCTTGCTCATCCTCAATAAAAAAAACTCAAGGTATGATCTCTTGGATTCTTGACTCAGGTGCTTCGTTTCATATGACTTGTAATGAACATATCTTAAAATCATGTGTTCAAAAACCCTTATCATGTGTTTATACGGCGGATGGTACACAATTAAACGTTGATAAAATTGGTGACTTGCAAAACAAGAATTTTGAAGTTTCCAAAATTAGTGTTGTTCCAAAACTAAATTTAAACTTACTTTCCGTATCCCAAATTTCGGATCAAAATTGTGTTATAACCTTTTCATCCACCAGATGTATTATACAGGATCGCCTCTCGAAGAAGGTGATTGGGCGTGGCCATAGAGAGGGCAGACTTTACATTATGGATTATTTGCATAGTATAGGATATGTTAATGTTTTGACAAATGATGCTCTTTTATGGCACAAGAGACTTGGACATCTTAATGCTCAAAAATTGTATCAATGTCCTCTTGGAATGAAATTTAAGGAATCTTTTTCTTGCAAAGATTGTGTTTTTGGTAAAATGCAACATCTCCCATTTCCAAACAAAACACATGTTACAACAAGACCCTTCGAAATAATTCATTCGGATGTATGGGGTCCGGTACCTGTTTTGTGTAAAGGAGGTATTTTCTATTATGTTATTTTTGTAGATTACTTTACTAGGTATACATGGGTATATCTTTTAAAAGCAAAATCTGACGTCTTTCAAAATTTTGTTATTTTTCATAGTCTTGTAAAGAATCAATTTGATTCAGAAATCAAAATTTTTAGATCGGATTCAGGAGGAGAGTTTATGTCAAAGGATTTTGAAAACCACCTCAATAAATTTGGGATTATACATCAAACTTCTTGTTCTAAGCCTCCTCAACAAAATGGTGTTTTCGAACGAAAGCATAGATATATCTTGGAAACCACAAGAACTTTGCTTTTGTCAAGTGGTGTTCCCAAAAATTTTTGGGCAGAAGCTATTATGACCGCAGTCTATTTAATTAATCGGATGCCCTCTTTGGTTTTACAAAATATGTCTCCTATAGAAAAACTTTTTAAAGTTTTTCCTCACTATTCAAGATTGCGTGTTTTTGGATGTAAATGTTTTGTTTATACCGACAAAGATGATAAATTATCCTCTTGGGCCATCGAATGTGTTTTTTTAGGATATGGAATAACCAAAAAGGGATATAGGTGTTATGATTGTAAAAATGATAAGCTTTATGTATCTCGAGTTGTTAGATTTTTTGAAAATGAATATGTTTTTAAAAGCATGGATGATGATAGTTTTATTAATGACTCCTACTCCTTCTTGAATGATATTTTAGGTGAAGAGGTAATTCATCAAGAAAATGAGCTTGATGAACCTATTATTACCTGACATTCTGTTACACCCTTTGATCAACATTACAATAGGAGATCTATGCCTATTCCTAGAAGGTCAAATCATGATTCTAGACCTCCTAAAAGATTTGTCTCATATGATAGTTTTTCACCAAGATATAGAGCTTTAGTAACAAATATTTCAGCTATAAAAGTACCTAGAACCTTTAAAGAAGCTTAATTATCACAAGAATGGACTCATGCAATGAATGAAGAGTTGGATGCTTTATTTAGAGCCCAAACTTGGGATATAGTAGACCATCAAACAAAAAGATGATAGGATGTAGGTGGGTTTATAAAATCAAGACGAATGGTGATGGCTCATTAGATCGTTATAAAGCTAGATTGGTTGCCAAGGGTTATTCTCAAGAATATGGAATTGATTATGAAGAAACCTTTGCTTCTGTAGCTAGAATCAGTGTTGTCTGACGCGTATCGTATTGTGTATCGCTAGGCTCTACGATACGGGCGTATCGTATCGTATCGTATCGTAATTTAATATTAAAATAATGCAAAAAATAATTAAAAATTAATAAAAAATAGTAAAAAATCAGGAATAAATCAAGAAAATCTGATAATTGCTTTAAATTCATATAATGTAAGTTTAGTACAGATTGAGCATTCAGCATTGAACAATTGCATCCAAATTTACATATGTTGAATCCAAAAAATAAAATTAGGACATAGTTTATACTTTACAGTACACTACAGTTACATATAATGTTACATTTTACAAATTGTAATCAGGATCATCAACTAAATAATCTTCATCTTCTCCTTGTTGCAGATCCTCATCATCATCAGCCACGCCCACACCTTCTTCTTCAAAATCAAATTCTTCATCTCCATAATGTTGTTGCGCTCCTTCCAAATTAATCCAGACAACGTCTTCTTCTGTTAGGAGGGCATTTTCTTCAGTGTCTTCTATAACCCAATCTTCTAATATATCAAAATTATCCAAACTTATTGGATTGAACTGACTTTCTTCTCTATTTACTTTTTTTAATTGCCTACGACACAAACAAAGATAAACAATTAGTAAGTAATATTAACAATTGAAAACTGAAGTTAAATAATATCAAATTGAAAATTTGAAAGTAATACAACATTACCTTTCACGAAGGTGCATGTTACAACGAATATAAACCAAATCATTAAGCCTTTTGTGTTCCAACCTGTTGCACTTTTTTGTATGGATGTGTTCAAAAACACTCCAATTTCTTTCACAACCTGTTGCACTATAGGTTTGGCTTAAGACTCTAACTGCAAAATCTCTAAGGTTTGGACAATCACTTCCAAACCTGTTCCATCAAACATCTGTAAAAAAAATATAAACATTAGAGACATAATAATCCACAGTAATGTAAGATGCAACTTAAATATGAAAATAAACAATGTACCTGGACGCATCGTAGAGCGGTTGCGAATTGCAACAGGCAAACCCATCAAGTGAAGAGCATTATCATATATCTTCATCTCTCGATGTATCGCATCTACTATGCTCTCATCAGGGACTAATCTGTCGATGCATTCAATGATTCCTCGATTAACCTCACCGTCCCTTTTGAAGGTTGTTGAGTGCCTCAATGATGGGTTTAGATAGTAGGCTGCTGCATGAATAGGCTGATGCAATTGTTTATTCTATCTACTATCAATTATTTTCCACACGGGCACATAATCTCTTTTTTTTTCATTAAAGTTATTTCTGATCGCTTCTTTTGCCCTGTCCATGGCTTCATAAAGGTAGCCCATAGATGGTTTCTCCTCGCTGTCAGCCAATCTCAAAACTTTCACTAAAGGATAAGTAATTTTCAATAATCTGATGCATGCATTTCAAAATGAACTTCTAAAAACCGTTTCTGCAATCTCATTTAACTTTCTGTTCCTTCTGTTTTGTGGCAACTCTGCAAATTGTTGCCACTCATCTGAGGAGAACATTCTCTTTAAAACTTGCTTCTGTCTTACAATACTTTGTACAGATAAGAAGTTTGTTGCGAACCGAGTTGCAGCTGTGCGAAGAAGCTCTGCACCTTTTGTGTATCTCCTCATCATACACAAAACAAATGCATGGTTGTAAATGAATTTTGTAATATCTTGGCAACACTCAGTTGCTGCCTTTATTTCATCCATCTCACCAATGTCCTCGAGGATGAGATCTAAACAATGGGCTGCACATGGTGTCCAGTAGAAAGTCCCATAAATATCAGCTAACTTCTTTCCAGCTGCTTTGTAGTTAGCTGCATTATCTGTAATCAATTGGACTACATTTTCTAGCCCAACCTCTTGTATAACCTTATCAAATTCCTCTCGTAGGATCTCTGCAGTGTGTCTCTCCTCTGACATATCTAGAGATCTCAAAAACATGAGTCCTTTAGGACAATATACAAGAAAGTTTAGCAATGTCCTTCTTCGCCTATCGGTCCATCCATCTGCCATGATAGTGCATCCTGTTTCCTTCCACGATTGTCTCAAAGTCGAACAGTATTGCTGCACTTCAATCACGGTCTGATCTAATATCTTCCCTCAACTTCTGATAAGAGGGCATCCTGTATCCTGGACCAATGTTAGCAATTGCATCTGCCATTGCTTGAAAATGAAAACTGTTTGCTGCATTAAATGGAATGCATGCATCATAAAACCATCTGCCCACTGCAAGGTCTGCTTGATCGTGCAGTTGTTCTGAAGCCATAGCAGCACGAATTCCTGGCTGAGCACTAGGTGTAGTGGAAGGAGGAAAGAACGAAAGTATGCTAGAAGAAGAAGCTCTTCCTCTACTTCTTCCTGAACTTCCTCTTCTGCCACCTCCAAAGTCTTCAGTTGCAACCCTCTTTCCTTTGCTAGGTGCTCGCGAACTGCTACTACCAATATCTATTCTAGCATCTGAAGGCAAACTATCAGTGAATCTAACTCCAGTGGCAGTAGCATCATCAACTTCTTCACACATCTGGAAATCATCCTTTTGTTGTCTCCTTTCCTGTATGCTCTCAATCATCTGCAAGCATTGCCATTTAATACCTTCTGGCACACTTCTAACTTTGCCTATGCATGGAGCAACTTCTTTCGTGGTTCTTGCTAGGTGGTGTTTCAACCTTGAAATTCCACCACTAACCACCTTTTCACAAAATAAACATCTGATTTTTAACCTTGAACCCTCAACTGGTATACCCCACTGCCATGCCGGATCATCAGACTTTGAATGAGAGTCTCTACCACCGCTTCTTGCCATCTCAATGGAGTACTTTAATTCAAACAAAAACCTGAAAATAAAAGCACTTCGTAAATCCCTCAATCTTCAAATAACACTCAAATCGAGTGTCTCCCACTTTATGAATGCAATAAAAATCGTATACACACACTTAATAACTTCATATTTTGTCATTCAAAAAAAAAACTGAAATAACACAAAAAACAATAAATATAAAGGAAAAAAAGGGAAAAAACATTAAAAATATACCTAAATCCGAGTTTGGAGGCTTGGATGAACACCGTAGGGCATGATTTTAGAGCTTTGAACACCAAGGAGGCGAAAACCGACTCTTAGGGAGCTTGAAGAACCCAAAAGGAGAGAGGAAACCCGTGAAAAATCATGGGTTTCTCTCGGGCCAGGACCCTTTATAAGGGTCTCAGGGCGTATCGCACGATACGGTGCGATACGCCCGCATCTGCGATACGGGGCCCCGTATCGTATCGTGGTACCTATCGCACCGTATCGTACGATACGGTGCGATACGGACAACACTGGCTAGAATGACAACTGTTAGAACACTTATAGCTGTATGTGCCATTCATCATTAGAATATTTATCAGTTAGATGTTAAAAATGCTTTTTTGAATTGTTGGTTGAAGGAAGAAGTATATATGGAGCCTCCTTTGGGTCTCAATCTTCCTAGAAACCAAGTTTTAAAGCTTAAAAGAGCCTTATATGGTCTCAAACAAGCTCCCAAGGCTTGGTTTGATAGAATGACTGAATTTATGACATTGCATGGCTTTACTATCTGTTATACTGACACAACCTTGTTTATAAGAAAATCATCAGTAGGTATTGTTATCCTTTTACTCTACATCGATGTTATGATTATTACAGGTAGTGATGACACAGGTATCCAACAAATCAAGCAAGAACTTGGTAATGTGTTTGAAATGAAGGATCTGGGTCAACTTTCCTATTTTCTTGGCATTGAGGTAACTCGTGATGATAGAGGTTTCTTTTTATCACAAACTAAGTTTACTAATGATGTTATTCTTAGATCAGGTATTACAGATGACAAAGTCGTTGAGACACCAGAGGTAATCAACCATAAGATGCGCCTAGTTGATGGTGAATTTCTGAGTGATCCCACACCTTATAGACAGATGGTTGGAGCACTCACATATCTCACTATAACACGGCCTGATATTGCTCATGCTATTCATACAGTAAGTCAGTTGCATACACCCACCTCGGTGCATATGAGTGCTGTTATGAGGATTGTTCATTATATTCGACAAACCTCTACTAAGGGAGTATTTCTATCTTCCTCCTCGTTATTTCAGTTACTTGCATATACTGATGCTGATTGGGGTGGTGATGTGAATGACAGGCACTCTACTACCGGATATTGCATATTCCTTGGTCACTCACTTATTTCATGGAGATGCAAGAAACAACAAAAGGTGTCTCTTTCGTCCACTGAAGCTGAGTATCGTGCTATGGCCAACACTACTACATAACTAACTTGGCTGCGACGACTACTTCAAAACTTGAGCATACAACTGGAAGCTCCTTCAATAATGTTCTGCGACAACAAAAGTGTTATGTATATAGCCAACATCCATACCTTCCATGAGCGCACAAAGCACATAGAGATGGATTGTCACTATGTTCGTGAAGAGCATCTACAAGGCAATTTGACATTACAGTTTGTAAAATCAGAATATCAACTTGCAGATGTGTTCACCAAGTCCTTACCTGCTCCTCGATTTCAATCTTTAATTGGCAAACTGCAGGTCATGGAGCTGTCAGTTTGAGGGGGGGTGTTAAAGAACTGGGTCAGAGTGGCCTGGCCCTGGCGGCCCTGGCCCACTAGCCGTTGGGGGCTGGCTGCAGCCAGCCCCCCTCTTTCTCCTCTTTTCCCTCTACTTCCTCTCACTCTCTCTCACTCTCTTTTCTCTATAAATACTCCTTGTAAACCATTGTAATTTCAAGCCTTTGATGGCTAATGAATAACGATTATTTATTCAAACTCGTGCTTTGTTTATTCTCTTTTTCGCATACACTTGTCTCTCTCGGCTATTCCCTTTTCTAAGGGCTTGTGATTGCTACTTTGTGGTATTATCCACTCGTTGATCTTCAGCAACTATATTGAAGCATAGACTTCATTACACTGGGTTTAGCAAAATCCATCACGCAATGGTTAACCTTTGCACTGGCTCATCAACGTCCTTATGAAGCACTAGAATTTGGTGAGAAGGGCCACTGATGATGCATGTTTGTTGCCGGGGGCAACAAGATCAAGTTGGTAGGGATAAATCCCTACCTATTTCTATTCATTTCTGAGCCCTCTTTACCATTCTGTATGAATAGGCTATACTATTCATATAGATCTGGTATAGGGGCACCTCTATACCCTATTCGTCCATTAGTCATTAGTTCCAATTTCGTCAGCGCGGGGTAGAGCAGTTTGGTAGCTCGCAAGGCTCATAACCTTGAGGTCACGGGTTCAAATCCTGTCTCCGCAACATCTTTTTTTGTTTGTAAAAAAAAATGTATATCTATTTCTTTGTGTGGACTCTTTCATTCATCCTTGGAAAGCTGGTGCTGCCATTTGAGCAGTTAAAGAAGTCCACTGGCTTACATCATCTTATGAGCATCTCACGGAACTCTGAGCAGAACACCCCATGTATTCTGCTCTTGTTGATCCAGTACCTAGTTTCTTGAAAAGAAATGCAAATCAGATAAATAAGTTTTACTGGTCTAGCATATGTTGATGTTTGGCGTTGTCAGATTGTTGTTTAGTAATATTACAATCTTTTGACGTTGGGTTGGATTGACTTCGATTGAGTCCGTCATGACTACAGGAAAGAAGGCTGGTGGTATAGATTACGAGGCTCTTAGCAGGCATGACTACAGGGGTGGTTTTTCTGTCTTGGGGGTTCCTCCTCAGAGTACAGATGCAAACCAGGAGCCAGACTGGACTTGGTCTGATGGTAGGAATAAATTGAGCGACAGGAGACATTTGAGGAGCGTGAGAAGACTAGAGCTACAGTAGCTGAGGGTGAGAAGCTCTTGAATGTGCAGACCAGAAAGGAGAAGAAAAGCCTTTCTTTTTCGCAGAAGGAAAAGAGGAAGAGGGAACTTGGTCAGGCCAGCAGTGGAAAGAGCTACGTTGAAGAGAAGAGGCTGTTGAGGGATCAAGGCATCTATTCGGGCTTTGATGCTTAAGAACAAATGAATGGTTGAATTGGTAAGTCTTATGTACTGGTTCTGTCTGTGTATAGTACACTAAGGTATAAAATTTTACCATTTGAATCCATGAATTTCCTGACACGTTTGGTTTGCCCAGATTTTGGAAAAAGACTGTCAGTTTCTCAGCAATTCCAAGTCGCACCTTTCTGTTAGGATTTCAAATATCGCCTCCAGCAAGATTCCAAATTGTTGAAGGTTCAAAACGGTAATTCCAAGCCATCTTTGGTGGATTGAATTGCTTTTGTATGGTGTGTTTGCGGTCTTAGCAAGATCAAAATTGCATTCTCATCCAACTCCAATTGAGGGTGAACCAAAGATGCCCTAAGCTTTATTAGTAGGATTTGATGAAAACTGAAAAGCCACAACTTGTAGATCGGTATCATGGTATATTAGCTATGATATAGCAGAAGGTCCTTCTTTCTGCATATTCATTTCATGTTCCTAATTAGTGTCTCTTCATAGATCATGTGGATACTGCATGCCATTTCATGTTTTCATGAAACCATTGGCATCACAACCCTTGCCTGAAAAGATGTCTAACCAAGCAACTCGTGGCTTTGATTGGCTTGGCTCAATCTATGCTCATTTTGTGTCTGGATTGGTGAATTAGTGACATGGAACACTAGCAGCTTGTTACTTTCTCAAAGAGAACGAAGAGCAGCTGGTTAAAGCTAAATGGTGTTTGGCTTGGCTGTTTAAACTCATTCTAGGTGAATGCTGAACACTAATTGTAGAGAGATCTCTGCTCGCCCACTTCCAAAAGCATCGTGTTGACCTCGTCCTGTAGGCAAAATTGAAGTGTATAAACCTCCAGTGGTATTTAAACATCCCATTGACCCCTTGAGATGCAACTCTTTATTTTGGTTTCACTTGGATTTAAAAGATATGGGTTATCAATCATGCTTATATTATATTTTAATTATTTACGATGTTTCTTTGTTAATCTGCAGTGAAAGCTGCTCGAATTACATTAGCAAATTTATCTTGCCTTTCCCCATAACATTAGATTAGAGCCATGAAAACACATCATCCGATTGCATATGGTTAATTAAATGGGATTCTCAGCGTGTATGGTTTGGATAGTCGGCATTTCTATACCGTTGAAGCTCCAACCATGGAGAAGCTTATGTCACACGGACACTTCCATTGGAGTGCCGCAACGATGTCTGTCATGCCAACACTTTGACAGTCAAACATCTCCCGTGTTGGATAGACTCAAACACTTAATATTTAAAATCTTCGTTAACAAAAAATTCTAATTCACTGCCAGGTTGCAGGGACCTTTCATGGAATATTCTACTGATTACAATTTTTTTAGTGAATAATAACTTACGAAAAGTAAGTTTTCTACCTTTATAAGATGTTATTAATTATAGTTTTGTACTTTTATATAGCTCTATTCCCACATGTATGACTTAAAATTGCCCTATCCCATACCCACCCTCATACTCTCTTAACATACAAGAAGCCTGAGAAGTATATAGATAATTCATCACCTGTCTTTTAATGAATAATGTGAAATAGTGCTGTTATATGCTGGTACAAGATACACTATTGAAAAGAGGCATATTCGGTGGAGCAGGAACTCATTTTGGGTGAGGTGTACTTTATTTCACGTTCACAAAGGACTTGTATTTTTATTTTTCGGTGGTGGAAATAGGAGTTTCTTAAAATTTGGGTGAAGTTTATTCTCACCTTGCCTTAAAGTGGGTCGGCCGGGTATATCTCACTCACTAGGCTGTTGGTTCACCGGAAAAAGCTCAGGAGGTCCATGCCCAGATGTACATGTGCTACGGGGTCTTCCCAACCCCAGCTTGCATCCCCAAATAAAGGAAAGAAACTTGTACAAAGTGCATTCTTAAACCGAGTCTTTAGTCCAAGCCCCATGATGTAGGAAAAACCCTCTACTTCGGACCAAGTCTAGCTGTGTGTCAGGTTAAATTGTATGGTACCTACCTGGTTGAGGTCTGGGTAGGGCGTGGGTACAGGTATACCCGTCCCTAACCCGCCCGATTGCCAATCGGTATTTACCAGGCCTACTCGTGTTCTTGAGATGCAACGGAAGTTGGTAAGTGAAAGAGTCCGAGTCCGAGTCGGATTCGGACGACATAGCAACGGCCAGGGACCGGAGATGTAATTTCTATCGACTTCACGGGCGGTTCGTCGGTGGCACGTTTCTTCTTATTTTTTGCCGTCTCGCGGCGACGGCCGCTGCACTCTCGCGCGCCTTGCAGCCTCGCTCCATTTTCTCGTTGATCTGTTCTTCTTCTGAGGTCTCTCTCTCTCATATGGCGGAAGAGGAGGAAGACGATGACTACATGGGAGACTTATCGCGGTTCCTCCCTGCAGAGACCTCCGAAACGTTCTCCTTCAAGAAGGTAAAAAGAATCCATCTCTCTCAATATCCCAGTGTAGTTTCGTCTCCAAAATCCTCTCACGCCTCTCTTTCTTCGTAAGATTGCAGAGGAGAACGGAGAATCGAGTTCCAGATCCGGCGTGCGGATCCCTCCATCGTCAACAGAGGCGGAAGATAAGCAAGGAGCAGCAACAACGTGAAGAAGACGAAAATACCCTGGCTCTCGCCCAATCGGCGCTGCCACCGTCGAACCTAGGCTTCCGGATGCTGCAGCAGATGGGTTACAAGCCAGGATCCGCCCTCGGCAGGGACGGCAGTGGGCTGCTTGAGCCCATCGGGCTCCAGATTCGCCGATCGCGCACTGGAATAGGCGGCGAGAGCGCCGCCGAGGCCCGCGCGCGCCGCGAGCGGGCGCTGGAGGAGAGGATGAGGAGGCAGGAAGATGGACTGGCCGCCGAGTTCGGCGACCGACAGAAGAGCGCTTGGAGGGGAAGGAAGGTTGTGGCGGATTACAGAAAGGCGGAGGCGGCGCTGGCACAACTCGACAAGGTGGAAGTAGTCGCCGTGGAGGCGGAGGATGGTGGCGATGAAGGCGAGGAAGAAGAAGAGGAGGAAGAGGTTATCACAGAAGAGGTTCGTATCTGAACGTCGACTTTTAGCAATTATTTTTCTTTGGTTTAATAGATTTTGCTTGTGAAATGGAAGTTCGATTGAATTAATTAACGTCTAAAAGAATGTTCTTCTAGCATATTTCTTATGGAGTTAAGTTTGGTGGATTTAATTTATGTTTGAGAGGACGAGTTTTGTTGGATTTCAGGAGATTTGGTTTGCTTCCAAAAACAAGCAATGAAAATATAGCTGTTCGACAAATTTACTCCTGCTGTTGGGCAGATATGTGATTAACAGATGTTCTATGGGTGTACTGGATTTCTGAATCATAATTGTTCTTGAACCAATTAATTTTCTCGTTGTGGCATTTTGAAGCTTTTTAGTAGAACCGTGAAGGAAAAGAATAATCTACTAGTTAAAATTTGAGTTGTTGAAGGAACTCGAACAGCATCTTTGCTTCTACAATATGGATTATATTACTGTTAAAGGACTGAAGACATTGTTAGGAGCGAGTTGGGAGATGCACTATATACCCTGGCGGTTTCGGGAGTAGATGTTTTCACTTTGCAGGTACCACCTTCAGCAATTCTGTACGCTGGTGGTGAATGTTTTCTTATAGGAACTCGTGTATACGTGAACTATCCTCGTCTGTAGATACCACAAAGAATGTTACTTGCAGAAGCAGGGTTTTCTAAATATAAAGGTCGTCAGTTATAGACAACTTACTAAGAACTCATGTATAGATCAGCCTATCGAATCAACTCAGTTGGAAACCTTAATCTCAAATTGGCTTGAACGTGGTTCAGAGTTTTCAGACTTTGATGAAGTTACCCTAATGCAAATGACTTGTCTAGTGATAGAAATCTTCCTGTTATCGCCATATCCAAGTCAGCACTAATCAATTAGACGTATTGAATGACTGGAATTTGTCTCTGGCTTCTCCCAGCATGGTCACATGAACAAGCCTTTGTGGCCTTTGATTAAGGCTAAGCTTTCTTGTAGGCATACATATTGCTAATATATCTTAGCATTTCATGGGTATTGGTATTCCTTGTTCTGCCGTAAAAAAATGGGCCAAACTAGGTCAGCTGCATTCACTTTTCTTTCTTTTTCTGTTAAAAGTGTGATTAAAATGCTTAAACATTTTGTATAGTTAGGTGTTATTAAATAATATCCAGCATAGGGATTGTTGTCACGGATGCCTAACAGCCTAAGTAGAACATGGGCCTCATAGATGAGGAAGGTTTCTCACCTCCTGAATGTCTCCGATATGGGACCATTTAATTCTACATCTTACACCGTCAGCATCATTAATGACTCTCAGCAAGAACCTCTAGGTATGTCGACAGGCATAAGCACCATCTTACCACAGGCGGCTGACTCATTGCCGTATGATGGTGAAGCTCCAAAAAGGCTCTTGTATCCCATCTCAATGTAATGGAGATTTTCCTCACCTAATAATCCTTATATATATATATATTGTCAATGAGATTGATGCCATTGATGTTCTTCACTAGTATGACCAGCGTTCACTATCAGATGGGGTTTGCCTGTCAGCATCACTATCAGCCATTCCCTCTACATCTCGTCAATGAGATTGATGCCATTGATGTTCTTCACCAGTATCACTATCACATGATATTTTTGTCCTGTTCTGGTTTCAGACTGTTAGAATATACTGAAATATCGGGTGTTTTACCTCTTGGCTTGCAGTAAAACTGACCTCCTTGAATGTTTTGTTATTCTGGTCTTATCAGTAAAATCTTCTCTGGGAATTAATCGTCAGCACCCTCTTTTTTTTTGTTAAAAAGAAAAAAGGTTGACATTGTGATTCTATTTACAGGATTTCCTGTGCACTCTATCATATCTCTTTTTTTAGTGCTTATCTAAATTGAGATACAACCTTAATTGGATTGCCCAGCTACACCCTTAGATCTTCACGACATCCTACCGTGCATGCAGGACTTAAAGGAGCTGTTGACAAAGCTGAGGAACAAGCACTATTACTGCCTCTATTGTGGTTGTCAGGTAAAATTGAGAGAGTTCAATTCCCTTTCAGTTGCAGTGGTTGATCGAGCACTGAACCTTCTTGTTTGGATTTTCAGTATGATTCAATGGAGGCACTTCTAGCAAATTGCCCAGGAGATGAAGAAGATCACTGATCATGAATATGGGAAAGCTGGCCACTCCCTTGCAGTAGTAATCCTCAATTGCAACTTTTTAACCACACACTCCGTATTTAATCCGAAAGAGATAGTATGCCTCGGATGACAGGATAAATTCGAGGTTAAACACGTACTAATCATGCAGAGTGATTTTGTTGACTATTAGATGGCAAGGGACATATATTCTCGAGCGAACACTTGAGTGTTTTCTCCTTTTACTGAGCCTTTTGCAAATCCATGGATTTGATTAGTCAAACAGTAATTCAAGGCCCTAAGTCACCAAATTCCGCTGTGTATGACCATTGTTGGCTTTGCACCAGTGAAGTGGATAATGTCTATAGATCTGGGTGTGATATTCCCTTGTCATGAAAGAGCACCAGTTAGCTTGACAAGATTTCAAACGAATGACATGCTCGATTCATGAAATTAATAGGTATACATCTTTAGCTTGCAAACCATCCAGAGGACCAGATGTCGTGTCAGAAACGCACACCAAATCATTTTTATGTCCTACAATGCGTTCCAAAGCCGCTGTTTGGGATCTCAAACCATGAGCCCTTCAAAAATGCAATTCACTTTCGGAGCAACTCTGACATTTTTAATAGAGGTCTCGAAGATAAAACGTTCATAATGTCTAACCAATACAAAGCAATAGCTAAGTTCTGCAATCCATCCCTCAGACATAAAAATGATCAAAGAGGCAGGCAGTCGACTGAGAGCATTTAGTACTTCGAAAAATAATCTGCTGCGGGGTCTGTTGCCTGGTCCAGTACTTTTGGGAATTGACCTCATCGTGTTCTCTTTTTGGATAACTCCGTATGCATATAATGTCTTGAATCTAATACCTTATATATATAACATACAATATACAAAAAATAAATGAACAAATAGATAACTATATAGAAAGTCACACACACCATTTTTGCTCGGCTTCTGGTCCAGCCTGAGTGAAGCCTTGTACAGGTGGCTTTGGACGCAGACCCGACCTGGGGTCTGAGACACGGAACGGGACCCGGATTTTCAGCCCGGGTCTGAAATCGTCACCTTTACTTTGAGTCATGTGACGGATCGGGTCTTAGGTGTAGGTCGGTGTGATTCTTTGACTCGCCCAGAGTAGGAGGTGGTAAACGCTACCATCAAACGTGTTCTCCGCCTTGAGAGGGCTTGGAAACAATGGAATTGGAGAGCAGCGAGGGGGAGAAGATCAGAATAGAGAGAGAGCGCAGGGTGGAAATAGGAAGGAAAGCTAATCCCCACCTCTTCGCCAACGATTTAACAGTTTCCAGGACTCAAATCCTTCTGGAATTGCAGTGTAACGACGCAAACAGCAAAACTGAGAGTCACCCGGATGAAGACACCGTGGTTTTTTTCCAAGTTTTGGGCCGAAACCCGGTTTGCGTTATTAGGAGCAATGTTGGTGGCAGCCCCGACAAAGAAAGGATTTCTACGCTCTTCAAGAAATCAGAAGGTGGGTACCTGAAAATCGGTGACAAAATCTCTTTCTCAGTTAGGAATCCCGAGTTTTTTACCTTAAAGAGTGTCGTCAATGACGAAGATAGAGAGATTTTGGAAGCCGTTGAGAGAAGAAGAAAGGTAACGGCGGAGAGAAAAGAGAATGAGAGAGATAATATTGATAACGTACATGCTGAAGGAGAAAATGTAGAAGCAGGAATAGAGATTGATAGGGATTTGGGATTGAATTCGTTGGATGTTTCATCCATTGATCCTGTTAAAGGTCAGAGTCAATGCTTTTGTTATTTCCTCTTCCTTTATTGTCTTTGATTTTCGTGATTATTTGAAGCTTGTTTGTTGTGGTACATTCCAAATTTGGAGATTTCATATTTTTTGCAGAGTTTGGTTTTCTTGTAATTAACCATGAATTTGATGGTTATGAGAAGAGGAAGCTCAAGGACATCAAAGACTGGAAATGGTTTGTAGAGGAGTTCAATGAGAGGACCGACGACGATGAAGAGGTAGTCGAGGGAGCACAAGCCGGTATGAAGAGGAGGAAGAAGAACGGGGATGAAGATTGGACAGGTGAGAGCGATGACGAGAAGAAGATGATTGCAAAGTTGAAAACTCGTAAAAGAGCCAAATCTCTTGGAAATGTGAAAGGGAACCACAATAAAGCTGCTAGAGCGTCGGAACCGAATAAGAAAATGTTGCAGTCCACATCCTCTGAAAGAGATATTTATGAATCAGACGAAGATGACGATTCCCTTGGTGGGTTTATTGTTGAGGATGAAGAGTTAGTGGAAGAACAAGAGGAAGAGGAGGAGGAGGAGGAGGAAGAAGAAGAAGATTATGATGAGGATGAATCAGATGAAGACTAGAGCCGTGCTGAGTGACCGGAATAGCATTTTACAGCAGCTACAGTGCAACAGCGTCCGTCACACGGTTGTTGAGTCTTCTGTTGCCTTTAGGGGAGGACTCGATGTCAGCTGTTTATCACAGATTGACCGACTACCAATGCTCTCGCAACTTGTCTTCCCTTCTGGCTAAATTTTGTAGCTGTGTGTGTGTGAGAGAGAGTTTTAACGGTTAAAAGTTTGAAATCTATAGCCTTTAAGCTCATACTTGGTTTCCTACCTACTACAAATGGTGCCACAGAAGTACAAACGGTGCCACAGAAGTTTTCGCTTCATAGTTGCTGCGTCTTATTGTGTATCGGAGGGTGCCATTGTCACGAATCATGAAGTGTTTGTCCGTGCATTCTCCAAGCGCATAACGAAACAGAACCAAATAGAACAAGTTGGATTGGCAACCAAACGAATGTTCAACCTGTTCTGTTCACATTCAGCTGGTTTATTATTTTTGATACAATTGATCTATCAACCAACAAGTCATTCTAATCGGATGGTTTGTGCTTGGTTAGAATGGGAGCCATGCAGAGGTTAGAACAATATGTTAAGCTTTTGGCCTTAAATGCCATTGTTGCCTTTCACCCGAAGAGTCCAGCTACCATCTCAAACACAACTCATCTTCTGGATGCGGATATATCACCTTTTCTCTCTGATGTTTTGGGGGTTAACCGTTGCCTCCTATAACTTGATCGAGTTTTGAGAGGTTGAGTTATGTCTTTCGTTGCCGAAATCCTCTAGGATATATCACCTTTCCTCTAGTTATATCTCAAACTGGTGGTTTGAACGAATGGCAAACCCGTAGTGAGCATCCCATGTCCTGGCCGCTCTTCTGTCTCCTCTATCAAGTGGGGATGGAACTTCATGTAGATGAGATTGATCTTTCTGGTGACCACCCAATTCATGTCGACCAGTCGACGGGCTCCTCCTAAGGCCGCCTCACTGGTAATATAACGGCTTTTCCCAATTCGCTGCACATTGGCCGAACCGTAGACTTCTATACTTGATGATCCAAATCACATTTAAGACCATGTTTCTTTCCCTAAACCACACGCCATATATGCTTGTTTTAGGCTCAGGGCACTGTCTTTATTAGCTTATAGTCTATCAAGGGCCATCAACTGATCCTCAAGCTTCATAATCATGGCTTGTGCATAATCTACTAGCTCTAGGTCATTCTGCCAAGCCTCCCTGTGTAACTCTGCGACCAATTCCATTGGAATGACAACATCATGGCGATACCTGAGTTTGAGTGGTCATTCTCCCGTCGTTGATTTTGATTGCCTACACTACCTCCACCAACCCTTTGTGTGGGCATGGGATTTATCCTCAGAGGTTCTTTTGATCATGAACATTGGCCTTTTGTGTAGTAAGGTGTTGAGTTTATGCCGTCTCATGAAGGCTTTGACGTTTTTCTCAACAAAGACGGTCCTCGGGTTAGCTGTTATGGTTTAGAGAACACCGAACCTAAACATGATTTGGCTCTTAATGAACTGTATTATATCCTTCTGCTCCATCGGGACCATTGGTTTTGCTTCAACTCACTTCGTGAGGTAGTCATATATGATACATATGACCAGTCAAATCCATTGCCCAACTGTGGAGAGGCCATGGTTTGATGATGGAGTGCAGCTCTTCCATAGAGGGACCTTCTGTTGAGCTTTTGGCCTACATGATATAATCAATCATCATGTTGGCCAATAGAAGTTGTATCGATGTATGAGTCACCTCATATTGAGGCCCAAACAGTGTGTGCCTTCTATCTGTTTTGTGTTTTAGCCATCACTTCAAGGCCATACTTCGGACTTGGGCACTTGAATGAAATACCTTCGATGCTTCTCTTGTATGATCTGCCGTCAACTATCACATAGTTTAGCACCTGATGCTTGGTTTTCAAGTCTCCTTTAGTCGACGGGTTATCAAGGTACTTGGCTAGATCTATTCTCCAATCACCTGGCGGAGCCGCTAGGCACTAGGTGTCCGCTTCAGCCTGCTCAACTAGATACTGTAAACCGTGTGTCGCTAAGCCGTTCAATTTTCAAATCTCCCCTCTTGGTATGTGCCTGAATGTTACTTCTTCGATTTAACGTACCAATTTTATTAACCGTCTTGCGGTACTGTACCAGTTCTCTACGGTGCATTGGTATTGCCAAATCACCTGGTGTTCACCAGTTGAGAATTCCCGAGGACGACATACCGTCATCCCCTAAAGTTCAACTATCGATGCTTCGTAATCTACTCAATTGTTCGTACAACTTGGCTCCAACTCCACTGAAAACATGTTCGTCTTCCCAGTTGGACTGATGAATGTGATGGTGATCCCTACTGCTTGCGGTTGCTCAACTCATCAAAAGTCAAGACCATGTCAAGTACAGAAGTTGGAGGTTATGCAGTAAATGAAGGAGAAGCTGCTGGCCATTGTGTTGAAACATTCAGCAGTTTTGCAGCATTGTCATCAGAGGAGCACTAGAATGTTGTCATTGAAGGCAGCTTCATCGTTCAACAATTGATTTACAAAAATAAGGCCTGAAGCTCGGCCTTTTGTTCCCAATGGTTTGAGAGACACATACAAAATACTTCTCTAGGTGCACTTATCTCTGCATGGTTAAAGCGCCCTAACTCAATTGGCAAATTCATTCATAGGTTCAAGTCTCGATGACTGCACTCAAATCAGAAATTTTAATAATAGAATTGGCCGACGGAATCCCATTATCCATGCATAAACTAATTGGAATATCCATACTATAAGAGTAATATAGGGACATAAGAACCACTAAATGAAGATGCTACAGCCAATTTGTGTATTCAGCTCCACAAATTTAGGTTATCCCAAACCTATAAAGGCCACAGTAAACCTTTAGCAGCTCTTACGATAATACCAGAACTCAATCAACAAGTTCCCCTTTTTCAAGGCAAGCTGAACATTGATGACCTGGATGAAGTAACATATCTAACCCCATCTCTTTTTTCAGCACAAAGATTAAGTTAGACCCCATTTGTCTCATTCATTGTGCTTCACATTCCATGACTATCTATAACTATTTCACATACGCTGGGATCAAGTAACAAGACGTGATTCCATAAGCAGCTTGAAAGGCATAACATATGGCCCTAACTTCAATTTGCATGAAAGTCATACAGGTCATCCGCTCATCCTCTAGCTTAAGATGAGCAGGATTCAGAGAAGCCATTTTCTAGTCCCAGAATGAAAAGAGGCTACACCAGAAAGAGAGAAAGAAAAGATGAGAGAACTAAACAGCGAAGGAAGCAAGTATTCCAAAACATAAACCAAGTAATTCCCCATAAACTTTTAAAAGACTCCACATGCTTGCTCATCTATCATGCTACTTAAAATGTCTTATTCAAGTCAAACATCATGATTGAAAGTTACGATCTCTACGCAATTGTGCAGAAAAAATTACAGTTTACATGAAGGGTCACCATTTTAAGCCCAAGCAGTTTCCAAAACAGGACATGGCGTTACCAGTTACAAGCCTTGACTTTTGTGAACTACATTAAGAAATTAGATGCCAAGCAGTTTTTGCAACAGTTACGTGAGGCAATTAGGAGCCATGCATTTTCGCCAGAGTTCTTTGCACAGCTACCTAGCCATCAAGCAACTTCAAACATTATGGAATAGAAATCCAAGAATTGCTTGTCCAAGCAAAAGTAAGATGCCAACCCTTGCCTCCATATCAGTCCTTTTACTCAAACATGCACCCCATCTTTCACCTTTGCATATTTGAGCTGCCCATGAACTTGGATATGGTAGTAGTTTGACATAACATAAGATCTGCAAACTAGTAAATTTTCCTACTAGCATATTATTTCCGGAATACTACCCTAGCCACTGCACTAGCAACTGATTACGATTCTGGAATGATCGTTGTATCACCATAATGAAGCTGCAAGGAAAAATAAGATGTGCAAGTTCATCAAATGAAAAAGTTACACCAATAAGCAGAGGTGCAATATCGCTGGTCACACTGGGAGAGACATTTTATGTGTTAGGGCAGAAGTGTGGCTCTACCACATTCCTTATAAGACAGCTGATCCCTTGCATTTGACTGAATTGGTTGTATTTAGAACAATAAAAAGAAAATTTTGATCTCGTCTTGTATAACATTTATAATATTTCTCAAATTAATTTCTTTTTCATTACTAGAAGCTTGCTTGCTCACGTTTAACCTTGACAGCTTTAGCATGTGATCACAGGTATATGTCACAGAGATGGCTGAATAAAGACTATCTTGAGAATCTTGCTATGATTTAGACATAGTATGACAAAATTGTAAGCACATCAGAGTGTCTAAGGAAGCTTCTCAACGTATTCCAGGGCATAACTTGGAATTCTACCCTTGGCTTCTCAACAATCTTGACTTGAAATGCATCAGTGAAGTAAACGCCCAAAAGACATGGGGATGTTTATAATAAATTGCACAAGACAACTACCAAACATCAACAGACTTGTACAGTGAGTGCCTTTGACTTTAAAATTGTGCTCCCCTTAGAAATTCCTAGCATACCTATCGCTACAGTGAGGGCTTTACGTGCATGAGAATTCTTTATGTGTTTAAGGTTCAATGCAACATGAGTTCTCAGTGTCACAAGAAATCAGTAGTAAACTTTTCCAAATAACTATGGACATGCCTGCAGCTTTTTATTTTTGTACTCCTTAGGGCTATCCTGACCTTATAAGCTTCTTGTTCATGCATGCATTAACAGATTAAATTACCCATAGCTCACCCCACCCTGTCCAGCATTTACATTAGTGGGAATCGGATTCCCTTTCTAAGTTCTAACCGCTCCTCATGTCTTAGTCCACTCTATTTTCCAATGCATCCTTTTTCTTTGGCCTCCACTTTCATCTATAGAAGTGCTCCTAGATTAACAATCTCACGAACAATGTTACAAAGAGGCAAATACTGAAATTTATGCCTTCAAAGCCTGTATTCTTGGAGACCATTTCTGAGAAGATTGATAAGAACAAGGGTTATAGATATGAGTTCAGGGAGACAGCAAGGCAGAAGGGCCAGATGTATGTACTTCTTTGCAGTTTGAACACATGAAGGGGTGAAAAGAAACCTAATAAGCCTGCCAAAGCCTGCATTTCAGACAGTGCTACAGCAGTCATCAACTATAAGAACTAATGCAAGACAAGGCACAGAAGAACAATCAGACACTGCATGATGACGCCAATAAACTGATAAAGCTTGAAAGCAACCTTAGAGGCTCAGATGATTTGAGAATGAAAAAGAACCAAACTATGCAAAACATAATGTCTTTAAGCATAGATGTCCGAAATGGTTTCCGAACCACCTTCTTCATGCAGCTGGAAACTTTATAATGTCAATCCACAGATGCAGCTCACGAAAGATTGACTGGTTGGCATTTCAAAATTTTAAGGCTGCGTAAAGCAACTGCATATACGTTACAGTAATATCCAAGTAAATGTGTATATGCAATTGTGCATGTGTGCCAGAAGTTGGACATTTACTTTATTGTGGAATAGATTTCACAGGAGCAGAAAAAAGACCCACGGAGAAAGCATTCAAATAAATGAAACATAGAATTTGATCTATATAATGTCGGACAGTTCATGAAGATCCAGAACAGAACAGTTCATGATGTAAACCAAAAACGTGGTAAATAAAGTCCTTGAAAATTAAGATTACGACCGCTCACAAACATCATATTAAGAAAACCATTATCTATGCAGGCAGTGTTCAAGAATACATTAAACCGTACATTCATCAATACCACATGAATCTTTAAATTGCCAAATGCAAAACAGACAAGATGAAATGATGAAGAAAGTACCGATCAAACCCACAAATTTCAGTGTCAAGAAAAGATGCAGAACAGATCATGATGCTCATAATCCAACGGAATACGGCAAATAACTTATGAACCACGAGCAGTGAGACTGACTTCAAATAAAAAAAAAGAAGAGTAGGTAACATCAGCACCAAGATTGCGAATATTTGTGATTGTCAAAAGAGAAATCAAGGTCCCAGTTGTTCCAAAACACATAAAAGTTTTCATCCATTACCACTATGATATGCTTTCCTGGTTATTAAGCCCTTCTTGGCGATACCAATTCGAACATGCCAACTGAGCAGCTGTTCATTCTCTTCCAGTTAATCAGTATAATCTCACTCATGAGTCATTAAATCCTCAAGTGAGAATCCATGAAGTAGCAAATCAAAAGCGCAGCCACAGTCATAATATGAGTCCAGATAGGTTTCCACAATTTGAAACCATTAGCAACCTCAAGATCAACACAAGTCAGAAGAAATATTCTGCAAGTAATGAGTAAAAATCCTTTGCAACTAATGCATACAAAAATCCTTGTAGGTGCCAGATATCCAACAGTATCACTAACAGTTAGAAAACCAGCAAAAACATTTTCTTTTTTGGTTACAAAGAAAACAACATAAACAATGTTCCAAGGAAAGAGCAATTTCAATGATGACAAACTGATGACCATCGGAGATGCTGAGGCCAGTAAGAGCACATGATTGCACGCACATCCTTTGATTCCATCAAAGCAGTAATCAAAGTGGCAGAATTCTGTCAAAAAAACTGAGGAGGCAAGAAACCATCTGACATGATAACAGTCCGTCTAGCTAAAAAGAAGTCAAATAATTTAAGCAACCTTTCTTTTCCATGGTTCGTGCAACATACTATAAATGGTACTCGGGTATGCTATAACTAAGAAGGTGAAGGTTATCTTTATTTTGATAGGCAGGATGGGTTAGGCAGACTGATACTAGATTCATACCCGAGGCTCAGACTCATGAGTTCCTTCAGCTTGGCTTTTGAGCCAAAACCCTAGAGAGATATGCATCACCTATAGGAAAACCAGATTTATATCACAAATGCATGTAAGCAAATGGTATTCTTCATCTACAGTCTTGTCAAATAGTATTCACTGTCTACTCAAGGGACTTTGAAGAACAATAGTAGACACAAAGTAGTATTGCAGGTAGATAACTGATCATGTACCGGCCAAAAAATGATCACAGATTCACAGGATGATATTTCTTATGAACGAAATCAATCTATGCATGGGCCATCTAGACCATCCACAGTTCACTGACTAGTTTTTAACGCCTGCAAAGGCACCGTTCAATTACAGAGACTGACAAATTTGAACGTATGCATGCGCTCTGTTCAGTCATGTGATAAAGGTGAAGCTTTGCAACAAAAGTAAAATGTTACCCATAATCAGTAGTTAGTAAAATCGGAGTTAATAACAAAGAGAAAGAAAGAAATTTATCGATTATATTTCATACCAAACAGATCATGGAACATAACCAGTTAAAGCATCCAACAATGCATCTCTCGCTTCAGCGGTTTAGAGAAAGGAATCTCTACATATTTCTCTCTTCAACTTCCTACTTGCGGCTTTTAACCAACAGAAAAAAAAACGCAAGGAATAACAAAAGGAACAAGATATACCAGAAATTCAATCTGGAACACTGACCAACAACAAACTAAAAAAAATCCGGCGAAGCAAAAAGGATCAGGCATGGTCAACCACCTTCGAGAACGCAACCATCCATCACTTGCACTCCACAACTGCCTCGGCCGCGCGCCGTGGCTTGCTCTTCCGCCGGCTACCAATCTGTCGGAAACCGTTGGGCTTGACGGAATCTTCATTGCCGGATCTGGGGCCTTCATTTTCGTCTCCATTAGAATCCGTGTTCTCCTTGGTCCGAGGAGTCCTCTTCCTCTTCTTCCCGTTCTCTGCAACAGCCGGAGGCTTCACTTGATCTCTCTTCAATGCCGGCTCGGTCTCTTCTTCCTCTGCTTTCTCCACTTCATCTTCTTCAGTCTCATCCTTCAGAGGCTTTTGGGGTCTTCCCCTCCTTCTATAAGCAGGCATTGAATCCTCCCCACCACTCCCTGGATCATCATTACCGATTGCAGCAGTTAGTTTCTTGCCTTTCCCTCTTCCCTTACCCATTAACCCGAAAGCCCACCACCAAAAAACAGAAAAACAGGATAACTATTGGTATTAGAAGAACGGGCAGCAGTGAAGTTCAGAGTCTTCCATCCATGATCCTGAAACCAGAGACAAGAACTACCCACAAAAAAAGAAGAATATCGTGATGATAGGAATGAGCTTTTAATGGTTTCTGGATGATTCTGCAAGTCACTCACAAGACCAACTATGGAAAACAGCAACGGAAGACTGGAAACGAGATTTTATAGCAGTTGGTTGAGTACCCACAGAAGAATAAATCCAGAAGACACAGCTAAGGACATAATTTTCCTACCTACTGAAATCTAATCTAGAGAAGAGTCAATACTGGGAAAGATCTAGGCTAGGAGGAACTTGCTGTTTGCAGAAGCCAGCTAAGATAGATCACGAGAGGCTCTCATTAGAAGGATGAAACTTGAATATTAGGATCTTCAAGGGTAGGCCGCGAGAGAGAGAGAGATTGGTTGGATGAAAATGATCCGCTGAATGACTTCCTTTTCCCTTACCCCCCCGCGCTCCTTCGCCTTTTGTCAGAGAGCGTGACTTCAAGTGATTCGATATTATATATAACAGGAAAGTTCTCACTGCACCGGTAATTTTGGTTTCAGTGAAAAACGAAATTTACCAGAGTTTGATCTTCGGGCAATGCATTCTTCCCAATCCACCATCAAAGTCACCATTTTATTGATCTAAGGTGAAAAAGAACACACTTGGTGACCGACGCATAAGGTTAAAAGCATGATCCTACATCGTGTTGCCGATGCGACATTGAATCTGATTCGGGTCCAAATGAAATTAATTGGATTTGGTAACGCAATCTGGAAGTACTTGAGGTTGAATTTGGGGCGGTTTCATTTTCATTTCCATGATCAAATCCGTGTTACATATGACATCATCAAAACTCCGTGTATAAAACACACTTAGCTATTTGGATCAGGCTTGCCATCGGTCATTTCCATATGATTCCTAATCAGAACTCGCATTAAATCAACGTACTGCTTAGCATGTAAGTCTGGTGTAGCTTGACTGAGAAACGTGCCAAGCACAAAGGTATATCAATGCCAGATCCAGATTTGCACTCTAAAGAGCTTTGATCATGAACCACATCCATGAAAATGGTATGGTTGCTTAAGATTCTACATCAAAAGTGTGCATATCATCCCAAGTAAGGATTTGCAGAATACATGGCTCTGTATATTAGCCAGATCTCGACAGTTCGGATCAAATAATATAATGGATCTATTCTTTTCTTAGCTAACCCTAATCGTCAAGGATTTGGTATTTATTTCTTCAGGTCATCTCACATTGGTTCGGGTTGTCCCAGACGTTTGATACCCTGCTTAAACCAATGGTGTAAGAGGTAGAATTCGCTGTGCAAAGGGAAAATTGCTTGCATGATCAAGTGGTTCGCACAATCATGCAATTGAAAGATGGTGAGTTATTCGCAATCGAGTAATGAGCCATTTTAAGTCAATGTTAAACTTGGGGTTTGTTTGATTACAAGGTCTGGTATGAAGGTACTGTAACCGTAGGTCTGAGTGACCTTAAAGTAAAAGGTAAGATGGTACAACTTAACTTTTTACTTGATTACAAAACCAACGAGTAGCCCATCCTTATGCAAGGACTGTGGAACCAGGGCCTCGTAATCATCAAACACCCCCTTGTTGAATTGGTCAGAACTCAGAATTCAGAATTCGTCAACTGGAAAAAATAGTAGCCACAACGAGTACTAGGAGTGTCATTTGGCTGGAAATGAAGCAGTTTTGAACTATACCAAGCTCTCTTAAAGGAATCATTGACTGAAAAAGAAAAGATCCATCAACTTTGTTGAATTGGACCGGCAAGATTCGACTAATATATGAAGCTGAGAGGGTTTCTGAACATTTACACTGACGAGGTCCTTCTGCTTTGGAATAAGATCCACAACTTCCAATTTACAAGGGATTCGTTTGCCAAGCATGATCCTAAATGATGTAATGGGTCTTTGCTCGAAATGCTACTTGAACTCGAGCAATTTAATGTGAACCCGGAACCTACCCCGATTCAAAGCAAGTCCTACCAATGACGGGTCTAGATTAAGGCAAGGTTGATCAACTTCCTCAAATCAATTCCCTGAAAAATTACAAAACAAAGTCATTGGCTATAGGAATGGATCATGACTTAAATCCTTGGCAACTTCGCCTCACCTGAAAAGAGTTTCTGCGAAAAGGTTTTAGCTCATGCCTGTACCATGGGCTATATGCCTCACCCTAAAATATTTCATTGTTCTGCAACTGGGTCTGGCCGTTTGGCACTGAGCGTACTGCCTAGGGCTATGGAGATGAGCATTAGAATCCGCAACCTTCTTTTACAACTCCAGTAAGCCGTGATGGGACACAAACTTAGTCACCCCAGGCAGGTAAGATCACAAAGGTATGAAACTCAACCCAGGGCCTGTTCCGAGTGTCAGCTTATGCGAGGTGAATAGCACCCGGAAGAATCGAACACTGACCACCCAAGTCACAGCTAAGAATAGTGGCATCACCCGCTAAGCCAGTCTAACGAAGTGATCTGACTTTTCTGGGGTGTTTGGTGCATGCATTGATGCACAAACATTTGTGGTGCACCAAATCCAGTCTCCCTACACACACACATGACCCTTTTTTGCCCTGTACCCAACAGGTAAAATAAAACCTGAACACGTACACTGATTTTCTCTTTATATGCATCTGTTAGATCTTATAGCTGGAAAGCTAAGACAATTAAATGCTAAACCCTTACAAATTTCTGATGGCTTAGCCATCAATGAAGGATCCACGTTTACATAAGTTTCGTCGTTTGCCTGATCCAAAGTTTGGAAAATTAAGAAAAGGAGCACGCAAGACATAATACAGAACCTAACTTATGTCTTTGGGCTGCTTGTCACACCTTAAAAGAACATAAAATCATAGTATATAACCGTGGGGAGTCTGACCCACTCTAGAAACTTCTGTAGGTGCCCACAGGTAGTCACTCTTGAAAGTTATAGTACTTTCTAAAGGCTAAACAGGGGCGCTAGTTATATGGCAACAAATGCTAACTGTAGGCAAACTTCAGCTTGACATGACTGAAAGAATAAGAAATAGTAGATTCTCAAACTTTGTCTTCCTTGTTGCTATATCTCTGTGTGAAAAGTATAGAAGAAAAATTCAGAAGAGAACAGGGAAATGAACAATCTCGGTTATCACAACAA
Organism: Brasenia schreberi; assembly: GCA_036023115.1. NCBI lineage: Eukaryota > Viridiplantae > Streptophyta > Magnoliopsida > Nymphaeales > Cabombaceae > Brasenia > Brasenia schreberi. Next base: position 9,095,659 of record JAYKKT010000077.1, read on the forward strand.
AAGGGTATCCTTTAATTTATTGTGCATTTTTTACATCAAATGCCACTCACTGTTGCTACTTATAATGCACCAATCTTGCTATTGCACCATTCAGAAATAAAGGAACTTTTAACTTCGAGACATAAACGGAGTGGAAAATGGACCTGAATTATCCTAGAGTCTGCACTTCTTTTAACATTTACACAATCTAATTTTTCATATCTTCTTACGGGAGCATCCATTGGTCGTCTATCTTAAAAGATTTTTCCTTATTTTATACTTTATTGGTGTTACTCCCAAATTGTTTCTAATAACCTCATTATGGATAGTCTTTCCTTGGGTGACCACTCATCTATCTTAATATTTTCATTTCTGCTATGGCCTCTTTTAGACATGTTGATAATTAACTGTTCAAAACATAACAGGTCTAATTGTTGCTCTATAATATTTATCTTTAACCTTCAATGATATCTTCTTATCACATAGAATATCTGATGCCCCTCTCCATTTTAACAAACCGACATTATTTATATGTGTAACATCTCCATTGGTTTTCTCATCACTTTGAAAAATTGATCCTAGGTATTTAAAATTTTTCTTGTGAGGAACGCAATATGTGTCAATCTTAATTTCTATGTCCTTTGAAGTATGGATACCCTTAGGCTAAAGCAGGTTCAGATTTATGATCCTTTAAAATCTTTGTAATCTTTGTTAGAAGTTTGACACTGTAAAGATACAAAGAATCCTTAGGGTCTTTAAGAATACGTGTGAAAATGGATATATACACAAAGAGAGAATTTGGTGGGATATAGAGAGAAAGTTGTACTTGTATGTAAAATAAATACACTTAAAAATTTGAAGTGTTGATTTTTGAGATTAAAAGGTTGAAATCTTTAAGAAGATTAGAGCATGAATTAATTCATGTATTGACTAATTTTCTTGTTTGATATATAATACAACAACAATTAAGTCTTTTTCCATACTAGACGGGGTCGGCTACATGGATTCTTGTTTGATATATAATTTTCTTGTTTGATATATAATGTACTAGTAAATTTAAACAAATCTTAACTATTGGTGATGATGATTTAAAAAATAGAATATATATTTGCATAGATACTTTATTCACATAAATACTTTACTTTTTAAATTTCAAATTTCAACGACGTAAAGTTAAGATTTGTTTGGATTTGTTTATATATATATACTAGGCAAGACCTTTTCTTTACTGACTTTGCTGGCTCCCTAACATGATGAAATATGTTCGTCCTCCCCCCCCCAACCCCAACGCTATTTTTTAGATACGTCACTGGCAGCGGGTGTAGGGAGGAGGTTCAGATCCAATAAGACTTAAGAATGTATTCAAACTCACTAACTCAATGAATGAATGACAGATTAAATTGAGCGCATTTCTGCGTGAAAATCGACTGCATTTGTTTCCACTTAACAGGCTCAACTTTCACTAATATTTCAAGGTTTATGCATGTTCTTCGTTCTTTTAAAAACTGAAGGGTACCATCTTGAAGAATTTCCTGGAAAGGATATGAAGGAAGCTCGAATATTTTGAAGCCAATTAGAAGGATCTAACAAACAGCGCAGTGGAAAATCGACCGCAACTTTGTGAGAGGAACACCAAAGTCAAACAATTTTTTTCTCGATAGCGTTTCTTGTTCTTCTTCCATTTTTCAAATACTGAAAAGCCCAACACAGTGGCGGATGTACGTCACAAAAGGTGTGGCGCCGACCTAATGCAAATGAAAAAACTAAAGAAATTTAACCATCGCCATTTGCTTGGAAGGTGATTTCCGCTTAGGGCCCAAAAAAAGTGAAGAGGGGACTCCAACCTCCACGCTCATAAGTACGAGTAATTCTACCGGGGCTGTTCAATCAAGCAATTGAACTGAACAAAAATAGGTGGTTGGGTACGGTTCCTTTGCTATTGTTTTGGTTTGGTTTCATTTGACAAAAGATTGTAGGTGTGTTCATGGTTTAAAGATTGGAATATAACCAATTGAATGGACATATCACACAATATAATCATTGCCACCTTTTACTTTTGGGGGTCACAAGTATAACAAGGGTTTCATTTATATCTTTTCAAGCACTTTTATAAGTTTTAAATAATATTTATGCTCCTAAACTAAGATGTGAGAATTAGTATGTGTTATCATGGATAGTTTACCATAAATGAGACTCTAAATACACCAAAAGCAACTAAACCCCTTTACCATCTTGAAAGTGCGCTTTATAGAGATGGCAATGGGGTCGGTGGGGGATGGGTATACATGTACCTGGCCCTAGCCTGGACAATAACAACGTGGTTTGGGTTCTTTTTTTTTTCAATAGGTAATAGGGTGATTATGGGGTATATGTATGTGTTGATACATACATACACACACACACACACACACACACACACATATATATATATATATATATGTATGTATGTATGTGTGTGTGTTTGTGGTTCGAGTGTCGGGTTATGGATCTTATCCCATGCCTGAACCCAGACCTGATCGGGTTGGAACAGGATTGCAACAGTTGGGTCAATATTGTTATCTCTACCACAATTTTCTTTTTTTCTATGGAACAGCTAAAGCATTAGTTCAACGGTAGAGCACGTTTTGGTGCCATTGCTGTTGGTTGAGTGTTTGACTCATAGAGGGTGAATGTGTGGGTGTGTATGTTAGGATTCGACTTCTTCTGAAAAAAGAAAAAAAGAAAAAAAAATCTTTCTGATGCATTCTTTATTGGGTATGATAACACACGGTTTTCACCACTAACTACCGTACACAGATATATTTTAATTTATCGAGATTGCAAGTTGTGGAGCTTTACTTAATGCACTCACAGCATTAGCTTGCTTACCTACTCGTGTCTCACATGAAGGAGGTACGGAGTTCGACTCCTCGGAAATGCATACCTAGCTCGGCCTGCATTTGAAAAAGAAGATCGCGGTACTCAAGTCTAACTACATATTGCCAATCGAAAATGAACGGTTCTAGTCCGAGTCAAAACCCTGCAACTAGTCGCGTGATAATTGTGTTCCACTGGTTCTCTCTTTGGTCATATACTTCCCCTCTTGTTGGGGTACAATACCCTAACTGCCGGTGGATAGTTGCCAGCCAGGGTGAATTCCTTATCCTACTCTTAACCAGGGGACCGTTTGCGCGGTAAAATTTTTAAGGTGGAACCACAATTCCAAACCTTCTCGTCCCCCTTCAAGGGCGAGAATGACTACCCTCAAGTAGATATGATCAGTTTTTGTTGACCCGAAACCATGGATCGTATCTGTCAGTTTTGAGTCAAAACCAGAACTGTAAATAAAATTCAAAAAAATATTAAATCTTTATATACATTTGTTATTAATGGATTACTCATACAGGCTTAGGCTTGAGGTATCATTGCCTGTAAAGCTATAATAATGACAACAATCACTGGTTGAAATTCTTTTGAATCCATGCCTAGCCCAAGAGAAAGCCACCTCGAACACTGGTTGAAATTATGGAAAGTTCAGAGCTCATCAATTATACAAGTGAACCGCTACAGTAAAATCTCATAAACGTCAAGATAATAAATTTCGCTGGCATTTGCATTCAATTCATTAGCAAAATTAAAAGATACGCATGTAATCGTTACTAATGAAGTATCAAAGAAAACAAACTTTGTCTACGGTAGCTGAATAGAAACAAGACTTGTGCTGGGTGCACCCAAAGCATTGGTTCAACTGGCACGGCGCTCTAACGAACGCCCTTCTGCTGGTGGGAAGTTCGCCTCCCAGGGGGTGAATGTGTGTTAGACTTAAAAAGAAGAGTTCTGTAAGGCAGCTGACAGCCAACATGACCTTCTAAGAAATCTTTGTGTTCGAACTCCTGCCGGACGACCCCTACTGTGAAAAAAGGCTTGGCTAAATTAAGGATAACTGATGAAAAACCAGTTCTAACTTGTAGGTGTTCGCCAAACTTTCCAACAAAGTTTTGCCCCAACTTTTTCTGTTCCGTTCTTACAATATGGACACTAAACTTGGAAATGCACGGATTACAACAAATAATTCAAAACTTATACGATCCACAAAAAGAGTGCATGAATATTCATCCACAATGTAGCATAAGAATAATTTAATCTGTTTATTAAAGAAAATAATATATAATAGAAGTATATCGACAACGGGTAAGGATACTTCCTTGTAGGCACAGTATTTCTGAAAAGCTTGAGAACCAGACGGTTGCATTTGGCAAGTAGTTGCTTACAAGACATGCATCTAAAACCCAGCCCAACCAGCAGGTTGGCTGCCGCTACTTTCCTTTGTGGTGCCAGAGAACTTACCATTTCCATGGCTAAATGTTTTGGACGACTGAGATTGCCCAGGGATCGCAGTAAAATCATCTTCACCAAATCCCCATGTATCCACTGGCTTCGCAGTCCTTCCATTTGTGCCTTTGTTTGTTGTACGGACCGACATCTTGGGACTATATTTTGGTGCAGGCTGAATATCTTGATTGTCAGCAAAAGCCTGCCAAGTTGAGGACTCAGTGGAAGCTGTAGCAGAAGTGTTGTTTGAAAACATGCCTTGATCCCACAGAGATCCTCCGATCTTATCCCTCTGCTGCCAAACATACAACATAACACAAATTCTCTAGTTAGCTGAGAGCCTGAAATTAAAAGTTATAAACAAAGAAATAGGTCGCTTTCTGCATTGCTTGGTTTTATTTGATTCCTACATACTTTCTTTAAAGCTTGGGTTTGTTACTCTTTTAGACTCTTAAGTTGCCCAGCTTCCTAGAAGTACACCCCAGAGAAGAGACAAAGGAAAAGAGATCCATTACTTTCCCATTTCCACATAAGATTGGAAGCAGACGAACTCATCAAAGGAAGGACACGTTCAATGGTATCTTTAGTACTTCCAGGGACAACTATCTCAACAAGAATGGGCCATTGACTCGTAAAAGGCATGTTTCCAATGAACATATTCATCTGTGGTACAAGGGAGGACCAGATCCTTGATGCAACCATGACAAAAAAGGTGAGTGTGGCACTGACAAAAGGAAAAATCAAAGAGATGGTCTGGACATGGAAAGACTTGCCGAAATGAAGCTTTAGTGTCAAGGCGTGAGAAGTTGGATTATGAACAAAGCAAAAGAGATTATAGAAGGCATGAAAGCATGTCGAGTGGAAACTACAAAACATGATTTATCTGTTTCAAAGTTAAAACACATGGCAATAAGAATCCATAGAGCCAATCACTATATAGAGTGAGAAAGGGCTTGGTTTCAGTTTTTGACTTGTATTTGGCACAACACAATTCTTTAGAACTGAATATCACGTTAAATGATCATTACTATAAAATTCTAAGTGCCATCAAAAATTACCTGGCTGTTAGATTGCCAACTTCCAGAAGACTTTTGGCTTTGTGCTTGCACCTGTGATCCTCCAGCAGCCTGCAAACCATCCTTGTTCTGTGAAGGGCTTCCAGATGCAACAGCTTGCTTCAGTTCCTGAATCTCCTGCCTCTGAGAACGACAGATGGTTTCCAATTTCTCATATTTGGATGCTATTTCTGCCTTCTCCACACGCACCTGTTTCAGCTCTTCTTTTAATCTCTTCACTTCCGCCTGCAGTTTTTCTTTGCTCGTTGTTTCACTTTCCGGGTTCAACTTACTATGATCAAATTCTGCAACAAAAGAACTGAATGCATCATTGAAGGAAGTTCCACCGCTCTCTGGTTTTGCTGCCTTATTACCAGGAAAGCAGGAACTGTTGGAAGCATCAAGGCCACGATCAGCACTCTCTGAGAAAAACCTTATCTCATATCCCTCTGAAGTGCCTTCATCGGTTCTGTGCACATTGCCAGGGGTACTCTTCCTGACATGATTCCGGACTCTTTCATGGGGATCTTTTGGAGGGCTCACACTGCACGGAGTATGGTGCCTGTTTTCTGTGGTACTCTGCTTATCATCTTTTGCTACGTTACAAATACTGGGCTCTTCATCAAACTTAGGACCACTATACTCCGAAACGGCAGAACCTTGAGCATGCACAGTGGACCAGAAAGCACCAATCTGGCCACTGCTTACACTAGACTTTGAATTACTTGGAATGGATGATGAGCTATGAAACTGTTCCTTGGATGATGGTGGTGCAGGAGGAGCTCTGCTGGGAGTAGGAGTTGTTCGCTTCGGGTGAGATGTGAAACCTGATAATGTTTAAAATTGGATGGAAACTCTTTCAACTATGGATGTATGTTAGCTTTGAAAATTAGATTTTTGGATATATTTGTCATCACAAAGAGAATACAACAACAACAACTAAGACTTTTCTCATACTAGATGGGGTCGGCTACATGGATTCTTTGTTTTCATAAAGCCCTATCATGTGCCATGTTAGCAGTTAACTCAACATAAGCTAGATCATTTTTTATTGTTTCTTTCCATCATTTTTGTGGTTGTCCTCTACCTCTTTTAATACTTTCAAAATCTAGTTTTCATACCTTCTTACATACACTTTTTTTTTTGCCTTCTTTCTATATGTCCAAACCATCTTAAACGATATTCTCTCATTTTATCTTCTATTAGTGTCACTCTCAATTTGTTTCCAATAACCTCATTATATATATGGTTTTTCATTGTATAACCACTCATCCATCTCAACGTCTTTATTTTTGCTACCGATATCTTTTGTACATGTTGATGATTAACTACCCCACACTCATAACAATAAAATATGGCAGATCTAATTGTTGCTCTATAATATTTACCTTTTAACTTTAATGGTGTCTTCTTGTCACAAAGAATATCTGATGCGCCTCTCCATTTTAACCAACTTGCATTAATTCTATGTGTAACATCTCCACCAAAACTTTCCTTTTAGGTGACGCAATGTGTGCCAATTTTAATTTTTATATCCTCTAAAATAACCAAATGATGTTGGGCCTGCCATATTTTATGGTTCTGAGTGTTGGGCAGTTAATCATCAACATGTACAAAAGATGTCTGTGACAGAAATGAAGATGTTGAGATGGATGAGTGGTCATACAAGAAAAGACCGTATACTTAATGAGGTTATTAGAAACAAATTAGGAGTGACACCAATAGAAGATAAAATGAGAGAACATCGTTTAAGATGGTTTGGACATATAGAAAGAAGATCAAAAGAAGACTTGGTAAGAAGGTTAGAAAAACTAAATTTAGAAAGTATTAAAAGAGGTAGAGGATGACCACAAAAGTGTTGGAAAGAAACAATAAAGAATGATCTAGCTTTTTGGGAGTTAACTGCCAACATGGCACATGATAGGGATCTGTGGAAACAAAGAATCCATGTAGCCGACCCCGTCTAGTATGGGAAAAGGCTTAGTTGTTGTTGTTGTAAAATAACCAAATGATCAAACTTAAATTCCATATATTTTGTCTTTATTCTACTAAGTCGAAAGCCATTACTTTGTAATGTTTCTCTCCATAGTTCCAATTTTCTATTAACTTTTTCCTTAAACTCCTCCACTAATACAATGTCATATACAAATAACATACACCAAGGTACTTCATCTTGAATATGTTTTGTTAACTCATCAATCACCATTATAAATAAGTATGGACTTAAAGTTTATCCTTAATGTAACCCAATATTAACTTCAAAGAAGTCTCTGATTCCTTCATGAGTCCTCACACATGTTTTTATGCCATCGTACATGTCTCTTATAAGGTTTATGTATGTCTGTGGGATACCTCTTTTTTCCAAGGTTCTCCAAAGAACATCTCTTATTACCCTATCATAAACTTTTTCTAGATCAATAAATATCATGTGAAGGTCTTTCTTTTTTGCTCTAAAATGTTTCATAAGACGTCTCAAAAGGTGAATTGTTTCAACAGTAGATCTACCTGGCATATATCCAAATTGGTTCTCTGTTATACTCGATACTTGTCTTAACCTACGTTTGATAATTCTTTCCCATAATTTCATAGTATGGTACATTAACTTGATACCCCGATAATTTACACAATTCTGAAGGTCTCCCTTGTTCATATATATGGGTATAAGTGTACTCGCTCTCCATTCCTTTGACATCTTTTGGTTTCTTCATATTTCATTAAATAGTCTTGTGAGCCAAGTGATTCTTGTTTCTCCTAGAATTTTTTAAACTTCTATAGGAATATTGTGTGGTCCTACCGATTTACCACCCTTCATATGTTTAAGAGCCTCTTTGACTTCATTCTTTTGAATACGTCGGTATAAATTGTGGTTTATATACTTTTATGATTTGGCTAACTCTCCTAAGTTAAAACTACCATCTTTATTTTCATTAAAATGCTTATAAAAATAGTTTTTTCATCTATTTCTTATATCATCATTTGCCACTAAAATTTTTTCATCATCATCTTTGATGTATCTAACAAAATTAAGATCCTTAGTTTTCTTATCTCTAGCCTTAGGTATCCTAAAAATATCTCTTTCACCCTCTTTTGAGTTGAGCTTTTTATATAAATCCTCCCAAATTCTAGCTTTTGCTTCACTAACAGCCTTTCTCACTTCTTTCTTTGCTTTCTTATAAGCCTCTAAAGTTTCACTAGTCTTCTTAATTTGTAATATGCCCTCTTTACCTTGATTTTCACTTACACCACTTCACTCCACCACCAAGCTTCTTTTTGTGCTGGTACACCTCTTTCATCACTTTTCTAATATGTATAGCCATATATTCCACATATCACAATGTGTACCAACATAATTCCAAGCATCTCCTTAAAGGACTTTTGTTTAAATATATCTTCTTTCTCGCTTTTGACGTCCACCATTTAGTCTCAATAGTTTGATGTACTCTTTTCTTCTTTATCCACTTTTTTACCTTTAAATTCATAACTAAAAGTCGATGTTGGGCGGTTAAGCTTTCTCCTTGAATTACCTTCCAGTCTTTACAACACGATCTATCTTTTTTCCTACAAACAAAATAATCAATTTGTGTTTGTGATAAGCCACTCTTATAAGTAATTAAACGTTCATCTCGTTTTTGAAGATTGTATTGACTATAAAGAGATCAAATGCCATAGCAAAATTTAAAATCTCCCTACCTTCCTCATTTATATCCCCAAAACCAAAGTTTTCATGAATACCTTGATATCCTAATGCCGCTTTACTAACATGTCCATTTAAGTCTCCTCCTAAACAAATTATCTATCTTTATGGAATTCTTTGAAACACCCTATCTAATTCTTCCCAAAAAGTCGTCTTTATACTATCTTCTAGTCCTTCTTTGGGTGCGTAAGAACACTATTTTCAACGTCATGATTCGGTCACCATAACGTTGTATGTCTACTACATTATCCTCTAAATCTTTATTTATGATAATACCAACTTTGTTTCAAGCCTTTTCCTTTCAAGAGTACTATGATTTAAAACATGTATCCTCAATCTCCTTTGTTTTTTCTCCAACCCACTTTGTCTCTTATAAATATAGGATATGAATATTTTTTGGAATCATAGTATGTATCACCTCTATTAGTTCATATTTTTTGGAATCATAGTATCTATCACCTCTATTAGCTTACTGGACAACGTTCCAATATTCCAAGAACTAATACGAATCTTATTATCTAGGACTAACTTTCTTACCCCTACATCCATCCATACTGAAAATGTGGAGACCCTCTCTACAATTTATTCACTATATTCGGGCGACAATATAGGGGGACTAACATTTTTACCCACACCCATCCATGATGTGAGAACCCTCTCCGCAATTGATTCACTATATCGAGACGAAATGTAGAGGCCCTTGCTTACTTTTCACTGCATTTCAGACTCTGCAGTGCGTTGCTAAGAGGGGACGTCCCAACACAATGCTCATAATTTGTATAATCCATGGTATAAACCAATCAAGCAAAGCCCTTGCCTGCGTGATATCTGGTCTGTCATCTGGTCTAGCTTGAAGCATGTCTCTGATTAAGTCCGTCACAGATGAGGTGTATTTTGGTACATCAGGAATGCGATAGTTCCCATTCAAAATTTGCAGCTTTGATTCTCCATCAAAAGCAGATTTGAAGTAGCATATTCGAAAAAGGAGACACCCGAGTGCCTATCATATTCAAGGAGGGATATGATTCATCAGTTAGTCTTAAAATACTTGGGAAAAAACTTATCATTAAAGAGAGGAGTTTAAGGCATGCACGACTTACCCATATATCAACCTTCTCATTTATGAGTTCTCTCATGAAAAGATCCCACATCTAAAATGCATTACAGAAATGAGATTAATGTAACATTTGTATCACACAACACTATAACTTTATTAGAGAACAAATCTCAAATTACCTCAGGGGCCCTGTAGGCAGGGGTTGTATGCTTCCTGATATTGTCTTCCTCAATCCCCATTTCTTCTGGCTTCTCAAAACGCTTGTGATTGATGGAAGTGCTTCCAAAATCACACAACTTCCATGAACCATCTGAACCTAATAAAAGATTCTCAGCTTTCACTAAGTGCAAGCTAATTCATTTTCATCGCTAGCAAGGTTAAACTTTCATCAACTTTAGTTGCAAGGATAAGATTCATCTAAAATTGATTGAGCCAGATGAAACACTACAATCAGTACTTATTACAATAGATCAAAATAACCAGCATGAAGTGACCATTAAGTGAAAAGAGAAAACCCAACATTTTTCCTATTTAGTTCAGCCAATAGAGTATTAATCCTCCATATAGAATTCAAACATTTACTTTTATCATTAGAAGAAGGCTAATATTGGTCAAGAATCAGAACCTTTTGGCTTCCCATTTTGTTCAGGCGTCATCCCTCAAACGTCCTTGTTAATAATGTCATCATATTCCAACAGTCGTTAATTTTGAGATCCCTAAATTAAAAACTCAAACTTGAGATGTGATATTAGCCCGTCTCATGAATTGATACCCTTTCTTTTTTCTAGCAAAATGTATGTTCTTCACTCCATTATTTCGGTTTAGATTATGCTCTTAGGTATTTGTTTTCCCTTGAAAAGTTTAATCACATTGGTTTGAACCATATATATTCTTTTCTCACCTAGCAAAATGCAGCCAACTTGCTCGTCTGATACTTTATAAATCTGTTGTTTACACTTTTCCAAAATTGGCCTTGAACTTGTGGAATTGTCTTGCTAACAATTGGCCTGTTTCATGATTTTATTCCGAACATATCTGTGTAAGCAGAACATACCGAATCAAGTTCCAACATAGGTAACTTTGCAGGTTCAATGATAAGATGACACATGAACTCCTATACATCACATCCAAAGTTAGGCTAGCCTTTTATCACATCTCAAACAACAACAGAAGCAACGGTATAAGTTCTTTACCTATGTGCAATCGGTGGTGACTGGCAATGCATTGCAAAAACAGCATTACAAATATCTCTAAATATCAAGAGGATCTGCTTCTCCTCGAAGAACCCAGCTCCTCTACTCTCCAATACACTAACCAGTGACTTCTCACAGAACTCCATCACTAGAAATGCCTCCTTTGTACGTCCGAAATCCATAATTGTGTGCGCATACAAAGTGACCATATTTGGATGCCCCTTCAATGATTTCATAACATCAATCTCCTTCCTCACAAGATCAAGTGACTCCTCATCATTGCAGATGATGTGCTTCAAGGCATACTGCTTCCCAGAATGAAAATCACGAGCGAGATAAACACAAGAGAACCCACCTTCAGCTATGGCATTTCGAACCTGGATCTTCAAATTCCCTACATCAAACATGCGGCCCTCAAGACCAGATTGCTCTTTAGGCATGAAATTTTTGAATCTCCACATGGTCAAAAAAGACGGTGGGCCTCTAAATCCAAAAGGCCAGTTATATCCTGGATTAGAATTCAACCACCGATCCACTGATTTTTAAACCAAAGTAAACATATCATCAAAGATCAGCAACGGTTCTGATGATACCTTATGACAAAAGCTCTGCACATTATGGAACAAACATGTCACCTAATGAGAGCGGATCTCAAGAACACTTCAAGAATAAGGAGAAGCGTGAACGAGAACTAAGGAGCCAAACAAACCATTATTTATTGTTTTCAATCAACTAAGATTCCATAAAGCAAATGATAGCACAGCACTCTCCTGGTTTTATACTTAGTAAAAAAGGAAGCGTTTTACTGGAAGGCAGTTTTTGAGCGAAGCTAGTACTACTAACCATCTATGCATAAGGAAAATCACTGATCCGATCGCTAACAAAGGATGTTCAAAGTTAGTAGAAACTAAAATCCAATATAAAATCTCTATCAAATACTTCTAAAGGAAAGTGCATACTTCAATTATCCTTTGCTATAACATCTGAAAACTGAGCTGGATTACTCCAACAAGAAATATAAAACACAACAATTAAGACAACCGAACCTACGCGGATTTATAGTTAACAGCGATTCCGAGAACAAAAACATCCCTCCCCAGTGAAATGAAATTCTAAACACTTATCATCTCCCAAATGCCAAAAAACAATAGAACAAGTGAAGCAACGGATGCCAATAGACACGCCGCTACTGCAAGATCTAAACCCCGACTTATCGATCGGCCTCCTCCTGCTTATTCGACAACACGAAATAGCATGAGAGAGAGAAAGAGCGAGTCTATCCCTTGATCGAACCAAATAAACCATTCTAGATCTGAGAAAACCTTTGCCTCTAAAAACAACAAGGAAATGAGGGAGCTTTTACCGCGAGAATCCCTACAAATCGATGAATCTAGGCCCCGATTTAGAATCTGAACCGCGAGAAACACCTCAGAAGCGAGAAAAAGAGATTAGAACCTTCCGATCTCGATCGGAATCCCCTCCTTCGCTCAGAGAGAAGGAGACAGAGTATGACGCACGTATCTTTCTGCATATCTTTATATACGTAGAGAGAGAGAGAGAGAGAGAGAGAGAGAGAGAGAGAGTCCTCCCCAGTCATTCTGTTGGGTCGGATAAAATGAGTTCCAGATCCGATTTCAGGTCAGATAGCCATTATCGCATTCCACCTCCGGTGTTAATAGGTCGTTTTGTACAAACCGACCCGTATAGAACTATTGGCTCAGGCTTTCCATTTCTCATTTGGGTGCTTTCTGTTTTTCATTTGGTTACAACGGAGAGGCCAAAGCCGATGCCCCGGGCATAGAACTCATGATCCGCGTCCCGTGATTCGAGAGCCCTGCCAGGTGAGCCAACTAGGCTCAGGCTTTGACAACTAAGGTCCATTCGTTAGCTGGGCCACCACCCCTGCATGAGCCGACTAATAAATCGAGCTGGGTATAACTCATTTACATTTATGACAATCCCGGTCGAACCTGAATTCCTGTTTATCATCACCTAAATTTAGATATAAAACTCTAAAATTCTTATTTTCCAGGTATGCATTTTTTGTTCTTCCTATAAGATCCTCGTCTGTTTATTATATCATATTAGACCTGGTTGGACAGAAATGCAGGTATTGTTAGGATCCAAGAGTTGGGCATAGATGAACTTGAATTGGCCAACACGCACAAATTCTAGCCACCAAAATACGACCGAGTCTATACACGGAGTCCGTCATAAACATCCAACAACCAGCCACTAATAATAGGCAAGGATATTAATGCAATGCTAGCATTCAAGGTCACCGTAGCATTGAACGCATGATGCATGTGAACCGCATATTTTTAAACAAACACATTTTATAACTTTAAACAAAGTGAAAATTAATATTTTAATTTAAATACTAGAAAGTGGCTGGTTCCAGTTTCTCAATAGTTGAACCCGTAAACGAGTATGGGAAAACCCCAGTTTCTGTCACGGTTCAAGTTCTGAATTGGCCGGTTTCGGGTCCAAGTTGCGTCTATCCTAAACACCAATCTTCTTTTTATAGACTCGAGATCAACACATAATAATTACTCATAATCTCATAATAACACCACCCATAATATGAGTCATAATCATGATAAAGGTCACGCATGTATCTAACCTAGAACTCTTAACTCATATCATGCATAGCATAGGGGAGTTTCCAAAACGTATCAGAGTCAAGACTAAGACTTTTTTAAATCATAAATTTATTCATTGAATCAAATCTGGCGAATAAACTTATCCATCGACCAAATTTTAATTTATCTTACATCCAAATGCAAACATCAAATTTTTCCAATCGATTATGACAGGATGTAGAATCTATTTGCATGTGAATCAGGGCACAGGGCCAATTAGGATGAAATATGAATTCGCATCTGCCACTTTTGGGGATGTAACAGTGACCATATGAATATAATCTGCAGTTTCACGATAACAAACACCCTTAACTTATAGCAATTACGATTCTAATACACGTCAAATCGGTTTCATATTTTCCTGACGTGCATTCAAGACAGGTGGAAAAAAAATTTCATGAAACTTATCCCTACCCAGAAAGAAGGCTTTTGCAGTAATAGCATAATATACAATGTGATGCACGTCCATGGAAAGAGAAGCCAAAGCTAATTCCCGAAGCAGAGCTCTACCGAGCTATATGCCCCCGAACAAACGTTGTCTTCTATGGTCTCAAGGTGGGTGAATTGCTTTGGTCTAACTTAGCAACTGCTGGCTTTGGAATACCAGAGAATTGCCACTCCGATGATTTTGAAAATTTTACTTCCTCTGCTTCAAAAAGCCCACCCAGACAGTGATAAACACAAAAGATGTGTGCTTACGTGCTTGTGTGTGTGTGGGAGGGGGGGGTGCAATTCCTCAGCCGCAAACATCCTTTTCAGAGTTGGTAAAAGTCGATAAGAAACCAGCCTGCAATTAGTGCGCTAAACTCCCAATAGTCGCCTAGAAGGATAAGAAGATGCACGGCTACAACATTTAGCAGGTAATAAACAAAACACATCTAAAACGGGTCCTCATGATAAAACAAAGCATGGAATCAACTACCCACTAAACTGTTCTATAACTTGCGCAACTCGATTGCGCCATGTGCAAAGTGGCACCGATCTGCAAAGGTGCATGTCCCTTTACTGTAGTTCTCGCAGAGTTTGGTCTTGTAGTTGTTTGCAGGGCTAGGGCCACTTGAAAGAGGTGCAGCTATACTCTTCACAGCTCCCGCGGCACTTACGCTGATGATGAGTTCCCGAACCAAGGTGCTCGCATGTTTGATCTGATCAAAAGTTCCCTCCATCTCAATGTTCTTCAGGTTGGGGTCTGACTCATGATCTCTAATGGAAAGCTTGGCACCTGTAACCCGACATATCTGCTTCGAATTCACTCCCCCTTTGCCAATGATGGCGCCAGTAAGAGATGCATCCACACTTATCTTTGCTGTGGCTGAGGCTCCAAAGCTAGCAGCAGGAGGGATCGCAGACTCAAGCCTTCCGCCAAACCTGCCGCCTCCAGTAGCACCCATCTGATGGCTCATCGCAGATGCTATTGGCTTCCCCAGCTCTTTCTCACCATGCGCAAAATGACACTGATCCCCAAACTTGCATCCCTCAGCGGTGTTAAATTTGTTGCAGATGCGGGTCTTCGTAACTCCGGGCCCCAAAGGAGCGTCTAGGGCTTGTTTCCTTGAGGCGGGAGAAGCACCGCTGTTCTGGAGCATCTGAGACACGACACCGAGGCCTCCGGGTACATAATGCAGAAAATGACAGCCCTCGCCGAACGGGCACCCGGCGATGCTGCAACAGAAACCACTGTAAGAATCCTCCCAAGGACAAATATTCCAATGAATCGTATTTGCTTGGAATCATCCCTTTCATAATGATGTCCAACAAAGATTAAGCAGATTATGTACTGAACTGTATTCTACTAACAAAACGCACAATGCTCCATGCTCGAGCCAGAAACACAGCACACTATTGATCATGGCATACTCAGGAACTCCAGATTTTGACTAGAAACAAGAATAAGTATTAAGTTCTCGTTTCCTATATCCAGGGCAACATTATCAACAAGAACGATCACTTAATTCATACACCCAAGTGGAATACACAAAAAGAGATGTAAAATATCTCGTCCACCTCTTGCTGCACTTTAAACTAAGGTTTCAGGAGTTGACACTTAGCAGGGTCTTCTGACAAATCTCCAACAACCAAAATAGGCATAACCCCAAGTTCCAACTCTTATTAATGATCTACAACTTCATGCATAAAAGAATTCCTGCAAATATGGGATCAGCAGAAAACACCTACATTTTCAAGTGGAAATTGATGATCATCCATTAGGGTCTGTTTGGGAAAACAGAAACAGGGAAATGTAAATTCCTAGTCATTCTCGATTAAAAAGATATATTATTTTGAGTTACATGGGGGTGGCAGTAGATGGGATGGTTTTTGTGGTGCTAAATGATTTTGTGGTGCTAAATGATCCCAATCCAGAATTAACACCACCATTTTAGAAACATATTTTTTGCCAAAATACGGAATCGGATGTACAGATGATGCAATTGCTTACAAACTTGTAAAAGACTGGTGCTCTCCACTATTATCCTCATTCCCGACTTCTCAAATTACAAAAATTCTCTCAAACACCATTTATGGCCGGGGAGATTTCACTCTTTCAGTGTTCCAAATTCCAATACCAAGCCTTACCATGTAGAGAAGAATCGTACACATTTTAGTACGAGTATGCCATTTCATTGAAACACTTTACGAAAATTGAAAACTTTACAATATGGAAGCATAAGAAATCCCTTTCAGAGATAAAACTAGTAACTGCAACAGGCAACACCGTACAGAAATCCAGCATGGGTGCAGGCTTGCATCATTCGATATCCGAAAAGATCTCCTCATGTCATCTTATGATTACATTTAATATCCTAAGATCTGTTTTATTCTTATACCACAGAAATTTTAAATTATTAAAACCTAAACATTTATTTCAAACATTTATCACATTGAAATACATCAATCTAAGGAAATTGGTGTATATTATTCACGGATGATATTGTGTCAGTGGATTAGTCTAAGGAAAAAATCAAGTGGATGAGTCTAAGGAAAAACAATAACAACAACTAAGCCTTTTCCCATACTAGACGGGGTCGGCTAAGTCTAAGGAAAAAGTCAATAATAAATTACAACTATAGAGAGAAGCATTAGAAAGTAAAGCTTTCGACTTATTAGTTAGTAGAACAAAGACAGAATATATGGAATGCAAGTTTGATTGGTTAGTTACTTTAGATGACATAAAAATTAAAATTGGAACACATAGCATTCCTTGTAAGGAAAGTTTTAAATACTTGGATCATGAAAAAGTTTGTGGAGATTTTACGCATAGAATTAATGCAGTTTGGTTAAAATAAAGAGGTGCATTATGAGACAATAAGATACCATTAAAGTTGAAAGATAAATATTATAGAGCAACAATCAGACCCGCCATGCTTTTTATGGTTTTGAGTATTGGGCAGTTAATTATCAACATGTGGAAAAGATATCATCAGATGCTTAGATAGATGAATAGTCACAAAATAAGAGAAAATCATTTCTGATGGTTTATACATAGAAAGAATCCATGTCATCTGCGGGTCTGATTGTTGAGAGATAGAGAAAATCATCAGTTAATATTTTCTGATGGTTTAGACATAGAGAAAATCATCAGAAGCTAGATTGTGAAAATATTAAAAGAGGAAGAAGAAGATTACAAAAGTGTTGAGACTTGAGAGAAAACAATAAAGAATGATCTAGCTTATGTTGAGTTAATTGTTAGCATGACATATGATTATGGAATCAGAGAATCCGTGTAGCCAACCCCATCTAGTATGGGAAAAGGCTTGGTTGTTGTATTTATCACAAATGCAAACCTTGTCCTCCTCTTCTAGGAACTTGTCATTGTTCAAGCATTATGCCCCACAAAACTCTCTTCCCTGTTGTCTAAAGAGACAGCATCCCCATAATGAATTATTAAAATTTTCCAGAATCTTTTGTTAAGCATGCCTATCACTAAATTTGACTTACCAGTTTGCATGGTAAATGATTGATCACACGTCCGAATTGGTTTCCCAAAATATCTAAGTGAAAGCTCTCCTATATATTAGGACAAAATCCATCTTACATATTCTGAAATTTCTGCCACCAAGTCAATCACCTACATTTCCCAATGCAGTGCAACAAAATCTATATTACACATTCTCCTACTGAATTAATCTTCAAGAGTATTCCTAGCCGAAATCTCCAGTACATTGCCTCAAATCCATCTCCAGCATTTCCTACTATAGATGAAAGCATGCCTCAGATGACAGTACTCTTGCCCTAGGAAACAGTATCAGGATATTGACTCTGCTATTCTTGCTCAACAATACTCCCTGTGTGCTTTCTGTCATTCTCCTGATAGAAGGGTCACCATACTTTCAAATGACAATAAACCCCACTTGCTATTTCCCCCCTTGATTAATGTGATGATGACGATCCTATACACCATAGGATTCTGAGGACAGGTTTGGCAACCAGAAACAATGAGCATCTATTGTCACCTGCTCTAAAGAAAATTCCCACTTACCGAGGGCCACTAACCATTCAGTACGCATTCTAAACTTCAGAATGAATTTACCAGACCAGATCAAATCTGGCACTTATAGTGATTCCTTCCATGAAAAAGGCTACATAAAAGCAATGCAATCATAAGAAAATAAATGGCTATTGCATAAGCAATATGCCATTTGTTGTAGCCATAAAAAATTCACCAACAATATGATGATAACACTTCAACTGCAATGTCTAACCAATCAAAACATGAGTTACGGGCATGACAGAAAAGAGGAGCACAAAAGGTACAGCAAAATTTTCAAAAGGCTAAACAGGTGGTTTAATTAATTTACCTAGACATTGAAAGCTTACTTAATTGCACATATATAAGAGGAAAGTCATTAAAATAAAATAACTCATTATGCTCATCCACAACTTTCTTCAGATGAACCATATACAGATTAAGAAAATAAAAAAAAGAATTACGAGTAAAACCTGATGTAACTGAATGAAACTTTTAAATGACAAACATCATCAGGTTAATGTGTCTTTAGTAAACCAGCTTTGATGATAGGAAATAGACATCATGCACAACCGAGGTTGATAAAGAAGACAAGGAGACACCTTCTTATAAAGACAAAGAGAAAGATCAGTAGATTACCTTATCTAAAGGGGTGTGTGAGTCTCTGTGTAAGATTAACAGGGTTGACAAACCAGTTATACTTAAGGGATTTGAGGATGAAAGTAGAGAAAGGGACCTTCTTTTATGGGCATCTTACTTTATCCATCTGATAAAAATAGGACTTCTCTCTAGGAATCATTATAGTCAAAAGAGACACTGCAACTTGGTTATGGTAAGTACCTACAACAATCCAAACAAGATCGTATACTGTCTGAACATGTTACATTCAGTAGAAATGTAAATCATCATATTCTACCATTGCATGGTGCACCCTATTTCAAAATGGATATTCCCAACATCACCCTTTTCCAAGATCCTATGGTTTTATAAGCATGGCTTCACTCACCAATCATACCTGTTTCAGTTTTAAATTTAAATAAATCCAGAGTGGTGCAGCACTAGTCTTAAACATTGTTTCTTGTATTCAATAGAACTTCCTACTATGAGAAAAAAAATGTGATATTAAGATTTATAAGATGACCTACATCAAGAATCAAATTTCTGAAAAAACAGTGAAACTTTCAAAACATTTATACGTGGCAAACTAACTTGCTTGTCAAATGATATCTCTAATATCTTTAGAAGGGATGAAACTATTTGGAAAATATCTCTGTTCTTTTTAAGCATTTTCAAAAAATGCTCTCTTTTGTAACAGCGGCAGCATTGCAAAAGCTTTTCTGATTTTGTTGTTTATCATTATTTCTAACTAAGCAAAAGAGAAAACCATCACCAACCAAATACCAACAAATTATTTGTTGTTGATATTTGTACATACACAAGAGAGCAATGACAACAGTCTTGCATACAAAAAAGCAAAAGATTAAAAAAGTGGATATTCCTATCCTGGATGGGAGACGCACAAGGCATACAAAAATAAAAGGATGCCAAACAACTTGGTTTTATCTCTAAAGGCTCATCTAACACATAAAAAGACAATGCATTGTGACTGTTCTTCCAGAATTTAATCCTCGTGCTTCCATAACTGCTCTTTTTTCACTTGGTCGTATACAATTATACATCCCTCGCACTTTCTCCACTTTGCATTTCGTTTTGTATCACACTGGTTTTAAAAAATATTGTTTCCCAACCTTGCTAAAAGAGACTTGGATGATCTTGATGTTTATGGTGTTGCTTCTCTTTTGGAAATAGATCCCTTTATTAAAAAAGTTCTACAACCACAACGCACAGCCACATATGGAATTGCAGATGGTTTGGTTTCATGTGATCAAGTGGACCCAATTTTTTTAGAATATTGCAGTTATCACTAAACTTTACAAAGAATAAAACTAAGAAATAACAGTTAATCAAATACAGTTTTCAAAATTCCAACCATGTGAATTTTGTATATATTCACAAATTCAAATAGAGACATGCTGAAGTGGTTTAGGCATTTGGAGAGGCAGCTAGATGGAGCTCCAATGAGAAGGAATGAGAAAGTCAGATAGATGAACAGTTCAAACCAGGGAGGAGAGCCTCAAAATGTTGTAAGAAAACCATAAAACATGATATTGGTTTTTGAAGTTAAATGTTAATAGTATACAAGATTGAGGTTGATGGGGATTATTTTTGTATCCAGCCCTATTTAAAGTGGGTTTTCAAAAAAAAGTCTGAAAAACTTCCAGAATGACAGCTCTGGAGCAAAAAACTATGAAAATTTTACTTGAGAATCACATTGCCACATCAGATTTCAAAAAGAAAAAAACAGAGACATGTTACGATTGCTAGCATCATCTTATTTGTTGTAAGACGCACGCATAGGAAACAAAGAAATTAAATTTCACGCATTCAGTACACCCTATGCCAAAAGCACATATTTATGTACTCATACACAATGTATAAGAAAAGAGGGGGACATAGAGAGAGAGAGAGGAGCACTTCCATCTCTTTTTCTCAAGTATTAATATCAAGAAAGTTACTAATCTCTCTCTTGCACCCCATTTCTTAAAAGAGGGAACCTCCTTGTATCACCCTTACACTAAATTCACAATATTGTCGGGGGTTGATTCTATGTATTAGAGAATTAAAAAACACATCATCCTAATGATGCTTGTAGATGAAATTTTAATAGCACAACTATGCGTGTCTAAAGTAGTATTTGCAGCAGTTATATTACGATACATGTTCGAGAAACGGGACTTGTACATTGAAGGCAAGAGTCAGGATGTATTAACTGGAAGACGATTAAAACCTTTGTAAAGATTTTCAAAGATCGTATGCGTGCCGCTGAAATGTAAACAGAAGGCACTATGCGAGGAAAAAGAGAGATATCCACAAGGACCACAACTCAAGAGATAATTCACATGATCCCACAGCATACCTTCACTTCTACATTAACTTGATCTACAATATGGGCACTGAACCATATTATAGCATCTACAGGTTAGGTCATACATAGTTTCATTCATGTACCATATCTGCTACCTACAATGTATAGTGCCTGAAAGCCTCCAAGATCATAACATAATTATAAGCATAAACAATCAACAAGGAAGAGAATGCAGGGAACGAACATTGACCAGTAATAGATGGATATATGCCAACAAACCTCAAATGACATTGTATCTCTGAGAGAGAGAGAGGCTTATGTTGTGACTTATAACTACTTATAACAACAACAACAAAAATGTATACGCTTAAATGCCATTATCTAGCAATCAATGACTTGCTTGCTGTAGATCTGTTGAAGGTAGAACCGTAGAAGATGTCTTGAGAGATGGTTAAAATAAGCCAGATAGACCAGAAAATGATAATGTGAGTCCTGCAGCTCCAATATTATCTTCTTTTTCGATTATGATTGAAGACGAGATTATCCAATTCCAAACATAATCTGAGAAATAAAGCACGTTCTCTGTTCACATATATTTCTTAGCTTGATTAGACCAAGCAGCAAAACCCTGTATCACAATTCAGAACTTATATTTCCACTTCATTAGTCCCAAAAAAGAGTTTGTTTGTCGATAGCACTAGAATATTGAAATAATGGAAGTTACACTTAGCATAGTTATCTTAGATCAGTTGAGATTAGAACCTGAAAAACTTGGTGCATGGCTTCGATTTCGTTCCTATACCAGTTGAAAAGGAGTCCGTTTCTGTTGCATGACATTAATTGCGTTCCTTCAGTTACATGCGCTTAAACCTTTTAATCTTAGGACTCCAATATAAAATGCAAAACTTATGCAAAGTCAACAGTAAGGAAAAGTTACCATTCTTATCTCTTTTAGATGGTTCTGCAGCATTATTAACAATAAAAAAAAAATGAAGTATGCACATTATTCATCTATGCAATGAAATGACAAGTTGCTTTGATAAAGAAAGATGGGGAATTGTTTCTTCTAGTTGAAAACACATGCTTCAACTTAATAATCAATGAGTGGGTGTCGACTAACAACAGCTTTATAATTAGAATATGGCGTATTAACTAAGAGGTTCCTCTTCGTTGAGTCGATCAAGATGTATTTCAAATTACTGACAACCATGCGCCTTTTAGCAGTACGCATACGTAAACGAAATGTGGCATACAAACTCGTAGATGAACTGATAAGCTCAAATGTGAGCACCAGACACCAAATGAACAAAGCATAGACCAACTATAATGCTAATAGCTAAATGTCATCACTGCAAATTACATAGTCTCAACAGGCAACAACGCCGACTCATTTACATCGTCCTTGGGAGCTAGAGGTGGAAGAGGAAATGAGGATCTCTTGAATCCCTTCCCTTTCTCCTCCCTTGGGATTTTACTTTTATGAGTCGGTTTCAGAGCGGGTTTTGGCCCGCATAGGCCTTCTTGTAGAGAGAGAGAGAGAGAGAGAGAGAGCACCGGTAAGTGACGGTTTCGATTTCTTGGAGGGAGCTAATCCACCGTTGGCGTCTTGCCTCGCCTTCTTCCGACCGACTCCCGTCAATTCGGTGGCCATTTCTAGCTAAGAAGATAAGGGAAGATGGGAGGAAGAAACCCCAGAGAAACCCTAGAGAGAGAGAGAGAGGAACAACTCGGCGCGTAAGAAAAGCACGAGGGCTCAGCGATGGATATATAATTGAGGTTGTGGGCTGCAACGGACTTTTCATTATAATCAAATCCCATTTTCCGGAAATTTTCGATCCCGCCCCTCCATTAATTCGATCGGCATGGTTCGTAATACAGACACGTCAACAAAACCGACACGAACATTTACGAAAAACTTGTTTTCGTTCACTTTATCCGTTCAAATCGTTCTGCATTCCAAGGATTAGCCCACCTGGCAGGACCCCCAGCTTCACAGGACCCAGGGTGTGAGTTCGATTGGCAAGGTGTGTGCATGCTTTGCTTTCGCCTCCCATTGTTGAAAAGACACATATTTATGTGTTTGTGTGTGAAATCAACAACTAGAGACACTAATGAGGTTTTCGGGCAAACACTTTGATCTTGATCTCATAATTAAGTAAAAAGTAACTCTTCTAAAGACCTATTTGACTTGAGTTCACATGCCTTGCTTTCGCTTCTCATTATTTAAAAAGACAGACCACATATTGATGTTTTTGTGAAACACTAAAGGGTGCTTGATTATGAAGTTGACCCTATAAACCTGCTAGTGCAGGTCTAGTTCCAGCAGCCTATCAAGGTCATTGGGTTGGTCTTTTAGTCGAATAAAAAGTAACTAAAAAAATGATTAATCACGAAACCTTATTAGGGGCGATCCTACAGAACTGTCACTTTACACCCCATTTTCTACTGCACTTTAATGGTTGTGTTTGATTAGGAAACGAACTGAACTTTGATTTCGGTTTTAATCCAACACACCTTAAAGGCCCTCTGGTACATGAAAAATCCCATCGCTGAGCAATGTCAGGCTTGACTCGCCCTGTCCCAAACCAAGCCACGGAGAAAACTGTCATTGTTAGAGTTCACCACTCTTGAGCCTGGAATGAGTCACCGAAGTACATATACGTTCTGGACATGAGGGTGATCCCTTTTTTTCAGTGTATCACATTGTGATTGTGCAAGAAACAAACGTCTGAAACGACCAGTTTTAAATTAGCACCTTAGATTCAGATGGAATACAAAGCCATGCTTTTGTGAACATATATAACAGTATTTGCAATGGAGCCTGACGACTTCTTTTCCTAATATCTACTCTGCATGATTCATTTGCAGGCCTGATTAGTGGTTGGAGAACACTTTTGCGGTGAAGGTTTAGTGTTTTGCAGTATGTGACAGCCTAAAACCCTACTCGATCTACATGGCCACCAAACCATTAATCAAAAGAATGTTAAAAATTTAAGAACGTGTACACAAAATTCACTGGTACCCAAAAAGAGAATAACTCACTGGCTAATGGTTTATTTAATTAATTCCAGGGCACCACAAAAAAACATAATTCCTTGGCTAGGCATTTGCTTGCTGATGGTACATGAAGAATTTCTTACCTGTGTGATTTAGTCGCAGTCTGTCAAACCCCATATTTGTCCACAACCAAATAAAAAGGAAAATCTTGGGCAAGCTTACAATTACACAGGCCTTTCTCAGGGTCATGGGGCACATAACAAAAAACTACACCTATATATTAGCGTTTTGCATGAAGCTTCTTAAGCTGAATTACTCACATCGGGTCCATCCACCAGTGGCGTCCCTGGTGAAAACACGTGGCCTGGCCAAGGGAAAGGTTTTCCTCCAATCTGGGTTCTCAACAAGATATCTATACACCCTGGAAAAATCAGCTCATTATCAGGAAAAATAGC
The DNA here is from genome assembly GCA_036023115.1 of Brasenia schreberi. Taxonomy (NCBI): domain Eukaryota; kingdom Viridiplantae; phylum Streptophyta; class Magnoliopsida; order Nymphaeales; family Cabombaceae; genus Brasenia; species Brasenia schreberi. The sequence continues at coordinate 9,120,433 of JAYKKT010000077.1, forward strand.
ACGCAAAAGCAATTATGCCATGCATTAAGTTGTTTGCATCCAGTAATACAAAAAGAAAAATCAAACTGACTAATAAATGTGATACCCCAATAACCATCATAAGAGGTTTCCATCTCACTTATTCTGTTCATCTTTCATGCCACTTCTGTACTTTCTTCTGTCAAATATTGGTAGCTTTTCCATAGGTTAAAGCACTCAATTGTAGGCAAACCATTAATTTTCAAAAGCAGAACCAGAAGTGATGATGGATCAGTCCACGATCCATTACCAATAAATCTCAGTATGTCACTCAAAAGAGTTTGGTTTCAAATGGTTATACAACTAGGTTAACGATGAAAAAAAAACGGCCAAATGCCATATATCATACTACCTAGTTCGAAATACAATCAAGGACAACAGCATATTGCATTTCTTTTTTATAGATAACAGCACAATGCAAAATTCAACTAGCAAAACATTGTCAATGCACAACCTGCAAGGATTCAGTAAACAGTGCGTACCGCCTTATGTTCTCTATGAAGTCAGGACCCTCAGCATCAGGTGAAGTTGAAGAAATTTGCAGCAGATCTGAATCAGAATATTGTAAGACTTGTAAAGCAAAATCCTTCCAATCTGGGTCCCTGATAAAAGATAACATATGCCCAAGTTACTCACACACTAATGTGAACTTTACTTGGAAATGAATCGCAGGTACAGCCCTCGTCATAAAGTTCGTAAGGTAACTGAAATATGTTGGGAGATAGAAACTAATACACTTAAAAGTGGGGAACTTTTAAATGACCAAACTTTTGGGACATTATCATACTAAGTAGAGCAGTGGATTCAATCGGGGTAACTTCGGATCTTGAGTCATAGGTCATTGGGGAAATGAGCCGACTGGGATATGCTCTGTATCCAAACAGGGTTGGTCAAATAAATGATGGTACCATAACAGAGTTGGTGAAGAAAAATTCTAAATTGACGAAGTCCGCTCTCTGACTGCTGTACCACTTCCTCATCTCCACTGCCATCCCTTCTCTGGCTAGCCACTGCATTTTGCTGTCACGCTCTCTAGTCTCTATCACCACCTTTAGCATTCACACTCACAAAGTGCATTTCCTCCTCGGATCCTACTCTCTTCTACAAGTGCATCACACAATCAAGCATGCTAGAACGAGAATACCACTGGTTGAGTGACCTCTTGGAAAGTCTGTTGTTGGCACCCACTACACCAACCATACCCACTTCTGAAAAATCCCTTGTTATTGTTAAGGTTAACGTAGCTTATCTTCAACGAACAAAAAAAAAGTTCACTCCATATAATTGCCTCTCTCAAAGCCTTTACTAAAAAACAGCCATTTGTGCAGCAAAAGCATAAATTCAAAGCGACATTGCCACCATTTCTTTTGGTTGCTGCAGAAAGAGGTAGAAAATATAGCTATCTTGTTGATTATCGAAGCTGAGCCAGTTACTGTGTCAACCATTTTCCATTGGCATGACCAGCGAACCAACCAAAACAAAATGAACAATAGATAAGAGTGCAAACAAATATTTAGGTATGCAATGTGCATGTGTAATAGGAAGCCTCCGACTCTCCAATTCTCTAGGCTGGAGTATTTCTATATAGGGCAGGCCGTCTGTGTAGAGTAACCTTATCAAAGAAACCTAATGCACACCCAGTATAAGTTACTGAGGTCGTAATCTGGATTTTGGCTGCCCGTCATTTCTAGTCATAAGCCACCCAAGTGGTTGAAATGGGGTGCAACAGTGGAACAAAGAAAGAAACATGTCCATGTAAAGTTCAAAGAAAATATCAGGTCTACAGACCTACAATGGTCGCATGTTATAAAACATATTATGAGACAGAAATCAGAGAGTTACCAATGACATGGAACGATGCGGAACTTGTCTTCATGAGTATCATAAGTCTCCAATAACTTGCCGTCACAGGTAGGATCCACAAACGAGAAACTGACCCTGAGTCTCCTGACAATTTCGTCAGGAACCCTGGAACTTTTGTCAAAGCATGCTGGTCTGATGAATCCAGTCCTTGCTTCTACCTGAAAACATGGAAAATTGCCAAAGGAAAAATTAAGAGCTACTAAAAGAAAGTGTAAACCATGAAAAATAAACAATTTTAGATGGATAATCCAGTGCCCTAGCATTAGACAGATTGTATTTTTTTATTCCATATCAAAGCAAGGACTTCATCAATACATCCAAGTAGTACCCGATCTACAAATGAAGTTTCAAACACATGAAAGAAATACATGGCAGATTAAGGACTAACGACAACAATGTTGACCTGTAGCAAAATAAGGTCATAAGACCAAAAAAATACTAGAAGATAAGTATCTTAAAGCCACAGGAATCTAAAGGCAGTAGCTATTGAGGAACAAAGAGATGTAAATAGGTTCATTGGTGACAACTGTTACGGAACCTTATCCTTCCACCAGTATCTCGGATGGTGCATCATATTCTGTAACTCCTCTCTGTTTTTTTATACTATGGACACATAAATGAACCTAGATGCCAATTGTCAGACCTTAGAACAGGCTCATGAAGGTGGAAAGTTCTTATACTGGATAGTAGATTTTGCTATAAGAAGCCACAAGGGAAACAGCTCACCAGGCTAGGGGACTGGTAAGAAAGACCTTGGGTCAAAAGAGGTTAAATTTCAATATGCAGAGGGGTGTCTGGTAGGATGTCGCCTCACCCCAACTTGTCAATCAAGATGGTCACGCTACAGCTAGGTATTACCACCATACATTCTTACTGAGCTTGACCACTAGCTTGTCTTCATAAATATAAATCTTCTCACTAGCCAACACTTTTTTTCCCTTTAGAGCTCAATATCCTTGAAAGATGACAACTCAGATCATCATGAAAAACCACACAGATTATTAAAACACAGTTGTAATTGTGTCTCAGAATGATCTTCCTATAACTGGCCATATCCCTTATGTCATTCATTGAACACTTACTATGTATCATTTCAAGCTTTGATAGGCAAGCAATTCAAAATGACATGTAAGAGTGAATGACAACCAATTGAATAAATGCAAACAAAAGCATAACTGTGATGGTTACCATCTAATTGGGCCAAATATTCCATAAAAATCCAAACTTCCCTTCTGAACAAACTTTTCATGTTCGACTCAGAAAACAAACCTTTTAGGGATTGGAACCCTACCGTGATACTCTTAAGACTAGGGCCCTCACCCCCAAGGGTTTTTGCTAGGCACCTGCTTGTAGATGAGGGTAGCACCCACAGGATTCAAACTGCTAACTGCCTACCTAGCACAAAGAGGCTCTTTCCACTATACTAATACCCTCTGGAGTTCTCAACATACCATTCTACTATAAGACTGGCCTCCCTTCCTATACTCTAGTCTATCTTCACTTTGAAACTACAGACCTATATGTATGCGGCCAACACCATTTTCATCTGTAGATATCTTTGCAACCTGACAACAACCACATTCAGAAAGTGGTCTGATCTAACCCTGCCTATAGATCAACCTCCAGGAATTCCCTCGTACTTCTGCAGAACAGCTGCTCCCTTTACTGAGACTTGAAACCATCAAATCAATTTTTGGGAAGCAAAGTTCCTAAAAGCTTGTCCATAATATTTATAGCAGGAATCTAACAAAGACGACTAACCATCTTACCTGTAAGGAACATTATGGAAGAAATTTAGAAATTTATAAGAACTAAAGTTTTCATGTGGCATGTCTTAAGAAATTCAGAAACTTACAAACAAAAAAGAAACAAAACCACAAAAGGCACCTCTCAAAACTTCAAAGGACAAAACAACAAGCTACATTTATGAAGCCTTCGAACAAAGACAAAGACAAAGACAGAGAAACACAAACGCTTCACGGCAATACAATTCTCAAGATAGAAGGATCTCTAATATTTATCATCACATAAGTGCATCAAAATATATTGCAAGTAATAAGCAGATTATTACAATGGAGTTCAGACCCCAGGTATATATGAAAAAAGAAATAAGTCATGAAAAAACTAACCAGAAAACCACTGACAATGGGGCGTGCTTTTCCAAGGTTATCTCTCCAAGTATTGTGACCCAGGACACAGAGTGTTTGAATGTGAAATGAGCTTGCACTGTTCTGCAATACTTGAATTATTTCAGAACACAAAGGCCAAGAAAATCCAGCCCTCTTCCACTTGCTATCAGATCCACCAATGTGATCCATCTGCTACCACAAAAAGAAAAAATTAACAGTGGATATAAATAGAACGAAAGTAGAATAAATTATTTCTTGTTACTGTAAAAGACAGTATGGAATTTGTTACGAACTTCAAAAGGGGAATCCTCGTAGCCACCAATTAGATGTACCTGTGGATTTGAAAATTTCTCATAGATGTCAACTTCTGAAGAAAAACTGGGATGTAATCATACTTTGAAAGAAAAAGAACCCACATCTAGGTCTCCATCTATGGCATCATCAAATAATGATAACATACTATCAACGCCCAAAGCAATGACTTTTGGAGAGTCGAGATGAGCTACAGAAGTTCTGTTTCAAGGAGAAATTGCTCACACATATCATTATCTGTAGCAATCTTCACTAAAAGCTACATACCTATAGAAATATCACAATGTAGAATCAAATTTAACTTACATGCCATCTTTCTTGTTGCGAACTACAAGTCCCACACATGTAGTTGCTTCATCTGTCCCAACATACTATGAAGGTGAAGCATTATTAGTTAGAAACTCAGAAAGCTAGAATCAGAAATAATATCGACAAAAACATGCAGCCAAGACATACTTCATTCCTGGACAAAATGGAGTATTCATCTGCCCCAACATTCTATGTAAGAGAAGCATTGTCGCTTAAACTCAGAAAGCTAGAATCAGGAATAATATCGACAAAACATGCAACCAAGACGCGCCTCATTCTTGCATAAGATGGAGTATATCTTGATCCGGAAGTGTTTATTTTATTGAAAAATAGAAGAGATTACACCGTACATCTAGAACTCTTGGGGAGAGGTCGACCCCTCAGTGGGTATCGGTTGCTCTCTCTCTCTTTCTCTGTTTTTTTATATTTTTGAAAACCTAAAAAGTTACAGCAACATAAGCTCTTTTATAATGGGCTTTTTAATTTAAAAGACAAAGATACCCTTAGTAAGTAGTAACCCAAATGTGTTGGTTTCTTCGGTCTTCTACACTCCCCCTCAAGTTGGGTGGAATATATTTATAAACTATAATTCCCAGCTTAGCTACATTTTCGGTCTAATGTACTCTTAGACACTGCCTTGATTAAAATATCATCAACTTGATTCTCCGATGTCACATATTGTATGCTTAGTGTCTTATTTGATATTTTTTCTCTGATGAAGTGATAGTCTACTTCTATATGCTTTATTCTCTCATGTTGAACAAGATTTGTAGTTATCTGTATCGTTGCTCATATTTATATATAGTGATATTAGGAGATTTATTTTTTCGTGTAATTGAGTAATCAATGAAATCAACCATACAACACGATATTGTATGATAAATCATAGAGCACGATATTGTCTTAATTGAGTAATTGAGTTTCTTGGGTTTTATATCCTATGAGTCAACATCGACTTGTATGTTGTACTGTATCTTATGACAAACACAATATGGTCTGATAAATCATAGAGCATGATACGGTATCATGTACCATATCGTGCTGACTTACGATATACGATAAACTTATACTATATCATAGATACTATATGAGTTTTATAACATTGGTTTTTGCTCCTTATTTGCATTTATAAATTTTTTCTAAGATTTCGCACTCATTTGCCACATTCTTTTTCCTTAGTAATACTCTTTTCCTGCCTCTCATATTTCATAAGTTGTTTCCAAATATGAAAATGAACACTCCACATTAGGCATCATAGAATTGATTAACCAAGTTGCAACTAATCCATCCTCCTTTCCTACGTAAGGTATTCTCAACTCCCTACTTCTTGCTTCACACACTGTCCTTTGAGATATTTAGTCTTTCCTTTTACCCTAACACCAAGTTGTATGAATTTGGACCATTCAAGATAATTTTTTCTATCAAGCTTCATATTGGTTATGAGAAAGGTATTACTCCTATCGGTTTGGTTGATTCGTTTTGCCATATTTCTTTTCCAAAATTCTTCACTACGACAAAGAGAAAAGACTAACCTGAACGGGCCTTGTGCCCTGAAAATACCAGCAGCGGCAGCAGTGGGGGCTGCGATTGGTGGTAGAACCTGTTTATTGAGCAACCTTCGATTTGCATGCCTATTGAGGTTATGATACCATATTTATTTTATTGAAAAATAGAAGAGATTACAGCATACAACTAGAACTCTTGGGGAGAGGTCGACCCTATGTAGGTATCGGTTGTTCTCTCTCTCTCTGTTTTCTATCTTTTTGAAAACCTAAAAAGTTACAGCAACATGAGCTCTTATATAATGGGCATTCTAACTTAAAAGAGAAAGATACCCTTAGTAAGTAGTAGCCTCTCAAATATATCCAAATGTGTTGGTTTCTTTGGTCTTCTACAGGAAGAACATAATACACAATCAGCATACTAGAAATACAGTTGTTTACTAGTAAAAAGCCTGATATAACATAGAAAAGATTAGCTTCATCTCTTTAAAACATACAAGAAGAGTTAAAAGAATGATACGAAATGGGGATAAAGACTTAAACTACGATGACCAAACTGCAGTTTTCACTAGTGAACTTTCACTAGACATTGCATCAAGTAGTTGGAACGAGGAGATTACAGTATCATTAAAACACAATGCCCATTTTTATGGGAATAAAATGATTAAATATGCAGAAAATACAAAAAAGAGGAATAATGTATCCTAGATAAAGAGCATGAAAAAGGAAATCAAGATGCCACATTTATAAGCTCAGTGCTTGTCTACATGGTGTTCCAGAAGGTTTGCTCTCAAGGCACACACTGTAATTCTTGCAGCAAAAGGTCATAATGCACTTATTACCAATTTACAAGAAGAAAATCCCCACCCATGACAAGATCATGCTATCATCTCAAAAGTGTTAAAGAATATGAGTTTAAAGTCAGTTTTAGTAAATTTGATGTTTTAAGATAGTAAATTTGATGTTTTAAGTATTATTGTAATTGTCCGGAGTACTGAGGGCATTTTGGTAATTTTCTGTACTAAGGGTATTTTGGTCATTTTATATTTTACAGCTCCCTATATAAGGGTTGATAGGTTGTATTAGGATTTAAGAGGCTGAGATTAAGAAAGAGAGAAAGAGAAGGGGGCGGCCTTCATTGGAGGTCCGCCCCCTCCTTTGATCTCGCATGTTTTCCTCTTTAATGGTTCTTTATGCTTGTGATTTTCAATCTCCGCTGCGCAACCACGTTTTCCAACATGGTATAAGAGCCGTTGGACACCCTCAAGATCCCAAAAGCCACAGCAGTTTTTTCACTGTGATAGCCCAAGCTATGCTCTTTCTGTTCATCATCTACATCATGTAGAACGAAACGCCCATATGGACAGTACCCTGCTTCTCTCGGCATCCCACTCAACTTGTCCAACAACTCGATAATCAGTGGATACACAGGGCGCTGCTTTTCTCCATCGCCATCGGCAAATATGTACACTCTCTTATCAACTTCAATCCAACTACATCCGGATATCTTATGCACATTCCTTTCCCTCATCATCTTAGTTCTTCCACTTCTTTAATCTAACTGACAGAAGGCTGGCAGTTGTTTGAATTCATGAGACATAATTATGACATTGAGCCGAAAATGGAGCACTATGCATGCATGGTTGACATGCTTAGCAGGGCCGGATTCTTAGATAGAGCACTGAAACTGATTAAGGATATGCCAGATGAGACTGATGCAATTGTATGGGGTGCTTTGCTTGGGGGATGCAGAACACATTCAAACTTCAAAATCGCAGAAATAGCTGCTTAAAAACTAATGCAGATTGAGCCAAAGAATGCAGTGCCATATGTGTTGCGGCAAGGTGGTGTATGTAGGCAAAGTGTTTGTTGAAATGCCTCATAGAGATTTGGTTTCGTGGTCAGCTGTCATTGAGTACTTTGTTAATAATGGTCTTGCAAACGAAGCTCTGGGGCTGTTTCAGCGCATGCAGATTCAGGATGTAGAGCCAGACAGTGTGATAATGGTGAGCGTGATCAATGCGTGCGCAAGCTTGGGTGTGTTGGAGTTGGGGCATTCTCTTCTTGATATGTATGCAAAAGTCGATTAGATTGGTGATGCTCGAAAAATGTTTGACGAAATGCATCACAAAAACTACAATTCTGCAGGACAAGTGTTCGATGAAATGTTAAGAGAGATGTTTACCTACATGTGAAGTGTTCGCTGAAATGCTCAAAAGAGATGTTTACCAGTGCATCAAGTGTTTGAAGAAATGTCTAAGAGAGATGAAAAAAGTTCAGGAAAAGATTACAGAAGATATAAAGTAGTACATGATGATTGCCTTCATTGGAAAAGCAAATGAATGTAAATAAAAGGAAAGATAGAATGAAAAAAAAAGTCTTTATGCATGAAAAATCAAATCATAGAAGAGGCTAGAGGAATTGATTGGTATGAAATGTGGCAGTATCACCAAGAAGCATGAAAGTTAAAACCTTGAGTTGCTGAAGTAAACAGCCAGGAGGGCTGAAAAAGCGGTTGCAGTCACCATATAAAGGGACGCAGATTGAATAGTATAAGTAGATGTTTGTATTCTGCTATTTGAGTGGTAGAGAGAGGGCACCCAACCAACACACCGGCTGCATGTAAAGGGGCACAGACCGACTAGTATAAGTAGATGTCTGTATTCTGCTATTTGAGTGGTAGAGAGAGGGCACCCAACCAACACACCGATTGCAGCCACCATGTGAAGGGGCGCAGGAAAAGCCGTGTGAAGTGTGTATGGTGGAGTAGTACCATCATAAAAGATCAGCTTTTTCAAGAGTAGAAAAAACATGACTTTTGAAGTATAGATGCCGAATCACTTTATTGAGAAGAAGAAAGAGAAAGTGAGCAACCGACACCCATAGAAGGGTCGTGTGCTATCCATGTGTTCTTGATTGTTCAAGTCATTTTACAGAAGCCTCGAAGAGATCGCTCATAAACGTGTGGTGAAGAAAGAACCAATTTTTTGGCAAGTTTGGAGTTCGAACTATCTCACTCCCAACTTGAGGGGGTGTTGAAGAATATAAGTTTAAAGTCAGTTTTAGTAAATTTGATGTTTTAGGATAGTAAATTTGATGTTTTAGGTATTATTGTAATTGTCCGGAGTACTGAGGGCATTTTGGTAATTTTCTGTACTAAGGGTATTTTAGTTATTTTACATTTTATAGCTCTTTATATAAGGATTGATAGGTTGTATTAGGATTTAAGAGGCTGAGATTAAGAAAGAGAGAATGAGAGGGGACCGGCGTTCGTTGGAGGTCCGCCCCCCTCCTTCGATCTCGCATGTTTTCCTCTTTAATGATTCTTTATGTTTGTGATTTTCAATCTCCGCTGCGCGATCACGTTTTCCAACAAAAAGCACCATCAATTTAGTTTATGAACTCCAGAAAAAGGGCAAACAATATCAGCTCCAACAATAAAACAGGATAAACAGTGTATTTTCTACAAAATCTTTCTAACTTTTTTAAAGTACCAACTGGTCCTTGAAAACGGTTGAAGAAAAATGTATTCTTAAAAGTATGAAACAATTTAAAATTTTCAAATAATTGAGAATATGGTGAAGATATCAAAATATGCCAACATCTTACCAACTGAGACTTAAAAACGATCACCATGGTACTTCATAAGTATCAAATATATTGGTGATTTTGGTCTACAGAAAGCATCTGAAACCAAGGCACAGAATCGATTTTGAGATAGGAATTAGCAGCAAGAAAGGACGCATCGTTGAAATATGTTACACAACAACAACTAAGCCTTTCCATACTAGATGGGGTGTTGAAATATGTTAGGACTCCATAATTTCTGACATGAACATATGCGACCTATAAATGGAAGAAGTGTCATCTGTTAATAAGCCATGAAAATGTGATAGGGTTCCTGATATTGGGATTCAAGCTTCAGAAAACCCTAGAAAGAGAAGATAAAGACAGCAATAAAATATACTACAGATAGTACCAATATTCTGTAAGAAATAGTCATACATCTACATATGCAGGATGAATAGTTGCATATTCCCTTTGAAAGACGTAAACATGCTTCAGTTGGTAAGATGTACTGCTTGCAACATCATGGACTGAAACTTTCAATTCTGGTGTGTCTTTGAATGAATTCGTTGCAGAGACTAGCAGAGGATGCTCCAGCAATGCCATTAAAGTTTTATATCCCTGCCAAAATTCGTAAGAGACTTTGCATTCATTATCTTAACAAGTATTTAAGTGATGAAAACAACTGTTGCCGATAACTGACATTACAAGTAATCAGTCAAACAAGTCATCAAGAAGTTCACTGATAGTTCATGCAGTCATTAGCAATAACATGACCGCCTGTTGAGAAGCAGGTCATTTAAAGGCATACCAAGAATTTGACAAAAGCTCTACCGAAACAGAATTCCCGGTATCATCTGCAGAGGAGCTTAAATTTTCCAGTAAAGCAAGCATACAAAGAATATGCTACAAGGAAGTTGTCTAGGAAAGAAACATATATAAGGAGCAAACATTAATATGATATTCTCAGTAAACTAGGTTAACCAACGTACTAAGTCTTCAATATGAGGAGGAAATTGAACATTGTCCAGGAAATGGAGCCATACCGGTTCAGGGCACCTCATGAGTGTTGGTATGATTGTGCCTACAGAGGACACCATATGGCAACTAAAAGATCATGGTTACAGTGAAGTGGCTATGCTTATGTACGTATGGTGCACATGTGCGCAGACACATAAATTCACATGTATAATATAACTTAATTTATGAATTTCAATTAGATAAAAGAACATAAGAGCAAAAAGAGAGAATTCTGAAAATTGAAACCATAACACTACAACAACAACAACAACAACAACTAAGCCTTTTCCCATACTAGATGGGGTCGGCTACATGGATTCTTTGTTTCCACAGATCTCTATCGTGTGCCATGTTAGCAGTTAACTCACAATAAGCTAGATCATTCTTTATTGTTTCTTTCCAACACTTTTGTGGTCGTCCTCTACCTCTTTTAATACTTTCCAAATTTAGTTTTTCTAACCTTCTTACAGGTTCTTTTTTTGATCTTCTTTCTATATGTCCAAACCATCTTAAACGATGTTCTCTCATTTTATCCTCTATTGGTGCCACTCCTAATTTGTTTCTAATAACCTCATTATGTATACGGTCTTTTCTTGTATGACCACTCATCCATCTCAACATCTTCATTTCTGTCACAGACATCTTTTGTACATGTTGATGATTAACTGCCCAACACTCAGAACCATAAAACATGGCAGGCCTAACTGCTGCTCTATAATATTTACCTTTTAATTTTAATGGTATCTTCTTATCACAAAGAATACCTGATGCTCCTCTCCATTTTAACCAACCAGCATTAATTCTATGTGTAACATCTCCATCAATTCTTCCATCACTTTGAAAAATTGACCCTAGGTATTTAAAACTTTCCTTTTGGGGAATGCAATGTGTGCCAATTTTAATTTCTATGTCCTCTGACGTAGCCAAATGATCAAACTTACATTCCATATATTCTGTCTTTGTTCTACTAAGTCGGAGGCCTTTGTTTTCTAATGTTTCTCTCCATAGTTCCAATTTTCTATTAACTTTTTCCTTAGACTCCTCCACTAATACAATATCATCTGCAAATAACATACACCAAGGTATTTCATCTTGAATATGTTTTGTTAACTCATCCATCACCATTATAAACAAGTATGGACTTAACACTATAAATGTAAATTAAACTGACTCCACGTTAGCTTTGATTCAAAAGTACTTAAAACGATCAATGCCAAGTACTACAGGGGAAAGAACCAGTGTGATTCAAAAGTACTTAAAACGATCAATGCCAAGTACTACAGGGGAAAGAACCAGTGTCAACATGTCGGAGAATCTGACATGGATATGACAACCTATAAGAAGATTCCAAATAGCGTATGCAAGAAATTTTGAACTTGAGGTTTTTTAAGTAAAGAAAACAGTATTCGAATTTAAGGTAAGGGAAGCAACCAAAAGATGAAAGCAGGATATCACTGGATCCTGAATGATAAGACAGGGCTCAAAGTTTCATAAAGGATAGAAATCAAGCATCCATGTAGGAATCACAAACCAAGCCCGAAAAGAACAGAGAATTAGATATGCCACAGGAAAGCTCAAAATAATTTGTCAGTGATTTAGCAAAACGAAGATAAATTGAGGACAGTTGTCAGATGCATTCAACTTCATTTTGCCTAGAGAACCTGAAGTTAGATATCACAATAATGGCATCTAGAATTAGAATTCAGGATATCAAGGAAGATGTGCAAATAAAGTGTTAGTCTTTAATGCACCACAGAAGGAAGGGGTTATAAGCGGAGGGAAAGACAAAATCGTGAAATTGAAAATCAGACCTGAACACTTATCATTTACACAAATCTCTGACTAGTTGATAAACAGTGACTGGATGCAACTTGCCACAAAGCAATCTCTATCTTGTGCAAAATGATTGCCGAACAAGTTTATCATTCATTTAATTGTACAACGCAATCACTTAAATAATGTACACACACAAGCACATCTCTCTGCATGGATACGAGTACATACACATCCAATTGTGTCTTATGCAACTACAGCCTCAACACAAAGAGTATTCAAGACAAGCAGAGAAGGACCAATGGTGTTTTCCTCTTCGAGATGTCAAAACTCTTGGGAGATGTACAACAAATGAAGACCTAACCATCCATGAAGCAGGGCTAATGTAGGTTATGATGCACTTCCACTCCAGTCTCTCTTCACTCAAGTATTCCTAATTAGATAAATTAAGGGCCCTTGTCAACTCATTATGATGTTTACATCTGAAGTTTCTTTAGATGTTACTTTGTACTAGAAAAGATCTTGAGGTTCCCAGTCTGGTGGTGGATCTTAGGTGGCTAATTGGTTCATATGGTGATCAAAATTCAAACTAAGAGGTGTGGTATCAAACGTAAAAGATACTCTCAGTTACCTAAATGAAGGCAACAAGCATGCTTTCAACAAAATCCTCAGCGTGTGAATTTTGTAAGTTAATGCCAAAAGGATCATATTGTTAAAATTTAAAAACAAATAAGTGAACAAAATACAACTATCATATTGCTAAAACCAGTCAAGATATCCAAACTGGTTTTAACCTGAGTTGCCTGAACAACTTTTTGCTGCTCTTACAGTGGAAACAAGCATAATGATTTGGGTTCATGTTCTTCCTATTGAGGACTAAACTTTAATTATCATAAAAGCAAAGGATAAGCCTGCTTGACTAGCAACCAATTCTCACTCAATGATGTGTTAGACATGCTTCGTATAAAGAAAAATCTAGTTTCAGTTGAAGTTTCTTTTCACCGGAATCCTTGTTGGAGGATCCCTTGGAAAGCTACAAAAGGGGGAATGACAGAAAGTTTTCCGCTACTGCTAGAAGATCACAAGAAAATTGAAGCATTTGATACATTTAAAGAAACTCCTTGAATTTGCCATGAGCTTGGACATCCAAGGGGAGTTCACGATGCATTTGCTTACAAAATACCAAATGCACTTTTATTCTTAGGGATAAACAACAACAACTAAGCCTTTTCCCATACTAGACGAGGTCGGCTACATGGATTCTTTGTTTCCACAGATCCCTATCGTGTGCCATGTTAGCAGTTAACTCCCAATAAGCTAGATCATTCTTTATTGTTTCTTTCCAACACTTTTGTGGTCGTCCTCTACCTCTTTTAATACTTTCCAAATTTAGTTTTTCTAACCTTCTTACAGGTTCTTCTTTTGATCTTCTTTCTATATGTCCAAACCATCTTAAACGATGTTCTCTCATTTTATCCTCTATTGGTGCCACTCCTAATTTGTTTCTAATAACCTCATTATGTATATGGTCTTTTCTTGTATGACCACTCATCCATCTCAACATCTTCATTTCTATCACAGACATCTTTTGTACATGTTATGATTAACTGCCCAACACTCAGAACCATAAAACATGGCAGGCCTAATTGCTGCTCTATAATATTTACCTTTTAACTTTAATGGTATCTTCTTATCACAAAGAATACCTGATGCTCCTCTCCATTTTAACCAACCAGCATTAATTCTATGTGTAACATCTCCATCAATTCTTCCATCACTCTGAAAAATTGACCCTAGGTATTTAAAACTTTCCTTTTAGGGAATGCAATGTGTGCCAATTTTAATTTCCATGTCCTCTGAAGTAACCAAATGATCAAACTTACATTCCATATATTCTGTCTTTGTTCTACTAAGTCGGAGGCCTTTGCTTTCTAATGTTTCTCTCCATAGTTCCAATTTTCTATTAACTTTTTTCTTAGACTCCTCCACTAATACAATGTCATCTGCAAATAACATACACCAAGGTACTTTATCTTGAATATGTTTTGTTAACTCATCCATCACCATTATAAATAAGTATGGACTTAAAGTTGATCCTTGATGTAGCCCAATATTAACTTCAAAGAAGTCTGTCGTTCCTTCATAAGTCCTCACACATGTTTTTGCACCATCAAACATGTCTCTTATAAGGTTAATATATGTCAATGGGATACCTCTTTTTTCCAAAGTTCTCCAAAGAACCTCCCTCGGTACCCTATCATAAGCTTTTTCTAGATCAATAAATATCATGTGAAGGTCTTTTTTTTTCTCTAAAATGTTCCATAAGACGTCTCAAAAGGTGAATCGCTTCAATAGTAGATCTGCCTGGCATGAATCCAAATTGGTTCTCTGTTGTACTTGATACTTGTCTTAACCTACGTTCGATAATTTGTTCTCATAATTTCATAGTATGACTCATTAACTTGATACCTCGATAATTCGCATAATTTTGAATGTCTCCCTTGTTCTTATATATGAGTATAAGTGTACTTCCTCTCCATTCCTCGGGCATCTTTTGGTTTTTCCATATTTCATTAAATAGTCTTGTGAGCCAAGTGATTCCTATTTCTCCTAGTATTTTCCAAACTTCTATAGGAATATTATTTGGTCCTATCGATTTACCACCCTTCATATGTTTAAGAGCCTCTTTGACTTCATTCTTTTGAATACGTCGGTAGAAATTGTGGTTTATATACTTTTCTAACTTGGCTAAATCTCCTAAACTAATACTAACATCTTTATTTTCATTAAAAAGATTATAAAAATAGTTTTTCCATCTATTTCTTATATCATCATTTGCCACTAGAATTTTTTCCTCCTCGTCTTTTATGCATCTGACATAATTAAGATCTTTAGTTTTCTTATCTCTAGCCCTAGCTATCCTAAAAATATCTCTTTCACCCACTTTTGAGTTGAGTTTTTTATATAAGTCCTCCCAAATCTTAGCTTTTGCTTCACTAACGGCCTTTTTCGCTTCCTTCTTTGCTTTCTTATAAGCTTCTAAAGTTTCCCTAGTTTTCTTGGCATAATGTAATTTGTAACATGCCCTCTTTGCCTTGATTTGATTTTGCACTACTTCACTCCACCACCAAGCTTCTTTTTGTGCCGGTACACCTCCCTTAGATACCCCTAACACATCTTTCGCCACTTTCCTAATATGTATAGCCATATTGTTCCACATATCACAGGGTGTGCCAACATAATTCCAAACATCTCCTTGAAGGACTTTCTGTTTAAATATATCTTCTTTCTCACTTTTGAGGTTCCACCATTTAGTCTGAATAGCTCGATGCACTCTTTTCTTCTTTGTCCATTCTTTTATTTGTAAATCCATAACTAAAAGTCGATGTTGGGTGGTTAAGCTTTCTCCTAGAATTACCTTATAATCTTTACAACACGCTCTATCTTTTTTTCTACAAATAAAGTAATCAATTTGTGTTTGTGATAAGCCACTCTTATAAGTAATTAAATGTTCATCTCGTTTTTTGAAGATTGTATTGACTATAAAGAGATCAAATGCCATAGCAAAATTTAAAATCTCCCTACCTTCCTCGTTTATATCCCCAAAACCAAAGTTTCCATGAATCTCGTGATATCCTAATGCCTCTTTACCGACATGTCCATTTAAATCTCCTCCTAAACAAATCATCTCCCTTTGTGGAATCTTTTGAAACACCTTATCGAACTCTTCCCAAAAAACTGTCTTTATACTATCTTCTAGTCCTACTTGAGGTGCTTAAGCACAAACTATATTCAAAACCTCTGCTCCTAACACTAATTTCAACGTCATGATTCGGTCACCATATTGTTTTATATCTACTACACTCTCCTTTAAATCTTTATTTATGATAATACCAACTCCGTTTCGAGCCTTTTCCTTACCTGAGTACCATAATTTAAAACCTGTATCCTCTATTTCCTTTGCTTTTTCTCCAACCCATTTTGTCTCTTGTAAACATAGAATATGAATCTTTCTCCGAATCATAGTATCTACCACCTCCATTAGCTTACCGGATAATGTTCCGATATTCCAAGAACCAATACGAATCTTATTATCTAGGACTAGCTTCCTTACCGCCCGCATCCGTCCATAATCAAAATGTGGAGACCCTCTCTGAAAATTTTTCACTACATTCGAGTGGCAATGTAGCAGGACTAACTTCTTTACCCACACCCGTCCATGATGTGGGAACCCTCTCTGCAATTGATTCACTACATTCGGGCGAAAATGTAGTGGCCCTTGCTTACTTCTTACTGCATTCAGCCTCTGCAGCACGTCGCTAGGCGGGGACGCCCCAAAGCAATGCTCATAATTTTTGTAATCCATGTTATAAAAATCCGACGAAGTTTTATGCTGGCTGTCGGAAGCCTAACACAACCCTCCTCCTTTATCCGGGCTTGAGACCGGCAATGCAAGGGTAGTCCCTTACATGGGCGGAGTTTACTTTTATTCTTAGGGATACTAAGATTAATATTCTTGGCCCAAGTTATTTATTTGGTGAACATAGTCTCTTGTATTTTGTTGAATGAAACAAA